>JAOTON010000863.1:0-600000 GCA_034440635.1 Lepas anatifera | reverse complement strand
GGAACCAGACGTGCCAGTGTGCTTGATGGTGAATTTTATGCTGGTATGAAACGAATTGATACAATCGAAGTAAGAGTCTAGAGAGTCCTCGCCATGCGTCCAAATCCCCAATACATCATCGATATATCGCATGTAGGCGACTGGCTGATCATGTGGGCTAGCTAAAATAAAAGATTCCAGCCAGTTCATGAAGATGATGGCCAGTGGGGGAGCTACTCTGCTTCCCATAGCGATGCCTTGCGTCTGCCTATAAAAGTTATCACCAAACCTGAGGTAGTTGTTGGTGAGACAATGGTCAAGCAGAACGCGGATGTCTGGGATGATGAGCCCGTATGTGTTGATGCTCCCATGTCTCTCAAGAAAGCTCTCAACCGCATCCAAAGCTTCCCCAACAGGGATGTTTCCATACAAGTTGGTGACATCCACGCTAAAAACGGTTGTACCAGCTGGGAAGCCCGAGGGAAACACAGTGCGAAGGCGGTCAAGGTACTCGTCTGTGTTTTTCAAATGTGCCGGGACAAACGGGAGAAGTTGTGTTGTGATGCGCTCCAGGAGCCAGGTAAGTTTGTCTAGCGGATCTCCACAAGCAGAGACAATAGGGCGAAGAGGTACGTCTGGCTTGTGGTCCTTGGGCAACCCATACAGTTCGGCTGTGCGGGAACATTGTGGGATTAGTGCTCTTAAGCTTTCTCACGAACACTTAGGTGACACTAGAAATAAGAGACAGGAAACTCCTTTCGGACAACACAGATTAACCATGCATCCGAATGATGAGCTGACAGCAGACAACTTGAGCATCAAAATTCTAAACTACGCCAGTGATGGCCCAAACAGAAAAATCGCAGAATCATTCCTCATTCGGCGCTACAGACCTACTCTCAACACCCAAACATCTTCCTGGCCACTCTTGCGGTAAATTCGACATACGGGGACACCCACTCAGACGCATGCTCAGACATATAAACACACCACACACGATGTTCCCTTTCTCCTTCGGCAAGAGGGTATTGGGACTGCCGACACTTTTTGCTTCGACCAAAAGCTTACCTTAGGCCTCCAGTCACTCGGTATTTGGAAAAAGGTTACCTCAGGCCTCTAGTCACCCCCACCTTTCACCCCTCGCCTGACGACGGTCCAAGACCGAAACGTTGCATTTACCTCATCCCACGCTTTTTTCTTATCTTTACCTTGACGTAGCCTTTTGGGGCTTTTTTAGGGTTTAGCCGTTCTAGTTTCTGGACTTTGGCGTTTTAGGCTGCCAGTCTTTTAGCGTTTTTACTGTCATCTTTTTAGGGTCCAAGGTCATTCCCACAACATTCTGCTTTCAAGAGAGTCAGGCTTAGCATTTCAAGCATTCGCCGGACGGCCGTGTTGTCTCTAGAACCACATACAAACCTTTCACGGAGCTGGTCGTCTGCACATGTTGAACAGAAATCGCGGTCCTACCGACCCCGCCATCTAAAGTTCCGATCAACCAACACTAGTGAGTAGCTTACAGTGCTGTATTCTGGCACATATCCGCTGGGCACGCTACCTCGAGCCAACTGACGCCGGTTGGTCCACACCGCCGGGTCACCGGAGGTCGGAGTCCGCCCACAACTCAATGGCAGGCTGAACACCACAAGACCCTCTTTCATTTATTTGTTTACTTTGATTTATTCAGCGATAATAAGCAACGGGACATTCCTCCCACTTATAGCTGAACAGTTTTATAGCTGAATAGCCTTACATCGGTGGCGCGGTAGTGGAGTGGTCAGCGTAGCTGGCTTCCACGTGGCCGATTCGGGTTCAAGGCCCGGCGGCGTCCCTGAACAAGGAGCAAGTTGGCTCTCGAGAAACCCTTGTCATAACGACTGAATCCGCTAGAGTGTATCGGAAAGTTTTCCGCTATTCTTGAGTTTGGAACCAGGGTGGTCTCGGTTACCGTGTACGTCATCAAAAAGCTACGTGGAACGCTGCTGAGCTGGTTTGACTCCATTTCCCTGGGAATACTGCCTGACGACTTCCCAGTTCAGATGGGCTCAGTCACGCCTCTGCAGACTGATGACGTCACAACGGCAAGAACAGCGCTCCTGATGTTACGTCAGTATGCATGAAGCCCAAGTACCACCAGCTTCTCTGTCAATTTTGCGAAACATGGCGATGGCTACTACGCTACCTTAACTGGAGGCGAAGCAATCAGCAGCGACGTCTGTCGCCAGAGATTCGAAGCCACAGTCGTCGGTGATTCAAGACGTGCATACTGGCGTGCGGACGAAGCCGACACCAGACCTTCGGATATGGCGAGAGAGCTTCTGTCTTTTTCCGAATCCTCATGTTTATTTGGAATATTTCGAAACAGCATACAGATAACACACCAAGTTTCTGCTTCATCACTCATCCAAGTCACAATCCAACAGGGCACCATACAACTTGTGCGTACGCCTTCCGCACCAACCCACCCCTCCCACCCCAAGGATACCTTCCGAAACGAAACTATATAAACACATCTTAGCTCACTTTACTGAATTTCAGTTTGTCGATGTGCGCTATTTTAAAGGATTTCTAAAAAATGAACTGAAATTTGGAATCAATGAAAGGTTGCCATCGTGACTGGAATTGTTGAAGTCTTCCATTTTTGCCTGCGGTGCATAATTCAATTTGGAACATTTTTTCTAAACAACAAACAAAGTTAGCTAGGTTCATATCCTTATCCTGAGACCGTTGAGTTAGAATGAATTGCTTTGCATACAGAACGATGAAGTTCACTATTGGTGATGCTGTTAAGGATCCAAAAATAATATTTTTCTTGTGAATCTTGAAACGGCAATTCATTTCTAGCTTTGAATTTATCTTTGATACAAGGGCATGCCAGAACTGCCGGACGGGTTCGCATTCCAGAAACAGATGTTGAATGGACTCGATTTCGCCGCAGTTATCACAAAATGGGTCATCCACAACAGACCTAACACATAAGTATCTCTTTGTTGGAAAAACCTATGCGTGATTCTAAATTGGAGATTTTGCAACTTAGTTGATTTTGTTATTTTAAAGGGTAACGAATATACATCACCCCAGTTGTCGAAATTGACTGCCTCATTCATCCATTTGATTTGCGCGCTTGGGGTGACCTCACGTAACCATTTACCTCTAAAAAATTTTGGTTTAACACACGCTATGTTTACTTCCTTGTTTTGTATATCAATGTTGGGTTCTAGAACTCTATCTCCACTATTCAAACGCCTTGTATTGACGATCCATGACTTCCATCGTGCAGGTATAGCTTGGTGCCAACCCATGTATATTAGTTTATTCAGTCTTATTCCGGGATAGTTATGTTTAAACTGCTCAAATAGAATGGTCTGCCCCTAATTGTCGAATAAGTCATCAATCAGCATAATTCCTCGCTCATAAAGTTTACGACTAAAGAAGGGCATTCCATCCACACGGATTGCTGCGTTGTTCCAAATAAATGTTCGTCGAACTTCCCTACCGTGTTGTGGTTCCTTCACGGGAATGCACTCTCTTAGCCACGTAAGCATTTCTTTGTAGAATGAAGATATATTGCGTGAATCGACCCAAACCTTACCATAGTTCATATGTAAAATGTGTTCATATTTAATTTGCAGCCTTTTTCGTAGAACCCTAGAGGACATTAGGTTACCTTTGTTCAATAATTTCACGAACCATGAAACACGCAAGCTCTTGTAAAGGCTTTCAACATTAGGAGCATTCATGCCACCCTTTTCTATTACCTGATGCATAACGTCCCGAGATACTTTCGGTGGACGACCTCTCCATATAAATTTCATGATTTTGCTCTTTATCGTGTTTAAACACTTTCTATCAATCGAGACAACTGAAGTGATGTATATTAGCTGGGAAATAACCAATGACTTTACAATAGTGATTTTACCTTTCAACGTTAAATCACGCTGGGACCACTGATTGAGCGTTTTTTCTATTTTTCCGATGACTGGTTGAATGTTCTCCTTCTCACATTTCCGCAAAGCACTAAACTGCACGCCTAACACTTTAACCTGCCTCAAAGGCGCTACGCCGCAAATACTGCTACTAGAGTTCTTGTCTGCACCAAGCCACATGAATTGTGATTTAGCTAAATTTAGCTTAAGACCAGATATTTTTCCAAACTCAATAATAACGCCAAGTGCATTATCAGCGGAACAGGCGTCTTTCACAAAAAGTGTCGTGTCATCGATATATTGTGAAATTTTGGAGGCTTCTTGTGATATTGCAATCCCTTCTACAGCGTCAGTTGCCCTTATCTTAGTGGCCAGAATTTCTACGACTAAACAAAAAATTAAGCTGGAAGATGGACATCCTTGTTGTAGCCCACGTGTTGGCGTAAACCATTGCGAAGTATACCCATTGTTAATAACTGCAAGTTCCATGTCTTTATGCAATAGTTTTATCCATTTTATGAACTGTGGACCAAAGCCAAATGTTTCCAATGTGTCATAAATAAATTCATGCTCTACTGTATTGAACGCGTTTTGAAAATCTAAGGCCATCAAGATTCCTCTCAAACTGTCTGAGTTTGTATATTGAATGACGTCGTCTATCATTCTTAAATTACACCCAATATTTCTGCCACGAATTGAACCTGTCTGGTCACCATCAACTAACTTGTGCACTACAGTCATTATCCGATTTGCGATCACTTTGGCAACAATTTTATAGACAATATCTAACAAACAGATTGCTCTTTTATTTTTTAATAATTTTTGGTTTCCCTATTTAGGAATCATTGTGATGACCCCTCTTCGTTGCGTAACGAAGAATTGACCCCTCTCTTTGGCCTGTGTGATATAGTTTAAGACTATGGTTTCCAAGTCCTGCCAGAAGTACTGAAAAAATTCTTTCGAGAAGCCCGAGACTGAGGGGGATTTGTTATTCATCATGGCATCGAGAGCCACCTTGCACTCAGCACCTGAAATAGGTTGTTCGCACATTGCTCTTTCTGCCTCAGTCAGGCACGGAAGCTCAGCTGACCCTAAAAAGCCCCTACAAATAGAGCCTTGTTTATTGATTGAACAATCTTGGCTGGTTGAATATACTTGTTGAAAAAAGGTCCTACAATAAGCCAAAATGTTTTTATTTCCGGTTATAAATTCACCGCTTTCCGTTTCCAGGACGTTAATATCCTTCTTCGCAGCTCGGCTCCTGTTTAAATTTAAGAAATATCGAGTTGGCCTCTCCCCGTCCTCAATCCACCGAGCACCACTATAAACCATTGCTCGCCTTCCTTTCTCTATCTCAATGTTGTTTACAACATCCTTCAATTCTCGATATTGGTGCAGAAGATCTTCACTAGGATTGGTAGCAATTTCGGCTTCACATTTCTGTAAAGTGAGCAAAAATTTTTCGTTTTCTTTTCGCTTTTTGATTCCGATTTCTTTCCATCTTTTGATGCTCATTACACGAATATTACTTGACAAAATTTCTAACGTTAAACCCCAGTCAGAAGTCTGACAGTATATCTCATGTCCAGCCGTGGCCTTTACCATTTCTTCTTTAGCTAATTTGATGAAATCATTATCACGTAGGAGATCATTTTTGAAGCGAAATAACCCCGGTCCCCGATCTGAAGAATAGATAGTGATGTCAGCGGTAACTAGACAGTGATCACTAAGGATGGATGGTTTTATTTCCGAGCTATTTATAACATGATTGGAGAGAAAGTAATGACCTGCAAAAATATAATCGATTCTAGACTGTTGTAAAGGGGTCATAGGGCGCTTCCAAGTGTACCGGATTAGCTCAGGATTTCAGAGCCGCATGACGAAATCCATGGAGCGAAGCGCATTGAGATTTCTCAAGCGGCTCTATTCTGGCCGCTCAGACGGGTCTCGTCGTGGTCTGTTGTAGTTGTCAGAAGCCGGTGACGAACGAAGTAAGAAACGGCTTCTATTCTGACAGTTTTTCCGGTCTCGTCGTGGTTGTCTGTTGTTGTTGTTGTTGTTGTTGTTGTTGTTGTCTGTTCTGAGCGCTGGTATCAGAGACCTAAAAGTTTTGTGGATAGAAGGCACTTCCAAATGAAACAGCACCACGGTTGTCAATTTTCAAAATTTTCAAAATTTTGCCCAGAATTATGCATTATGTGATTTTTAACTTTTATTTTTCTATTTTTTGCTAATTCATCTAGACTCTTCAAACTTGCACCCTTTTACATCAGGGAAATTTGTAGTTCACACAAAAAGTTGGAAAGAAAAAGCTTTAAATTTAGGGCTCTAAATTAGCTTTTAAACTTTGCACCCTAAATTTGGCATAAAACTCATGGTCTAAACTACAGGCTCGAAATATCTGAAGCTACAGCAGTTCAGGTTCTGAGTCAAATATCAACTTAAAGGCCGGTTTGTGCAGTACTGCACAAACACAGAAACAAAACAAAAACGGAAATTTAAGGGTCCTCTTTGGCCCATTCCGTGAAGGTCTGCATTTCCCAAAATATCATTCAAACCCTTATATCTTCCGATCTAATTGATAAAAATTAGTTCCCATTTCAAATAATAAGAGAGAATAGCCTCCTTTATTATATATTTAGAGATAAAAACTTTCAGACCGAAACTTTTTTATTTTATAGGCAAAAAATAAAATATAAGTTTTTAAAATTTTTATTCTCAGCCCCTGGTTTCCAGACCATGATAGCTACGGTATTGAACTTAACACGGCTGGATAGAAAACTTCGTTGCCGTCATTTTTCTCACTCATACCCCCACTTATCTCTTACGGCTTCCGCGCTATAAGCCGTAAAATGCATTTCACAGTGGTAATTTTATCAGTTCATTTTTGCTTCACACCGGGGTTTAGGGTGGTTAGAGTCATTGGAGGAAATGAAATTTTGCATGCAGCTAGGTAAGAGACATATGTCGACATTCCATCTGCATATATATCAATGAAACACCAAGTTACCTTTACTAACATGCCGTTTCTCCACGCATCGTTGTAGCAAATCACCACGCGTCACCCCTGCGTCCACGTCGCGGCAACGCCGGCGATCGGCGCGGCCGTTTCTGTTTATTTATGGTCTGGTAAAAAAGTACCCAACACTACCCATAATGCATCACAAGTAATTAGAGTACCGTAAAAGTCTGAGTTTACAATAAGAGTATTATGTTTCTGTTTTTGGACCATGGGTGGATCCAGGGAATAAGTAGGCTAGGTGCCCCCCACCCTTCTCCCCCATCCCCCCCCCCCAACCCCCAATCGACCATCGGCGCCCTCTGAAATTGTAAAGACACGCCTCTCAAGGTCGATGACGCTCCCTGAAATGTCGCTTCCCATACGCGGATCCAGGATTGCCTATCGGGGGCGACGTGGAAGGGGAAACTTCCTGGTGGGCGCTATCTACACCAGGGACGCCACTTTGGCAGGAAAAACCTATCAAATAGGCGCTAAAACCTATCAGTAGACCCCGATACCTGCATCTCGGGGAAAACGACATTTCAGGGGGAGCCATCGAACTTTCCAGGGGTTTCCGGGACAATTTCAGGGGGCGCTAAGATTCTATGGGGGCACCTGTCCCCTTTCCCCTTGGATCTGCCTATGTCGTTTCGGGGGCGGGGGGCACGGAGGTGGGGCGTTACTGGTGTGGGGGTAAGGAGATCGAGCATAAGCGGATCCAGGACATCAGCATGGGGGTAAGGGCTAAAGAGTTCGAGCATAGGCGGACCCAGGACATCAGTACGAGGGTGGGGCTAGGGAGTTAGAGCATAGGCGGATCCAGGACATCGGTACGAGGGTCGGGCTAGGGAGTTAGAGCATAGGCGGATCCAGGACATCGGTACGAGGGTCGGGCTAGGGAGTTAGAGCATAGGCGGATCCAGGACATTAGTACGGGGATGGGGCTAAGCAGCTGAGCATTAGCGGAATCAGGACATCAGTACGGGGTGAGACTCGGGAGTTCCAGCATAGGCGGATCCAGGACATTAGTAGGGGGTAGTGGCTACGGAGTTCGAGCATAGGCGGATCCAGGATATTAGTACGGGGATGGGGCTAAGGAGCTCGAGCAGAGGCGGATCTAGGACATCAGTACGGCGGTGGGGCTAAGAAGCTCGAGCATAAGCGGATTCAGCTGATCAGTACGAGGGTGGGGCTCGGGAGCTCGAGCATAAGCGGATTCAGGACATCAGTACGGGGGTGGGGCTCGGGAGCTCGAGCATAGGCGAATCCAGGACATCAGTAGAGGGTCGGGGCTGAGCATAGGCGGTTCCAGGGCAATACAGAGGTGGGGCTAAGGAGCTCGAGCAGAGGCGGATCCAGGACATCAGTACGGGGGTGGGGCTAAGGGGCTCGAGTATAGGCGGATCAAGAACATCAGTACGGGGGTGGGGCTAAGGAGCTCGAGCATAAGCGGATCCAGGACATCAGCACGGGGGTGAGGCTAAAGAGCTGGAATAGGCGGATCCAGGACATAAGTATGGGTGTGGGGCTAAGGAGCTCGAGCAGAGGCGGATCCAGGACATCAGTACGGGGGTGGGGCTAAGGAGCTCAAGCAGAGGCGGATCCAGGACATCAGTACGGGGGTGGGGCTAAGGAGATCGAGCATAGGCGGATCCAGGACATCTGTACGGGGGGTGGGGCTAAGGAGCTGGAGCATAGGCGGATCCAGGACATAAGTATGGGTGTGGGGCTAAGGAGCTCGAACAGAGCCGGATCCAAGACATCAGTACGGGGGTGGGGCTAAGGGGCTCGAGTATAGGCGGATCAAGGACATCAGCACGGGGGTAGGGGCTAAAGAGTTCTAGCATAGGCGGATCCAGGATATCAGTACGAGTGTGGGGCTAAGGAGCTCGAGCATAAGCGGATTCAGGACATCAGTACGGGGGTGGGGCTCGGGAGCTCGAGCATAGGCGAATCCAGGACATCAGTAGAGGGTCGGGGCTGAGCATAGGCGGTTCCAGGGCAATACAGAGGTGGGGCTAAGGAGCTCGAGCAGAGGCGGATCCAGGACATCAGTACGGGGGTGGGGCTAAGGAGCTCGAGCAGAGGCGGATCCAGGACATCAGTACGGGGGTGGGGCTAAGGAGATCGAGCATAGGCGGATCCAGGGCAAATGTACGGGGGTGGGGCTAAGGAGCTGGAGCATAGGCGGATCCAGGACATAAGTATGGGTGTGGGGCTAAGGAGCTCGAACAGAGGCGGATCCAGGACATCAGTACGGGGGTGGGGCTAAGGGTCTCGAGTATAGGCGGATCAAGGACATCAGTACGGGGGTGGGGCTAAGGATCTCGAGCATAAGCGGATCCAGGACCTCAGCACGGGGTGGGGGGCTAAAGAGTTCGAGCATAGGTGGATCCAGGATATCAGTACGAGGGTGGGGCTAAGGAGCTCGAGCATAAGGGGAGCCAGGATATCAGTATGGGGGTAGAGGCTAAGGAGTTTGAGCATAGGCGGATCCAGGACATCAGTATGGGTGTCGGGCTAAGGAGCTCGAGCAGAGGCGGATCCAGGACATCAGTTCGGTGGTGGGGCTGAGGTCTCGAGCTGGGGCATAACTCGGTAACAAATAGACAGAATTGGATGAAAATCTGCAGGTATAGGTGAAATACCGTCGGAAAACCCATCATATTTTTATATCGTATCTCCTTTCTTCTCGTTATGCCCAGTCCTTGCTTAACAAAACAAACATTATGCGTGTGTTTATTTCTTTGATGATATGAACAGAGGGCAGGCGTGGTGCAGTATGCAGAGACATGCTAATTTAGGAAAACATGGGCCTAGACAGGGGATTGAATGGAGCCATAATGAGAACACAAAACCTAAAACTCCAACATTGCGTTGTTATAACTATCAAACTGCTGAAAAAAACTCGCCTGTCAATCGAACTGTTTGGCTAACGTACATTGTCACCGGCTTCTCCTGCGCCAGAGCGGCACCTGCCGAGGCCGCAGGCCGAGTCAGAAGCCGGTGACGAACGAAGTAAGAAACGGCTTCTATTCTGACAGTTTTCCGGTCTCGTCGTGGTTGTCTGTTGTTGTTGTTGTTGTTGTTGTTGTTGTTGTTGTCTGTTCTGAGCGCTGGTTACAGAGATCTAAAACTTTTGTGGATAGAAGGCACTTCCAAATGAATAAGCACCACGGTTGTCAATTTTCAAAATTTTCAAAATTTTGCCCAGAATTATGCATTATGTGATTTTTAACTTTTATTTTTCTATTTTTTGCTAATTCATCTAGACTCTTCAAACTTGCACCCTTTTACATCAGGGAAATTTGTAGTTCACACAAAAAGTTGGAAAGAAAAAGCTTTAAATTTAGGGCTCTAAATTAGCTTTTTAAACTTTGCACCCTAAATTTGGCATAAAACTCATGGTCTAAACTACAGGCTCGAAATATCTGAAGCTACAGCAGTTCAGGTTCTGAGTCAAATATCAACTTAAAGGCCGGTTTGTGCAGTACTGCACAAACACAGAAACAAAACAAAAACGGAAATTTAAGGGTCCTTTTTGGCCCATTCCGTGAAGGTCTGCATTTCCCAAAATATCATTCAAATCCTTATATCTTCCGATCTAATTGATAAAAATTAGTTCCCATTTCAAATAATAAGAGAGAATAGCCTCCTTTATTATATATTTAGAGATAAAAACTTTCAGACTGAAACTTTTTTATTTTATAGGCAAAAATAAAATATAAGTTTTTAAAATTTTTATTCTCAGCCCCTGGTTTCCAGACCATGATAGCTACGGTATTGAACTTAACACGGCTGGATAGAAAACTTCGTTGCCGTCATTTTTCTCACTCATACCCCCACTTATCTCTTACGGCTTCCGCGCTATAAGCCGTAAAATGCATTTCACAGTGGTAATTTTATCAGTTCATTTTTGCTTCACACCGGGGTTTAGGGTGGTTAGAGTCATTGGAGGGAAATGAAATTTTGCATGCAGCTAGGTAAGAGACATATGTCGACATTCCATCTGCATATATATCAATGAAACACCAAGTTACCTTTACTAACATGCCGTTTCTCCACGCATCGTTGTAGCAAATCACCACGCGTCCCCCTGCGTCCACGTCGCGGCAACGCCGGCGATCGGCGCGGCCGTTTCTGTTTATTTATGGTCTGGTAAAAAAGTACCCATTACTACCCATAATGCATCACAAGTAATTAGAGTACCGTAAAAGTCCGAGTTTACAATAAGAGTATTATGTTTCTGTTTTTGGACCATGGGTGGATCCAGGGAATAAGTAGGCTAGGTGCCCCCTCACCCCTTCTCCCCCCATCCCCTCCCCCAACCCCCAATCGACCATCGGCGCCCTCTGAAATTGTAAAGACACGCCTCTCAAGGTCTATGACGCTCCCTGAAATGTCGCTTCCCATACGCGGATCCAGGATTGCCTATCGGGGGCGACGTGGAAGGGGAAACTTCCTGGTGGGCGCTATCTACACCAGGGACGCCACTTTGGCAGGAAAAACCTATCAAATAGGCGCTAAAATCTATCAGTAGACCCCGATACCTGCATCTCGGGGAAAACGACATTTCAGGGGGTGCCATCGAACTTTCCAGGGGTTTCCGGGACAATTTCAGGGGGCGCTAAGATTCTATGGGGGCACCTGTCCCCTTTCCCCTTGGATCTGCCTATGTCGTTTCGGGGGCGGGGGGGCACGGAGGTGGGGCGTTACTGGTGTGGGGGTAAGGAGATCGAGCATAAGCGGATCCAGGACATCAGCATGGGGGTAAGGGCTAAAGAGTTCGAGCATAGGCGGACCCAGGACATCAGTACGAGGGTGGGGCTAGGGAGTTAGAGCATAGGCGGATCCAGGACATCGGTACGAGGGTCGGGCTAGGGAGTTAGAGCATAGGCGGATCCAGGACATCGGTACGAGGGTCGGGCTAGGGAGTTAGAGCATAGGCGGATCCAGGACATTAGTACGGGGATGGGGCTAAGCAGCTGAGCATTAGCGGAATCAGGACATCAGTACGGGGTGAGACTCGGGAGTTCCAGCATAGGCGGATCCAGGACATCAGTAGGGGGTAGGGGCTACGGAGTTCGAGCATAGGCGGATCCAGGATATTAGTACGGGGATGGGGCTAAGGAGCTCGAGCAGAGGCGGATCTAGGACATCAGTACGGCGGTGGGGCTAAGAAGCTCGAGCATAAGCGGATTCAGCTGATCAGTACGGGGGTGGGGCTCGGGAGCTCGAGCATAGTCGGATCCAGGACATCAGTAGGGGGTGGGGGCTAAGTAGTTCGAGCATAGGCGGATCCAGGGCAGTACAGAGGTGGGGCTACGAAGTTCGAGCACAGGCGGATCCAGGACATCAGTAAGGGGGTGGGGTAATGAGTTTGAGCATAGGCGGATCCAGGACATCAGTGGGGGGGTAGGGGCTACGGAGTTCGAGCATAGGCGGATCCAAGACATCAGGAAGAAGGTGGGGTAAGGAGCTCGAGCATAGGCGGATCCAGGACATCAGTAGGGGTAGGGGCTAATGAGTTCGAGCATATGCGGATCCAGGACATCAGTACGGAGGTGGGGCTAAGAAGTTCGAGCATAGGAGGATCCAGGAAATCAGTACGGGGTGGGGCTAAGGAGCTCCAGCAAAGGCGGATCCAGGCCTCAGTACGGGGGTGGGGCTAAGGAGCTCGAGCATAAGCGGATCCAGGACATCAGTACGGTGGTGGGGCTCGGGCGTTCCAGCATAGGCGGATCCAGGACATTAGTAGGGTGGTAGGGAATAAAGAGTTTGAGTATAGGCGAATCCAGGGCAGTACGGAGGTGGGGCTACGGAGTTCGAGCATAGGCAGATCCAGGACATCAGTTCGGGGGTGGGGCTAAGGAGCTTGAGCATAGGCGGATGCAGGACATCAGTGCAGGGGTGTGGCTCCGGAGCCTGAGTAAAGGCGGATCCAGGACATCAGTACGGGGGTGGGGCTAAGGAGATCGAGCATAGGTGGATCCAGGACATCTGTACGGGGGTGGGGCTATAAAGCTGGAGTATAGGCGGATCCAGGACATCAGTATGGGTGTGGGGCTAAGGAGCTCGAGCAGAGGCGGATCCAGGGCATCAGTACGGGGGTGGGGCTAAGGGGTTCGAGTATAGGCGGATAAAGGACATCAGTACGGGGGTGGGGCTAAGGAGCTCGAGCATAAGCGGATCCAGGACATCAAGAGGCTAAAGAGTTCAAAACAGGTAGGGGCTAAAGAGTTAAAACATAAGCGGATCAAGGACATCAGTACGGGAGTGGGGCTAAGGAGCTCGAGCATAAGCGGATTCAGGACATCAGTACGTGGGTGGGGCTCGGGAGCTCGAGCATAGGCAGATCCAGGACATCATTAGGGGTAGGGGCTAAGGAGTTCAAGCATAAGCGGGTCCAGGGCAGTATCGAGTTGGGGCTACGAAGTTCGAGCATAGGCAGATCCAGGACATATGTAAGGGGTTGGGGTAAGGAGCTCGAGCATAGGCGGATCTAGGACATCAGTTCGGTGGTGGGGCTGAGGTCTCGAGCTGGGGCATAACTCGGTAACAAATAGGCTGAATTTGGTGAAAATCTGCAGGTATGGGTGAAATACCGTCGGAAAACCCATCATATTTTATATTGTATCTCCTTTCTTCTCGTCATGCCCAGTCTTTGCTTAACAAAACAAACATTATGCGTGTGTTTATTTATTTGATGATATGAACAGAGGGCAAGCGTGGTGCAGTATGCAGAGACATGCTAATTTAGGAAAACATGGGCCTAGACAGGGGATTGAATGGAGCCATAATGAGCACACAAAACCTAAAACTCCAACATTGCGTTGTTATAAGTATCAAACTGCTGAAAAAACTCGCCTGTCAATCGAACTGTTTGGCTAACGTACATTGTCACCGGCTTCTCCTGCGCCAGAGCGGCACCTGCCGAGGCCGCAGGCCGAGGTAGTTGTTGTTGGCGTCTGTCAGTCCTGAGAATTGATGTCAGAGCTCTGGAATTTTGTAGGGTGATAGCCCTTCTGCTCCAGACACCCAAACTGAAGCCCCGAGTCGAAATCCAAAATAGTTTTTGAGAAATTTTGGCTCAAACTTTTTCTGTTTTATATTTTTCTAATTTTTACTTCTTAACCTACGAACTTGAAACTTATGTCCTTTTCGAAAGATAACAAAGGGCCAGCTAGGGAAAACGAATTGAGCTGATCCGACAATATTTATTGCGCGAAAACGCGGCATTTCTCACGCGAGCAAAAACCTGCTAAAAGTTGATGCCCGACTTGTGCGCTCGAAATGTCAGAAGACAGGCCTCAGTTAGCTGAAAGGCAGTTACCTAGGGGTAGCTAGGAAAATTTTGTAGTGCTTAGGCATAGTTTTGAGTGCAAAACGCAAAATTTTGACCTACTTTTTTACAGTTCTTCCGGAAGACTGAATTTTGGTTCATTTCATTTCAACGTTAATATCTCACAATCTAACTGACCGATTTGAGTTTCCATTTCAAATAATGAAAGAACATTGCTTCCGCCTGATAATATTTGGAGATGGAAATTGTGAATGTGAAATTCTTTGTTTTATAGGCATAAATAGAAATTGAGTCAAAAAACTTTTTATTTGCATCTTCCTGGCTCCAAGCTCATGTCACTCACAAACTCAGAACTGACATGGCTGAATAGGAAAGTTACTTGCGGTCATTTCGCTCACTTATACTACCCACCTATCTCTAATGGCTTTCGAGTAATTAGTCCAAAATGTATTACAAGATGCTAAATTTCTCGGACCACCTTTGCTTCTCACCATGGTTTCAAGTCCTTAAAATGGATGGAAGTGGAATAAATTTGGCATGAAGCTAGCTTAAGATCCTAGCTCGACGATACAAGTAATTTCAGCCCAAAAGAATGCTTGGTTCGTCTTCTAGAAGCACCTTTATATCGTGCCTTTTCGGGACAAGCACAGCACCCGGCGCCAGCGGCCCGGCATATTCGGCGGAGTTGTACCAGCCAGTGACCTCCTGACGGGTCACAGCTGTTCAGCTAGTGGGAGGGTGAGTGGTGTGGCACGGTGGTCTAGTGGTTAGAGGCCCTGGCTCTTGATCAGGTAGGTCCGGTTCGAACCGGGGGTGACCACGTACTCTTTATTGGTTATTTCAAAGAAAAGAATGATAAAACTGACTTGCAGGCGTATGAAGAGATACATTAAGAACGAAATATGGTTTGCTTTCGGCACATTGTCATGCGGCTCTCCTGCGCCGGTGGGGCGTTAGCCCAGGCCGCAGGCCGAGGTTTTTCTTCGCCACAGATCAGACAGATTATGGTCTTCAATAATCCCAGTAAAGATCTTTGATGCTGCAGTAGGGCTAAAATTCCTGTTATTTGTTTCTCTTTTAGTCAAATGTATATTTAAGTCCCCGCAGATTAATAAATAACCTATCTCATTATCTGACATGGTTTCTATTTTATTTTTAAGCGACCTGAAACATTTGATTTGTTCTCTGGGAGAGAGCTTCTGTCCAGTTGTTCTGATGCCGCAGATCTACCAGGGCAGCTCACGCAGAACCAATTAACCCTCGCCCCACCGGGGAGGGCCATCGATGCCCCCCCTGAGGTTTTTCCGGAATAGCAGAAAAACGAAGAGGCGCAGCACTGCGGTTGAGCACTCTACCTCTCACTGCATCATTTTCACACCATCCCTGAAACTTTTTACCCCGGGTCACCCAAGGTCAGGTCACCAGACGAGGTCAACCAAGGTCACCTCACTTCAACTTTAGAGCTATGTAAGAGCTACATTTTGAAGTCGATCAATTTGAAACTTCCTACACTTTATGGCCCCTCCAGGGTCTACAAGGTGTATATCCGGGATTTTAGATTTCGTGCCCTGAGGTCAGGTCACGAGGTGACCTCTCCCTTTAAAAAAGCATGGGGAAAAGCTGTCTTATGATCTAAAAGTCACAAAAGCGATTGAAAATGCTCAGCTTGATCAGAAAAGCGTTCTTGGACACCCTTTCACGGATTCCAGGGGCCATATTTGCCCTTTGACCTCTGCAAGGTCATCCAAGGTCACTAGGGGTCAAAAACAGTATTTTGACAATAACTTTTGACCTAATTAAGCTAGAGCGCTGAAACGAACACCATCGTGTTTGTCTCGTCACTGGCTTTCATTTGATATACAGCAAGGTCACTTTCTGACCTTTAGTGACCTCAGGTCATCTTAGGTCACGAGGTGACCTCTGGAGGTCAAACCACTGGCGGGAGGTCTTTACGTTTCACATAGCAGAAAAAGGACTGACAATTTCCTATCAAATTTACTTTACCACACCTCAATAGCTCTAATGGCATAAGAGTTATGCCCAGTTTGCTTAAGCATTGCATATTTGAGTGAAAATAGCCGATCTTGACCTAATTTGACCTCTGGAGGTCAAACCATTGACCTCTGGAGGTCAAACCATTGACCTCTGGAGGTCAAACTATTGACCTCTGGAGGTCAAACCATTGACCTGAGCGCTAAAACATGCAAAGTAATTTCTTACTGAATTCACGCGAGCTTTTTATTGCACTTTGCAGATTTGCGCTAACGCCCATATTTTCGGAGTTAGAGGGGGGCCATCGATGGCCCCCGGTGGGGCGAAGGTGGCGCGGGGACCCCCGGTGGGGCGCGGGTTAAAGCCCGATTTCCCCGAGTCTTCGGTAGCGATGAAACTTTGAGGAAAATGGCTGGCAAACCCATGGATATCGAACTGGTGCCGGGGGCATGCCCGTCGGCCTTAACGGCCGCCCGATCCATCCCATACAGTTGGAGGGACAGCGTTCAGAGCCAGCTGGATCAGTTGCTGGCACAGAACATCATCGCACCAGTGGATTATGCCACAGAGTGGTGCCATCCGATGATGGCTGTCCCAAAAAAAAATGGAGACGTTCGCCTTTACGTGGACCTAACACGCCTCAACAAGTATGTGAAGCGCTCGGTCTACTCAGTACGTCCTCCGCACGATGCTGTGGCTGACGTCCCAACAAATACCAAGTGGCTCACAACTCTCGATGCTAAGATGGGATATTTCCAATTGGGACTGGAGGGCGGTCCATGTTATAGTGGAGCGTCCAAGGGCGGACAAATGTGCAGAATTGGGTACTATGGGCCATTATGCCAATAATGGAGAAGAGACGAACAATCATGCAGACGAGGGCGGCCAGAAGTAGACAAGGGTGGTCCAAGTTACAGTGTGGTGCCCTAGGGCGGAAAAAGGGCGGCCAATCGTGAAATATGAAAAGTGTCCTACATAATCGATCACCTGTCGAAACTACAAAGAAAAGCATCTAAATGTGAAACTTCCGTGATATTTAATTGCCAGTGCATTAAGGGGAATATATATATATATATATATATATATATATATATATAATATATATATATATAACAATTGTCGAAAAAGTGGCCTGTTCTGGTTTGCCAGGCGAACCCGTGGACGTACGAGAAGAGGAGTCCGGGAGGCGGCCAGGTCAAGGACGACAGCGGCGCTGTCCTGTACGACGGCTACTGCATCGAACTGCTCAACAAGCTGGCAGAGAAAATGGAGTTCAATTACGAGCTGGTCTTCCCTGAGGACGGCGCCTACGGAGCCAAGCACCCGGGCACCGAGCAGTGGAACGGGCTTGTTGGAGGTCTGGTCAAAAAGGTGAGCTGGTCAGCTTCTGCACCGGCCAGAATGTTCCGGCCGCTTCTGCCGGTCCCGGACAGCAGCCGGGCCAGCATCCCTCAAACCCCCTGACTTGCCTTAAAGGGAGGTACGCGAAAAATTTTATTGGCTTGATCAAAAGGTCACAAAAAGTTGTTTCAGAAGTCTTATTCTCATTTTTGCGAATTTGACCTGCAAATGCCTTAAAATTTCTCTAAAAGTCAACATTTCTAGACGACTTTACCGGTACACCTCTTATCGATTTAAATGACGTACCCCGGCTAAGGCTATCAGTTTCTCTAAAAATTAGGTCATATCTATCCTAAACAGTGATGTAGAACTTCGGACTACCACAGAAAAAATTACTTAAGAAAAACAGCATTCCAAAACTCTTTTGAAACAGAAATATAGGGCTCAAAATAAATCACAATTAGCCAATCAGAAGCCAAGGAATTCTCATACCAGGGTCATGTGACCTATCGGACGCAAAAGTGTCGTCATCCTGGCGCTGAAGCAGAAAACGACTCAAGACCCGAGGTACGAAACGGCTGAAGATTTGAGTAATTGTTTTTTTCGTTTCTAGGGCAAACTTATTCATTTGGTAATTTTTAAAGGCTTTGTAAAAATAATTCAAATACAGATACAGGAGAACAGACATTTTTATTACAAAAAACATTACTTTTCAACTTTAAATAGTTTTCGAAAAGTAAGTGATGGGTGAAGGTTTCAGCATGTTATCTAAACTGTTAACCTTTTTCGATAATAAGTGAGTGGCCTCCCAAAATTTTGCCCAAGATGCAAAAATAATTGACATATTCGAAATCAGGATTTTTCAAATAGCAAGAAACCATAATAATAATTGTTTCGCGTATCTCCCTTTAAAGGGAATGTGGCACCTTCATAACGTGATTTTAACTGAGATAGCCAAGTTGTAAAGCAAGTCAGAAAAACCGGTACTCAATATATCATTTATCTTGGAATTCGAGATTTCCGTAGAAAAACCTAAAACCTACCTGAAATGTCCTCATGTACCCTTAGCAGCAGGCCACAGTTGTCATGACTGTTGGTGTGACGACATATGCTGACGTCACGGTGAGTATCAGCCAATCGAAGCCCTTGAAGCGTATTGAGTATGGTAGTGGTTGCCAGATCATTACATCATCCACAGGCATATATTTCTTTCTTTTTCTAGAGGAGCATTTTAAAAATAAAAATATTGAGCTTATTTTACTTTTTGGAGAAATTATGGACGGTTCCATGATTTCTGGCTAAAAGTACCCCTGATTACACTAAATTCCAGGATTCGACCAAGGTGCCACAGTCCCTTTAAATCGCCATGCTGTTTATCAATTTTGTTTTGTAAAACACATATTGATGTAAGAGTTGAGATTTAGGCCCCTGCTCACCTTCCATTCATGCTACTGCTTGAATTTTTATTCGTTTCTAATTTACTGGAAAGCTGAACATTTGTTCAGGACATGTGCAAAGGGCCGGGCCCTCTGCACTTCTCCCTGCAGTTCCCCAATTGGCCGCTGGATTTTTAGTTCCAAGCAGTAGCTCTAACACATTTGAGAGTAGGTAATCTGGTTGCAGTGATTTAAAGGGAGATACGCGAAAAAATTTTATTCGCTATATCAAAAGGTTACAAAAAGTTGTTTTAGAAGTCCTATTCTCATTTTTGCGAATTCGGCCTGCAAATGCCTTAAAATTGCTCTCAAAGTCAACATTTCTAGACGCCTTTAACGGTATACCTCATATCGATGTATATGACGTACACACGGCTAAGGCTATCAATTTCTCTAAGAATTAGGTCATATCTATCCTAAACAGGGATGTAGAACTTTGGGTTACTCCAGAAAAAATTACTTTAGAAAAACAACATTCCAAAACTCTTTTGAAACAGAAATATAGGGCTTAAAAGAAATCACAATTAACCAATCAGAAGTCTAGGAATTCTCAAACCGGGATCACGTGACCTATCTGACGCAAAATTTTTGTCAACCTGGGGCCAAAGCAGAAAATGACTCAAAACCCGAGGTAAAAACCGCTGAAGACTTGAGTAATTATGTTTTTTTTCCGTTTCTAGGGCAAACTAATTCATTTTGTAGTTTTTAAAAGCTTTTTAAAATTAATTCAAATACAAATACAGGAGAACAGACATTTGTATTATAAAAACATTACTTTTCAACTTTGAATAGTTTTCGAAAAGTAAGTGATGGGTATGGGCATGGGTAAGTGATGGGCGTTTTATCGAAACTGTTAACCTATTTCGATAATAACTAAGTGGCCTCCCAAAATTTTTCCGAAGATGCAAAAATAATTGATAGTTTCGTTATCAGGATTTTTCAAATAGCAAGAAACCACAATAATAATTTTTCGCGTATCTCCCTTTAAGCCAAGAAGTTCTTTAAGTGAAAATTCAGCCACCTTGTACCAGTCGCATTCCGCTGTTGAAGGATTCAGATTCCGCTTGATTCAGTTACGAGCGTCCCAGGCAAACCTACCAAACATCTGTATGTATACATACATGTTCTCACCCCCACGCGCCGGTGTCGTGAGTTGAAGAGGCAAATCCTGTTTGACTAACAACGCCTCTGTGATATTGTCTTTTGTTCGAACAGCAGTACAGTATTGCAATAGGCGTCACAAAGGAGATGTGCTGCAGGAGACGGACATTATAATAGCGGCGCTGACCATGACCTCGGAGAGGGAGGAGGTGGTGGACTTCGTTGCACCCTACTTCGACCAGTCCGGCATCAGCATTGGTAAACAGTGCACACGCTATTGCACCGGCTAACTTATTCCAGGTCGATTATTTTCTGCTTGTTCAGTGGCATAATGATGCATTGATGGAGCCACCTAGAGGGAATGTGGCGCCTTACCAATTGGATTTGAACTGAGACAGCCATGTGATGTAGAATGCCGAGAACCCACCTGCTCAATATTTCATGAGTCCCAGAACCTACCGGTTGCAGAAAAATAAGGCCAAATTCCCGCCCTATTGACCCCGCCCTCCGTGAGGGGTCACCGGTATCAGGCGGCCTTGGCAAAGTGACGTCATCCTCACGCCCCGCTGCGCGGACACATTATTATTGTCAGGACTCATTCAAACCTAGGCATGTGCTGAACGTGATCGGTACTGGCAACTGTAAATGCGTATGAATTTCTTCAATGATAAGCTTGAAACGAGACAGATGTTTTCATGTAGCAATAAAACCGCACACATCGATATACGTCGCTTTGGGCCCCAATAAATAGCCCCTTTCACCCAAAAACGCTTCATTTTTAGTCCTATTCGTCTGTGGTGCAAGGAAGACAGGTTCAATCTGGCACAAAACATTGCTAGAACATCATTACTGGATCAAACGATACGCGAATTGGGAGGATTGATGATTCCTCTTGCAAAGGAAAGGAAGATAATACGAAATAGTGTTGTTTAGCCGTTCCTCAGCGAAAATAAGGCTCAATAAAGAAGTTTTCAATTCAAACGTCCTTGAAAGCACTGCGGTCTGAATTGGCACCAAGGTGCCACATTCGTTTATTGCTTATCATACGCGAACAACCACAGGTCAGAGCCCACTTACGGCTGAGGTCATTGAAGAGAACCGTCAAATATTATTTAAAGATTCATCGAGCACACATTGACGCATACTTCATGCACCACTGATATATTTTCCTAAGCACAGTAGTAATCAGCCCCTCCGTGGCATAACAGGTACGGCATCTTTTACCGATCAGAATTGACGAACCCTCAATGGGTTTTGACCTAGTGCATTGAAAGCTTACATAAGACACGCTGGTTTGATAGAATGAGGCATTGTTAGACCACTTCATGCATTTCGGGACGATGGATGCATCTTTTCTATTCGGGCTATCGGATTTCGTCATGGCCATACGATATCGACGAGGGCCGTTCAGTTTAGGCAGAAAGCCTAAACTGATGATTAAGTAAAAATATAAGATTTTGAAAAATGTCATGTAAAATCTTTGATTGGCAAATTGTGTCCAGAGAGAACATAAATTTATCATTATTTCGACAGTTGTAGATAAAAAGACCTTCGGAATCGAATTCTAACAGCGTGCAATGTTCAGTCCCGTCACCATTCATACATGATACCCGTGATTATTTGTTACCAGAACCTCATCATCAAGTGAAATCTGTGGAAACTTCTTGGCGCGAATTTCACTTTAATCAGGTTAGTTGTAACGGGATAACTGGGGGTTGATTCTTAACGTGCGTTGCGGTAGTGCACAGTAAAGACTAAACTCGTTCAAACTGCAAATACCTCATCCAGTAGAAAAATAAGCTACCGGACCAGTTGTGCAGGATTGCTGGAATAAAAAACGTGATCAGATTAGATATTAGAAGATACCATTAGATAGCTTAAGTTGAGCAGGTCCTCGAATCTTGGATATAAAACACACTTGATTATATATGGTGACACAGCCCTTCATCAGAATCCGGTAGGTCAAATCACAAATTCCCATTCATAGTGTAGCCGGACCTCGAATATTTTGCGAAGTGCGTTTCTTCCTTTTTTTTTTTTTTCCAAAAAATTCCGTTTCTTCCTTTGAAGAAGCTCATGATGCAGCACAGAGACTGGAGAAGAGAAAATTTAAACGCGAATAACGCCAAAACACCAGCCAACAACACCATTGAAGACAAGAAAACACAGGAGGAATATTCCAATGGCGACAGAGCAATGCTAGGCACGTCAGCGTCGAGGGCGACCACCAACATTACAAGAAGGATAAAAACGAGAGACCAGCCAGCAGAATCATTGAAGAAAATCTAACACAGGAAAAATATCTCAACACCGAGGGCAACCAACGGAACAACGGTAAAGAGTATAAAATGCCAGCCAAAACTCCTCACTCAAGATCCAACCGTAAGAGTCCCCTACATTTACTCACCACCTAGATATGGAAAATCATTTTTGTGATGTTAAAGTGCATATTTGGTAGCTGGCCTTTTCGTGTCGTAGAATATTTGATTAACAATTGGGGCATTCCAGGACAAAACTCCCAAAAATATTTCGATTTGACACAACCATGTTAAGAAAAGAATCTAAACTTCGTCTCCGAAGTAGTTTTGGGTCATGACACGGCTACATGCTGCCTAGTGGCCTAGTGGCTTCGTTGCCAGTCTTCGGATCGGATAGCATGGATTAACGTGGGTTCAATCCCCACGGCGGGAAACCGCCTTCCGTGTCCGATCTGACCCGGTGGAGAGGATCCTTAAACACCCACGCCAATACTCCCTGTAATTGGGCAAGTGTGCCTGTTGGGAGTGGCCTTAATAAAAAGAACTCGTCTTGAAATATAAGTAATTTAAAAAATCAAAACTTTAAAATTTTTACTTCTATTTCGCTTGACCTTTTCTTTTGTGACCTAGATCGACCCTTTGGCAGTTGAAATTGGCCTTTCAGACATCTAAAAAAAGTAAAAAATACATTTTGCTATAAGTTCCAAATTTTTAGCACCTAAGGTAGGTATGCAGACGGTTTTTTACCACTGCAGTGGTGCAGCCTTATGTTCAACACCACGAACAAAGCGATTGCTTTTGGAATCGGTTGCTTGCAATGATATTATATTTTCTTTACCAAATTTTCATCGAGCAAGTGTCAGAGTTTATGAGAATTAACAGGCACCCACACGAGAAGCGGGTAATCGGCCTCCTCAGATTTCCACAGGTAGTAAGAAAACACCATCGCGCAGTGCTGCCGTACTTCATCTTCCTCTAAATCGACATTTTTATCAACTTCGGCCAAAATAATTCAGTTCACCTGGCAGCTGGTAGGTATCGTAAATACCGTAGGTCAGCTGGCAACTGACTAGTGAGAGGGTGACCTGAGGCAGGTGGCCGTCCTTGTGCTTTGTGGGACGTTCAACTTTGGCTTCTTAATTAACCCTTCGTTGTGGGAGCTGCTCGTTCGGATGGTGGAATGGGGGTTTTCGTGACAAGTCCGTTGATGACTTAATTGAGACTCCGACTCCTAATACCGAACTGGAAACAACTTGGACAGGATTTATAAGAAATAAAAATAGCAGCAATTAAAAGTGATAGAAAAAGATACATTGTTTCCTGGGATAGGAGGGCAAAGGAACTTATAAGTAATGGGTTATTTAGCCTTACACCCTTAAACGAAAATTCTCAAAGATGTTGCGAATTTATCAATCTTTGAAATAAGTGTATCTTATACTATAAGCACCACTAACTCACACAATTATGTCGTTCTCGGAGATGGAAAAATAGTATCGATGCAAGGTGACCCGATGTAACACAGCATAGGTTTCAGAGGATCCATACAATGTAAAAAATGCGTCTAAAAGGCTTTCATTCCCAGGGGGTAATTTGAATCTGCTCATATCTGTGACAAAAATGTTGTCCTGAAATCATAACGTATTCGACTTGGTCGCTTGAACAGGTCGTCTCACTTAAGATGTTTAAAAGGTGATCATTTCATAGCCGACAAGGATCCCAGTTCAAATACCACTTGGAAAGGCTTTCGATTCGTGTTTTTTTTAATGATTAGGGGTGTGCAAATTTGAAACAATATCGAGAGCGACCATGTTAAAATAAAAAAACAAAATGTATCATGTGTTTTAGCCCTCTCACAGGCCGGTTGAACTGCATTGAACTAAGAAGTAGTATATGAAATGAAAAAAGAACATTTAAAGGATGTTTTAACTCTTTTACCACTGCTCGAAGTTTCATTCGAGGTGGTCGGGCACCCCTCAATATATATATAATTCCACACTCCTGGCGCCTTGTATAATCATAATCATTGAAGAATAACAGAATACACTGAGATGGCTTCAAAACTGACACTGATTTTGTCCTGTACAAACGCATTCATTCACATGCAATGATGGCCATCAGATCACTCATTGCTTAAGCCAAATAAGTTACAACAGTATGTTCAATATCACCTTTGCATTGGACTTTCTCCATGACTAAATTTGCGACCATTCACGCAGCACCCATAAAAGATAGTCTGCTTGCACAGCACGACACTGTTTGGTTCAAACAAAGGGATACGAAACCCGAACCTCTCTTCCGTTGTTTGCAGATATTTCATGAACAGTGATGTACGTCTTATTTACCGCTGGTATTCTATGAATATTTTGATTCATTTTCCCTTAATTGCATTGGCGAGCAGACTTTGGAGCTGTCTGGCAACATTGGCTATGCTTGAGTGTGAAATTTACAAGAACTTAATCTTGCTGAAAAATGTATGCGTAAGTAAAGCATAAGTACATTTGGCATCAAATATCTGATCTTTCACTTGACTTTTTAAACCATCGTGAAATGATTGGTTTGGCCGTGCTTTCGATATAATCGCAGGTGTCCTTGCTGTGAGAAGTATTGAAAACGCTTCATTCACATAGCTGAATTTTGCTTCGATATAACTTCCGCACCGGAATTAAACCTTTGCGTTGCTTTAAAGTCGTGTAAATGACGGCACAATTTGATGCAGTTTAATCTACTTTTGTATTGTGCAACACAGCTCCGTCATGATATTTACATTCTTCAGTCATTTCTCTCGCTTTCATACTCCAGACATAGGTTCTGAAAAAGCACAGGAGCCATCGCAGTGCTGTGTTTGGAGCCATCTGGTATCACACAGGCTCCGTGGCCTAAATGTTGATCATCTCCGCTGTTCAGTTAGCCATGTAGGAGGAGCAGTGCACTGGAAGCGACGGCGCTAAATAGCCCGTTTTGATATCTACCGACAATGTTACAAACAATCGTTTGGTCGGGACACCTTTGAGGTTCCTCGAGGTCAAAGTATTCCTTACAGGAGCATAGTGGAAACCTAAATTTTTGGCATAATAGCTAACAGAGCAGCGCCGTAGACAAACTTTCAGCACCATTTGAATGCTCTTATCGAGCCCGATCGGATTATATATCTTATAATCTCATCTAGCCAAATTTCAAAATTGACCTGCTTTGATCTAGAGCCTGGTTTAGGTCTGTATGGTAAAAAGAATATTAATCAACATGCAGTGGCAAGTCAGACACGACAACGTAAAAATAAGGCATCCATCGCAATTCTCAGCCAATCTCAATTCTTGCAAGTTATCAAAATTTACCAATTTCCCATCCCATTGCATTCTAATGGAAATATCGTGACCCTGACCTTGCCCCAGGTTATCGATATGGAAATCCTGCTACAAACATATATCGTTCTTGGTGACCTTACTATCTGATGTGAATCTATGGACGATAGGTTAAGGTTGATCTTACTGATGCACCTCCAAAGTTTTTTCGAGGTTAGATCTCTTGACCTGAGCTGACGATCTGACCTGCTATGATCCAGACCTAAGATTTTGCCAGTAAGTTGCAAAAACTGTCGGGTAAGAGGTAGATGAAGTACAGCAGTGCAGCGCGATGGAGTTTTTTTTTACTTGCCTGCGAAAACCTGAGGAGGCCGATTCCGTTACCCGCCCCCTCGTGTGGGCGCGTGTTAATTCTTATAAACTCTGACACTTGCACGATGAAAATTTCGTGAAGGTAATGCAATATCATTGCAAGCAACCGATTCCAAAAGCAATGGCTTTGTTTGCGGTGTTAAAGATAAGGTTGTACTGCTGAAGAGGTCCGCAGGCCGTGTACCTATCTGTCGTAGCTGCCAACAATGTGAAATTTATAGAAAAAACGTTTTTTATTGCCATATATTTTATGAAGCAAACTTTTTTAGGTGTCTGAAAGGTAAATTTCAACTTCAAAAGGTCCAGGTGGTCACAAATAAAAGGTCCAACAATTAAGAGTAAATTTTTTAACAATTTTGACAATTTCTTTTCAAAATAATTTATAGTTCAAGGCGAGTTCAATGATATACAAAACTTTTTAATCAGGCAATGCGTTTTTGAGATATGAAGCATAAGGTGACCTCCCGAAAATGCCTTGGGCTATAATTCGGTCACCGTTGTTAGGAGCGGACTAAGTTTCTTACAGCCGTGTTCCTGGCCCAAAACTGCCGTGGAGACAAAGTTTCAGATTTTGTCTAGACATGGTGGTGTCACCTTGGTAGATCCGTCCGGGAATCCCCCAATTATAGCAGACAGCCGCAGGCGTTCTATTCGCCCCAAACCGCAACCGTGCATGATGTGCAATGTGTACCAGGCCCTACATACCCGACACAACCTAGGCTAGTGAATATGATGGGGATCGCTCTGGATCAGAACACCATAGACCTTCTACGAAAAAGTCCCAATTTTACTCTCCGCAGACAAGTGAATACGACCATCTTACGTTCTGTTGCGTTAGGTATAGACAGAGCAATCTACAGCCTTAAATGGGGGGATCAAAGAGAAAGGAGAAAACTTGAAAATAGCACACTAATTACACCTCAAATCATCCTTAACACGCGCCCTGCTGGGGGCTGGTTTTACCCAGATGCCGCAAAAACGAATTGACGCAGAACAACAAAACTTACAGTACCTTATCCCTGATCAATTTAACACATCTAACCAAATTTTTTAGTTAATGTCATGCCAGGTCATGATTTATCTAGTTTTAAGGCTGTTCTGGATAAATGTAAGCACGATAGACTTTATGCTTTTTCGTAGGGCAGAAAACCGATTGTAATTTCATGTGCTTCCTTTTCAAATTGCCTACAACTGATACTTTTGAATATTCGCGATGTTAGTGCCTAGCACTCGGAAGTTCTCAAGGAAGACACTTAATTCCAGTCACTCAATTGAAGTACCTGTGCTCTATCTCGCTGTTGGACTGGCGCGTCTGTTAGTCTGGTTTCCTTTTTCCTGCTTGGATCTTACTCAACCTTCCTTTCTCTGCGTCAAAGAAAACTAACCAGATAAGAATACCAGGTAAGGTCAAGGAGCTATTCAAGGTCAAGTGACCCGACCTCAAACCTAAAATCACGAGTTTGAAGCGGCGCCCAAGGAGCATCAGTGAACCGATCAGCTTGAAACTTCCACAATATGATAAAGTCATTAGGGTCTACAAATCTGCAATCTCGGAATTTTGATATTGTTGACCTAAGGTGGGGTCAATTTTTCGGTCACCCCATTACCCAAGTAGGTATATAGTGAAAAATAGAATAAGTTCGTTTTCAGTAAATACTGGATATATGAAGCTGAAAATCCTCAAACCGTCTATTCTGACCACGATCTTGACCATAAAGTTGAGTTTTTGAGCATCTGACCTCTCAAAGGTCATGTCAGATCACGGGAGCATAGAATCATTGTTTTGCCAATAACTTCTCACTGAATTGAGATAAAGCTCCCATTTTCCTTGCATTGTGCTTATATTGTCACAGGGAGTCGATTGATATGCAACATGACCATACTAGATCACTCTGTGATCCTGACCTAGCTCGAGGTCAGGTCATTTTCACTATTTGACCTAGCAAGGTCATATTATACATCATTCGATTTGCCACGATGATAGGAATCAAATGATGCATTAAGATATGCTCTAGCTCCCCTGAGGGCAGATCTAAAGAGAGAAATGTAAATTGCTATGTTGTAGGCCTATGGAACCTTCTTTGACCTATGCTGACCTCAATATTGACCTGACATAAATTTGTGGGTATAAAATACCTTCGACCTGTCCAGAGCTTTCGAACGCCGCCCATAATTTTCCTTTAGCTTTCGTGGGAAATTAGATACGGAGGGGAGGGGACGAAAAACGCCCCCCAGCGGGGCGCGTCATGCCAGGGACCCCAGCGGGGCGCGTCATGCCAGGACCAGCGGGGCGCGTCATGCCAGGACCCCAGTGGCGCGTCATGCCAGGGACCCAGCGGGGCGCGTTATGCCAGGGACCCAGCGGGGCGCGTCATGCCAGGGACCTCAGCGGGGCGCGTCATGCCAGGGACCCCAGCGGGGCGCGTGTTAACGGCAACCACCCGCGTAATGCAGCTCAACGGCTGCCACTGCTTTCCCCCTTAAACGACCATACTTTCCGGACTCACTTGCTTGCCAACGCCCCGATCACTTCACAAAACTTGCTCAGAAAACTTATGTCCCGTATTATACAAGCATACAAATCTCAGAAAACCCAGACTCGTGTAGAAAATGCATAATAATAAAACCACCGGACAAATATAAAAGTCTGGTGGCCATGCCCAAAGAAGAGTACTTAAAAGGCTCGTGGCATGCTTAACCCCTACGAGCCATTTAAAAACAACCCCCTCCCTCATTAGAAGAACGTACCACAGCACTCATGAAAAGGACCCTTGCCAAGAAAATTCCAGATAACCATCTAAGAAGACTCATTCCACAACATTGTAGAACAGCAGAACTTAACGGTCTCCCCAAAACTCACAAACTAGGAGCCCCACTTGACCCTATAGTATCTGCCTGTGGAGACCCCTTGGATAAGCTGTCGTGGCTGATCCAGTGCATACTGACACAGACCCTGCAGTTCATCCCAGCCCACTAAGTATCGCTGATGAGTACCTCTCCCGCCTTCGGTGAAAATTCCCCACCTCATTCCCTAAGGACACTATTATCTTTTTTTAGATGTGACAAATCTATATTGGAGCATTCCGATCAAGGAAGGCTTTGATGCAGTGATTAGGCTGATAAAAGAAAATATCAAGCAAATTAATGTGTATGAAGTTTCACTTCCAAATTTAGAGCAATTACTCAATATCGACCAATGTTGTTTGGTTTGACTCCAGTTTCCATAAACAAAACAGGGGAGCAGCCTAGGTGTCGGCTTGCACTAGCCGCTGCTATTACTTTTATGCATTTTCTAGAACCCAGCTTCTTGTCAAAATCAAAACTGAAACCAAATTTCTATGTAAGATATGTCGATGACATACTGGGTGTGTGGCTACATGGTTTAAATAGTCTAGAACTAGAACTTCTAGAACTTTACAACAACATCCCGGCGAGATCGCCTGCGCCCCCCCCCCCACCCCGCCGCTGCGGACCCGTCGCCGCCGCGTTGCTCGCATCGCTGCCCGAGCTGGTTTTCTCTGGTCTCGCAGCCCGACACGGTATCGCGTCTCTCTCACCGTCTCACTGTCTCATCGGTACCTCATCTCTCTTGACATTTCCTTTACCTTCTTCCCGTCACTTTCCCTTTTTTTAAACCACTACCCATTGATTAGGTAGGCAGGGTGCCCTTCCTTACCCGTGCGACCCAATAACTAAGGCTCCATAGGATTAGACAGTTAGGTATTATTACATTGTTAACGGGTCGCACACTCCCCCGCTCCAACTTTTTTATATTTTCCATGCCTAGGTTACTCTTCTGAGGCCTTCCTTTTACTCGGCCTGTGCTCATATTTGATTTTAGGAATATCGTGCGGCGCCTGCCGCTGGACTTGAACGCTGACGTTTTAATCTTCTGTCGTGCCTTTTAACCATACTTGTATGTGTGTGTGTGTGTGTGTGTGTGTGTGTGTGTGTGTGTGTGTGTGTGTGTGTGTGTGTGTGTGTGTGTGTGTGTGTGTGTGTGTGTGTGTGTGTGTGTGTGTGTGTGTGTGTGTGTGTGTGTGTGTGTGTGTGTGTGTGTGTGTGTGTGTGTGTGTGTGTGTGTGTGTGTGTGTGTGTGTGTGTGTGTGTGTGTGTGTGTGTGTGTGTGTGTGTGTGTGTGTGTGTGTGTGTGTGTGTGTGTGTGTGTGTGTGTGTGTGTGTGTGTGTGTGTGTGTGTGTGTGTGTGTGTGCGCGTGCGTGCGCGTGCGTGCGTGCGTGCGTGCGTGCGTGCGTGCGTGCGTGCGTGCGTGCGTGCGTGCGTGCGTGCGTGCGTGCGTGCGTGCGCAAATACATGTCATGAATACATATCAATGCCTACAACCCTGCCAGCAAATTCACAATGGAACATAGTCTCTTGGAGGAGAAATCTCGTACTTAAACACACCAATTACCATTCATCCATCGGGTCATTACACTACAGAATTGTTCATCAAACCAACGACAGCACCCATCACCCTAAGCTTTCAATCAGCCCATCCTATGATTACCCAATCAGCAGTTCTGCATACTCAAAACAAACGCCTCATCAGGGTTTCCCATTGAAACAAGCAACTCAACGCAGTCTATCGAAGATACAACCACTCTTGACTATCCCAAACACAGTATAGACAGATCACAGCAAACTAACCAGTACCCTAGCTCCAAATCGAAACCCCGAAACCACCCCAAAAAATATTATTGCGTACACATTCGCCTTCCATACCCCAATGAAACCAAATTAAGACGAGTCAATGAGATCATCCGTGGTCTCAAACTCAATGTTCGCATAGCTTGGCTTAGTGGTCCCACATTAAAAAAACTTGTCCACTCAGCTTTTACCCCGCCCTCTTGTCGCAAATCTAGGTGCAATGCATTTCCCAATGGTGTGAATGAAAAATGTACCTCCAGAAATAAAGTTTATAGAATTTGATGCAAACTATGTAAAAAATCTACAGAGAGTTGTGGGAATGACTTAGGACCCCAAAAAGACAATAAACAGAAGAAAAGTGCCAAAATACTTAAAACACACCCGTCGGAAAAAGGCCAAAAAAGCGTAAATCTGAAATTGTAAGACAAAAGCCAGCCCAAAAAGACAAAGTTGAGAAACTAAAACGTCTAAACCCTAAAAAATCGAAAAAAGGCTAAGACAAGGTGAAGACAAAAAGCGTGGGATGAGGTAAAGGCCACGTTTCGGCCCTTGACTGTCGTCAGGCGAGGAGACCTCGCCAGAGTAGGCCTACGCTGCGGTACGTTACCGAATTACGCTACGTTACGATTGGATTTGGGCCAAAACTACACTACGGAATTACGCTACGTTATATTCCATTGACTACGGAATTACGGTATTTTAGCTACGGATACGGTAAATATATATATTGTACAACAATATTAACATTTTGCTCACCCATTCAAAGCAAATAGAAGCTGTACTATGAAATAAGAGGTTTATTTTCTTGCAAACCGAACATTCTGCACCGAAAGTGCCCCACGTGCACATTCAGACAGGCACAGCGCTGTGGGCATTGTCCGGTCGCCGGTTTCACACGCTTTGTCATCAGTTGCATTTTGATGAATAAAGTTCTTTTGAAGTGACTGATCTGTGTGATCAATGGTCGGGAATTCTTGACTCCAGTTGAAAAGACAAATTTACAAATCGATATCAACCGAATTCTAATTTGTACAGACCCAATAATGTGTCTGTGATTTACACTACCCACCAGGCGTGTGGATTTATTTCTCTTTGGGGTGCCCGGGCACCCCCAATGAAACGTTGAATTAGTGTTGAAAATTCCTTCAAATTTAATTATTTATCATTTTCAGGACTTTACTCTGGTTCTATTTGCTCCAGCAGACCTGTGCGAGGACCAAAACAAAGATAATCTTGCTATCTATTTTTGCGTGATGGTTATTGGCATTCTTTCCGATTTGGGCATCCCCAGTGATTTTTTGAAATCCACGCTCCTGCTACACACCAAAAATTCCCGATCTTAACTGAAAGCAATTTCATGCATTTCTCCTGAAATTGTTTAAAATTTGTAATGTTTAAGAAATGGTTTGGTTGCTAATTTTTCAAATAATATCACTTCTATTTCAAATTCTGAATTAAAGCAACTCGTTACCAAGAATCCTTAGTACCGCGATCGAGATCACGAGAAGCTATATACGTATATGACGTGATTTTTTGTAGCACGCTACGATACGTTATATTTTGGCGTAGTACGGTACGAAATTCGCCCAGTTTCATTTCCAGAGCTACGGCTACGGAAATATAATTTCGTAACGTAACGTAGGCCATCTCTGGTCCTCACCTGATATTTAGACGTTTAAGTTTCTGGACAATTGCTTTTTTGGCTTTTTAGGTTGCCTTCGTCTTCAAATTTTAGTTTTTAGTTTTTGTCTTTGAATTTTGGCGAAGGGTGGTTTTTAAGTCTTTTAGCGTTTTTACTGTCTTCTTTTTTATCACCTTTTACGGTCCTAGGCCATTCCCACAACACTCTGCGGCTTATGGCACCATATCTGCAGCAGGCATTCCGAGAAATTATAAAAAATTCCACGACCGAAGATTTTTATATAGGAGAGTGTTCGGTCAGTACGACTGCGGCTTAACCCTCGTCCCGGTGGGGGTGTTTGAACACACCCCTCGGGTTTTTCCGGCGGCACGAACAAACAGCGGCGCCTAGCGCCACTGTACTTGGCACACCTTATTCTTAATCAATTCTGAAATTTGCCTTAAAATTTTAAGGTTGGATCACCTCAGGTCAGGTCACCAGTGCAGGTCAAGTGACCTCACCTCAAAAATTTTTACAGTGGGATAAGAAAGAAATGTGTCAATCTATCGGATCGAGACTTATACCACATAATGTGCCCATCAAGTGCTACAAACTATATTCCGGGATTTTTTCATATCGATGACCTAAGGTCAAGTACGGATCATGACATCTCCGTTGGAAATACATGGGAAAACAGAAATTGGGTTGTATTTGTGTAGATACAGCTAAGAAAACCTTCATATTCCCCAAATCGTAGTATCCTGGGCCTCTTTCCAGGTTCACTTTGGAATTTTTGACTTGTGACCGTTAAGAGGTCATCTGGGGCTACTTCAGCCGTTTTGAGACTTAGGTCAATAACTTTGCATGAAATGATGATACCGCTGTTATTTTGATGCCATAGCGTTTGGATTGCTATTGCGACTGGATTGATGGCATGTGACTGACTGGGAGCGCTGGTGCAGGAAGTCCAGCTATACACGTCACCGGGCAGGGGCGTAGCCAGGATTCCGCTCAGGCAGGGGCGTAGCCAGGACTCCGCTCAGGCAGGGGCGTAGCCAGGATTCCGCTCAGGCAGGGGCGTAGCCAGGATTCCGCTCAGGCAGGGGCGTAGCCAGGACTCCGCTCAGGCGGGGGCGTAGCCAGGATTCCGCTCAGGCAGGGGCGTAGCCAGGATTCCGCTCAGGCAGGGCGGCGCCCCCAAAAGGGCCCCTGCGACAGCGCCAAAAGGGCCCTGATGGGTAAAAAGGGCCCTCCCTGCTTGTTACAGAATAGAGTGTTGAAGAGGGCTTAACCCTATTTCCGGCAGGGGGGGCTAATATTGCCCCCCTCAGGTTTTTCAAGAATATCTCCGAAACGGCTTGCGATAGAACTTTGAAACTTCCTGACTTTTCCTAAAACTAGTACAGGCAGGTTTTCTGAAATTTTCAAGATTATATATTTACCAGGGGCGGAGCTATGGCTGGGTTTTTGGGGAGGTTCTATCTACAAACCAAGTATTATCGTATGCGATGGGTTCTTTGTAAAAGGAAGCCGTCTCTGCTGATCCTGATACCAGTTATATGGTTTTATTATATCATTTTTATGTGATATGATAGTGCATTCACAATTGTCACTATTTGTATTCATCAGGGGCGGTTACAGCAGTTCAAAATGGGGGGGAATGTTATCAAGAAGGACTAAACGTTAGTAAGTGAGAAGACTGCTTACAGCCGTCAAGAGGCGAATACAATTGGGTATATGAAAATTCAAAATAGTTATAACCCAATTCTAGATTACCAGAGGCGTGTCCAGTCACTACACATTTTCAAAATGCATATTCCCAGCCAGTATCACCGCCGCGACTCAATATCGTTGTATATTGAAAATGTGTTTCCAATCACCCCCACCCCCACGACGAGAGTCCTTGAGTCCACGAGAGATCCGCCTATGTCACCCCCTTTCCCAGAGCTGCCATGGGAGGGTAAAAATTATCAGAAATAAATTTCAACTAGTCGAGGGACTAATATACTCATGCATACCACTCGCATATTGTTGGTATGTATTTTACCCCACTGTTTTACCTTACTGCATCCGCCCCTGATGAGTTTTTCACTTTTTTCATTTATTTATGTGTCAAAGATGCCAAGCAGTATATCACGGCTTCTAATCCGCGTAACAAAAACTTTTAGGTTGTATATATTTCCCCTCATAGTCCTGGTCCTGGAACTGCCATTGAATTTCGAATTTTTGCGTAACTCGAGTATATGACAATTTTGGGTCAATTATTTGTAAATCTGAACTAGTTTTGTGAAAATCGTACAACAGAGACAAGGGTTATGGAAAATCTAAAAAATACACAAAAATTGTATATTTTGCACGACCTTCTCCTTAAAAATCAAAATTTTGAAATTTTCTTTTTTCAAAATAAAGTTTAGCGTCAGGGAAATCTATAGCACTTTGAATTTTCAAAATCGGCCGGTTAGATTACGAGATCTTAGGGGGGCCGATATTGCCCCCCCCTGCCGGAAATAGGGGTAGCCGGGAGCCTGACGGAAATAGGGTTAAGAGGGCTCTGTTTGGTATTAAATTTCAAATTTGGCCACAGAGCATAGTACAGGTGGAGCCGCGCTTCGCGCGGTCCGTGTCCTCAGGGGACCCTTCGGGCCCTCAGGGAGGGGGGCGGCTGTCCCTGCCGCCCCCCCCTTGGCTACGCCCCTGGCACCTGAGATGATGCAAGAGTGCCTAAGCTTGGTACATTTCCTTGAAAAGAAATGTACCATTTTGCCAAAATTCTAAAAGGGAGTATTTATGGAAAAATAGGGCTCCAATGCAGTGCACCACATTTTGTTTCGACCTTCAATCGCTCAAAACAAAAATGAAACCTCTTGTCTTACTACCCTGGCTTGACTCAAGCATCGAGTGCAATTACGAATCTGGCCGCTTGCGGCATGTAACGCTGGGGAGGCGATGCCATTTGTTCACATTTATCACGTGACTTGCGATGCCTTTTGCTCACATTTATCACGTGGCTTGCGCTTCCGATAAAAGGGATCCCTTGACAGTTTGACACAGTGTAAAAGTCCCCTTTGTTTTGAACTTTAAGGCTTGTGGAACTTAATGCTGAAAGTTTTGGGTGAAATGAAATATGCCAATAGTGGCCTCTCGATACCATCTACAAAACTATCTCAGTTCAAAACCCATTTTAAAAGTGGGACACTCCCCTTACGTGCGAGATGAGTTTTTACAACGTAAAATGCGCGTAGAAAGCGCTGCTTTCCAGCATTTATTTCTTTTTGCTTTTAATGTTTGTAGCAAGGAAGACATTTAGAAACGGCTTCAACTGCCATAAAAGAAAATTCTTACAAGCACTGTATGCGAAACGAACTTGAGCAGCATCCCCAGGCTAGACCTGAAGTAACAGTTATTGTCTTGGCCTGCTCAGTGGTAGGATGAAGTAACAGTTGTTGTCTTGGCCTGCTCAGTGGTAGGATGAAGTAACAGTTGTTGTCTTGGCCTGCTCAGTGGTAGGATGAAGTAACAGTTGTTGTCTTGGCCTGCTCAGTGGTAGGATGAAGTAACAGTTGTTGTCTTGGCCTGCTCAGTGGTAGGATGAAGTAACAGTTGTTGTCTTGGCCTGCTCAGTGGTAGGATGAAGTAACAGTTGTTGTCTTGGCCTGCTCAGTGGTAGGATGAAGTAACAGTTGTTGTCTTGGCCTGCTCAGTGGTAGGATGAAGTAACAGTTGTTGTCTTGGCCTGCTCAGTGGTAGGATGAAGTAACAGTTGTTGTCTTGGCCTGCTCAGTGGTAGGATGAAGTAACAGTTGTTGTCTTGGCCTGCTCAGTGGTAGGATGAAGTAACAGTTGTTGTCTTGGCCTGCTCAGTGGTTGGATGAAGTAACAGTTGTTGTCTTGGCCTGCTCAGTGGTAGGATGAAGTAACAGTTGTTGTCTTGGCCTGCTCAGTGGTAGGATGAAGTAACAGTTGTTGTCTTGGCCTGCTCAGTGGTTGGATGAAGTAACAGTTGTTGTCTTGGCCTGCTCAGTGGTAGGATGAAGTAACAGTTGTTGTCTTGGCCTGCTCAGTGGTTGGATGAAGTAACAGTTGTTGTCTTGGCCTGCTCAGTGGTAGGATGAAGTAACAGTTGTTGTCTTGGCCTGCTCAGTGGTAGGATGAAGTAACAGTTGTTGTCTTGGCCTGCTCAGTGGTAGGATGAAGTAACAGTTGTTGTCTTGGCCTGCTCAGTGGTAGGATGAAGTAACAGTTGTTGTCTTGGCCTGCTCAGTGGTGCGCAAACAGGAGCCCGAGTACTCCATATTCCGGTTCATGACCGTGTTGAAGAAGGAAGTCTGGTTCAGCATCGTGGGAGCCCTGGTGGTCACCGGGCTGATGATCTGGATTCTGGACAAGTTCTCTCCCTACAGCGCCCAGAACAACCCTGAGCTATACCCTTACCCCTGTCGGTGAGGCGGCGCTCAGCAATGGAGAATCGCTGGATGGATTTTGCTAGGAGACATAATAATAATTTTTGGGGTTTAACGACGCACCAACTGCCAGGGTCATACGGCGTCGTGCTAGGAGACATCTGGAAGTTATTAAGATTTTACGAAAGTACCGGTAAAACCTTAGAAGTCGATGTGCAGTGAGATTGAACATGTTTAAAACTTCAGAAGTGTTACAAGGTGAGGTGCATACTGAATTAAAGTATGCAGAAAAACAAATTGCCATAATTATAAACCAAGCCGACGTCCACCCGAGCTAACAGTTTGGTCTCTATTACGACACAGTAATCCGACCTCTAACATGGCGCGGCAGTGTAATTCATAATTTCAAAGGTGAGCTTGACGGAATGTTTCCTTTTTCAGGACGTTCACGCTGAAGGAGAGCTTCTGGTTTGCCTTAACCTCTTTCACGCCCCAGGGCGGAGGCGAGGCACCTAAAGCCCTGTCCGGGCGTACCCTGGTCGCAGCCTATTGGCTGTTTGTGGTACTAATGCTTGCGACATTTACCGCCAACCTCGCAGCTTTCCTCACCGTCGAGAGAATGCAGGTAAACACGGATAGCTCATCTCTTTTCCTTTAGTTCAAGCTTATTGCCAATTACCCTTCAAAAGTACTTCTTTTATATGGGCTTTCCTCACAAGAGCTTGCGGCAAAATATCAATATGAAATGTATCGCTATTGACATCTGCCGCTCGCGAGTCCATAGAGGGAATATTGGGGGACGCCGATAATGCTTCAAAATGTTCCTTTTTCCTGATCAAACGTTCAATAAGAATTCTCATGTCGGCCCGCAAACATACTGCTTCAGTAAGCTTGCACTTCAGCCGAGGAAATGCAAACTTGTGCCAAGGATTTAAGATGTAGCATAACTAATAGGCGGATGCAGAATTTCGCAGGGGCGGCGCCTTCGCACCATGAGGTGACAGAGCCCACAAGGTGGGCGCCAAGTGTTATTGCGGGCTCCAATTGTCGCATCCTAGGGGGAAGCAAAATTTCAGGGGGTGCCATCGACCTTTCAGGGGGAGGGGGGCGCTACAATTTAGGGTGGCGGCGAGGGCGTGCCCCCGAATCTGCCTCCGGCACACAAGCTGTCGCAAACTTTTGCTGCGGTTTTGGAACTGACAGGAGTATTCAGAGGACAATGTGGGCACAAACACTGCTAAAACCCATCAGAAATGAAAGAGCGAGACGCTTGTTGAAGAGTTGAGATGGTGTCTTTCGCAATATGCATTAATTACTTTGATCTGTGTATGTTGGCCTAAATATAGCTTTACCGAAAAAATGGGATCTGCACTGTCCTAGCTGTTCAAAATTTGTTTCCAGATTATTTGAACAAAAATGACATACAACTCACGTCGAGTCCAATGTATCGCGATGTACCGCCTCGGTCTTTACTCTTTCCTCGTCTGGCTCCACTTATACTCGTTAACTCAGCTGGTTACACTTACTCGTGTGACTCCACTTAACACGCGCATTGACGGGGTGGGCGGGTACCCGGCCCCCCTCGGGTTTTTCGGAGACAGCAAAAAACGGCGGCGCGCAGCGCCGCCGTACTTGGTATACCTTTTCCCTCATCATTTTTGCAACTTCTGTGAAAATTTTAAGGATAGGTCATCTCAGGTCAGGTCACCAGTACAGGTCAAGTGACCCGACCTCAAAAAAAGTTTAAGATAGCATAAGTCGGAGCAGGGTGAACTTATCCAATTGAAACTCATATCACATAATGAGCTCACCGAGTTCTCTAAAATATGTTCCGGTATTTTTGATATCGATGACCTAAGGTCAGGTACGAAGCATGACCTCTCCATTAGTAATACATGGAAATATGGTTTTACTGAATAACTCAGTAACAGATGGTGATAGAGCGTTTATTTTAGCTTCATTAGACTTGCCTTGGCTTTGCAATTCTAATGATATGCATTTTATATAATTTGATCCTGACCTGACCTCAGGTCAGGTCAAATCTTGATTTGACCTAGTAAGGTCAAATCATATATCATTCGATTCGGCTTGCTGCGAGGATTCATACGGTTCAAGTCGTTTTGCTCTATCTTTACTTGTTCAGATGTAATGGCCGAAAAACTTAATTTACATGTTATCCCTATGACGGCATGTGACGGCATGTTTTTGACCTCTGGTGACCTTAAATGTGACCTGACAAAAAATGGTGCAAATATTTTCGATGGAGAAGCCGATGGGCTACCAAACGCCGTTTACCGTTTTTTGCTACCTACCGTGGTTCTCGAGATCTTAGGGGGCGGGTACCCGCCCCCTCGTCAATCCGGAGGTGGCTCAGACCCCCGTCAATGCGCGTGTTAATTAACTCAGCAGGTTACCATCTATACTCCATTGAGTAAATCAGCTGGTTACTGGCTGCACTCGTGTGGCTCCACTTAGTTAACTCAGCTGGTTACCGTCTTTACTCGTGTGGCTGCACTGAGTTAACTCAGCTGGTTACCGTCTATACTTGTGTGGCTGCACTGATTTAACTCAGCTGGCTACCGTCTATACTCGTGCGGCTCCACTTAGTTTACTCGCTGGTTACCGTCTATACTGTGTGGCTGCACTGATTTAACTCAGCTGGTTTCCGTCTATACTCGTGCGGCTCCACTGAGTTAACTCAGCTGGTTACTGTATCTACTCGTGTTGCTCCGTCTAGTTTACTCAGCTGGTTACCGTCTATACTCGTGCGGCTCCACTGAGTTAACTCAGCTGGTTACCGTATTTACTCGTGTGGCTCCTTTACCTAATTCAGCTTGTTACCGCCTTTACTCGTGTGGCTCCACTTAGTTTACTCGCTGGTTACCGTCTATACTCGTGTGGCTGCACTGATTTAACTCAGCTGGTTGCCGTCTATACTCGTGTGGCTCCACTTAGTTTACTCGCTGGTTACCGTCTATACTCGTGTGGCTGCACTGATTTAACTCAGCTGGTTTCCGTCTATACTCGTGCGGCTCCACTGAGTTAACTCAGCCGGTTACTTTATCTACTCGTGTTGCTCCTTCTAGTTTACTCAGCTGGTTACCGTCTATACTCGTGCGGCTCCACTTAGTTAACTCAGCTGGTTACCGTCTATACTCGTGTGGCTCCACTGAGTTTACTCAGCTGGTTACCGTCTATACTCGTGTGGCTCCACTGAGTTTACTCAGCTGGTTACCGTCTATACTCGTGTGGCTCCACTGAGTTAACTCAGATGGTTACTGTATCTACTCGTGTTGCTCCTTCTAGTTTACTCAGCTGGTTACCGTCTATACTCGTGTGGCTCCACTTGGTTTACTCGCTGGTTACCGTCTATAATCGTGTGGCTTCACTGGGTTAACTCAGCTGGTTACCGTCTATACTCGTGTGGCTCCACTGAGTTAACTCAGATGGTTACTGTATCTACTCGTGTTGCTCCTTCTAGTTTACTCAGCTGGTTACCGTCTACACTCGTGTGGCTCCACTTAGTTTACTCGCTGGTTACCTTCTATAATCGTGTGGCTCCACTGAGGTAACTCAGCTGGTTGCCGCCTATACTCGCGTGGCTCCACTGATGTAACTCAGCTGGTTGCCGTCTATACTCGTGTGGCTCCACTGAGTTTACTCAGTTGGTTACCGTCTATACTCGTGTGGCTCCACTTAGTTTACTCGCTGGTTACCGTCTATAATCGTGTGGCTCCACTGAGGTAACTCAGCTGGTTGCCGTCTATACTCGTGTGGCTCCACTGAGTTTACTCAGTTGGTTACCGTCTATACTTAACCGAGTTAACTCAGCTGGTTGACATCTATACTTGTGTGGCTCCACTTAGTTAACTCAGCACGGTCATTCCATGCCAAATCGTCCAAAAAGTGCTGTCATAGTCTGCGATTTTGACCGATTCTTCTTGCGGATACTTCCCATAGAAGAATCGTCACCCACGAGATTTTAGTCATCTGTGACCTCACGATGTTAGAGGTGAAGTCATCTTAGGATACGGAAGAAATTGCCGATATTGTCATCTTAAAACGAGCCCAATTCTATTTAATCAAGATAAAACTGCATGTGATGCCCAAATGTCGAAAATAGTTTGCTCCACAAGGCACACTTCACTTTTTCCGTAACTTCCAAGTAACTTTTACCTGTAGATGTCGAATTAAAAGAATAGCGTTTCTAACAATATTGCCCGAACCCAAATTTTCAAGTTTTCGGTCAAAATCTGGTCATACATTTGGGTTTCAACCTCCGAAGAAAATCGCGGTGGGCGATTTATAATATCATTGTCAGATATTACCTTCTTTGTCTCCAAAGGGGCGATAATATGCCCTGAGGCTATAAACAAACATGCTCTGTGGCCTGTACTCATCTGATTTCTGTGACAATTGATGTGCGGTGTGTGGAATAGGTTTCCTAAGTTAACACCCGCGCTGGAAAAGGGTCTGGCACTAACGCGCACTGGAGGGGGACTGGTAGTCCCCCTAAGATCTAAACAATTAAGGGGCGTAGAAAAACGCCGTTTGAGGGGGGGGTGGGGGCGATAGTGACCTACACCATGACCAATTTTTATTGACCTAGGTCAATTTTTTCAAGGTAAAACAAGGTCATAAAGGTCAAATATTGGCCATGCTGGGGACCAAGTGAAAAATGCCGTGATTATGCGGGGAAGTTGACGGGAATAATCTAAGGACGGACAAGGGTCAACTCATACAGGGAAAGTGTCAAAGAACCTTCCCTTCAGTTTTGGAGTCATGGCTATTCAAGGTCATTGACCTATAGGGTCACAATAGGGTATACTACCTATAATGTAAAATGTGCCTAGCACTCTAGCAACTGTGTGGCGGGAAATGAGGATTGACCTTTGCCCTTGAACTTTGCATTGAGGTACCTTAACTATGACGTCATAGCATAATAAACGTCAGACCGGGTAACGCCATTTGACCGGAAGCACTCACGTCAGCAGACCTTAAAACCCTGATATGACCTTGATATGTGACCTTTGACCTTGACCTTTATGTGAGGTGACTTTGACGTATTATCCCGCTTATATGGCGTTATGACGTCACCACTCAGTCTCCAATGCCAGTGAATTGGTCCGACGGCGCTATTTCAGCGATCTCAAAATGCAGGTCTGACTTTGAAGGCCTATAAGTCAAGTATTTTTCGGCTGTTTTTCCAAATTCTTTCACCAATCGACGAGCTATTAGATTCTGTTCAACGTGGCGGAGTATCGTTTTTCGGCTACGAGCCGTTCTCCGGCCACCTCGGAAAAATAGGTGGGGGCCTCCGAGGCTCCCCCCAGTGCGCGTTTCGAACACTGATGCCATATTTCAGAAATATACAGATACAAACATAACTTTGAAATTACTTAAGCGACTTGTACAAACATGGATCTCTCTAAATCCTACGGGTGCATTTTCGCCCTCGGTGTACAGGATGTTCTAGCCGGGAAGCCTCTGTGGGACACAGACGACAGGAAGCATCATCTCTGCTGCCGCCGACCCCCACCACAGTGTCTATCTGCTCAGCTTGTTGAGGTTAAAAACAAAATTGAGACATTTTTCTACATTCATTCTGAGGCCTTCACCAGGCATTCTGCGCGTTTCTGCTTGGACGTCCTTTCGGTCCAGGACATATTTTTACGACTTTTACCAGTGTACTGTACCACAGGACATATTTTTACGACTTTTACCGCTTTTTGGTCCTGAACAACTTTTACCACTGTTTCAACGTTTCTTTGGAGGTGGTCGGGAAACCCTAAATAGATATAATTCCATACTCCTGGTGCCTTGTATAATCATTGAAGTATAACGGAATACACTGAGATGGCTTCGGCACCGACACTGACTTCGTCTTGCATAAACGCATTCATTCACCTGCAATGATGGCCGTCAGATCACTCATTACTTAAGTCAACCAATTTGTAACAGTATGTTTAATATTACCTTTGCATTGAACATTCTCCATGACTAAATTTGCGACCATTCACGCAGCATCCATAAAAGAAAGTCTGTTTGCACAGCACGACACTGTTTGGTTCATTGGCGGATCCAGGGGGGCAAGGGGGCACGTGCCCCCCCGATCGACCCTCGGCGCCCCCTGAAAGGTCGATGGCGCCCCCCTGAAATGTCGCTTCCCACCCCAATTTGAAGACGTCTTCATATCTGACGCGCATTTGCGCTAAAAATTATGACTTTTACTGATTGGGCCCAGCATGAAAACCATTACAGTGCAAGGTCTCAGGGCGTCACGAGTTGGTCCGTAACCAGGTTTACCAGGGATCCTCCGTTCCGAAGATGGAGTTTGTCCTCTGTTCTAATTCTTTGGCAGTTACCTTGGACTCCGCGATGCCTTCGATTCACATCAGCCACACCAGCATGGTTCGGCAGCTGAGACGTGTGTTTCGGAGCTGCGGGATGCGCGAGTGCATACATGTTAATTTTATGTCTTTTACGTCCTCTTTTATTAATCGCTCCCAGTGAACTGTTCACATTAATGAGCAGATTCAAATTACTCCCCCCTCCCGGGAATGAAAGCCTTTCAGACACGCTTTTTAACGTTGTATGAATCCTCTCAAACGTATGCTGTGCTGCACTGTGTCACCTTGTATCGATACTATTTTTGCAACTCCGGGAACGACGTAATTTTGTGAGTTAATGGTGCTTATAGCCATGATAAACTATGCTTATTTCAATTATTGATAAATTCGCGACATCTTTGTAAATTTTCGTTTGAGGATGAAAGGCTAAATAACCTATTACTTATAATTCTTTCGCCTTCTTCTCCTTGGAAATAAAGGATCTTTTTCTATGACTTTTAATGGCTGCTATTTTTCTTTTTTATAAATTTTGTCCAAGTTGTTGCCAGTTCAGTTTTAGGAGTCGGAGTCTCACTAGAGTCATCAAGGGACTTTTCACAGAGACCCCGACCCCACCACCCAAAAGAGCAACTCTCACAATGAAGGGTTAATGAAGGAACCAAAGTTGAACGTCCCACTAAGAATAAGGACGGCCGCCTACCTCAGGTCACTCTCTCACCAGTCAGTTGCCAGCTGACCTACGGTATTTACGGTACCTACCACCGGCCAGTTGACCTGAATTATTTTGCCAGAAGTTGAAAAAATGTCAGGTTAGAGGTAGATGAAGTACGGTAGCGCAGCGCAATGGTGATTTTTTTGTACTACCTGTGGAAACCTGAGGAAGCCGGTTGCCTGCCCCCTGGTGTGGGCGCGTATTAATTTTCATAAACTTTGACACTTCCACGATGCAAATTTCGTAAAGACAATGCAATATTAGGCGAAGCAACCGATTCCAAAAGCAATCGCTATGTCTGCGGTGTTAAACAAAGGCTGTTCTACTGCAGTGGTAAAAAACCGTCTGCATACCTACCTTAGGTGCTAACAATTTGAAATTTATGACAAGAAAGCATGTTTTGTCTTTTTTTATCAAAATATAATTTATGAAGCACAATTTTTGAGGTGTGTAAAAGGTCAATCTCAACTGCCAACAGGTCAGGTCACAAAGAAAAGGTCAAACGAATTAAAAGTCAAAATTTTAAATATAATTTTTTTAAATAAGGCATGTTTCAAGACGAGTTCAATGATATACAAAACTTGTTAATCAGGCAATGCGTTTTGGAGTTATGAAGCATCAAAGATGAGTCTACAAGGTGACCTCCCGAAAATGCCTCGGGCTATGTCTCGGTTACCGTTGGTCAGAGGGAACAAAGATTCTCACAGGCGTGTTCGTGGCCCAAAACTACCCCGGAGACAAAGTTTCAGTTTTTTCTAGACATGGTGGTGTCAAATTGAAATATTTTTGGTCGTTTTGTCCTGAAATGCCCCTATAACGCAACAATATGTCATATTCCCAATAATATACAATATAACTAGCACTATAACAGTCTTTAGGCAGGAAACGAGGGTTTTGCCTTGAAAAAGACCTTTAACTTTGACCTGTGACCTTGACCTTGAGTAAACGTAACTATGAAGTCATAGCATATCATACGTTATACTGAATAATGTCATATGACCGGAATACTGGGGTCAATGACCTTGACCAGTGACATTTCACCTTGACCTTTATGTATGCTGACCTAGACATATAACTTCATTGTATGACGTTATGACGTCACCCTTCGGTCTACAACGGAGGCGAACTGGTGCGACCGCGCGATTGTGGCGATCTCAAAATATTGGTCTGACTTTGAAAGCCTATGAGTAAAAAAACACTATAGACTTATTAAAAAAATTCGACCAACTGCCGAGCTGATAAATTCTCTCCAATGTGGCTAAGTGGCGTTTTCCAGCAGCAAACGGTTCTCCGGTCACATCGCGTAGTAGGTGGGCGACATTTTAGGGCCCCTCTATTGCGCGTTTTAAGGCCATAAAACAACCTTAAACTGCTAAGAAAATTCCATCCAACTTATCACACATCAATTGTAATCGACATCAGACGAGTAGAGGCCACTCAGCAAGCACATGTCCGTTTAGTCCCAGGACATGTTCTGACGACTTTGATCTGATGCCTTTGATTGGAAAAAGAATCATGAAGTTATCAGGTGCCCATCGCGATTTTTCCGAGGGGAGGGGGGTCAGAATACACACGTATGACCAGGTTTTCACCGACATGTTGAAAAATTCGACTGTGACAAAATCGTTGAAAATTATTGTTTATTGGACCACCAGAAATCTGTATTCACTTCAACGTTATGGACAAAACTACTAAATGGATAAGTATCTTGTAGAATGACAAATTTCTACTTGTTGGCGCCCAGCCCATTGTTTGATCTTGATTATAAGTACAGTTGTAGTACCGTAAGATGATAAAGTTGGTCAAATCTTGCAACCTAAGATGAACCCTATCCCTGACCTCATGGATCAGAAATGACCTGAATTTGGTGGGTAATGATGCATCCAGGAACACTACCCGGTCACCAACACTACCGGAACATTACCCCCTCACCAACACTTCCGGAACACCACCCGCTCACCAGCACTACCTGAACACTACCCCCTTACCAACACTACCGAAACACTGCCCGCTCACCAACACTCCCTAAACACCATCCCCTCACGAACACTACCGAACCATGCCCGCTCACCAACACTCCCTAAACACCACCCGCTCACCAACACTACCGGAACACTACCCGCTCAACAACACTACCTAAACACGACCATTTCACCAACACTACCGAAACACTACCCGCTCACCAACACTACCGGAACACCACCCGCTCACCTACACTACCGGAACACTACCCCCTCACAAACACTACCGGAACACCACCCGCTCACCAACACTCCCTAAACACCACCCGCTCACCAACACTACCGGAACACTACCCGCCCACCAACACTACCTGAACACCACCTGTTCACCAACACTACCGGAACACTACCCGCCCACCAACACTACCTGAACACCACCTGTTCACCAACAATACCAGAACACTGCCCGCTCACCAACACTACCTGAACACCACCCGCTCACCAACACTACCGGAACACTACCCGCCCACCAACACTACCTGAACACCACCCACTACCTGAACACCCACAACAATACCGGAACACTACCCGCTCACCAACACTACCGGAACACTACCGAACACCAACACTACCGGAACACTACCCTCACCAACACTACCTGAACACTACCCGTTCACCAAGTCTTTAATGCTACGTGAACACTACCCCTCACCAACACTACCCCCCACCGGAACACTACCCTCACAAACACTACCGGAACACCACCCGCTCACCAACACGTAAACACTACCCGCTCACCAACACTACCGGACACACTGCCACAAACTACCTGAACACCACCCGCTCACCAACACTACCGGAACACTACCCGAACACCACCACTACCGGAACACTACCCCTCACCAACACTACCGGCCAAACACTACCGACCGCCCACCAACACTACCTGAACACCACCTGTTCACCAACACTACCAGAACACTACCCGTCCACCAACACTACCTGAACACCACCTGTTCACCAACACTACCGAAACACTGCCCGCTCACCAACACTACCTGAACACCACCCACTCATCAACACTACCGGAACACCACCCGCTCACCAACACTACCGGAACACTACCCGCCCACCAACACTACCTGAACACCACCTGTTCACCAACACTACCGGAACACTACCCGCCCACCAACACTACCTGAACACCACCTGTTCACCAACACTACCGAAACACTGCCCGCTGACCAACACTACCTGAACACCACCCGCTCACCAACACTACCGGAACACTACCCGCCCACCAACACTACCTGAACACCACCTGTTCACCAACAATACCGGAACACTACCCCTCACCAACACTACCTGAACACCACCCGCTCATCAACACTACCGGAACACTACCTGAACACCACCTGTTCACCAACACTACCTGAACACTACCCGCCCACCAACACTACCTGAACACCACCTGTTCACCAACAATACGTTATAACCAACGTATATTAAACATGTCTGTGGTTCAGCACCCAATGTCGAGTCACATTGTGGTGCTCCCACACCTGACACACATATCAATTCATGCCTCACTTCATGCTCTCATCTTCAGTCACTCGCACCTCATCATCTTCTTTTCAGAATAGAAACCGGGAGAGTCTAAAAGGGTGAGTATAGACTTGACTTTATCTTTTTTCTGACATCGACATCATTTGGATCGACAACCAGACGAGAAAATCCCCGTTCCCTTCGTTGCTCCCGTGGGCTGGTGAACAACAGGTTTTCACCTCGCTTGCTGGCCCGGGGGGCAACGGAGGGAGTTATATTCACTCATGCTCTCATCTTCAGTCGCTCTCACCTCATCATCACCCCAAATATACAAAACACGTCGTTCTAGTACGGGCAGTAAATATGTCTCAGGCTCAGCACCCAGTGTCAAGCTGCGCACTGGGTGTTTCCACAAGAGACAAACATTATAAAAAAAAATACCGGAACACTGCCCGCTCACCAACACTACCTGAACACCACCCGCTCACCAACACTACCGGAACACTACCCGTCCACCAACACTACCTGAACACCACCTGTTCACCAACACTACCTGAACACTACCCGCCCACCAACACTACCTGAACACCACCTGTTCACCAACACTACCGGAACACTACCCGCCCACCAACACTACCTGAACACCACCTGTTCACCAACACTACCGAAACACTGCCCGCTGACCAACACTACCTGAACACCATCCGCTCACCAACACTACCGGAACACTACACGCTCACCAACACTGCCGGAACACTACCCCTCACCAACACTACCTGAACACTACCCGTTCACCAAGTGCTTTCAAAATCGCAGGCTGTGATTGCACTTCTCGGATGATTTCGCATGGAATGACCCTTTTGTGGCTTGAGACCGGTGCTCCACATATGTAACATCTGCGGTTTGGGACTCCTGCCTCCGCCGGGTTTACCTACATCTCATACGGGATTCAGCGAACGGCGCACAATGTACAGATCAACCAATCAGCTGACCAGAAAAGTGTTTGCAAAAATATAGTCTTAAGAATTCTGTCAAAATTAATTATTTCCCAGGAGCAGGGAGCACATGATTGTGCTTGATTGATTGATTGGCTCTTAGGAGTGCATTCATACCTTATGCTTTAACATTTCATTCTAATTATTTTAAATGCTCTCCCAATGCATGTTGTAAACTTTTCCTAATAGCAAGTAAGGACAATCCCGGGCTGCTTGGGATAATTTCGACACTAGCTCTCCTTGGTGTCATTTTGTAGTTGTTGGGTTTTCCTTTTTCTCGTTGACTTTGTCTCTATGCTTTTGCTCTGACAGAGGTAGATCCGTGCTAATTATATGGCTGCACTTCTATATATTGGTCGATTTTCAACCTTTGCGCTTGAGGGTTTTTGGGGAGTGATTTTTACACTTTTCCTGAATAACTTCCCGAATTGTACCTCACTTTTCCTGAACATTATTTTCAGCTGCACGTTTGATCCTTAAGTCTCGATGCCACTCCTAGCTGGCGTCTTGTCTCACCCGTCTCTCTCTCTCCCTCTCTCTTTCTACTTGAAGACTTCTGTGCAGAATCTAGAGGGTCTGGCAAAGCAGAGCAAGATCGCCTACTCGGTGCTCGCCAACAGTTCAATGTCGGCCTACTTTGACAACATGGCGCACGCCGAGAACGCGCTCTTTAGGTGCTGTTTTAACCTCTGCTCTTGACACTATCACCCTCGCATATGCATGCAGATTTGCTCAAAGCTGTTCAAATGCGCATTGCCTTTGGAGTTTTGCAAAAGAAAATGAAACATTACCTTCTTCTATTCCGTGAAAGATTCTCTTTCGTGAAAGATTCTCTCTCACGGAATGTTCACACCATGACGAGCCGGGAAAAAGCGGCGTAATATTGGCCCATCCTCGAGAACATCTTTAGTTTAGTTACGCGTTCTAGAATTAAAGGATTGGGACAAATCCTATTTGTGTTGTTAAGATGTTCCCTGGCCTCTCCTGAATCCGGAAATGTAAAAAACACTGCAGATTATATATTCGGGCACAGCCCTTCATCAGAATCGTGGAGTAAATATCAATAATTCTCAGTCCTAGTATAGCCAGACCTCGAATTGAGCTTCACACAAAAATGCCTTTTAGAATAAATCGTTAAAAATAAGATTGGATGTCGTTTAACGATTCATTCTAAATGTTTCTAATGTTTTTTAACGATTCATTCTAAAAGGCATTTTTGTGTGAAGCTCAATTCGAGGTCTGGCTATACTAGGACTGAGAATTATTGATATTTACTCCACGATTCTGATGAAGGGCTGTGCCCGAATATATAATCTGCAGTGTTTTTACATTTCCGGATTCGAGGGAGAGGCCAGGGAACATCTTAACAACTCATCATCATGCTCCTCGCCGCAGCACTTCAAAACTTATCAACGTTTAAATCCTATTTGTCAATGACTACTTTCGGCATTGTCGGGGCCTGCAGCCGAGCCCGATTGGATTGCTCGATTGCCTTCAGCGTAGCTGGATCGTCAACCACGAACGTAGCTGAATGAGCCATCAGCCGCCCAGACGTTGGCCGCCGCACCTGATCCGCACTGCTGCATGTGCTTCTGGAGCCAACCCCTCGCCATATGTTACACTGTCCTGTACCTACAACATGATGTACCTACACATGCTTCCAACTGTTTGCTGTGTGTCCAGAATCAACCTCCTACAGCGGAGTGCATTGCCACTGTAAAGCTCACATGACTGCAATAGTGTACCGCTACAATGTCAGTGTTGTGGCCGAAGGTGGGGCTGCAGTCCGTTTGTCTTCTTGCTGCGGTCGGCGGCGGAGGCTGTGCGCCAGAATTGCGGCCTCTGATCTTTATGGCTGCCACCTGACAACATTGCGTTGACAGTTTCTTTAGGCATATCGGCGAGTGCAGGAGGAGTTTGCTATTCAGTATGCAGATTCGATTTCAGGTCTCATCTTATGAAGAGATGGAGCTAGAATGAAACAAAAACCTGACTTGGAATGGGCTGTTCAAGTAGGGTTCTGGATTTATATCCTTTGTGAGTGCCTGGGTACACCGGATGAAACGTTGAAATAGTTTTAACACGCGCATTGACGGAGGTCTGAACCACCTTCACTTTGACGAGGGGGAGCGGGTACCCGCCCCCCCTAAGATCTCGAGAACCACGGTAGGTAGCGAAAAACGGTAAACAGCGTTGGGCTGCCCATCTACTTCCCCATTGAAAATATTGGAACCATTTTTTGTCAGGTCAGATTTAAGGTCACGGGAGGTCAAAACATGCCGTAATAGGGATAAGGTAAATTAAGTTTTTTGGCCATTACATCTGAACAAGTAAAGTTAGAGCAAACGACTTAAACTGTATGAATCCTCGCAGCAAGCTGAATCGAATGATATATGACTTGACCTTACTAGGTCAAATCAAGGGGTTTGACCTGACCTGAGGTCAGGTCAGGGTCAAATTATATAAAATGTATATCATTAGAACCGCAAAGCCAAGGCCAGTCCGATGCAGCTAAAATAAACGCTCTATCACTACCCATTACTAAGTTATACAGTAAAAACAATTTTTACCATGTATTTCCAATGGAGAGGTCATGGCTCGTACCTGACCTTAGGTCATCGATATCAAAAATACCGGAACTTATCTTAGAGAACTCGGTGGGCCCATTATGTGATATGAATTTCAATCGGATAAGTTCACCCTGCTCCAACTTATGCTATCTTAAGCTTTTTTGAGGTTAGGTCACTTGACCTGTAATGGTGACCTGACCTGAGATGACCTAACCATTCTCTGTATCTCTGTATCTCTGTATATGTGTTAATCACCAACAGGCACATACCCAATTATAGGTGAAGTCAATGAAAGATAAAAATGCATAATCACCAGCAGCCTACTCCTAAAACGCGCAAAAAAACATTTCTAACACAACAAACGCAGATAATCGATCTGGTCACTGACCAATGACCATTCGAGATGGCAGGGTGGATGTAAGCCAACCGTTGAGGGAAAACTAGAATCGTCAGTAAAGCTTCCTGATGTTTGACGGAAGAGTCGAAATCGCTGTTGTCCGGGTGACTGCAGCCACTGGGGCGGAGGGGGATGGCTACATCAGTACCGTTGTCCGGGTGACTGCAGCCACTGGGGCGGAGGGGGATGGCTACATCAGTACCGTTGTCCGGGTGACTGCAGCCACTGGGGCGGAGGGGATGGCTACATTAGTACCGTTGTCCGGGTGACTGCAGCCACTGGGGCGGAGGGGATGGCTACATTAGTACCGGTTGTCCGGGTGACTGCAGCCACTGGGGCGGAGGGGGATGGCTACATCAGTACTGTTGTCCGGGTGACTGCAGCCACTGGGACGGAGGGGATGGCTACATCAGTATCGGGTCCGCCTGCATCCACCCTGAGCCACGCTAAAGCAGCTGGCATGAAAGGCTTCTACTTGATTCTAGGCCCTTTAGCTGGATTAGTGTCCCTTAAGCCGACAAGGGCCGCCTGGGCTAGAATCGGGTCCGTTTAAGTGGTATGGGTCCCTTTAGCTTGCTTGGAGCCTCTTGTGCTTGTCTGGGACACCATGAGTTCGTCGAGGCAAGCAGCTGGTCCGGTCTCCTTAGTTTTATGGGCCTCCTGAGTTGCTTTGGGCTCCCTCCGCGTGTCTGGGTCACGAGAGTTGAAACTTGGGCCCCTGAGCTTATTTAGGATCCGTTTAAATGGTTAGCCCCTACGCTGATCTTGAGACCCTTCTGCTGGCACTAAGGTCCCACGAGATCTTCGGGGGCCCTTATCTGGTCTGGGCCTCCTCAGCTGATCTTGGGACCCATGAGTTGGGCTGGGCCCCTGAGTTGGCTTCGGACCTCCTGAGAGGAGAATATTTCACAGAAGCTTACTGGCTTTGTCTTGGGGCCCAAGCTGGTTTGGGGCCCCTTAAGCTGGAAAGGACCTCTCAGGTGGAATTGAGGAGGAAGCACTGAGCTATTCTAGGCTCCTGAGAGGAATTATGTAAGAGACTCCTGACTTGGTCGTGGGGCCCCTAGCTAAATTGGTGTTTCTTGAAGTGGCAAGGGCCCCCTGAGCTGGCATTGGGCCCATGTAACTGGTATGTTTCCTATTAGCGTGTCTGGCCCCTTGTGCTGTTCTGGACCCCCTTAGCTGGTTCTGGCGCCCTGGGCTGGTGTTCGCTCCATGGTTGGTGCTGGGCACTCCATTGTTGTCACTGGTCTGAAGCCCATTGAAAAGGGATTTTGCAGGGGGTTTCCGGCTGGTCTCGGAGTGCTGAGCTGGTGAGGGGCCTCTGAGCTTGTGAGGGCCCCTGAGCTGGTGAGGACCCCTGAGCTGGTGAGGACCCCTGAGCTGGTGAGGGTCCCTGAGCTGGTGAGGGCCCCTGAGACACCTAAATTGGGCGGCTGTATCGACAGTTTGCTCTCGAAAGGAATTATGACTGTGGTTACACCAACCACAGTCACAATTCCTTTTCGAAAGGTTTGCGGAAGGCCTGCTCATCCTTATTCGCTATCACGATTTCACTGTTCTGGACAACGTGATGGGCGCCTGCGTGAAAAGTCGGGAGCAAAAAACATTCTCCGTCCCCCCCCCACTCTCAAAAGCGGGGAACGGGTCCCCCTGTCCCCCAGCGGTGGGACCCATGCCTATGACATATAATGATATTGGGTTAATAGTGTTTTTTGGGGTTTAATGACGCACCAACTACCAAGGTTTCTTATCTGCCTGGTATTTGTTATGCTGCGATATATTGATCGACCTATTCAGAGGCTGCACCAGGACTTGAACCCGGAACCTGAGGCTCGTGTGATTTTGGTGCTCTCCGCTGAGCCACTCGTCCCTCTGTTATTTTGGTTTGAGGGCATGGTATGGACACTTGTTCCTCCTGGCTTTCCTATAAACAGCCTACTCACTTTGCAACAGTACGATTCAATTATATTTGAACCGCTCCCTCTATTTTGAGGCATGAAAATATAAATGAACAATCGGCTAATGTCATATTCATAATTAAAACATGCTAACTGCTCTCAATATTGTTACATACGGTTTTGCTACACGGAGAAGGCACTGCACACGATAATGCTCGGTTTGCGAAAACATCCTTTCTAAGAACCGAGCCATAGCTCTGTCCCTGGTAAAGTCATATTCCCAAAATCTTTAGGGGACCTGCAAAGTTTGGTTGTAGAAAAATTCAGAAAGTTAAAAGCCAAAAGCCTATTATGAACCCTTTCGGAGATATCTTAAGGAAACATGAGGAGTGCGCAAGATCTGCCCGTTCTGCCTGACAGTCACAGGGTTAACGAGCCAATTCCAAGTTTGGTATTTCTTCCATCCTAGTGCATACGATTTGCAACGTAAGACCTGAAATCCCAAAAATAATTCAATTACCCAATGCAAAACTCTTGTCTTCCTGGCCATACTTTAGCGTCCAATGCACGAGAAAAGCCTCTGCCCCGACCGCTGAAGCTGCTCAAACGGACTGGAGCTGGCACCTCATACAGCAGAGCCCCACTAACCTGTGCACGACGAACGGCGCCGCTGCGCAGACCACCGTCAAGTCCTTGGAGGAGCTGGCGCGCCAGTCGCGCATCGAGTACACGGTAGTATCCAACTCCTCCATACTGGAGTATTTCCGCAATATGGCTACGGCAGAGGAGGAGCTCTTCAGGTGAGAGAGCCGGCGGCGACAGGTGACCAGTACCTGTGCGGGTGTGAAGCTGCAGTTACTGCTGGGAAGGCTTGTGAAGCCATGCTATCTGCCGCCGGTCTTCTGACCAAGCACCGGGCCACCTCATTGCTAAAACCCATTCACAGGGTGTTTGACGTGACATACGAGAACAGGCTGACGTAAGGCCGCTCGAAACTTGACAGTGTCTTTTCCTCGCAATATGCCTTTTATATTATAAAGCCTCGTGAGATATCGGAACTGAAGAAACAACGTTAAAAAATTTCAGAATTTACTTTACCTTCCAAAATGTCTGCGGTGGCCAGATAGCAGGCGTCGGCGTGGATAGCATGGTTCAATGGAAATGGCTTATCACCATTTCCTGCAACTAATGTTAATGGATGTGTTTTTTTCTTGGGATGATTTTTTATTAGCATATGTGTAAGCTGTCCCGTCATTGAGTTTAACGTATTTGATATTTTCTACATAGTCGATCGTTTTAACATTTCAGTAAGTTTATTAAAGTTTTGTGGAAATGTTGTAGTTTTATGTTGAGGGTTCTTGAAAGGCCAGCAACTTGGGGTAGGTACAGCCGGTTCCATACTGATTGGTAGGTATTAGGCCGAGGTCGCTTTTGCAAAATAACTCAAGCGATGGTTCTTGCTGGCACCTTCGTTGCCTCACCTGCTGTGTTTTAACTGGATGCATGAACTAACGTGCGAAAATACTTCTTCAGATCCAAAATTCGGAAGTAATTGAGAAAAGACACAGAAAATCATCGAGATCGGCGAAAACTGTTGTTGTTCATAATTTTCCAAATTCACGTCTCATCCAGTTTGCAGGGTCCCAAATTTAAAGAGCTCGTCAAAATACACTACTAGAGACGAAACCTTTTGTGAGAGGTGTAAGCGTTTTTAAGATATTTTTGAAAACAGCTGACACTGATACCTACCCATCAGTGTGGAACTGGCTGTACTTATAGATGTCGGTGAATACTTGTGACGCAAAAGGATCCAACAGCCCAATTTCATTACAATACGACTGAAGTCTGCGGTTTTTGTAATTCCATGTAAGAGTCTCATCATTCTCGAGTCATGTTTTACTGCAGCATAAATGTGGGTAAAATCGATTTTATATTCATGTTGTAGGTACTTTTCCTGACACCCTTCAAGTATTACCCAAAAAATTGTTGCAATAGAGTCAGAACTTTTGCAATGACCTTTATTTGTAAAACGACCTAATTTTCAGAGTAAGAAAGCGAAGGGAGTATGTATCATAAGCTTTCAGAGTGGTGGGAAAGCTCATTTTCAGAATGTGAATTACAAAATTGCATTAAGTAGAAGTAGTGCTTCTGTCCATGGAGGAACTCCTATATATTCAGCATACTTGGTGCCTTATTCCGAAATATTTTGACGTTCGAAGGATTAGAAAAGTCTCCTCGAATGATGTTGCATGCATGTAATTGCACACACACACAATTGTTTGGGCACACGCTACCTATTGGCACACAGTCACCACGAATAATGCGCACTGGTACCTGGCTTGGTATTTGCTAGTGTTTGCATGCGAGAACTGCAGGTGAACAGTTCTTATGAACGATAACTATGACCAAGTAGAGAAACGTCTCCCTTGCTAGTGAACTGTTACTGAACCATTCAAGGTTGTAACTAAACAATGGAATCTAGCATTTACCATATGAGTCCAATAGACTGCTGCCAGTGACTCCCTGACTTGTTCTCGTCCCCGAGACCGGTTCGGACAGTGAATCAGTGGCCCGACCGGTTCGGACAGTGAATCAGTGGCCCGACCGGTTCGGACAGTGAATCAGTGGCCCGACCGGTTCGGACAGTGAATCAGTGGCCCGACCGGTTCGGACAGTGAATCAGTGGCCCGACCAGTTCGGACAGTGAATCAGTGGCCCGACCAGTTCGGACAGTGAATCAGTGGCCCGGCCGGTTCGGACAGTGAATCAGTGGCCCGACCGGTTCGGACAGTGAATCAGTGGCCCGACCGGTTCGGACAGTGAATCAGTGGCCCGGCCGGTTCGGACAGTGAATCAGTGGCCCGGCGCCGGGTGACTGATCAGAAGGGCCACCTACCCCCTTCACCCCTGGATCCGCCTAGGCTGGGGAAACAGCCATTTTTGAAAGAACTGACCATTTTCCCCCGCTGATGTAGATGTTCTTTTGGGACCAGTCGTTTTTTAATGTTCTCGGGCACGCTAATTTCGAATTTGGCATTGAGAAATCGGCTTTCAAATTTTCTTCTCTCGCGCCGATGCTTTGAAGTTTTTTTGAAACACAGAAAATACCACTTTTAGAGGCTCTCTCTGGCGCAGTTCGCGGAGATGAAAATTACCACTGTCACTTCAGACAGAGCATGTTTCTAACGGTTTCCGTTCTCAAATTATCGCATTTCAAAAGGCAGAGTTCCGACCCAGGGGGATGTATCGCGCCGCAAGGCTTGTCAACGTCATCTGTCTTATAACCCAGTAAGTGGGCTGACTCGGTATGTTCAAATATAGGGTTTGATCATTCCTGTTGCGGTAAATTCTATACGCATGTCCTATTTTATCGTGATTGATAACGTTAGAAATGTCGGGGGCAAATCTAAGTCAATCAATAAGGGCGAGCTAAAATCTTGGATCAAGCCCTAGTGCACTTTGAAGGAGAGCGGATTTATTGGGTGAGCACTAACGCCCACGCGGGGCGGGAGTAGCGGGAGCTGAGCAGGGTCGGGTCCGCCTGGATCCGCCCCTGAGTGACACTGAGGTAGCTGACTTTCTCTACAACGATATCACAATCTCACATACAGGACCACATCACAATATCAGGCTGAAATGGCGCTGCAACACTAAATGCTGTGCACGTCTGAGCATTGGCGGAGGAGGGGTGCATTCCGGCCGTGGCACCCCCCAAAGCACTGGAGGGGGCCAAACTATCTTTTGCCCCCCCCCGAACGCCGGAGAAATTTTTGAAAAAGGTGTTTACACTAGGTCTGTAGAGAAAAAAATACTCGCTACTTTGCAAAATATATGAATAGCATTGTTCTCGCTCGCGCTCTTCGTATTTTGAAATTCTCGAAGTGAGGTATTTTGAGCATGGAGGTCAAGCTGCTCGTTCTGCTGTAATCAAATGTTATGAGGCGCACAGCTCTTCTTTGTCCATCACGATGGCAGGTGTTGGGAATTTTACGGAATTTTCCCACACTGCGGTTGCATATCTAATTGATGACGAGCGGTAGCTATTCTCGGATAGCTAATTGTGACCAAAATAGACCTCCGGATTTTGTAGGTGATAAAGTGTTTCAATTGTAGTTTGACTGCTTGATTCTGATTTTTACTAAGTTTTTATTTCAAAGTTGCAAGTCAATGAGAACATGAGTTACGATAGCATAGCTCCACAGTGACACCTAGTGCTATATATATATATATATATATATATATATATATATATATATATATATATATATATATATATATATATATACACGAAACTTACGGTATCCTGATCAATTTTCTGCACTTCACCAACATTTGGGGGTCGTGTCAGGTCAAGGAGGTACTCAAGGTCAAGCGACCAGACCTCAAAACCCAAAATAATGAGATTGGAGCGCGCCAATGAAACCTGCCAACCGATCAGCTCCATACTATCGTAATGTGGTGAGGTCATCAGGGTTTAACAAGTTGCTCTCTTATAATTGGCATGTTGCTGACCTACGATGGGCTCAATTTTTTTATCATCCCATTATAAGTCTTGGTGAAAAACGAAGGTGCTCTTTTTCAGTAAATATTGAATAGATCAACTTGCAAGCGCTTTATACCATGTATTCTTAGTACGATCCTGATCATCAAGTTGAGCTTTTGAGCATCTGAGCCCGCACAGGTCATGGGAGGTCACATAAGCATACGGCGATTATTTGGTCAATACCTTCGCACTGAATTGCGACAAAGTTTCCATTTTGGTTTCAGCATGTTTATCTTGTCACGGAGAGTCAGTTGATATGGAGCATGACTATACCAGGTGACCATGTGACATTGTCCTAGCTTGAGATGAGGTCATTTGATTATTTGACCTAGTATGGTCATATCATACATAATTATATTTGCCATGATCAGCGAATTCCAATGATACATACATATTTGTTCCACCTGGTCTCAGTGCGAATCTACAGGGAAAGTCTGCTATGCCCTGTTGTAACCCTATGGAACGGTTTTTGCCCAGCGGTGACCTCAATATTGATCTAACATAAAATAGTAGCTATAATTTGTATTCGTGTCGTCAAGAGTTTTCGAACGCCGCCCGTAATTTTGCTTTATTGGTAACTTTGATGGCTGCGCCACAGGGCTTAAAAGGGTAATGCTTTCTGTTGTATTTCAAAAGATTTCAAAGCGTCTATGCGGGCAAGGAAAATCCAAAATTTGGCTTTTAGATGATTTTTTAATTTTTTTAATTAGAAATCAGCGAGTCCGAGAACATAATAAACCAACTGGCCCCAAAAGATCACAGAAAAAATGACGATGGGCCTCCTCTCAGATTTATATCTAGAATATTTTGTTGAATGACGCGACAGCTTTCGCGTTTATGAGCTGCCGGGTCAATCAACAAAATGCGTTTAGCTGGTAACTTGCTTCCAAAATATTGATTCATATATATATATATATATATATATATATATATATATATATATATATATATATATATATATATATATATAAATATATATATATATTGTGAACTCTAGTAATAAGCTGTTATTTATGGAAGTTAGTCAGAATACGACTGCATTTTCGTAAGTCACAAATTTCTTATCTAGTCTTTCCAAATCTTTATTTTTTTAGGTATATCGGAAAGCCTTCAAAGTATCACTCCAATTCTTGCTATTGCTATAAAAAGAAAACATTGATTATGTGAACGGTTTGGTTAATTAAATAAACTCTTTCAAGCAAATCGATGTTTTTAATGATGACATTACCATTTTGAAAATACAAAAGTACCATACAACAAGCATGGAAAAGTATCAGGCATCTTTTATATGTGAAAAATAGGTCCACTAAAAAAATAATATGGCGCCGGAGCTTTCCTCCCCAGATTTTTTTGTTTGACCTCTGCCATAATAGTCCAGTCAAGTTGGCATTTTTATAATGGGAACATGACATAAAATTCGTACCCCGCCATAAGATACACCATTGTGTTCGCAATTGATAGGGGCGTAACATATCCAAAATCCGCAAAAATCTACCGAGCGGATATTTTATAACAGGGGTGCAAAGTCCACGCGCCAGAGAAAAAACCAGATGGTTCAAAGTATAACGTTGTGGTGTGCAGAGCCTGCAACATCATCCCAATGGCTATAATATTTGGGAAGCAGGTACATATGATGCTGGTTAATTGAAACAACCTTAGCGGGCCGGTGGCCTACCCTTGGTTTGCACGTGCTGCATGTGCAAAGTCAAAATTTGGCAATTTTGTCCTTATTTACACTGCTTCCGTTAGCTCTCTTATCGATGTTTATTGTCGGATTACTGTTTTTGTTTGTCATGTAATTAAAAAACATGTTTAAAGAGACACACCACAAATTAGGGCTCTAGCTGTAACGGTTTGCTGCTGAGAAGCGTAAATGATTAGACATGTCCGGATCCTTCATTTCAGGGATTTTCCGAGAATTTTTATCGCCTCATTTCAGGGATACTGCATACGACAAGGGCTTTTGGGTCGGCCAAACTCGTAAAAATATGCATGGAATAGAAAAAATGATACGAAGTTCAAAACAACATAGAATTGGACGGGATGATATATTTTTGCCATGTTTAATTCCGGACTGCATCGGTTTTTAAAACTTTTGAGCTATAACGAAATGGAACGGGACGAAACTTCATTTCAGGGTTATATTCTAGGACAGTATTGGACGGAACAGACTGACTGGATGAAAAATGTGGATGCCAAAATTTGGCGTATACCAGTGCCTTGTCTAAGGAATTTTCACTAGGTGGGATTTCATATAAATCAACCAACCCTACCCGATACAAAGGCAGAAATACTAGGACTTAGCTCCAGTTGGGAGACAGGCCAAGTCAATAAGCAAAAATAAATAAAATGTTTCGCGGTACAATCAGTGCTGACGGATGGAAGGAAAATTCGAATTTATTTTCACGTTGAAACTGCTCTTTTTGGTCATAATAATCTTCATCCACCCCATATACAGTGTATGTAACGCAATGCACCAAGATGTAAATGAAGGCAGGGGATGGTTAACACGGCATAGGGGCGGGTACCCGCCCCCGGGTTTTCGGAGACAGAGAAAAACGGCGGCGCGTACGCCGCCGTACTGTATACCTTTCCCTCATCATTTTTACAACTTCGTGAAAATTTTAAGGTTAGGTTATCTCAGGTCAGGTCACCATTACAGGTCAAGTGACCCGACCTCAAAAAAGTTTAAGATAGCATAAGTCGGAGCAGGGTGAACTTATCCGATTGAAACTCATATCACATAATGGCCCCACCGAGTTCTCTAAAATATGTTCCGGTATTTTGATATCAATGACCTAAGGTCAGGTACGAGGCATGACCTCTCCATTGGAAATACATGGGAAAAATGGTTTTACGGAATAACTCAGTAACGGATGGTGATAGAGCATTTATTTTAGCTGCATTAGACTCGCCTGGGCCTTGCGGTTCTAATGATATGCATTTTATATAATTTGACCCTGACCTGACCTCAGGTCAGGTCAAATCCGATTTGACCTAGCAAGGTCAAATTATATATCATTCGATTTGGCTTGCTAAGAGGATTCATATAGTTCAAGTCGTTTTGCTCTATCTTTACTTGTTCAGATTTAATGGCCGAAAACCTGAATTTACATGTTATCCCTATGACGGGCATGTTTTGACCTCGTGACCTTAAATGTGACCTGACAAAAAATGGTTCAAATGTTTTCGATGGAGAAGTGGATGGGCAGCCCAACGCCATTTACCGTTTTTCGCTACCTACCGTGGTTCTCGAGATCTTAGGGGAGGGGCGGGTACCGCCCCCCGTCAATGCGAAGGTGGCTCAGACCCCGTCAATGCGCGTGTTAAGAAACATTCTGCGCTGAAAAAACAATACCAGTTTCGCAAAACTGCACAAAATTCGGTTCCTGTAGGGTGTTTTTTCCATGCTTTCCCCTCCCCAGAGCCCCACATTGATTGATTGATTGATTATTGGGGCTTAAGGGCTTACCAACCTTAGTGGTTATATGGCTACTAGGTCCAGAGCCCCACAGGGAGTCCGTCGTCATATGAATAATTTTTGGGGACGCCTTTGATACTTCTATAAAATAACCCCATTTCATTTCATTTCATTGCAGCTATGCTTCTCTCCAGATAAAATTGTTTTTCAAAAAGAACAAAAAACTTTAAATATTTCCCCACCTTTTCGGAAAAGAACGAGCCTTCATCCATCTCAACATATATATTCTTAGTTCTTCATAGAATATATAAAATATGACTCTTAGCCACCAATAAAAAACATTATGAATAAAAATTCGCACTGCCGTCACCCAACCCCGCCTCAGGCGTGATAGACTGGCTCCCAGGTTGGCAAATAACGTGAGGGTTTTTTATGGCAATCGGTTGGATGAGACGAGGATATTTATTGGCTGCAGACTGTATCAAGCTTTGTGATTATTCGGCGCATTCGCAGGGTTTTCGTCGCACACGTTAGGGTAGGCCGTCATAAGCGAGTATTCTTCACCCTTGCCCCACCGAGGGACATCGATGGCCCCTAAGGTTTTTTTCAAAATAACAAAAAACGACGAGGCGCAGCACCGTGTTTGACAGGTCTACCTCTCACTCCACCATTTTCCCATCATCCCTGAATTTTTCACCACGGGTCACACTTAGTCAGGTCAACAGGCGAGGTCAACCAAGGTCACCTAACTTTAAGTTTTGAGCTCTATCATAGCTACATTTCGCACCCGATCGATTTGAAACTGTCTACACTTCATGACCCTCTCAGGGTCTAAAAAAATTATCTCCAGGATTTTTCAATTTTGTGTCCTGAGGTCAGGTCACAAGGTGACATCTCCCATAGAAAAAGCATGGGAAATGCTGTCTTATGATCTTAAAGTCACAAAATAGTTGCAAATGCTCAGATTGCTCCGAAATTCATTCTTGAACACCTTTTCATGGGTTCCAGAGGCGATATTTTCCCTTTGACCTATCTGAGGTCATCACAGGTCACCAGGGGAAAAAAGCATTTTGACGATAACTTTTGACTTAACCAAGCTAAGGCGCTGAATTAAATGTCACCGTGTATGTCTAGTCACTGGCTTTCATTTGACATACGGCAAGGTCACTCTGACCTTTCATGACCTTAGGTCAGTTAGGTCACGAAGTGACCTCTGGAGGTCAAATCACTAGCCGGAGATCATTATATTCCACATAGCGGAGAAAGCCCTGGCATTTTCCTATCAAAATATTTTTATCAGATCTCAATAGCTCTAATGGTCAGATCTAATAGCTCCTGGCCCTGCCCAGGTTTCTTAAACATTGCACATTTTGGTGGAAATAGACTATCGTGACCTAAGTTGACCTCTGGAGGTGAAACCATTGACCTGAGTGCTTAAACATGCAAATTGAAATTGTACTGAATTCACACGAGCTTTCTAATGCGGTTTGCACATTTGCGCTAATCCCCGTATTTTCGGATTCAGAGGGGGCCATCAATGCCCCTGGTGGGACGCGGATGAAGCTCAGCTTATGATGGTCCAAAATAAAACATGCATCAGATGGACCTTAAGAAATACAGACGGTGAGTAGGTCCCATGTGATGTACACATCTTCTAGACCGTTCTTGAACATCAATAATTTTCTATTACACACAGTTTCCACCCAAGCCAGTATAAACTAGGTGTTTTTTTTTTTTACTGAACTTGGTGGGATCTGCCAAAACTAGGTGGGACGAGTCCCACCTAGTTTGAGATTTTATAAATTCATTTCATACCAGCATAAAATTCACCATCGAGCACACCGGCACGTCTGGTTCCATCGCCTTTTTTGGATACGCTCATCACGGTTTCCACGTCAGGAGCCTACAGAGCTGAACTTTTTCAAACCGATGGCAGCTCCAATCATCCTCCCTTTCGACTCGGCTCAACCTTGTTCGCTTAAAAATCTGTCATCCGGTCACAGTTTCTCCGGGCATTTCGTAGATCATCATTCGGAAGCCCTCGTAAGAGGAGGGAGCCTCAAAAAGATTTTCGACCTCTTCTAAAAATGGGTTCCCAAACCATCTCCTAAAAAAGCTGCAGGCCCAAGCTCTAAATCCACGCCCCAGGCCACAGAACAGGGGAAACGATGCTCCTCTGGTTCTACCTTTCGTTTATGACGCTCTCGGTGACCAGGTCAAGCGGATCGTGAGAAACCCTGGCCTTCCCATGCGGGTGGCGTGAAGAAGCGGCACCTCCCTGACGGATATTTTGGTCAGATCGGCGCTGGAACCAGTAAGGTGCCCTGGGGGAGGTCGTTTCTGCCACGCCTGCCATACAGGTATCCATGGGAAGTGCCATGCCAAAAATTTAATTTCAAGGATTGACTGTAAGCTTTGCGAACCAGGCAAGTCAGTTTATATCGGTGAGAGCCTGAGAGCTGTTAGACTCAGATTTAACGAACACTTCGGTGACGCTGGAAATAAGAGGCAGGAAGCACATTTCGGTCAACACAGATTAAGCACGCATGCAAATGATGAGCTGACAGCTGACAACCTGAGTATCAAAATTCTAAAACACGCCAGAGATGGCCCAAACAGAAAAATCGCAGAATTATTCCTCATTCGGCGATACAGACCATCTATCAACAGTCAAACATCATCCTGGCTATCTGTTTTATCATCTGATTTATCATCTTTTTAGGGTCTTAGGTCATTCTCTCAACACTATATAGCTTTGCCATATAGCTTTGATCCTAAAGCTCAGCTTTTTCGCAGGCGATAAAGAGGATTGCTTGAAAAAGTGTACGTAAAAAGTGTACGAAATGTATTGTGAAAAGTGTACGATTAGACGATGTCTCTCTTATCTAAAATATACATTCACATCTGTACTCCAATATGTACTCGCTGTTCAGGTGAAATAAAGAAATATGAGGAGCCAATAAATGTATCCCATGATGTTACATCTTGGCGATAGCTAAATGGGGCCGTTCTATTTACTTCTACAAAAATAATAATCCAGAACTTTATAATTTCGGGGTTTTAGGGCGCTCCAGTTGCCAGGGCTATATAGCAAAATTATCAATCTCCACCCTGGAGGTACCGTAAACTATGATATCTTCAGATTGGAGCAACCATTTCAATAACCAAAGGACCTGTTGGCCTTGTGGTTGTTACTTCATTGCCAATCACTTCAAAATGAGACGCGTGATGAAAAAGAAAACAACTCACGTAATTATGCAGCCGGACTAAGCATTTTCAAGGTTTAATCGGCCTCAAAATGAGTGTGGCATGCGCAGTCCATAAGGTCAAGGATCCCGACATGTCCTAGCAATTAAGCTCTTCAGCAGCAAACCGTTACAGCTAGAGACCTAATTTTGTGTGTCTCTTTAGAACATGTTGCATAATAACATGCCAAACAAAAGCAGTAATCCGACAATAAACATCGATAACAGAGCTGACGGAAACAATGTAAATAAGGACAAAATTGCCAAATTTTGATTTTGCACATGCAGCACGTGCAAACCAAGGGTAGGTCACCGGCCAGCTAATTTTTGCGGATTTTGTATATTTTACGCCCCTATCAATTGCAAACACAATTGTGTATATTATGGGGGGCTAGAATTTTATGACATGAAAATGCTAACTTGACTGGACTATAAGGGCTGGTATTAGAGAGGGTGAACATCCCGACGTAGTCTCGCTGGGTACTAAGGGCTGGGAACTTCTCTTTGATGAGGATGGCTTCGAGCTTTCGTAGTCGGCGGCGCCGGTCCTGCTTGCGCTCGATAAACTTGAGGATGCTGCTGGCGATGGAATTCTGGCGGGCGTCACGCCAGTGCTCAAACGTAGGATGGGCGTGCAGGGCATAAGACACAAAGTCAAACACTGCATCATATATACGTTATAAATCGAAAAATAATTGGGGATTGGTTCGGGCAGTAATAACTTGAAAAATGGAGCTGACACAGCTTTAGAATTGCGTATTTGTGTAGGTGCTTTTAGGTACCTCGATTCATGTTTAAAAAGGCACAAACAATGCTAACAATTAGGACGCGAAAAAGTAGGCCTCGGAATCTGAGGGCAAAATATCTAGTCCAGAAGAGACTGCCGGACAACTTTCTTCTTTACCGCCGAGGCCGTCGCCATCCTACATACACTAGCCCTGATCCGAACCCAAAATATCCAACCCCTGGTTACCAGCCGCCATGTTGTGACGTCACAGAGGTGCAAAAAATCCCTTCACCTATCTTTAACATCGAAAACTTCACCTTGTTTGGAGGTGTTTTTCTGGCTCCCAAAGGGTAAGAGACACCCTTTAGGTCTAGATCTGCAGTTTTTGTTTTTTCTGTCTTAGAAAATGAGCCTTAACTTGTCAAGCTTAGGCTAATTTGACATTTTATTTGCCTCAGAAAAGGTTTTACAAAGCTGAGTGAAGAATTTGCTTTATGTCCCTGAAGTTTTTCCTGGCCATTCGGAAAGGAAAAACCAGTTCACTTCATGTTATTGATACCATATTGAAAGAATATTGCATTTGCTGGCGCAGAGATGTGACGTATTTGCTGAATGTATCTTGTGGATATAGGTATAGAATGAATGAAGTCATAATTAAGTAGATTTTTTGCATCTATTATTATCATTTATTAAAAATTTGGCATAATCTATCAACTATGTCTTATCTTGAAAACCTAAATATTACATAGCTACAGCACATCCCTCTAGTGAACGTACCTTGTGTTAAGGTATCTTGCAAAATATCAGCTCAGCCGTCATCTGTTCAGACTCTTAATCTGTCTTGCAAGCCATCACTTACGTAGTCAACCCCAGCCATCACGTAGTAGAAAAGGTCCAGAAGGGTATCGACGCTATCTCAGATGTCTTTTTTCTCTGGATTCCGGGCCACTGCAAATTTCTCGGGAAAGAAAAAAGCTGACGAACAGGCAAAGAAGTCTCTAGAAATCAGAGACATAGCACCTCTCAAATGGTCCGGAGATGATAGCTTAGCGCCCCTTCAGAACCATATCCGGAAGTAAATAAAAAATGACTGGACCACTAACCCCAGCGCCCATTTATTCTATATAAAGCCTAACATCGGCTACTGGCCCAGTCCAAACCAAAACAGTGGTCGGTGCGAGGTCATCCTGACCAGACTTAGGAATGGACACACCAAATTAAATACTCATTGGCGTGCGGGTACCTGTGGTACCTGCGATCATAGGCGTAGGAACCGGGGGGCCAGGGGGCCACTGGCCCCCCACTTTTCTGTGATGGGCCCCCGCAACGGAGATAAGAATATCAACAACTGTAATATCAAGCAAGAAACTCAAACTGGCCCGATAGCTTGCCCCGGAACCCCGTTAAACTTACTTGTGCCCCTATACTAAGTTGAGGTCCTATGAGTCAATTTTAAGGTCCCCTGAGCTTCTCGGGGCCCCTGAACTGGTTTCTGATACCATAAGAGCTAATCGGGGCCCCTTGAGCTGAACTGAGCGCCCCTGAGATGGTTTGGGCAGCATGAACTGTTCTAGGATACCTAAACTGAGCTAGGAGCCGTGACCTTGAACAGGGCCCCGTGAGTTGGCCAGACCCTATATCCACCGACCTGGGGGACCCCTGAGCTGAGCTGGGACCGTAAAGTTATAATAATAATAATTGTTGGGGCTTATCGACGCACCAACTGCCAGGGTAATGTGGCGTCGCCAACTCTTTCCCTGTTGGAAGGGTTTCTCGGGAGCCAGCTTGCTCCTTGTTCAGGGAAGCCGCCGGGCCTTGAACCCGGGTCGGCTGAATGGAAGCCAGCTACGCTGACCACTCCACTACTGCGCCCCCTGACCGTAGAGTTAATATTGTCCCTTCTGCCAATCTGGATCCCCTGTGATGCACAGAAGACCCTAAACTTATCTGAGGCCCCTGCACAGTAATAGGGCCCCTGCCCTGAAATTGGGTTATAAGCTTTGATTGAAACCCTGAACTGTTCTGAAACCCCATATATGCCGACAAGGGACCCCTGGATGATCCGGGCCCTTAAGTTTATCTGGTCATCAGAGCTAATATGGGCCTCTGTGTTGAACTGAGGGCCCTTGAGATGGTCTGGGACCCCCTATAAGGCTTTACAGCTACTGACCTGGCAGCCGTGAGCTTGAATGGGCCCCTTGAGATGTTCTGATAGTAGCGTAGCCAGAGGAGGGGGTCCCTGGGGTCCGCGGACCTCATTGGGCTGACCTTATGCACTAAAAACACGAACATTGATATCGGGGGCCCTGAGCTTAGTCTGGGGGCCCTTCTGAGCTTGGTCTCAGGAGGCCCCGATAATCGGTATCGAGGGTTCCAGAGTACCGAATACATTGATGTATTGATGTATTGATCTTGGGGGACCCCTGTGCTCACTCTTAGGGGGTCCCGAGCTTGGGCTCAGGGCCCCCGAGCTTGGTCTTAGGGCCCCTCCCCGAGCCCGGTCTCCCGGGCCTTTCGATCTTGGTCTCACGGGCCTTTCGATTTTGGTCTCAGGGGCCCCCGAGCTTGGTCTCAGGGGCCCCGAGCTTGGTGTCTGGGGGCCCTCCGAGCTTGGTCTCAGGGAGCTCCCAAGCTTGGTCTCAGGGTCCTTCGAGTTTGGTCTCAGGGCCCCCGAACCTGGTCTCAGGGGCCCCCGAGCTTGGTGTCACGGAGCCCTCCGAGCTTGGTCTCAGATAACCCCCGAACTTGGTCTCAGGGGACCCCCGAGCTTGGTCTCAGGGATGCCCCCAAGCTTGGTCTCAGGCCCCCTCTCCCCGAGCTTAGTGTCAGGGGCCCCGAGCTTGGTCTCAGGGCCCCTGAGCTTGGTCTCAGGGGCCCCGAACTTGGTGTCTGGGGGCCCTCCAAGCTTGGTCTCAGGGAGCTCCCGAGTTTGGTCTCAGGGGGCCCTTCGATTTTGGTCTCAGGGCCCCCAAGCTTGGTCTCAGGGGCCCCGAGCTTGGTGTCAGGGAGCCCTCCGGAGCTTGGTCTCAGGGCCCTCGAGCTTGATCTCAGGGGACCCCCGAGCTTGGTCTCAGGGGGCATCCGAGTGCGTCTGATGCATAAGGCTGACCGTATGCACTGGAAAACACGAACATTGGTCTCGGGGGCCCCTGATCTTGGTCTCAGCGCCCCCCGAGCTTTGTCTCAGGGGCCCCGAGCTTGGTGTCAGGGGCCCCGAGCATGATCTCAGGGAACGCCCGAGCTTGGTCTCAGGGGACTCCCGAGCTTGGTCTCAGGGGCCCCTGATCATCGGTATCGAGGGCTCCAGAGTACCGAACATTGATCTCGGGGGCTCTCTGAGCTCGGACTCACGGACCTTTCAATTTTGGTCTCAGGGCGCCCTAGAGCTTGGTCTCAGGGCCCCCGAGCGTGGTCTGAGGGGACCCCTGAACTTGGACTCAGGGTCCCCGAGCTTGGTCTCCTGGGCCTTCCGAGCTTGGTCTCAGGGGGCCCCGATCATCGATATCGAGGGCTCTGGAATACCGAACATTGATCTCGGGGGCCCGTAAGCTTGGTCTCAGGGGCCCCGAGCTTGGTCTCAGGGGACAACCGACCTTGGTCTCAGGGGGCAAGCTTAGTCTCATGGGCCTTTCGATGATTGATCTCATGGGCCTTTCGATCCTGGTCTCACGGGTCTCGGGCTTGGTGTCAGGGGCCCTCGAGCTTGGTCTCAGGGAACATCCGAGCTTGGTCTTAGGGTCCCCTCGAGCTTGGTCTCAGGGGCTCCCTAGCTTGGTCTCAGGGGTTCAGGGCCCCCTCGGGGTGCCCCCGACTATTGAAATCGAGGGACTCATGAGTGAGGCACGAGCATTGGCCTTATGAGACCCAAAGTTTGGTCTCAGGGTCCCCAGGCCTGGGTTCAGGACCCCCGGGCATCGGCATCGAGGGCTCCCGAGTACAGAGCTTAGTCTCGGGGGCTCGAAATATTGATCTTGAGGGCCCCGGAACATCGGTGCCGAGTTACTCCTGAGAAAAGCGCGAGCATGGGCCTAATGGTGCCCCCTGAGCCTGATCTAAGTGGGACCCCGAGCTTGGTTTTAGGAGCTCCGGGCATCAGTGTCAAGGGGCTCCGGAGTATTGATCTGGGGGAGCAATTATTTTAGGGATCTCCAAATGGTGATTTCTGAGGGCCCCCGAAAGTGTGGATGCAGTGGTGTAGCCAAGGGGGCCCTAGGCGTCCGCAGACCCCCCCTTGGGCTAATCTGAACCACTACAAAGAGTTCTCTGATCACGGGGCCCCCAGAGTCAGTCTCAGGGGCCCCTGAAGATTCGTTCTTAGGGCGTCCCGAGTCGGCCTCAAGGCCCTCGCCCTGAGAGTCGGTCTCAAGGACCCCCGAAAGTAGATTTCGGGGGCCCCAGAGGGTTGGTTTCAGGGAACCCCAAAAGTCGGTATCAGGAGTCTGTCTCAGGGGAGGGGGCGAGATAGTCTCAGGGGCCCCCAGAGAGTGGTTCTCAGGGCCCCGCAAAAGTCTATTTCAGGGAGGCCCCTGAGAGTCAGTCTCAGAGAACCCAAGAGTCGGTAAAGGGGACTCCAATAGTCTGTCTTAGGGGACCCCGAGATTCGGTCTCGGGGGTCCCCCTGAGAGTCTCTCTCAGAGAACCCAAAGAGTCCGTCTCAGAGCACCCCAAGAGTCGGCCTCAGGGGCCCTCATAGTCTCACGGGCTTCTCTCTCAGGAGTCAATATTTACTTTCAGGTGGCCCCGAGAGTTAATCCGGGGGTCCGAGAGTTAATCTAATTTGATCCGCAGAGTGCTGGTTTCAGGGGGCCCCAGAGGGGTAATTTTGGGAGCCCTCGAGATTTAGCCTCAGGCTGTGCCCCCCCGAGTTTTGGTATAAGCGGCCCCGAGAGTCAACCCCAGGGAGCACCCAAAAGTTAGTGTCAGAGGGCTCCCGGTTGTCAGTCTCAGGGACATCTGAGAGTTAATCTCGGGGTTCTGAGAGTAATTCCCAGAGGTGCTCCCGAGTTTTGGTCTCACGGGCCCCGAGTCAGCCTTAGGCCCGCGAGAGCTAATCTGGAGCCTCCGAGAGTCACTCGCAGGAACGCCAAAAACTCAGTCTCAGAGGTGATTTCACCACCACCACCCCCCCCCGGGATGTTTGCCTCAGGGGCGTCCTAGATTGAGTCTCAGAGGGCTATCGAAAGTCATTCCCAGCCTCCCTCCCCTACCCCAAAGACAGACTCAGGGGACCCCAAGAGCTAATCTGGAGGGCAACGATAGTCAGTCTCAGCCCCCCTCCAGAGCAAATCTGGGGGCCCAATAATTGGTCTCAGAGATGCTGCCGATACCTAATCTCAGGAGCCACGAGAGATTCTCAGGGGCCCCCAGTTTTGATCAAAAGGCGCCGTGAATCGGTCTCAGAGACCCCTGAGATCTAATCGGGAGAACGGCCGAAAATTAGCTTTGTGAGTGCCGACAAGTGTTGGTCTTCGGTGGCCCCAGAGCTCAAATAAAAATTTTCAAAATCATATGCCTCGGAAAAAATGTATCTCCCCTATTGCGTACTAAAAAAAGACAAATCGAAACATGTCGATTAAGCACCATTATCGAAGAAAATGCAAAAATAAATCTAATTTTAACATAAGAGCAAATCGAGCAGGGAATTTGGCACTTCAGTCAATTTTTAATCTATTAGCTTAACACCAATAACTACATTCCTAAATATTCTGAAATAAACAACTTTCAAATATTTTCGTAGGAAACCAGACAAACAAGGGTAATGACAGAAATTGATGAGCATAATCCCAAAAATAAATTTAGGTATGAAAGGTTAAAAATAACAATAACAGAGTGAGCCAAGGCGAGAGATATCTTGGGCGCCTTTTGTCTTGGTAATTTGCTCGTTTACAAGACAGCAAGGGTAAGAAAGTAACTGGATCTCAAGAGGATCTGCCGACGGAATAGAGGCTATGTAACGTTCAGGACACACTATCATATCCCTTGTATTTTTATTCGTTTTGTTCTGTTTCTTTGGAAATTTTCTGATTAAAGAGTTTATGGATTCGACACCGGGAAATGATTTCTAATCATTTCCCGTAGAAGACCATTTTTTCGTACTCAAAACGACTGACCTCCAATAACATGTCTGATTACCCGAGTGAATTGACGTAGACTCAGGTTTAACATCATGCGCGCATCAACATTGAAGTTCCCGGAATATGGCACAAAGCTGTTATTATAGCCACGCTACCAAATAAGGTATGAGCCATCCTTAATATTTGGTGACCTTAGTTTACCAACACTTGGTTGGATCGAAAAAATCAAGCTATAAACAAAATAAGAATAAATGCTTAAAAAGGCACAACAAAATTTCCTTCGTGTGAATTTTATAATTTTAAAATACTATACAAAAGATCAAGGAGATGGGCCCCGGTTACTAAGGGGACCCCCGGCCTGGGGCCCCCGATGGTAGTCGGACCCCTCCTGGGCCGAATCCTGGCTACGCCACTGTGTTCTGAGACTCTATATCAGCCACCCTGGGACCCCCTTAAGCCTAGCTGGGGCCCTGAGCTAATCTGGGTACCCCTGTGCTTAACTGGGGCTTCTGATCTGGTATGGGGGCCCTGAACTCTTCTAGGGTTCTTGGGCTAAGCTGGGGGCCGTGAGCTTGAATGGAGCCCCTGAGCTGGTATGAGAGGGGACCCTATATCAGCCAATCTGGGCCCTTGAGCTGAGCTGGCCTGTGCTGAACAAGAGTCCCGAGCTGGTCTGGGGCCCCTGAACTGTTCTCGTCATTGAGCTAAGCTGGGATCCGTGAGCTTGAACAAGCCCCTTGAGCTGTTTTGAGACCCTACATAATTCGACCTGGGGACCTCCGAGCTGAATCGGACCTCTTAGCTAATCTGGCACACTGTGCGAATCTGGGGCTCCCCCTGTGATGAGCTTCTAGGGGTCCTGTGCTTATGTAGGGTCCCTTGATAAGCTGGTCCCGAGGATAATGCAATGGTCTGGGCCCTTGAGCTGACTGATCTGGGTTCCTGAGCCATGGTCTGGACCTTGGGGCCCTCCGAGATAATTTGGCGTCCCCTGGGCGGCATAGGCATAGGAACCGGGGGCAGGGGTATACTGCCCCTTTTTAGGTGGGCCCCCGCAACGAATATACAAATATCAGCAACTGGAATATAGAACAAGAAACCCCAAACGGGCCCGATAGCTTGTCTGGGAACGTTCAAGTTCGGTAGTACGCTGCCTGCAAGCCCTTGGAGGAGGAGCGCTTCGTAAAAAAGCCAAGGCACCTACTATACCCGAGTGCTTTCAAATGAGTCCCGAGAACTGGGCCCAATCAAACTCCATCTCATATCAATCCCAACACAAAGCATGAATCGGACACGGACCCCGCACCAAATGCCGAGCAACAGTCGTCCCTAAGCCATCGAAAGGCGCGACGTCTTTCGATGCCAGGATTATATGGCGTCGCCAACTCTTTCCCAGTTGGGGGGTTTCTTGGGAGTCAAATTGCTCCTTGCACAAGGAATCTACCGTGCCTTAAACCCGGGTTGGTTGCGGGGAAAGCAAGGCTACTAACCACTATAACACCATGCCCACACCTCCTCGGCATCACAAAGCTGGCCATCAAGTACCTACATTGCACTTACAATCATGCCGGATCTCTGCATTTTAGACATCGAAATATAGCTAGGCGTATTTATTGTGATCAGCCTTTACCTAAATCAATCTCTAATGATGGAAAGAAGGGATCCGTAATAACCTAAATAAACTTTCCCATTTTTGTCATTAAATAAGCAAATATAAGTTGATTAGGAATAGCAAAGTGAGGCTATTTGGTATCAAAGCATTGTCTGTAGATTTCTAAACAGTTTGTAATTTTGTAAATGTGATGAAAGGGCCTTAAACATCTGTAAATATAAAAAACGCGCTCGTGGTAAAAAATGATTGAAATTCTCAAAACGAGCTTAATAATGTATTTCGTATTTGAAAAGGGTCTAGGAAAAAAACTGTTTTTGGCGTTTTACTATGATTTATTAGATCATAATAGGTACAACTCGAAATCATAGGGCAACATTTAATTTCTCAATTTTCCATGTATTGACATCTTAGTGTGCATGCGTGTGCGTGCCTTATTGACACCAAACGAGCTAACTAAAAAATTATAATTATGGGCCCCCATGGACTGGGGCCCCCCTTGAGGTGGGCCCCCTCTAAGGTTGGCCCCCCACTTTTCAAACCGTTCCTACGCCCCTGCCTGCGATGCCATGGAAAACCCCCACCACATGATAATTGAATGTCCCCAGCATGATGCCCATTGCGCGTGGATTCTTACCACAGTTGCTTATCCTCAATGCCTGACTGCGATCGAGTTTGTCCACCCGTTTCAAGTTGTTTTCTACATCCAAGGCTGGATAGCCCCTTTCCCTAAGTCGCTGTTTTAGCTCATCCCCTGCGCAATGGACAGGGTTCATTTGGTGCTCACTTTCTCCCGGGGCATGCCAAACCTTAATAAAATTTTAGCATCAAAGAGACATTTTACACCGATCGGAGCGCCTTAGGCAAACTTTTCCCAAAGATTCTCTAGTTTCACACCGCAGAGGTACCAATCTAAAGGATATACTAGTGCATACAAAAACAAGGGTGACTTTGAAAGACGGGCATTTCAGGGGGCGGGAAACTTGTCAGAAAAATTGTGTCATTTGCCAGAGACTATTACTGCTCAGGACAGGTTAACGGGATCAGGAAAATCTCGGTCGTGTACTTTCGATAGCACGATAGGCTGCAGATCAGGAAACGTAATTTACGGGGTCTGGTGTAGGAGTTGCAAGTGTGTGTGTTACGTGGGGGAAACAGGGGGGGTCGATTTACACTAGGATAGCCAACCACCTCTCAAGTATTCGAAATCCTAAAACGCATACTGACTTTCCCGTAACGGAACACTTCAATTTAGGTGAGCACTCTAAAGATGACTTCGCGTTCGTAGGTTTAGAGAGGGTGTGGGCGAAAGATGTTTTCTACAGGAGGGTACGGGAAAGGAAGTGGATACAACTCTTGGGAACTTATATGCAGGAGGGAGGGCTAATTAAATATTAATGGGGGATATGGTAGGATAACGCATTACGACAAACAATAGGTTTTTAAGGATGAAATGACCTTGCGGATCAACCGTATGATCTTTCGATTGTGTCTCGGGTGCAATGCGCGTGTAATTGTATGTAACTTTTAGTTTACCGAACATGACAGTATCCTTAAAACGCTTCATTACTACCAGAGTTTATTTTGATTGTTCTTCGTACGGAGGACGCAACCCTTGCGATCCACGCGTTTAACACAAAATTATGACTCGTTGTAGCCTGCTATATGCTCACTTACCGATGAAGCTGTAATAAAAGCGAAAGCTCTAATTTGCTGATTTTAATGTATCGATCGTGAGCTACGACGATACAATATATATATATATATATATATATATATATATATATATATATATATATATATATATATATATATATATATATATATATATATATATATTTATTTACTTATTTATATTTATTTATTGAAGCATAATCAAAGGAACAACTCACAGCATTAGACTAAGATCAAGTAGGTATGTAATATGATCCCTTCTTACGCTGCTTGGATCTTCTCGCATCTACTTGATCTTCAGCATTCAAATTCATCGTTCTAATTTCCCAATTCTTATCAATATTGCTCTGGTAGCGTCCTGAAGCCTTTTAATCGAAGAGTTGGTGCTGGCTTTAGTATTGATGGTGGTCAGCCTGACCGCAACTTCGTCCTCTCTGCAGGGTGTGGAAGGAGATGACGTTGAACTCCACGACGGACCAGGCCAAGTACCGGGTTTGGGACTATCCTATCAAGGAGCAGTACACCCACATCCTCAACGTCATCAAGAAGACAGGCCTAGTGTCCAGGGACTCGGTCGGCTTCGACAACGTACGCGTGCTAACGGTCGATTCGATGCGGTAATTTATGCTGGTCACAAGCAGGTAACTGACATCTGCCGTCAAACCTAAGAGCCAATACTTGAAGGAGCAACGGCAGGGGTAGGGATGTATCATCTGTCATCTCTTCAACACACTGCTTGAGCGAATATGAAATAAGAAAAATAATACAATATATAATCATGAAATATAAAAGTAGGAAGCCACCTACCTGAGGGTTTCTCTTTTCCAGTATTCTAACAACTCAAAGCTAGAATTGTATATGTATACAAAAAAGTTTTAGTTATATGCAAAGATTCTTAAAATTCATTCGGAAAAATCCGTGTTTGGTCCCTTTTTGTAATAATCAGCTTATTTACAATAAATTTTGTTTTGACCCCAGCAGTCCTCAAAATAAGGAGCGAAAAACTATCTTGTTGGATATCTTTTAATATTTAAATGCCGATAATCCAATAATTTGAAATAGTTATCGCTATTTTTATCGTAGCGACTGCAATTACTGTTGGCTTACCAGAAAAGTCAGTGAGTAGCTTATTATTAATTACAGACGCTACGATAGTAAAAAATGTCAGTATTGCCAATAATTCGATTATCAGTAGCAATAACAATAAATCGACAGTACTAACACAGAAATCGGCGGCGGATGCTGTGTCCATCCGAGCATATGCACAGTTGGCATTGAAATGCAGCATCGCCGTGCACTTTACCTGTGAGAAGAATCCTACCGTATGAATTATGTTGCCAAAACATAGTCATTTTTTAACAGCGGTAACAATTTCTCCCAAATCCAGCTCTATCACACTGGTTGCAAAATCAAGATGTCCAAGGACGTCATGTTAGACGCCGCACCTGACCAGACACCCATCGAGTTTATCTATCTGGGGTGAGCGCGGCCGAGATGTAAAGCTTGCAGAGGTGTCTCTTGCAGTTAACTTACATTTTGTGTTTACTAACTTACATTTAATGTGGTGTTGCCACGTGGGACTCGCAAAAATCATGCTCACATCTTAAGTCACTCTCACCTCATCATCATCTAAAAAAAATCCCCTCAGTCAGCCCTTGTTTTCTGGTAGATGTTAGTAGTTCGTCTACTTGTCTGCTAGATTCCAGGGAATTACTAACTTAGATCCGCATGGGGTAGTCTGCATGGAAATGAGCACTAACACTATACGATTATGTGTGACCAGTCTCTCTCTTTTATTAACAGTGGGTTATTGGTCGAGGCTTCTGTAACATTTTACAGAAGCCTTTTTTAAGCAACCTTTTTTATAACAATTACTTAAATAGTAACACAGTTGTTTTTGCTATCTTATGTTTTTGCTTCATTTCCTAGCAGGGCGTGCCGCGGCTCGTTTAATTGTATGTTTCTGGTGTTAACGTAAGGGTGCTGTTGTCGCTGGGATCGCGGTGGGGCACGCCTGGCGGCCTTTTAAAATGGGGTGGCGGACCTTTTAGAAAAAAATTTAAGCGCAGTACGGCGAGATTCACTTATGAGCAAGACTATGTGACTGTAGCACTACTTTGGTCTCCTGATAATACGTTTTCGGGCAGCATGAACTCGAATAAGTACAGCTCAAACGGTTTGGAGACTTGGGCTTAAATGATCAGGAATACTGGTACTGGGTAAGTTAGGTACTTCCTTCGTTAGCGCGTAATGTGGGAAAACCACAAGCGGGCGAATTCGGTCCCGCAACTGCTGCCTGTTCAAAGGAAAACAGCCAACGCAATCAGATACCAATCAGATATCAAGCAGCCAACGCAATCAGATACCGATCAGATACGAAGCAGCCAACGCAATCAGATAACAATCAGATACGAAGCAGCCAACGCAATCAGATACCACGCAGCCAACGCAATCAGATACCAATCAGATACGAAGCAGCCAACGCAATCAGATACCACGCAGCCAACGCAATCAGATACCAAACAGCCAACGCAATCAGATACCAATGATATACCGAACAGCCAACACAATCAGATACCACGCAGCCAACGCAATCAGATACCAATGATATACCGAACAGCCAACGCAATCAGATGCCAAGCAGCCAACGCAATCAGATACCAAGGAGCCAACGCAGTCAGATGCCAATCAGATACCACGCAGTCAACGCAATCAAATACCAAGCAGATACCAAGCAGCCAACGCAATCAGATACCAATCAGCCAACACAATCAGATACCAGTCAGATACAAATCAGTCAACGCAATCAGATACCAAGCAGCCAACGCAGTCAGATATCAATCAGATACCAAGCAGCCACTGCAATCAGATACCAAACAGATATCAAGCAGCCAACGCAATCAGATACCAATCAGGTACCAAACAGTCAACGCAATCAGATACCAATAACATACCGAGCAGCCAACGCAGTCAGATATCAATCATATACCACGCAGCCAACGCAATCAGATACCAAGCAGATATCAAGCAGTCAACGCAATGAGATACCAATAATATACCGAGCAGTCAACGCAATCAGATACCAATGATATACCAATCAGCCAACACAATCAGATACCAAGCAGATACCAATCAGCCAACGCAATCAGATACCAATCAGGTACCAAACAGCCAACACAACCAGATACCGAGCAGCCAACGCAATCAGATACCAATCAGATATCAATCAGCCAACGCAATCAGATACCTCTTGAGAAATGCAATCCATTCAAAGATGCATTCCGTAGTACTGCAAGGGTATCCTCCAAATTTAGTTTTTCAATTCGTTCCCCATCAAAAGCTCACGATGGCGGATGAAAATTTTTCCCCAAAATATGCAGCTATATTTGCTCTTGAATTGACCTGCCGCGCTCCGAGTTACGCAAACAAAACAAACGGAACAAGTGTTCAAGCCCGCGGTGGTGTGGATTGCGTCATTTCACTTTTTGGAGGGGATTAGTGCAATATTTGTCTTCCATGTTTGGTGCGTACTGGTGGAGAGCCAGTGGTACTTGAGATGGCTGGTGGTTTGTTAATTCTGTTTGGCTGGTGCGTCTTGTTGGCCTGTGGCAGACTTTGCACACCGCATAAGCAAGCCATTTTTCATACTGAGTGCTTTTTTTGCAATATCTTTATGCGGACTTATTAAGATAGCTGAGACTCCTGATGTTGCTTGCACCTTTTTAATATGATTTTGGGTGCAGTCAAAACTTTTCCCAGATCAATTGGCTTAACACATGTATTTGAAATAGTTTTAAACTAAATAAATGTTGTAGATAGTATGTTATGGCTTTCCATGATTCCGGGCCTGCCCGGGCTTAAACGCCATTTCTTCCACAACCCGGGCTTGTGACAGGTTGCTAAAATCAGGAGCAGGCCGGGCCCGGGCCTGGGCCTGCGAAATTGCCGGAAACCCAAGTGATCACCCACTATGCAGCCCCATACAGATAAAGAAATCCTCACATCGGTCCTTTAGGTAATTCGAAAGGTCTGTGTGAAGTGAAGCATTGAGCTAGGTCCTTAGCACTTAACTAGAAAACATTTTCCTACATACATATAAAATGGTAACTCTATATTTCGAGCGTACTAAATGCCCGTGCTTTCAAGATGATGTATACAATATTTTACCCTCGGAAAGTTGAGTTCCTATTTAACAATGATTTATAGAATATATATATATATATATATATATATATATATATATATATATATATATATATATATATATATATATATAATTGACTCCCATGGTTATCGCTTGTTGGACTACGTAGAATTTATTGTATAACGAATGGTATGCCTCAATTATATATATATATATGTATATATATATATATATATATATATATATATATATATATATATATATATATATATATATATATATTTGAGCCATACTATTCGTTATACAATAAATCCTACGTAGTCCAACAAGCGATAACCATAGGAGTCAAGTATGTATGAAGATATGCAGATGCATTTATGTTTTGTCGGGAATATGTCCTAGGCCAAAGTATCTAGTGAAGCCAAGGTGATGCCATGTAGCAGCATCGTGAATAATATATTTCATAGATATGACTTGAGCTGAGTGCGATTCATAACGAGTGCGTGGCGCGTGCTGGTAGTTCCAACAGGTTTAACATAGAGCGGCAGTGAGGGCCGTACGGCTGTCCATCAGCGTACCACGGCCTGGGAGTCCACCATTTGCTATAGCTTTATCCGTAAGTCTCGGCGTACCAACCAAATCTACGAGCGAGATATTTTGCACATGCATGGTTCAGTATAGTCCTATCATCGTGCAATAATGTGGGGTTGGTCGGTTGAACAGTTCGATCTCGGCGTGTGCAGGTGTGGCATTCCTGCGGCCAACTAAAGCCAACGTAGTGCACGGTTTCTAGTGTCACATGGTGAATAAGACTGCCTGCTCACTTGAGTGAGCCCCACGACGGGTGGTTTCTGTTCCGCAGGTACTGGCCAACAAGAAGGGTGAGTACGCCTTCATCCACGACGCCTCCATCGTGAGGTACGAGGTCTACCGCAACTGCAACCTGACCCAGGTGGGCGAGCCGTTCGCTGAGCAGCCGTACGCCATCGCAGTCCAACAGGGCAGCCATCTGCAGGACGAGATCAGCAAAAAGTGAGCGCACCGACTACGGCAGTGGGCGCACCGACTACGGCAGCGGGCGCACCGACTACGGTAGCGGGCGCACTGGCTACGGCAGCGGGCGCACCGACTACGGTAGCGGGCGCACCGACTACGGTAGCGGGCGCACTGGCTACGGTAGCGGGCGCACCGACTACGGTAGCGGGCGCACCGACTACGGTAGCGGGCGCACCGACTACGGTAGTGGGCGCACCGGCTACGCAGCGCGCCACTGGCTACGGTAGCCGCCGCAACGACTACGGTAGCGGGCGCACCGATACGGTAGCGGGCGCACCGACTACGGTAGCGGGCGCACGCTACGGTAGCCGCCGCAACGACTACGGTAGCGGGCGCACCGACTACGGTAGCGGGCGCACCGACTACGGCAGCGCGCACTGGCTACGGTAGCCGCCGCAACGACTACGGTAGCGGGCGCACCGACTACGGTAGCGGGCGCACTGCACGGTAGCGCCACCACACGTAGCGGCGCACCACGGTGCGGGCGCACGCACGGTAGCCGCCCAACGATTACGGTAGCGGGCCACGGCTACGGCGGGCACCACGGTAGCCGCCAACGATTACGGTACGGCGCACTGGCACGGTAGCGGGCCACCACGTAGCGGCGCACGGCACGGTAGCGGCACGCACGGTAGCGGCGCACTGGCTACGGTAGCGGGCGCACTGGCTACGGTAGCCGCCGCAACGATTACGGTAGCGGGCGCACTGGCTACGGTAGCGGGTGCACTGCTACGGTAGCGGGCACGGCTACGGTAGCGGGTCACTGGCACGGTAGCGGGCGCACTGGCTACGTAGCGGCCACCGACTACGGTAGCGGGCGCACACTACGGTAGCGGGCGCACCGACTACGGTAGTGGGCGCACCGGCTACGGCAGCGCGCGCACTGGCTACGGTAGCCGCCGCAACGACTACGGTAGCGGGCGCACCGACTACGGTAGCGGGCGCACCGACTACGGTAGCGGGCCACGCTACGGTAGCCCCAACGATACGGCAGCGGGCGCACCGACTAGGTAGCGGGCGCACCACTACGGTAGCGGGCGCACGCAAGCGGCCACCGACTACTAGCCCACACACGGTAGCGGCCACCGACTACGGTAGGGCGCACCGGCTACGGCAGCGCACGGCTACGGTAGCCGCCGCAACGACTACGGTAGCGGGCGCACCGACTACGGTAGCGGGCGCACCGACTACGGTAGCGGGCGCACTGGCTACGGTAGCCGCCGCAACGACTACGGTAGCGGGCGCACCGACTACGGTAGCGGGCGCACCGACTACGGCAGCGCGCGCACTGGCTACGGTAGCCGCCGCAACGACTACGGTAGCGGCGCACCGACTACGGTAGCGGGCGCACGGCACGGACGCCAACCACGCGGCACCGACACGGTAGCGGGCGCACGGCACGGTGCGGCGCACCGACTACGGTAGCGGGCGCACCACTACGTAGCGGGCACCACGGTAGCCGCCGCAACGATTACGGTAGCGCCGCACGGTACGGGACGGCACGGAGCCGCCGCAACGATTACGGTAGCGGCGCACGCACGGTAGCGCGCACGCACGGTCGGCACGGCACGGAGCGGCACGGCACGGAGCGGGCCACTGGCTACGGTAGCGGGCGCACTGCTACGGTAGCCGCCGCAACGATTACGGTAGCGGGCGCACTGGCTACGGTAGCGGGTCACTGGCTACGGTAGCGGCACTGGCTACGGTAGCGGGTGCACTGGCTACGCGGCGACGCACGGTAGCGGGCGCACGGCACGGCGCACGGCACAGCGGACGCACGGGGGCCACCACGGGACAGACTGGCTACGGTAGCCGCCGCAACGACTACGGTAGCGGGCGCACCGACTACGGTAGCGGGCGCACCGACTACGGTAGCGGGCGCACTGGCTACGGTAGCCGCCGCAACGATTACGGTAGCGGGCGCACTGGCTACGGTAGCGGGTGCACTGGCTACGGTAGCGGGTCACGCTACGGTAGCCGCCGCAACGACTACGGTAGCGGGCGCACCGACTACGGTAGCGGGCGCACCGACACGGTAGCGGGCGCATGCTACGGTAGCCGCCGCAACGATTACGGAGCGGGCGCACGCACGACGGCTACGGTAGCGGACCACGGTACCGCCGCAACGACACGGTAGCGGGCGCACCGACTACGGTAGCGGGCGCACCGACTACGGTAGCGGGCCACGGCTACGGTAGCCGCCGCAACGTACGGACGGCACGGCACGGTAGCGGGCGCACGGCTACGGTAGCGGGCACGCACGGTAGCGACGCACGGAGCGGCCACGCTCGGTGCGGGCACCGCTCGCAGCGGCACTGGCTACGGTAGCGGCCGGCTCGGTAGCCGCCCAACGACTACGGTAGCGGGCGCACCGACTACGGTAGCGGGCGCACCGACTACGGTAGCGGGCCACCGACTACGGTAGCGGGCGCACTGGCTACGGTAGCCGCCGCAACGATTACGGTAGCGGGCGCACGGCACGGTAGCGGGCGCACTGGCTACGGTAGTGGGCGCACGGCTACGGTAGCGGGCGCACCGACTACGGTAGCGGGCGCACTGGCTACGGTAGCCGCCGCAACGATTACGGTAGCGGGCGCACTGGCTACGGTAGCGGGCGCACTACGGAGGGCGCACTGGCTACGGTAGCGGGTGCACCGACTACGGTAGCGGGTCACCGACTACGGCAGCGGGCGCACCGACTACGGCAGCGGGCGCACCGACTACGGTAGCGGGCGCACTGGCTACAGGGATGGCGGGCGATCAGTCTCCCATCCGCGCGGTACCTTATAGCTTCTCAAATGGCAGCTCCTAAGCCTAGGTTCTGTCACTTGTTCTCCTAATACGGCCTGCATTACTGCATGTCATGGCCTGTACTTGAATACCAAACATTGAAATCCTATCCTAGCTATGTGTTTCAATTGAAGCCCATTTGAATGCCGTATCAATTCAGTATTGCAAGCGATCCAGGCCTTGATGTTTATGCTCTGATGCCCCTGCAGTATGCAATGCTATTGCGCTTCAACAGACAGTTTAAAGGGAATGCGGCACCTTGGTCAAATCCAGGAACTTAGTGTAATTCGGGGTATTCTTGGCCGAAAATCATAAAAACGTCCATGATTTCTCTAAAAAATGTACAATGAGCTCAATATTTAGTTTTTAAAATGATCCTCTAGGCTCAAAAATAAACCTCTGCCTGTGGATGACGTCATGATCTGGCAACTGCTACCATATTCAATAGGCTTCAAGGACTTCAATTGGCTGATGACTCACTGTGACGTCAACGCTGTCGTCACACCAACAGCTAACAACTGTGGCCGCCTGGCTGGGGTAGATTCGGGGTACATTTCAGGCACCCCTAACCACGAATCAGGAGCCGCCTTTACCGTGACGTCACGCTGGCGACAAAACTTTCCTTCGTCCAATAGGTCTCATATTAGAATTAATAGATTTCAGCTGGCTTTCACAAGTACAGTATGAGTCGAATGGAATACATCGTTCTTTCTCTGCAATTCTACATCAAATTGTTTTCGAAATTGGCCACTTAAATCGATATATTCCGTTTTTCTTAAAACTAAGGTCATTCAAAGTTAGCTCCGCAAAGCGCTTAAAGGGAATGTGGCACCTTGGTCGAATCCTGGAATTTAGTGCAATTAGGCGTACTTTTAGTCGAGAATAATGAAACCACTCATGATTTTTCTGAAAAATCTACAATAAGCTCAATATTTAATTTTTAAAATACTCCTCTAGAAAAAGAAATAGATATCAGCCTGTGGATGATGTCACGATCTGGCAACCACTACCATACTTGAAATATTTCAAGGGTTTCGATTGGCTGATGCTCATCGTGACGTCAGCATATGTCGTCACACCAGCAGCTCACAACAATGGCCGCCCGGCGGGGCTGATGAGGGGGCTGGTGTCAGGTAGGTTTTGGCTTTTTTCTACGGAAATATCGAGTTCAGAGACAAATGACATATGGAGTACCGGGTTTTCCGACTTGCTTTACAACTTGGCTATCTCAGTTAAAATCACGTTATGAAGGTGCCACATTCCCTTTAAAGGGCTCCCTCTCCCATGGCAAAGGATACTTTCCGATACCTTGATACCATGTCACCTAACCACAACAATGCGGCAAAGCCAAGGTAATAGAAAGAAGCAAAGCAGCCCGAGTTATAAGATCCAACTGGTGTTGAAAAATAATAATGAGCTCGACGGAAAATAAAAAATACTACCATGTGGTCGCCGTAGACATATTTATCCTTCATTTTAAATCTTCATTTTAAATGTTGTTGCAGCATCAGGGACCATTTGGTTTGTACAAATTCATGCAACTTTCAGCGGTCTAAACAAGCGCTTCACGTCAGACGAAACCTCGGCAGTAAACCCTTACCTTGCAGACTGCCCCCGTCCTAGCTCATCTTGGCATGAAAAAATAATACATCATAATAATAAACAACTTCTCTCCAACTGCGAAGGTCCCCCGTCAGTTGAATTTTGTTCGTTGTTTTTGATTGTTGAACTAAACGCGCCGCTTATGCATCAGCCACTGCTACCACATGGTGAAAAGTCGTGTGACGTCACGCTGGCGACGAAGTTTTCTTCGTGGATTAACCTTATAAGTAAGGTAAACTTGCATTTTAGGTAGGTTTTTAGCTTTTCTCGGCGGAAATAATAAGTTTCAATACAAATGATATATTGAGTACCGGGTTTTCCGGCATGCCTTACAACATGACTATCTCAGTCAAAATCACGCTATAAAGGTGTCACATTCCCTTTAAATGGTCAAATGAGGACTTGACAAAAGGGGCATTCCAGGAAAAAACGACAAAAAATGTTTCAATTCGACACCACCATGTCTAGAACAAACCTGCAACTTTGTCTCCGGGGTAGTTTTGGGCCAGAAACACGCCTGTGAAAATTTTAGGCCCCTCAGACCAACGATGACCGAGCTATAGCCCGAGGCATTTTCGGGAGGTCACCTTGTAGACTCATCTTTGATGCTTCATAACTGAAAAACGCATTGCCTGATTAACAAGTTTTGTATATCATTGAACTCGTCTTGCACCATACATTACTTTGAAGAAAAAAATTAAACATTAAAAAATTGACTTTTAATTCGTCTGACCTTTTCTTTTGTGACCTAGCTTGACCTGTTGGCAGTTGAAATTGACCTTCTAGACGCCTCAAAAATTTTGTTTCATAAATCATCTTTCTACGAAAAAATGCGTTCTTGCTATAAATTCCAAAATTTTTAGCACCTTAGGTAGGTATGCAGACGGTTTTTGACCACTGCAGTAGAACAGCCGTATGTTTTACACCGCAAACAAAGCCATTGCTTTTGGAATTGGCTGCTTGCAATGATGTTGCATTGTCTTTACGAAATTTTCATCGTACGAGTGTCAGAGTTTATGAGAATTAACACGCACCCACACGAGGGGCCGGGCAACCGGCCTCCTCAGGTTTCCACAGGTAGTAAAAAAACACCATCGCCCAGCGCCATTGTACTTCATCTACCTCTAACCCGACATTTTTGCAACTTCTGGCCAAATACTTTAGGTAAACTGGCTGGTGGTAGGTGCCGTAAATACCGTAGGTCAGCTGGCAACTGACTGGTGAGAGGGTGGCTGGAGGTTGGCGGCCGTCCTTATGCTTTGTGGGACGTTCAACATTGGTTCCTTAATTAACCCTTCATTGTGGGAGTTGCTCGTTTTGGTGGTGGGGTCGGGGTCTCCATGAAAAGTCCCTTGATGACTCAGGTGAGGCTCCAACTTGTAAAACTGAACTGGCAACAACTTGGACAAAATCTATAATATAGAAAAAGAAGTCATCAAAAGTGATAGAAAAAGACCCATTGTTTCGTGGGAGACAAGTGCAAAGAAACTTGTTAGTAACGGGTTATTTAGCCGTGCACCCTCAAACGAAAATTTACAAAGATGTCGCGAATTTATCAATAATTCAAATAAGCGTAACTTATCCTGTAAGCAGCACTAACTCACACTATTACATGGTTCCCGGAGATGGAAAATAGTATCGATACAAGGCGACCCAGTGCAGCACAGCATACGTTTGAGAGGATTCATATAATGTAAAAAACGTGTCTGAAAGGCTTTCATTGCCAGGGGGTAATTTGAATCTGCTCATATATGCGAAAAAATTGTGTTCTGAAATCAAAACGCATTCGACTTGATCACTTGAACAGGTTGTCTCACATTATATTTCTAAAGGGTGATCATTTTATAGCCGACACGGATCCCAGTTCGAACGCCACTTCGAAGCGCTTTTGACGGGTGTTTTCTTTTAATGATTAGAGGTGGGAAAATTTGAAACAATATCGACAGTGACCACGTTAAAATGAATAACAAAATGCATCCCGTGTTTTAGCCTTCTCACAGGCCGGTTGAACTGCATTGAACCAAGATGTTTGAAATCAGAATGAATATTTAAAGGATGTTTTGCGACCGTTACTATCGTTTCAACGTTACATTGGAAGTGGTCGGGCACCCACAAATGTATATATAACTCCACACTCCTGGTGTCTTGTATTATCATTGGAGAAGAAGGGAATACACCGAGATGACTTCAACGCTGACATTGACTTTGCCCTGCACAAACACATTCATTCACCTGCAATGATGGCCGTCAGATCACTCATTACTTAAGCCAAATAATTTATACCAGGATATTTAATATTACCTTTGCATTGGACATTCGCTATGACTAAATTTGCGACCATTCACGCAGCACCCATAAAAGAAAGTCTACTTGCACAGTGCGGCACTGTTTGGTTCAAACATAGGTATACGAAACCCGAACCTCTCTTCCTTTTTTGTAGTGATTTCATGAACAGTGATGGATGTCTGATTTAACGCTGGTATTCTGTGAAGCTTTTTACTCATTTTTCCATAATCGCATTGGCGAACAGACTTTGGAGCTGTCTGGCAACATTAGCTATGTTTGATTGTGGAATGTACAAGAACTGAATCGTGCTGAAAAATGTACTCGTACGAAAAGCATGCGTAACTTTGGCATCACGTATTTGATCTTTCACTGGATTTTTAAACCATCGTGATAGGTTGCCGGTTTCGCAGTGCTCTTGATATAGTCGCAGGCTGTGAGACGTAGTGAAAATGTTTCATTCACATAACTGAATTTTGCTTCGATGTAACTTTTGCACTGGAATTAAGCCTTTGCATTGCTTTAAAATCGTGTTCATGGCGGCAAAATTTGATGAAGTTGAATCTATTTTTGCATTGTGCAGCATAGCTCATATTCTTCAGTCATTTCTCTCGCTTTCATGCTCCAGGCGTAAGTTCTGAAAAAACACGAGCCATAGCAGTGCTGTATTTGGAGCCATCTGATATCACACAGGCTCCAGGGCCTAATTGTTGGTTATCTCTGCTGTTCAGTAAGCCATGTAGAATGAAGGGTGCACTGGGAGCGACGGCGCTAAATAGCCCGTTTTAATCTCTACCGACAATGTTACATACAATCGTTTGGTCGGGTCACCTCTGAGGTCGCTCGAGGTCAAAGTATTCCTCACAGGAACACAGTGGAAACCTAAATTTTGTGGCATAATAGCTAACAGAGCAGAGCCGTAGAAAAAATGTCAGCACAATTGGAATGCTCTTGTCGAGCCCGATCGGATTATATATCTTACAATCTGGTCTGGTAAAATTTCAAAATTAGCCTGCTTTGACCTAGAGCCGGGCTTAGGTCTGTATGATAAAGAGCATGTGCCGAACAAAATCTTAGTTTGTAGATATTTAGTCTTCTGGAACGTTTTCTTATAACACAAGTGCTTGGTTTCATTTTCTGCCTGCAGGTGCCCCCGCCCTGCTGTGCCGGTCCACTGTGAGGCTCTCGGGAGCACATCTGGGCGGCAGATGTGTGGACGGTGTGGGTATGGGGCCGCCATTTCTTTAGTCTAAAACCTTGTCTGTTACTTTATATTTTTGGGTAGTGTTTCTACGAATCGTCGTTATTTGTTTATGGATTTATGTTTCCAATTGTTTACATTATTCTCATGAATTTCGGTTTACGTGTTTGCTCTCTGTGAGCTTGCCTTTTTGGGTCTTGGAGCATGAGCTACGCACCATGTGGTGATGGTAGTCCTGCGTCGTCCACGCCTCATGACGGAGGCATGGACAGTGGTCCGTGGACAGTGGGCGCGTGCGGATCACGGCCTCACGTCGTCCCAGCATCTGAGTGCTGGTCACTCCTGGGGATCTGGCATTGTGGCCAACCCCATCGTTAGCCTCGGTGGCTAACTCTGCTGTGCTGCTCTCCACTGTTTTGCCCTTAACTCAAAAAAATAGATATCAAGCACTGAGTGAAGTTTTTCAATGGTCCTCCGGTTTTGAACTTTGGCATAAATTTCGAGGCTTTAAACTGGAACAGAGCATATCAATCACACTGCAGTGGCAAGTCAGACAGGACACGGCAACGTAAAAATGAAACGTCCATCACAATTCTCGATAATTTTCAATTCTCACAAGTTATCAAAATTTACAAATTGCCACATGCATTTCTAATGGGAAGATCGCAACCCTGACCTTTTCCCTGGTTATTGATATGGAAATCTTACTACGAACAATTATCTTGCTCGGTGACCTTACTATGTGATGTGAATCTAAGGACGATAGGTTAAATTTGATCTTACTGATACACCTCCAAAGTTTTGTTCAAGGTTAGGTCTCTTGACCTGGGTTGGCGGTCTGACCTGATATGCTCCAGACCTATTTTTTTCCAGAAGCTGCAAAAATGTCGAGTTAGAGGTAGAGGAAGTACGGTGGCGCTGGGCGATGGTGTTTTTTTTCGCTACCTGTGGAAGCCTGAGGAGGCCGGTTGCCCACCCCCTCGTGTGGGCGCTTATTAATTCCCATAAACTCTGACACTTGCCCCATGAAAATTTCGTAAAGAAAATGCAATAGCATTGCAAGCAACCGATTCCAAAAGCAATGGCTTTGTTTGCGGTGTTTAACACAAGGCTGTAATACTGTAGTGGTCTGCAGGCCGTCTGCATACATAAGTATACATAGATCTCAGGTGCTAAAAGTTTTGAATTTATAGCAAGAACGCAATTTTTATTTTTAATCGAAATACTATTTATGAAGCAAATTTTTGCGCGTCTGAAAGGTTAATTTCAATTTCCAAAAGGTCAGACTAGGTCACAAAAGAAAAGGCCAAATTGATTACAAATCAACATTTCAAAAGTTTTGTTTTTTTATCATCTATGGTTCAAGCCCAGCTGAATTATATACAAAAATTTTTAATCAGGCTGTGCGTTTGCGGGTTACGAAACATCAAAGATGAGTCTACGAGGTGACCAGCCAAAAATGCATCGGGCCATAACTCGGTCACCGTTGGTCGGAGGGATCCAATATTTCCACAGGCGTGTTTTTAGCCCAAAACTACCCCGGAGACAAAGTTTCAGATCTTTTCTAGACATGGTGGTGTCAAGCCCTGGTCGACCTGTCCTGGAATCCCCCAGCTGATCGTTGGAGGGTATTTGTTATTCCAATCTACCGTGAATACTTGATTTTCCTTTTTGCAAGTTCAGGGAAAGGAGGCCCCTGGAAATCTGGCCCTCAAGGAAAGAAATTGGCCGTGACGCTCCGGGCGTCAAATGACACACTCCATCTTCCCCTCAGCATTCTGGAGCTGCAAAAAGACCGGTACTTTGAGGGTCTGACGGCGAAATACTGGAACGCCTCTCTGCGCGGCGAATGTCCTTCTAGGGGCGACAGCGAGGGAATCACGCTCCACAGCCTGGGTAAGGAGAGGACGCCGAGGGAATCACGCTCCACAGCCTGGGTAAAGCGAGGACATCGAGGGAATCACGCTTCACAGTCTGGGTAAGGCGAGGACATCGAGGGAATCACGCTTCACAGTCTGGGTAAGGAGAGGACATCGAGGGTATCACGCTCCACAGCCTGGGTAAGGAGAGGACATCGAGGGAATCACGCTCCACAGCCTGGGTAAGGAGAGGACATCGAGAGAATCACACTCCACAGCCTGGTTAAGGCGAGGATATCGAGGGAATCACGCTTCACAGTCTGGGTAAGGCGAGGACATCGAGGAAATCACGCTCCACAGCCTGGGTAACGCGAGGACATCGAGTGAATCACGCTTCACAGTCCGGGTAAGGCAATAATAACGAGGGAATCACGCTCCACAGCCTGGGTAGCGCGAGGACATCGAGGGAATCACGCTCCACAGTCCGGGTAAGGCAATAATAACGAGGGAATCACGCTCCACAGCCTGGGTAAGAAGAGGACATCGAGGGAATCACACTCCACAGCCTGGGTAAGGCGAGGATATCGAGGGAATCACGCTTCACAGTCTGGGTAAGGAGAGGACATCGAGGGAATCACACTCCACAGCCTGGGTAAGGCGATGATATCGAGGGAATCACGCTTCACAGTCTGGGTAAGGCGAGGACATCGAGGAAATCACGCTCCACAGCCTGGGTAACGCGAGGACATCGAGAGTATCACGCTTCACAGTCTGGGTAATGCAAGAATAACGAGAGAATCACGCTCCACAGCCTGGGTAAGGCAAGAATAATGAGGGTATCACGCTCCACAGTCGGGGTAAGGAGCGGACATCGAGGGAATCACGCTCCACAGCCTGGGTAAGGAGTGGACATCGAGGGAATCACGCTCCACAGCCTGGGTAAGGCAAGAATAACGAGAGAATCATGCTTCACAGCCTGGGTAAGGAGAGGACATCGAGGAAATCACACTCCACAGCCTGCGTAAGGCGAGGATATCGAGGGAATCACGCTCCACAGCCTGGGTAAGGCAAGAATAACGAGAGAATCACGCTTCACAGCCTGGGTAAGGAGAGGACATCGATGGAACCACACTCCACAGCCTGGGTAAGGCGATGATATCGAGGGAATCACGCTCCACAGCCTGGGTAAGGAGAGGACATCGAGGGAATCACACTCCACAGCCTGGGTAAGGCGAGGATATCGAGGGAATCATACTCCACAGCCTGGGTAATATCGAGAGAATCAGTGGATAATTCTAAGAGGATTACCACAGGAATTCAGAAATTCCCCATATGATTCTAAAAAAAATCCCCGGGTTATTCCGGTCCAAAGAGAATCAAACGAATATTCTTAGGCCCCCTATGAGCTCTTAGGGTATTTCACGGGAACACCGGGGAAATTTCTGAGAGACAATGAGCCATGAGGGGCTATCAGGGCATAATTGTCGTTTCCGGTTTAGGCAATGCAAACCGGACTTTAACCCAAATTATTAATTGCTCCTAAAAATACGTTTTAAAACCAGATTTCAGACTCATGGAGATATTAGGAAAGATGAAACGGCACGATAAACACGAGTGAAATATGTGGGCATTTCCCATCGTCCTTTTTAATATTTTCAATTCGTCAGGATAGGAGAAGGGCTCTTGTGCGTGCAATTTCGAGAGGTGGTTAGCGAATTGTGTTGGCCATGTGATCGAATGCTGAAATAGCTCATCACAAGAATAGGCATGTGTGATTTGTCACATAAATGGGACCATTTGGGATAAAAAAACAGTATCACATGCACAAGTACTCTCTTGATAAATTGATAACTTGTTTTCGTTTATTGGCTGTGATTTGCGCGTTTAATGATCTCAAGTAATTATCCTATAATGCGTACTGTATTTCTCACGAGCAACAATAATTAAAAATCACTTAGTAGTTTCACGTAATTGAAGAACCTTGTAAGTAATCATTTCGATGGTTCCTTGGCTAATCTCGAATGCAGTCATTTTTTATATAAATTTTGTTCAAGTTGTTCCTGGTAACGCTGCTGGAGTCGGAGTCTCACTAAAGTCATCAAGAGAGTTGTCACGGAGACCCCGACCCCACCACCCGAACGAGCAACTCCCTCAATGGAGGGTTAATTTAGAAGCCAAAGTTTAACGTCCCACAAAAGCACAGGGACGGCCGCCCCGCTCAGGTCACCCTCTCACCAGTCAGTTGCCAGCCGACCTGTACGTCGGGTAAACTATTGAACGCCGAGCGTCTCAGGGGAACCGATCACAAGCCTGGACATGCACTGCCACTGCATGCTTCTGAGCAGCGGGCCGGAGCCCAACGCTCTACCAACTGAGCTACCGGGGCGGCATTTTCTCACTCTGCAAACGGCCAAGCATTTGAATATCCATTTTATGTCATAATTTAATACTTAACGCTATTAAAATGGTAAGTTATGTGCAGTTTTCAAACCGAAGCGAAAATACCATTTAGACTGACAAGACGGCTATATTTTGTCACTGCCAATCCCCTTAGGATTCATCAACCATCGCCTTCAGGTCAAGTTCAGGGCACATCATGTAAGGGAAGAGGTGAGCGTGCGCTGCGCATTGCGCAGGGTTCGCCAACGGCGCCTACCCATATTATATGCCGCCGGTTTTTGATGCTTAAAAGTAAATACCCGCGGCTGTTACTTTTTATCTCAACACTCTGAGATGTTCTCAATCCCACTCCTGTGACGGTTTTCAAATAAAGGCTGAAAAACACCTGTTTTAACTAAATTACTGGTTGAACTCCTTTTACCTCAGCTGGCATATATCGAGCTTTGGCCGTAATTCCAATCGCTGAAACAAAGAGAAAAAAACGGCAGGATTGATTGGAGAAAAAGGTCTTCTGTCAACGCTCAACCCATTGCTCAATCGGAAATTATTTTGGGGTCAATGTCATGGCATCAAAGGTATAGGGGAAGCAGACGTGTCATGCGCACCGCCGGGGTCGCGCTAAAGGTACCCACCCACTATATATTTTGGTAACTTTTCTTGTTTAGAAGCAAATGCCCACGTTTTTTATTCTTGATCCTAACACTTTGAGACATGCTCTTTTACGTGCCATGGTCAGTTTACAAATCGACGCCGAAAAACATTTTTAAAACTACTTAATTTTTTTAATAATGGCACCTGTTTTCAATGAAAATAAAATATTTTGAAATTGTCACCATTATATCAAGTGGCTTATTATAAACATTTTGATGTGTAATTTTACCCCTTTATCATTATTATAATTGGATAAAATAGCTGTAGAAGAAACTGCTGCGCTGGCAAAGGGTAAAATTGCCGGAGGCTACAAGTCCTGAACCGTTGTACCTGGCGAGCTAAAACTGTCGCAGGCGTGTTCTGGGCAGCCGATAACCTCATGGACAAATTTTGAAGAGTATCGAAGACATGAGGGTGTAAAATCTACTATCGAGTGTGCTGAAATGTCGTGGAATGCTCCTACCACTATTTATATCAGTAGGCTGAACCGCGCACTGGGTTGGGGCCTCAAAGCCCCCTTCCCCCTCCGCACCTATTTTTCCGGGGTGGCCAGAGAGCGGATCCCCGCTGGAAAACGCTAGCTGGCTAAATTTAAGAGAGTTTATGAGCTCGTCGACTCGGTCAGACTTATATTCTGGAATTGACACGATCGCGCAGTCACGCCGGTTCAACTGCATTTGACACCGATTGGTGACGTCACAGCCACATATAAACGACATTTTTTTAGGTCAACTCATATCAAGTTAAAGGTTAAGGCCAAATGCCACAGGTCAGGATGGTACTAGTATTTTCAAGGACACATTCCCCAGGGCTTCCGGTTAAATACCTTTATCAAATGTGACCTAAATGATGTTAAGACGTCATTGTTGAGGAAACTAAATTTAAAGGACAAAAGTTAAGGCCAGAGCGCATGAGTCCAGGTCAAGCGTCATTTCCCACCAGATGATAGCTATAGTGCTAACTAGCACTATCAGACATAAATTCCTAACACATCAGACATATATTCCTAAATAGTCATAATCTGCGGTCACATAAGCATCGCCACCGGAAAAAGTGGGGGGGGCAATCAAACTTCAACCTGATGCTGACAAAAACCTTTCCACGATAGGACCAAAAACTGTTCAAATTTGGGCTCCTCGTTGCGGGCGGCTGTTTATAAATTTCAGGTTTTCTCCCATTTTGACTGAGATTATGAAATTTTAGGCCAAAAAGTGGGGGAGGGGCCAGGCCCCCCTGCCCCCCCTTTCCGACGCCTATGTGCGGTCACAACAGCTCAAATGCATTGCAGACCTAGCTGTGCGATGAAAACGTAGTATCATCAGGGTTGTATGTTAAGATCACTTCTTTAGATCATAGGTCACAGACCAAGGTCATATAAACATTATCACAATTGTTGATCCCAGAGCTTACGGTCACATGACGTTCCCTGGCAATAGGTGTATGATGTTTTGATGTTACAGCTGAAGTTACTGAATGCTAAGTTCCAGGTCAAATGCCAAAGACTGTGGGTCAAGGTCAAACTCATTGATTGCCTAATGGTTGCTTCTTTGCAAGCTTCAACGTATGTGCATCCATTATGGAAATATCTCACATTGTGGTGTCATTGGTCAATTACCTTGACCGACCTTGACCTAAATATTCCAGAGAACAGGTTATATCTTCTCTTTATGAAATTTTCCCGCTCAAAGTGTATTCACGACTTTGTTTCGCACAATCACGGCATTTCGCTAAGTGTCAGGTACGGCCTACATTTGACCTCTATGACCTCATTTGACCTTTAGGATACTGGTCTAGGTCCATAAAATCTAGCGTAAAAAACACATTCTACAGCCCTCACAAAACCCGCAACATGCGTTTTCCTAACCCTCTTAATTGGTGAAATCTCAGGGGTGGCATTTCGGGACCCCTTCATTACGGGTTGACGCCAGGATACCCTCCACTAAGCGTGTTAAAGACACTAGTAGATATAAAAAAACGGATGTTCTAACCTATTTTAATGGAAGGAAAAAGTTCAATCTTTAATTTGGAATATTCCATTTTGAACAAAAGGTGTACCAGAAAATTTTGCATGTGACCATAGGTCAAGATCAAATCACAACTTTTTTCACAAGTGGCCTAGGGTCAAACAGACTTCAGATTCGAGTTCTTCGGCTCATTTCAGACAGGAAAATGTATCTTTAATGGATAGTTCATCAGTCTCTGTGGGTTTTATGGTCACCTAAAAAATGCACTGTAAGCAGATTTTCAAAAAATGCCTGAGGCAATAACTTCTAAAGTTTTTCTCCGATCGAGCTAAAACTTTCAGATTCGTCTTCAGGCCCCATGAGAACCCTATATAATTATTTTGAAGAAAATCGAAGAGGTACCGTGTAGATTTGCCATTTGCCTGGTCGATTGGTGCTGGAATTGCCCTAGTTTTGGTGTACATTATAGGGAATATATCATATCGTGACGTCATCGATTAAAGGGAATGTGGCACCTTGGCCTAATCCAGGGAATTAGGGTAATTAGGGTTATTTTTAGCCGAAAATAATAAAATTGTCCATGATTGCTCTAAACAATTTAGAATGAGCCCCATATTTTGATTTCTAAAATGCTCGTCTAGGGTGAAAAATAAACCTCTGCCTGTGGATGACGTCATGATCTGGCAACTACTACCATATTCAAAACGCCTCAAGGGCTTCAATTGGCTGCTTTCGCACCGTGACGTCAGCGCTGTCGTCACACCAACAGCTTACAACTGTGGCTGCCTGGCTGGGGTAGATTTGGGGTACATTTCAGATAGGTTTTTAGCTTTTCTCCACGGAAATTTTGAGTTTTCACGACAAATGGTATATTGAGTACCCGGTTTTCCGGCATGCTTTACAACTTGGCTATCTCAGTTAAAATCACGTTATAAAGGTACCATATTCCATTTAACACGCGCCCCGCTGGGGCGAAATTCGCCCCCTCCTGGTTTTCCCCAAATAGCTCATAAACGAAGAGGCGCAGAACAACGAAACTCACAGTACCTTATCCCTGATCAATTTTACACATCTGACCAAATTTTTCAGTTAAGGTCATGTCAGGTCAAGGAACTATTCAGGGTCAAGTGACCCGACCTCAAAACCCAAAATTACGAGTTTGAAGCGTTGCCCAGGGAACATTAGCAAACCGATCAGTTTGAAACTTCCACGATATGATGAGGTCATTAGGGTCTACAAATCTGTTATCTCGGAATTTTTATTTTGTTGACCTGAGGTGGGGTCAAGTTTTTGGTCACCCTATTATAAGTCTATGGTGAAAAATATAATGGGCTCGTTTTCAATAAATACTGGATAGACAAAACTGAAAATCCTCAAACCGTCTATTCTTAGCACGATCTTGACCATAAAATTGAGTTTTTGAGCATCTCACCTCTCAAAGGTCATATCAGGTCACGGGAGCAGAGAGTGATTGTTTTGCCAATAACTTCTGACTGAATTGAGATAAAGCTCCCATTTTGTTTCCATTGTGCTTACATTGTCACGGGAAGTCGATTGATATGCAACATGACCATACCAGGTCACTCTGTGACCCTACCCTAGGTCGAGGTCAGGTCATTTTGACTATTTGACCTAGCAAGGTCATACTACACATAATTCGGTTCGCCGCGATAAGAGGAATCCAATGATGCATAAATATTTGCTCTAGCTCCCCTGAGGGCAGATCTAGAGAGGGAAACGTACACTGCTCTGTTGTAAGCCTATGGAGCCTTCTTTGACCTATGCTGGCCTCAATATTGACCTGACATAAAAATTATCCGTATAAAATCTCTTCGTCTTGTCAAGAGCTTTCGAACGCCGCCCGTAATTTTCCTTTAGCTTTCGTGGGGAACGAGATACGGAGGGGGGCGAAAAACGCCCCCCCCCAGCGGGGCGCGTCATGCAAGAGACCCCAGCGGGGCGCCTGTTAATGCTCCAAAAGTCCTTGACACCAAAATTTCAGGGAACAGTCTTAGGAAGCCTCCTTGCATGACCTTGGCCTGCTTGCAGTATTGTCCCGTCTTATTTTCGCAGAATCACGCTATTCCCCAATAGGTTCCCAACATAGCCAAGATTTGACCTTTATGACGGCATTGACCTAGGTTAATGAAAGTTAGCTATGATGTAGATCACTGTAGCCTCTCCACTCCCCCAAACGGGTGCTTTTCTAAGCCTATTTGTGAGACCCCAGGGAAACCTTCCAGGTGCCCCTTCCAGTGCGCGTTCGTGCCAAATTACTATCCAGTGCATATCAGTGCAAAATTGTTCAGTGCCAGTTAGTGCAAAATGTCCCTCCAGTGCAAAATCCTTCTACAGTGCGAGTTAGTTTCCAATCCCCATCATGATGTTCATTAGGTTCATTAGGCAGATGTTCCAACACCAACAGATTTGGCTCCCTTTTGGTCTGTCAGGTTTCGGTTGGGCGGGTTGCACCGGGGAGGTCCTGGCGCCTTTGCATCTCTCTGGAAGCGTAACGCGTTATAATCAACGTATATTAATCATGTCGGTGGTTCAGCACCCAGTGTCGAGTCACATTGTGGTGCTCCCACGCCTGACACACAGATCAATTCATGTTTCACTTCATGCTCTCATTTTCAGTCACTCGCACCTCATCATCTTCTTTTCAGAATAGAAACCGGGGGAGTCTAAAAGGGTGATATTAGGGGTGTCCAGATTTCGGTCTTTTCGAAAAATCGTAGAAATCCGTGGTTTTTCCCATGGTTTCAAGCGTTATGAGTCCATTTATGCACAAAAACCAGGTTTAAACAACATTTAGGGGTCGCGAATTTGATTTCAAAATGGGAATTTTGGCCATTTTTGGCCAAAATTGGGACAAAAGTGCATATAACCGGACCGTTATGGATAGTATCAATATAAATGCATGTTTATGGAATAGAATAGCTCATTAGCTTTCGTTTGAAACCAGTTTTATATTAATATCACTTTTGGTTGACTTTTTTATAGGCGTCCAATCATACAGTTATGACCCGTCTCTGAGCGCCACTGACCTAGCGTGGGTTCAATTCCAGCTGCTGGGCGCTCTACCGGAGGCAGTGAAAACGCTGCGATTGAGTTCTGTTTAGCAAAATGCTACTATTATTGCACCCATATTTTCGAACGCTTTTCACAATTAATTAACCACTTGACTATTTAGTTAGCTAATTAATCGATTAATTCAGATATCGATCGATTAAGCCCTGCACGTAGGTACAGTTACAGCTAATGATGCACACTTTCTTTTCAGGCTGGGATAGAGGTTGCAGTCAATTTGGAAGTAAATAATTGCGTTTCTGTCTGTTTGACCATTGTGTTTTGTATGGCATGGCCCAACCACAGTCAAGAACGTGATCCGCCACCACATACGACTTGGCTGGGCACCCGTTACCAACCATAACGATTGCAAAGTTTCCAATTTCCAGCCAGGTCCTGAGGCGTTTTCTCCAAGCCAAGCAAGACGCAGAATGCCGGATGAGGCGTCTATGAATACTATTGGCGAATGTGAGCAGTTTTGGAAGATGGCGCGCATCAAAACATTGCAGCACAGAGCCCATAAGGTACAACTGACTAAGCTCTGGGAGACATGGAAGTGCTCGCAGAAAAGCACGTGCGACGCCAGCTCTGACCGACGCGAGGTGTTTCGGAAGGCTCTTAACGAGCTGTGCGACATCGCGACACCTTATTCGCAGAAGGGATACTGGACGACAGGCTGCTGATGCTCGCTCCAAGCAGGAGGATATATGCTTCTACCAAAATAAACGCGAAGATCTTGTCAGCACCATCAGAGGTCTAGATAAGTTATACGAAAGGAGAAACAAAAGGACGAAAGAGAAGATATGGAGCTGAGAACCGAGAAAAGGCGAGAAGAGAAAGCAAAGCAGAAGACTCATGAGTGACCTGCCGAAAGCAGTTCGCTCACAAGAGAAAATAGAGGTGGATGAGCACGAGATGGGCGAATAGCAGGACATGACGTGGGCCCGGGGTACGAAGAAACCGAGGAAAAAGGATGTCCACCTCATTCTGCACCACACTATCATGTGTCAGCCAAGACGCAGTATTACACCAAGCTCGTCATGTTTTTTGACCGGCTGGGCCTGGAGGAGGAGCTGTGAGCCCTGCTGCGTCGCATGGTGCGGTTTCTTGCGTTGGTGCACAGGCTCAGCCGGTCAGCAAACATAAAAAGCTTTGTGTAGTACAGCGTCTTGGTTGATGGTAACAATAATTATTAGGTTTAGCGACGCTCCAGGTGCCAAGGTTATATGACGTCACCATCTCTCACCCTGTTGGGGGGTAAGATCGACCTATTCAGAAGCTCCGTCGGGACTAGAACCTGGGACCGATGACTTAGTGGTTAGACGCGCTATGCACTAAGCCGCCCATCCCCCGTCTTGGCCGATACATGATATTTTGGTGCAGAATAAGAATGACGTCCTTTTTCCTCGGTTGCATCGCACCCAAGTGTCCACCGTGTCCTGTCCTGTTCTTCGTCTATCTCGTCCCCATCCACCTCCATTTCCTCTTGTGGGTGAGATGCTTTTGACTGATCATCCAAGACTTTGCATCGTCCCGGCGTCGTCTGCTTTGCCTTCCCCTCTAGCTCTTTTCGGTTCTCAGCTCCATATCTTCTCTTTCGTCCTTTTGTTTCTCCTTTCGTATAGCTTATCCAGACCTCTGATGGTGCTGACAAGGGCTTCGCGTTTATTTTGGAAGAAGCTTATATCCTCCTGCTTGGAGCGAGCATCAGCAGCCTGTCGTCCAGTATCCCTTCTGCGAATAAGGTGTCGCGATGTCGCACAGCTCGTTAAGAGCCTTCCGAAACACCTCGCGTCGGCCAGAGCTGGTGTCGCTCTTGCTTTTATGCGAGCACCTCCATGTCTCCCACAGCTTAGTCAGTTTTACATTATGGGTTCTGTGCTGCAATTTTTTGATGCGCGCCATCTTCCAAAACTGCTCACATTCGCCAATAGTATTCGTAGGCGCCTCATCCGGCATTCTGCGTCTTGCTTGGCTTGGAGAAAACGCCTCCGGACCTGGCTGGAAATTGGAAACTTTGCACCCGTTATGGTTGGTAACGGGTGCCCAGCCAAGTCGTATGTGGTGGCGGATCACGTTCTTGACTGTGATTGGGCCATGCCATACAAAACACAATGGTCAAACAGATTGAAACGCAATTCTTTACTTCCAAATTGACCGCACTGTCTATCCCAGCCTGAAAACAGAGTGTGCATCATTAGCTGTAACTGTACCTACGTGCAGGGCTTAATCGATCGATATCTGAATTAATCAATTAATTAGCTAATTAAATAGTCAAGTAGTTAATTAATTGTGAAGTGCGTTCGTAAAGATGGGTGCAATATCAGTAGCATTTCGCCAAACAGCAGTCAATCACAGCGTTTTCCCTGCTTCCGGTAGAGCGCCCTGCAGCTGGAATTGAACCCACGCTGGGTCAGTGGCGCTCAGAGACGGGTCATAACTGTATGATTGAAGGGCCTATAAAAGGTCAACCAAAAGTGATATTAACATAAAACTGGTATCAAACAAAAGCTGATGAGCTATTCTATTCAATTAACATGTATTTATATTGATACTATCCATAACGGTCTAGTTATATGCACTTTTGTGCCAATTTTGGCCAAAAAATTTGAAATCAAATTCGCGACCCCTAAATGTTGTTTAAACCTGGCTTTTTATGCATAAATGAACTGAAATGCTTGAAACCATGGGAAAAACCACGGCTTTCTAAAATTTTTCGGAAAGACCGAAATCTGGACACCCCTAGTGAGTATAGACCTGACTTTTTCTTTTTTCTGACATCGACATCATTTGGATCGACAACCAGACGAGAAAATCACCATTCCCTTCGTTGCTCCCGGGGGCTGGTAAACAACAGGTTTTCACCTCGCTTGCTGGCCCGGGGGGGCAAGGGAGGGAGTTAAATTAATTCATGCTCTCATCTTCAGTCGCCCTCACCTCATCATCACCCCAAATATATACAAAACACGTCGTTGTAGTACGGGCAGTAAATATGTCTCTGGCTCAGCACCCAGTGTCAAGCTGCGCACTGGGTGTTTCCACGAGAGACAAACATTATAAAAAAATGTGTGAGTTAGTGCAAAATTCCTCTCCAGTGCGGGTTGGTGCCAAATCAATACCCAGGGCGAGTTAGGGTTAAACCCTTCTTCATTGCGGGTTAGTCCCAAATCCACCTCCACTGGGCGTCAGGGTCAAATCTTTGTCCAGTGCGAATAAGTGCCAAATCCCTCTCCAGTGGGGAGTATTTTAAGTGCGAGCTAGTGCCAACTCTCTCCAGTACGAGTTAGTGCTAAATCTCTCCAGTACGAGTTAGTGCCAAATCTCTCCAGTACGAGCTAGTGCTAAATCTCTCCGGTACGAGTTAGTGCCAAATCTCTCCAGTACGAGTTAATGACAAAATCTCTCCAGTACGAGTTAGTGTCAAATATATCCAGTACGAGTTAGTGCCAAATCTCTCCAGTACGAGTTAGTGCCAAATCTCTCCAGTACGAGTTAGTGCCAAATTTCTCCAGTACGAGTTAGTGCCAAATCTCTCCAGTGCGAGTTAGTGCTAAATCTCCCCAGTACGAGCTAGTGCTAAATATATCCAGTACGAGCTAGTGTCAAATCTGTCCAGTGCGAGTTAGTGCCAAATCCCTCGTCAGTGTAGTTGATTGCCAACACCCTTTCCAGTGCGAGTGTTAACGTGCAGTACCTTTATGAAGCGCTGTTCTCGTAAATGGTGGGTTCTGGCCGAAGAACGATAAGGAACATGGTTTTTCGGAGTGTTCAACGCGACTTATAGCTTAGTTCAAATGCAACAGAGTTGTCATACTCCACGTAAAATGAGTGAGAGGGTGCGGCGTTACCAGCGCGCGTCGACTGGTACTGACGTGTGACGCGTGGCCTGTGTTGTTCGGCAGGAGGTGTGTTTATCGCCACGCTGGCCGGACTGGTTTTGGCGCTGATCACGCTTGCCGGCGAGGTGGTCTACCACAAAAACAAGGCCAACACTCAGGTACAGAACCTGGAGCAAAAGAAGATCGGCGTCTCCATTATCAATGTCAACCCACACAAAGAGTAGCGGAACAGTCCGCACAGGAGGCGATGGAACAACCTGCACATGGGGAAGAGGAGGCTGAGGCGCACCAATCTGCACAGGAGGTGGTGGAACATTATGCACATGGGGAAGAGGAGGCTGAGGCGCAGCAATCTGCACAGGAGGTGGTGGAACAGTATGCACATGGGGAAGAGGAGGCTGAGGCGCAGCAATCCACACAAAGGCAAAGACATATACTTTATTCAGTCTCCGTAGGCTAGTGGTTGTGGCTATTACGACTCCACGATTACGACTCCACGTCGATTGGATGACGTGGGATGCATTTATTGTCGTCCTCTCTGGTGCTGTTCCACAGAAGGTGGTGAAACAGCCTGCCCACGGAACACAGGCTTGAAAATACATGTTGTGACGAAGACACTGTGACACAGTGGTAATGTGATTTGCAGTACGTCACGCTGAAATTTTGCACAATAATCTGCAGTTTCAGGCTTGAGAGTTGTTTGACAACAATACAAAAATAATCTGCAAGGTGAATTAACACCCTCGCTGATTTAGGGTTGTTCAATAGCTTGAATGGCGCCATTGATTTTTGTGGGGCATTTCTGATATGCTGCTGCTATTTAATTAAGCTATAAGACATCCATGGAATAAGCTATCTATATATGTATGAGCTATAATGAAAGAATTGCAAACGATATGCTAGACTTCACTTAAGTCATATTATTAAACAAATATCTAGTGTTACTTTAGCACAGTCGAAATGTTTTTGGAGGCTGGTTGTTAACTAAGAGAGCATTTTATTATATTTTAACATGTTGACCACATGTTGGTTTTAATCATGTTCAAAAGGTGGAGCGCTTTACTTTTTTAAAACAGTGGTGGGTGAAACCACTACTGCACGTGAAAACGATGGAGAACGTACACGACAGTGGTCATGTGACCTGCACTGTGTTTTATGGTGTTCATGAATACAAAAGATGGAGCTTATATGAACCAGTTTTCATCATCATAATCATCATCATCATCATCATCATAAATTCATCATCATCATCGTCATCATTAGTAGTGTTTTGGGCGCGTCGAAACCACTACTGCATGTGACAACTTTGGCGAACGTACAGGACAGTGGTAATGTGCCCTGCACTATGTGGTAATTTGTGAACCAGCTTTATTTTCTTCCCTGGGGCTCACCGTCATACCAACTACGATGGTTATATGGCGACGAGCGGAAGCGCAACTAACTAGTTGGGGCGGGGAGGGGCGGCGAATCGTGCCCCCGGGCGGGCTCGATCCCACGACCCTTGGCTCACGTGATCGGGCCGAACGGGCGCGCAAGCCGACTGCACCACTCCGCTCGCCGTGCTGGCCAGTTCACAGGCTTCTTGCCTACAGGAGAAAAAAACAGTTACTGGCAATTCGGCCTCTTGGTGCAGTTTCAGGCTCCAGAGGTTTTAGGGGCGACTCAAAATCTCAATATTTCGAGCTATTCAATTCCCTTGTCTAGAGGTGAAGAAGGCCCATATCGGCGTGTCACCACAACACCCTGCGCCAGATTGAACCTTGGATGTTCGGCTGCAAATGCACACGAATGCAAAGCAAACGCTCTTCGTTAAAAGGGGCTGTTATAAGATCCAAATTAACACTTATCAATTTCTGTAATTTTTCTGGATATCTTAACACGCGCATTGACGGGGGTCTGAGCCACCTTCGCATTGACGAGGGGGCGGGTATCCACCCCCGCCCCCTAAGATCTCGAGAACCACGGTAGGTAGCGAAAAACGGTAAACGGCGTTGGGCTGCCCATCTACTTCTCCATCGAAAACATTTGAACCATTTTTTGTCAGGTCACATTTAAGGTCACGAGAGGTCAACACATGCCGTCATAGGGACAACATTTAAATTCAGTTTTTTCAGCCATTACATTTGAACAAGTAAAGATAGAGCAAAACGACTTGAACCATATGAATCCTCTCAACAAGCCGAATCGAATGATATATAATTTGACCTTGCTAGGTCAAATCAAGGATTTGACATGGCCTGAGGTAAGGTCAGGGTCAAATTATATAAAATGCATATCATTAGAACCGCAAAGCCCAGGCGAGTTTAACGCAGCTAAAATAAATGCTCTATCACCATCCGTTACTGAGTTATGCCGTAAAAAACATTTTTACCATGTATTTCCAATAGAGAGGTCATGCCTCGTACCTGACCTTAGGTCATCGATATCAAAAATACCGGAAGATATTTTAGAGAACTCGGTGGGGCCATTATGTGATAAGAGTTTCAATCGGATAAGTTCACCCTGCTCCGACTTATCCTATCTTAAACTTCTTTTGAGGTCGGGTCACTTGACCTGTACTGGTGAGCTGACCTGAGATGACCTAACCTTAAAATTTTCACAGAAGTTGTAAAAATGATGAGGGAAAAGGTATGCCAAGTACGGCGGCGCTACGCGCCGCCGTTTTTCTGCTATCTCCGAAAAACCCGAGGGGGTGGGTACCCGCCCCCGTCAATGCGTGTGTTAAAAAATTCTGCGTTTCACACTAGTCGTTGAGGAAAGTAATACGTATTTACAATCGGCAGTACTAAAGTCACATTTAATCCGTAGGTTTTCAAGAGATGCAATCAAGAAGCATTTGTCGCCGCAGCCGCGCTTCAGCGTTACATTATCTGGCCTAGGTGCCACAAGCCACATACGACGTGACCACCTGGGCAGGACGCTCGAAAGGGGCTGTATTTTGGTCCGCAAACGGTAAGTTCTGGGATAGATGAAATATCAATCAAGTATTTTCTCGGCATGTTACATCACATGGATATCTCGGTTCAAATCCCATTATGAAGAGGTCACAGTCTCCTTAACACGCGCCCCACTGGGAGGGCGAAATTCGCCCCTACTCCTGGCTTTCCCCAAATAACGCAACAACGAGGACATGCAGACCAACGAAACTTACAGTACCATATCCCTAATCAATTTTACACATCTGGCCAAATTTTTGAGGTCAGGTCATGCCAGGTCAAGGAGCTAATCAAGGTCAAGTGACCTGACTTCAAAACCCAAAATCACGAGTTTGAAGCAGCGCCTAAGGAACATCTGTCAACTGATCAGTTTAAAACTTTCCCAATATGATGAAGTCATAAGGGTCTAAGAATCTACTATCTCCGAATTTTGATATTGTTGACCTAAGGTGGGGTCAATTTTTTTGGTCACCCCATTAGAAGTCTATGGTGAAAAATAGAATGGGCTCGTTTTCAGTAAATACTGGATAGATAAAGCTAAAAATCCTTAAACCGTCTATTCTTACCAGCATCTTTACAATAAAGTTGAGTTTTTGACCATCTGACCTCTCAAAGGTAATGTCAGGTCACAGGAGCATAAAGTGATTGTTTTGCCAATAACTTCTCACTGAATTGAGATAAAGCTCTCATTTTGCTCGCATTGTGCTTATATTGTCACGGGGAGTCGATTGATATGCAAAATGACCATGCCAGGTCACTCTGTGACCCTGACCTGGGTCGAGGTCAGGTCATTTTCACCATTTGACCTAACGAGGTCATATTATTCATCATTCGATTTGCTGCGATGAGAGAAATCCAATGATGTATACAGATTTGCTACAGCTCCCCTGAGTACAGATCTAGAGATAGAGACGTACACTGCTCTGTTGTTAGCCTATGGAGCCTTCTTTGACCTGTGCTGACCTTTATATTGACCTAACATAAAAATGTTCCGTATAATTTCTCTTTGTCTTGTCAAGAGCTTTCAAACACTGTCCGTAATTTTCCTTTAGCTTTCCTAGGAAATGAGATACGAAGAGGGGCGAAATTCGCCCCCCCAGCGGGGCGCGTCATGCCAGGGACCCCAGCGGGGCGCGTGTTAAATTGAAAGCAGCTCACCTTCCCTTTGAAAGGGACCACTCACAAGTGGCTTGCATTCCCTTCAAAGGGAATTCAGCACCTTTGTACCAGGATTTGAACTGAGATTGTTCCGTGATTGAGTATGCCCAGCAACTACTGGATGGATATTTCACCGGTTCCAGAACTTACCGTTTGCGGAGAAGAATACAATTGGTACGCGCTGACGAAGTGATGTTGAGGGCACTCATGCTGCCTCCCTCGTTCCCCTGGTCCTCCCTCTAAATACTTGATGTCATTGGTGTCCTGCATTACTGGCACTCTGACAGCATCCACGGTGACATGACAGCAACGCCAACGACGACGCCAACGGCGACAACGCGTCCTGAAACGGCGCTCATTATAACACGGCCGACATGCACGCATCACATTCCCATGCTAAAACCGCGAAGCAGTTACTCTAACTTTTTAACACACTCATAGCCCCTAAAACATGCTATCCTTACTAAAACCCACAGTTACATCCGACTAAACAATTAAATCCAATTCATAACAGTACCTAACCCCTGCGTAACCCCTGAGTCAAACGTGACGAAACCAACGCAGCTCAATACTTCAATAAAAATAAGCTAAGAATAACGAAACTCAGTCAGCGAACTTTTCAATACTCCCAACAGCTTCAAATATGTATATATATATATATATATATATATATATATATATATATATATATATATATATATACATTACCGTTAATAACTCCGCGCCCGTTAATAACAAGACGGCTACACCGACGAGCCAGAATAGCCCTGACCAAAACAAACAGGCTCTTGGCCGGGATGGTGGTCTGATACCGCTGCTCTCTGATTGGCCGAAAGTCAAATACTAGGGCACGACAAAATTCCAAAGCGAATAATTACAACAGTCAAATACAAATTACATTACTAATAAAAATCACAATAATAATTCATAACTCGGTTTCGCTCAACTGTCGCTCTGCTCCGAACTTAAAAATCATTAGGATGCAGCTGTTCCCAAATAACCACCTCGCACTGTCTGTACCTTCCAACCACCAAACTGCGGGGAAACCACCAAATCAGTACAAACCCCGCCGTAAGCTCCGCTTACAAATTCACCTTTGTCAACCCCGTTCTCTGCGGCGGTTCACGTGACCATTTCTAATCGTGACAATGCTATTTAATGCTAATATCAAGCTTGGTAGAATATTTTTCCACCTGGTCCTGAACAAAATGGCCAAACATGGTTGTGGTTCTGGCGATTATAAATACGAATATATGTTTATATATATATATATATATATTGGGTCATTCCATGCCAACTCAACCAGTAAAAGTGTGATCTTACACGGCACCCCCTCAGATATCTATAAAATGAGGTGTATAGGGGTTCTTCATAGTCTAGAATCCAAATATGTGGTCGAAATAGACCTCCGGGTTTAAGTTCCGTTGCAAAAGTGACGTCACTCTGTGATTAGTAAAATTCTAAAAAGCTTTGCACCTCAAAAAGTTACCAAGATATTTTAAATCGGATAACGGTTTTAGAGGGAGGATGTTTGCAAATACCAATAATTTCCATAAATAGATTCTGAAAATTTTCAAAAGTGAAGCAAATATTAAATCATATAGATTTGAAATTTTTAAGAGCGAGGGCTTTTATTTTCTTGAAATTAAAATATACGAAATCTGCATGTGTTTTTACCCTAAAACCGTCAAAAAAATAATGGGCATTTGATGAGATCATACCGTAACCCGTGCCGGAATGAGGGGCTGTTACAACTTCCTTAAGATTCTTTGCCTGGCGCCGAGAGACGGAGGCATGCAACGCCACCGTACTTGGCATACGTGCTCAGGGGTGGACGCAGGAACGCCGTTCAAGGGGGTCACTCTGGAGAAATCGTAAAAACATATTGTTTAAGAAAATCGGCCAAAATTTCGCAATTTTGAGGGACGGCCATGGCCCTATGCCCCCTTCTCTGCGTCCGCCAGTATACGTGCTACGTGGTCATTGTTGTAGCCTCTGACACAATCTGAGGTCCCGGTAATATCAGGTCAGGTCACCAGTCCAGGCCAAGTGACCGCCAAAAAACGTTTTTAGGTGCCGCGGTGAGAAAAGAATCACTCTTACGATCTGACATTCATCTCACATGATAAGGCCGCCCAGTAAAACAATGTGTCGTAACGGAATTTCTGATATCGATGACCTGAGGTCTGTCCAGGGTCCTAAGCTCTCTATTGGAAATATTGGAAATATTGGAAAAAACTTTTCCCTTCAATGGTAATAGCACGTTTATTTTGACGTCATCGTTTTTGGGTTGCCACTGCAGAATGAACTGAAAGCAGTATCAGCTATAATAGTATTGGCCGGACCTAAGCACGCAAGGACCGTTTCGTGTTTTAATCTCACTAGTTAGATAATAGGATAGGTTATTCTTTCGTGCTCAGCCAGAGGATCCTAATGGTGCTTATAACTGTTGTGTAAATTTACTTTGACAGTCGTTACGACACAAAGCAAACTCTTTCTTTCTATTATACGAGGCCATTGCGCTGAATTTATTGATGAGCGATGTTTAGAAAATTAACCGAATTTTAACGGGTATTGTAACAACACTTCAGTTCTATATTGGCTAAAAAACATTTTCATATTGCGGTCAGTGCCACACAGACATGCTCTGACGGTAGAATTATCTAACGTGTGTGTTACTTCATCACACGGTTTGAAACCTCCGGCTTAAAGTGATTGCAGACGTTGCATAGGCGTCCACTGTTCAGTAGTCTACCGGCCTAAAACAGTGGAAACTCCTGGTGCCTTTAATGTTCCGGGCCTTGTGGAACCTCTTCTTTAGTTCTGCTGGGCTTAGTCGGTCAGCTACACTAGAAAACAAATGCCACTCCGCACTGTAGTGAGGCTTTTGCTAGGGTGGCTTGCTCAGTAGGTTCAGTCAGCCGTACTAAAACGCGCCCGAGCCAGCTCCGGTACGGTCTCCGGCTGTGCTCGTTACGTGGGGTCCCATCAGGTCACGTAGAAAGTACGGTTTCTGAAAAAGGGAAATATAAGCCCCGTAGCTAAACTCACTCCAATGTAATAAGAACCCTCTCCACAATGCAAGGCACTAGTGGGCATGCCCGATGGCTGTCTGCTGCGATGCCCGGTGACCGACCGGCCCAGCACAGCCGGGACGGGGAGGGTGAAGTGTCTGCGCAGTTTGGGATCACAATCAATAATATTTGCGGTCTTAGGGCACCTAAGCTGTGAGGAGGTTCAGAAAAAAAAGATTCGATACAAAAACACCATTCATATTTTCCCTGTGTGCTTTCCTGCTCCATTCGGTGGCATAGGCGGATCCAGGATTGCCGATCGGGGAGGGCACCTTCCCGGGGGGCGCCATCCGGACCGGGGGGCGCCATCCGGACCAGGGGGCGCCACTTATGACCGGCAAAAGCTATCAGGTGGGCGCCAAATCCTATCGGTGGGCGCCGACTTTCGCATCCTGGGGGGGTGGGAAGCGACATTTCAGGGGGGCGCCATCGACCTTTCAGGGGGCGCCGAGGGTCGATCGGGGGGCACGTGTCCCCCTTGCCCCCTGGATCCGTCTATGTTCGGTGGCGGCAGCCAAAGAAGTCATATGTCGGAACGTTACTTTATACTCCGCCAAAGTCTAGAACACCGTCACATATTTCTAGGGAGCAAGGTAACCCTCTTTTTCATATTTGTATTCAAAAGAGGGATAGATAATGTTATAGGGGATTTCACAGCGTTACCATTACATTTAAAGGCTAAAGCCTGCCTTTTTCAGAATTGAACATATCCTTTATCAACCATAGATCACTTCAAACCATTTCGAAATCCGAAGTATCGCATTTCCGAGGCCGCGGATTAGACCCAATCTACACAAAAATAAGCGTTAATGCTCCTTAAACTGAAGTCATGCTGCATCAACACTGAACTGCAGTAAGGCCTGCACGATAAAGTGAGTCGCTGAGAGAATACAATGTCAACCGAGAGCGCCCGGGCTCACCAAAGGAAGAAAACACCTATGCGTAACAGTAATAAAGAGGCGAACACTTCACACTAGTAACCACGGCCCCAGCGGGCCCTTCACTCCGGTGACACGCCACAAAACCCTCCCCATTCCCGACCACATCCATCGCAGTGGCCACACCACTGTACAAGGCAGATTCAGTGCGCGGTCGCCTCCCGCCGCGCGCCGCCGTCATCAGAGACACACCGGAGAGAGAGTGCTGGCATGGTCCGCTCGGAGGACGGACACAGGTGCATACATACATGATGTGGTCTCGAGTGTGCGTAAGTGGTGGTGTTATAAGCGTTGAATCAACGATCCCCATCTGTCCACAAACTGACTTTCGGTATCATTAATTTTAGCAATGTAGTGTTCAACTTTTAGATAGTCGCAAATGTGAAATTTCAGGTTTTCGAGAGTTAAGCACTCCTGACGATCTCTATATTTCCAGATAAATTGATTTGTAAGCATGATTGTAGTGTTGATCCAACATTCCTCATTTAAGTTGCTTTTACCGATGCCTAAAATTACGTCCTTGCCTGTGATATTAATTTGTGTTCCCAATAAACCTCTTACTCCGAGCCACAGAGTTCTTACGGAAGGACACGAATACAATTTGTGAATTATGGTTTCTGAGTACATGGGACATTTCGTACATTTATCACTCTCAGTGATTCCAAAAAGGTAGAGTAGTCTTTGCGTTGGTAGAATACGTTTTATTATCCTATACTGTATCCACCTGAGATTTACGTCCCTTGTCGATCGTTTGAGTCGTGTGTATACAGAAGACCACTGCATCTGGGGCGATAACGTTGGGTAAAGCTCTAATTTCCATTTTTCGTGGCATTTCTCAGTAACCAAGGGATGTGCGTTTTCTTCTAGTATCAAATACGTCCATTTCGCCGTTTTTGATGAGCTTCTCAGGGTGTTGAGACATTCGGGATCCACTAGCTCTGCTGGTTTTTCCCTTGATATACGTTGTTTCCACTCATCCGGAATAGCTCTCAGGATTGAGAGCGCTAAGATGGGGTGAATACTATATTTCCTCGCAATTTCATTTGCTGTTAAAAGTTTTCTCTCTGAAACGTTGTAGAGATCAGCAATTCTTAATAGTCCCTTAGTAATTAGGAGTTGTCTACTAATTGATTGGTTGCTTTCGGCTTTAATATCTCTATTGCCCCATATAACTTTCGCAAGGATATTACCTGCGCTATTTTCCTCTGCTTTCTTAATAACCATCCACGCTGAACATGCCTCCTCCCAAAATTTGCTTTTTAGCCACTTCTTTATCGTATCAGGGTTGCTATCACAATGAAAAACAGTGGTGTCTCTTCCTAGGTGAAGTTTTTCTTTCATTATATCCTTCCACTTGGCCTTGTTCATTTTATTCGTAGATATAACATCCGGGACCTGTAGCCCACCATCCTTATATTTCGCTTTAAGAGTTGCCCGCTTTATTCGATCTTTTTTGCCGCCCCAAATAAATTTGAAGAAGGCACTCTCCAACTTCTTAACAAACTCTAAGCTCGGAGAAGGAAGAACTGTCATGAGATAAATCAGCTGTGAAAGCAGTTCGGATTTTATCAAGTATATACGCCCAAAGGGAGTTAGCCTCTTCCGGCCCATGTAGTGAGTCGAGCAATAATATTTTCAGATTTGGCGTCGTAATTTAGGCTGGAGATATTCACTTCTGGATCATTTGGTAACCCCCAGTATTTTAATACAGCCCTTTGGCCACTGAATGTTAAAATCGGTGCATATCGGCTGTTTAGAACTCGCAGCATGACCTATCCATAGCGCTTGAGTCTTTGATACATTTAGTTCCAAGCCAGATACCGTTTTAAAATCTTCAAAAATAGTTAAGCATGCTAACATTGACTGTGAGCTGCCGTTCATTATCACGGTAACATCGTCCGCGAAACTCGTGATCTTGATATCAGTATTATTGATATTAACCCCCTTTATAGCCTCACATCTTCTGATCCGCTCCAGAAGGGGTTCAAATACGATCAAAAATAGAAGGCAGCTTAAGGGGCAACCTTGCCTAAGGCCCCGCTCTATCTTATAATCACGTGATATTTTCCCGTTAATCTGCACCGCCGCTGTGGTTGGAGACTGGGTATTTCTATCGTACAACACGTCGATCCATCTGAGAAAATTGTTTCCTAACCCAGCTGCTGAAAGTACGTGTTTCATATACTGCCAATCAACGCAATCATACGCTTTCTTTACGTCGCAAGCGAGGAGGAGGGCTGAATAATTATGGGAAATACAATATGCTTTTAGATCAAGCAAGAGTCTTATATTTTCCCCTATAAAGCGACCCTTAATAAAGCCAGTCTGGTCGTTGTTAATGAGATGATTGATAACATTAGCTAACCGAAGGGCAAGACACTTAGTGATAATTTTATAGAAGGTATTTAAAAGACTTATCGGTCGTAAGTTACTTAACATCCGGCTATCTTTTCCTTTCTTCGGAATCAAGATTGTGATGCTACGTTTTATATTGACGGGCATGTTTCTGGATTCAAATATTTCGCAAATAGCAAGGTGTATTAACTGATTTAGTTCTGGCCAAAAAACTTATAAAACTCACCGGTATAACCAGAGGGCCCGGGTGACGTATTATTACGGGTTGAGAAAACTGCTCGCCTTACTTCATCAATGTCTAAAGGACTGTTGCAGTGCTCTGTGTCCTCCCGGGACAAACGGGGGAGGCCCGCTATGAATGAATCTGGAGCCACGGCTACCGACCTTTGCCTATACAATTCCTCGAAAAATTCCCGTCCCTCTTCAAGCATATCGTCGGTGTTGTTAGTCACTACTTCTTGACCATCTTTCCCCTTATCCTTGACAAAAAGTGCCGTGCAAATGTTCCTACGTTTATTTCGCTTTTGCAATTCGTGGAAATATTTGCTTCCCGTCTCCACCAATTCTCGCCAACGTGCCCTAGATTGGAACATTCTTTTGCTGGTTATTTCGTGTATAAGTGTATCCCTTTGCTCTACGAGGGCTTCGATTTCTCGAGCATCTGAATCTGGATTGTCCTGCAAATTCAAAATGTCTCGTTCCAACTTTTCAAGATTCCCACGTGATTTACGCTTTTTGTACGATGCAAATTGTATAACATGACCCCTTAAAACACAAAGTAGCGTTTCAAATAAAGTTACTTTAGATGCTATACTATTCTGGTTATCTAGTATAATCTCTTTTATTTTCCGTCTGACCATTGCTACGAAGTTTTCATCTTTAAGGAGATCGTTATTAAATTTCCAAAAAGACCTACCCTGGCCAATGATAGGTACGTGTACTGAAACGGTTACCATCCTGTGATCGGATAAATAGCCGTCTCGTATGCTTGCTTGAGGGCTCTTCTGGGTAAACAGTACACCTCTGCTTGTCAAAAAGAAGTCAATCCGGGATTTACTCGGCGGATTCAAACGCAAGCACGTGTATAACCTCTTTTGTGGGTTAAGCTCTCGCCACAGATCAATAAGGTCATTTTCAACCATGTATGTTTTTAAAGCTTGCTTTGATTTTTCGTGATTTGAAACTCGGCGTGCTGAACTTTCCCTATCTTTTGTGATATCTAAGCAAAAGTTGAAATCCCCCCTAGTATGATAAATGTATTGTCGTACTCATCAATTTTAGTGAGAAAATCATCTATCGTTCTCGTATTGTTTGTGTTTGGGCCGTAAAAATTCCCAATCGTGACACTACTTCCATTATAATCCAACTCTAACGTCAAATACCTACCCTGTGGATCTGAAAAACTTTACTCATAATGAGTCCCGAGTTTGGTCGCAGCAAAATTCCTACACCTCTGCTTTTATTGTCCCCATGAGCGAAGTATCCAAGGCCTCCCCATTCATTAATCCAAATATGACTGTCTGTATCTGACGAGTGGGTTTCTTGCAGCAAAATCACATCAAATTTAAGGTGCTTTAGCCAGGTGAATATTTTGCGTCGTTTTGGTAACCCACATACAAATTGTGCATGGAGACCATTAACATTAATCGAGGCCAATGTGAGCGTTGGATTGTTAGGAGCAGAAAAACTCATCAGGACAAAGTTGTAGTTAAGTCGACCATTGTAATTGCGAACATCTGAATAGAGCCCCTAAGGACTTTCAAAGGATCTGCACTTGTTCTATTGTGATTAAGTGACTTTTGGCTACTGCAACTGTGGCCCATGTGTCTGAAGCGTTTCGTGTCTGTTACAGACCGTGCTGCGCAACAAAGGCTGATATCAAACATAAGAGACAAAGTATACAAGAAAATAAAGAGCAAAAAACCGCTGGTACACGAAATGAAGCCAACACACATAAGAGGCCCTGACACGGCTGGGATGCGCAGCCGCAATATAATAACACTAACTCTTTTCATTCCACTGCTGTCACAATAAAATGAACATGCGCAAAAAATTCCCCCAAGATACCTACGTTTGTTAAACTCACTAATCCAGAAATACATTTGATTCAAAAAGCACGCAAAACATCGTATTAAACGGCTCGATTACACACCTATAACAATTGAAGGCTAATCCAAATCTCACTTCAGACAATACCTTTGGAGAAGTTCCGTACTTGGCGATCATCCAATTGGTGACGAAGAGTTCGGTTGCACTCAGGTGGAGATGCCTTTGGTTGAGTTTGGTCACGGATACCAAAGAGAAAAAAAAATATATATATATATATATATATACATATATATATATATATATATATATATATATATATATATATATATATATATCACGCACAAGCACACGGGAGGTGGCATCCAATTCCGCGCTAATGACCACTGGCGAGAGACTTCGCCACATCCGGCACTCCCGCTTCCCCAACCTCGGGGTCACTCACTGCCTGCGCCGGCACGGGGTCGCTCCCCGCAGCGGTCACACTGCACACGCGTGATGTCACCACTCGGTTGCCAGCGGCAGTCGCGCCGCCAGCAGGAGAAGGTGAGGGGGCCAGACTGTTGTCCGACACACCAGTAGAAACGAGGGAAGCGGCGCCACCTCTGCTAGCTGTCGGTTGCTGTGTTCCATTTCGCGAAGCTACCTCGCCCATGGTCGATGATCCTGCGCGGGAAACGCCGTTATCCGCCAACTGAGGATTACCCCGCGACTGAGGCCGCCTCTGTCCGTGGTCAGCTGATCGAGGTCGTGCCGGCGCTGGAAAGTCCGCCGACTTGACTCTGCTCTGGACAGGAGGCACAGGGGCGCTGCCAGGCACAAGAGAATGGGCGGTCTCGCGCGCCTCCCTGAGCTTACGCCTCAGGTCCCGGACCTGTTGTAGGGAGGTCACTCGCATCGAAGGAGAGTCTCTGGTGAGTTTATACCCCGGGATTCCTCATTGTGAGGAGCTCACCGAATATTTCTCTGTTCTTAGGTGTCAAAGACTCGCTGATGTAAATGCGATGGTCATGTGGAGTCGACACTCTCCTCAGGCTCAACCGCTCCTGGTAAAATCGGTCTCTGAGGTCCCGGTCCCTGAAGGCACAGGTGACCACGCCGTCACCAGGGAGCCTGTAAGCCGCCGAGAAGCTGTCTCTTGTGAGCGGGATGTGCGGGAAACTCTCCCTCAGGAGTTTGACGAGCTCTCCGTGGATATCCTCGTCTACGCGTTGTTTCCCCAGCCGCCGGCAACTAACTACCAGGTTAACTCCTCTCTGGTGGCACTCCATTGCGTCAACCTGGTCTTCCAACACTGTGATGCGCTGCTTCGCCTCACTTAAGTTTTGCTGGAGGCTGTCTATTTTTCTGTTTTCTCGAAAGATTCTCCCTCCAGTAACTCGAGCCGTTTCTTCTGGGACTCTTGTTTTGTTTTCATCACTTTTTCAAGCCTACGCATGTGACCTTCCATGGACGATTCGATCGTGGCTTCAATAATCTCTTTTATATAAGAGAGTATTTCCACCGGCAGATCAGCTTTCCCTGTTGGGGATTTACCTTTAGGAGATTTTCCTTTCTTCTGTCTTTTCTCATACGAAGAAATCAGCTCGGTGATAGACTGCTGCCTTTCCCTTTTGCGCCGGGAAGTGTCGTCTGTCTGTCCACATTCCGCGTCACTAAAGACCGAATCGGTGTCGCCGGCGGTCGACATACCGAAAAATGTCCCTCCAGAAAAGCTCACAAAATCCTCAAAACAGCTTAACTTGGCTCTGTGCACTCACATAACACGCACTATACATTCACTGAGCGGCTGCGCCACCCGGCCTCAGCGACCGGCTACTGCCTCATATCGAGGTCACCGAGCGCCGGAGGGAACGTCCGCGCGCGGCCGCGGTCAAGGCCAGACTGAAAGGGCGCTGCTCCAATGCAGGGCAGCTGAAGGTGGATAAGGGACATCTATGTTATACAGAGGGCGCCTGTACTTCCCAGTGGGGCGCTCGTTTTCCTTCTTGGGCTCCTAGTTTATCCAGGGGGCGTCTTGGCTATCCAAAGGCGGCTTTTCTATCGAAGGGGTGCCTTCCTAGGGGCGCCTTTGCTACCCAGGGGCGCCTTTGCTGTCCACGGCACTTGTGTTATCCAGGGTTGTATTTGCTATCCAGTGGCGCCTTTGCTATCCAAGGATGCATATGACATCCGTAGGCGGCTTTTCCAGTGGGCGCCTAGGCTATCAAAGGGCGCCTTTTCTACCCAAGGTGAGCATTTTATTTTCCTAAAGCGCCCATTTCTATCTAAGGGGCGCTTATGCTACCGAAGGCACCTATGTTACCAAGATTTGCCTTTACTGCCCAGGGGCGCCTTTCCTAGCCAAGGGCGCATATGATATCCGTAGGGCGCTTCGTTCGTTCGTTCGTTCGTTCGTTCGTATATTTTGTCTAAGATCCACTGTGTGTGGTTTTTCACTTGGCACGTCATTTCAATAAAAGTAAACTAAACACTCGGGATATTGGCTAAAATACACACTGAGCATAAAAGACATAAAATCGTAGCGCTGAAAATAAAAAAGACAGGCAACCATCAAGACCCACGATAAAATTATCACACATCCAGGGGGCGCCTAGGCTATCCAAAGGCGGATTTTCTATCGAAGGGGGGCCTTCCTAGGGGCGCCTTTGCTACCCAGGGGTGCCTTTGCTGTCCACAGCACTTCTGTTATCTAGGGTTTTCTTTGCTATCCAGGGGCGCCTTTGCTATACAAGGGTGCATATGGCATCCGTAGGGCGCTTCATCCAGGGGGCGCCTAGGCTATACAAAGGCAGCTTTTCTATCGGAGGGCTGCCGTCCTAGGGGCGCCTTTGCTGTCCACAGCACTTGTTATCCAGGGTTGTCTTTGCTGTCCAGGGGCGCCTTTGCTATCCAAGGGTGCATATGACATCCGTAGGGCGCTTTTTCCAGTGGGCGCCTAGGCTATCAAAGGGCGCCTTTTTCTACCCAAGGTGAGCATTTTATTTTCTAAAGCGCCTATTTCTATCTAAGGGGCGCTTATGCTGTCCAGGGCACCTATGTTACCAAGATTTGCCTTTGCAGCCCAGGGGCGCCTTTCCTAGCCAAGGGCGCATATGATATCCGTAGGGCGCTTCATCCAGGGGGCGCCTAGGCTATACAAAGGCGGCTTTTCTATCGAAGGGCTGCCGTCCTAGGGGCGCCTTTGCTGTCCACAGTACTTGTTATCCAGGGTTGTCTTTGCTGTCCAGGGGCGCCTTTGCTATCCAAGGGTGCATATGACATCCTTAGGGCGCTTTTTCCAGTGGGCGCCTAGGCTATCAAAGGGCGCCTTTTTCTACCCAAGGTGAAAATTTTATTTTCCTAAAGCGCCTACTTCTATCTAAGGGGCGCTTATGCTGTCCGGGGTACCTATGTTACCAAGATTTGCCTTTGCTGCCCAGGGGCGCCTTTCCTAGCCAAGGGCGCATATGATATCCGTAGGTCGCTTCATCCAGGGGGCGCCTAGGCTATCCAAAGGCGGGTTTCTATCGAAGGGGTGCCTTCCTAGGGGCGCCTTTGCTACCCAGGGGCGCCTTTGCTGTCCAGGGGCGCCTTTGCTATCCAAGGGTGCATATGACAAATGACATCCATAGGGCGCTTTTTCCAGTGGGCGCCTAGGCTATCAAAGGGCGCCTTTTTCTACCAAAGGTGAGCATTTTATTTTCCTAAAGCGCCTATTTCTATCTAAGGGGCGCTTATGCTGTCCAGTTCACCTATGTTACCAAGATTTTCCTTTGCTGCCCAGGGGCGCCTTTCCTAGCCAAGGGCGCATATGGAATCCGTAGGGCGCTTCATCCAGGGGGTGCCTAGGCTACCCAGGGGCGCTTCATCCAGGGGGCGCCTAGGCTACTCAGGGGTGCATTAGTTCCCCATGGCGCAATCTTGCTATCTAGTGGCGCCTTTTCTTTCCCGGGGCGCTTTTGTTAGCTTTCTAAATTTCATCTTCAACATTTTACTGGGGCGCAAAAGACCAGTAAAGGCGTCTAGTGTTTGGGCAGGGGCGCTTTGCCATGGTTTTAAGGAGTATGTGTTCATTCAAGTGGAATAAGTGGTATCTACCACCTTGGCGCACGAAATGGGTACAGGCGCGCCGCTCATATCGGGCGCCGAAGGCTCCCGATATGAGCTGAGCTTTCCTGGGGCGCTTCGGAGCTAAGGGGGGGCCGGGCCCCTGGGCCCCCCTTGGATCCGTCACTGTGCCAAGTACGGCGGCGTTGGGCGCCGCCGTTTTTATGCTGTCTATGAAGAACCCGTGGGGGTTACCCGTCCCCCGTCAATGCGCGTGTTAAGTAAATTAAGCGTCACAAAGGTAAACAAATTTGAATACAGTATAGGTACCAATGGGTCATACGTATGCAAAAGCATAGATCATCACTCACCTACTTGAAAGACCGACAAGTAAGGCGTTGCCGAAAACGACGAGAAGTGGAGCAGACAGCTGTAAAAATCGTTGAAATCTGGATACAAGCACCACAATTGGCACACGTACTGCTCAAGGACTGCTCTTTAACACGCGCATTGACGGGGGTCTGAGCCACCTTCGCTTTGACGGGGGGGCGGGTACCCGCCCCCCTAAGATCTCAAGAACCACGGTAGGTAGCGAAAAACGTAAACGACGTTGGGTATCCCATCCACTTCTCCATCGAAAATATTTGAACCATTTTTTGTCAGGTCACATTTAAGGTCACGAGAGGTCAAAACATGCCGTCATAGGGATCAGACCCCGTTCAAGTTGTTTGGCAGCATTACGTCATCATGGCTGGAGAGGCACTACAGTTACTATGCAGGGCATTGGAGAAATGCACTTTTTCGAAGCCTAAATAACCTATTTTAGAACTGCATCAACAGAACTTATATGGTTGAACAGAAAGCTAAAAGATTTTTATTTGTGAAACCATCAGACGTTTCAAAAACCCAGAGAAGAATATTATTTTACAAATTTTCCAGAGCGTGTCAAAATAAGGACAGGTTCAGCACTAACAGCTGTTTGCAGTAAGACTAATCTCGCTTTTGATTGGCTGATTTCGACCTTGATTGGCTGTTGGGGTACCTGCAGCAGAAGACAATAAACATCGGTGATCTCTGAGCGAAGTAAATTTATTTCTCTCGGCTATTAAGTAGACCTGGGTGATCAAATAAATGCATGCCCTTCAACAAATTCTTGAAGTTTATAATTTTTCATTAGATTTACGTAAAATACGCTGCTCGCCGTTGAGATCAAGGTTACGTCAAATGGTGAAACAAGTTGATTTCGATTTATACTAGATTGGTGCCAAATACGCCCAAACTTGGTATGTTCCAGCTGATCCTTCCAAAACGAGTAGAATCTCCATAACTTGTAGGAAAGGGCGGTGACGTCATCATGGGAGGACTATATTTAGTAGGAAACTGGTTGTACCCGTAGTTAAAGTACCCTGATAGGGACAACATGTAAATTAAGGTTTTCGGTCATTACATCTGAACAAGTAAAGATAGAGAAAAACGACTTAAACTATATGAATCCTCGCAGTAAGCCGAATCGAATGATATATAATTTGACCTAGCTAGGTCAAATCAAGGATTTGACCTGACCTGAGGTCAGGTCAAGGTCAAATGATTTAAATGTATTTCATTAGAACTGCAAAGACAAGAAGAGTCTAATACAGCTAAAATAAACGCTCTATCACCATCCGTTACTGAGTTATTCCGTAAAAACCATTTTTCCCATGTATTTCCAACGGAGAGGTCATGGCTCGTACCTGACCTTAGGTCATCGATATCAAAAATACCGGAACAAATTTTAGAGAACTCGGTAGGGCCATTATGTTATATGAGTTTCAATCGGATAAGTTCACCCTGCTCCGACTTATGCTATCTTAGACTTTTTTGAGGTCAGGTCACTTGACATGTACTGGTGGCCTGACCTGAGATGACCTAACCTAAAAATTTTCACAGAAGTTGTAAAAATGATGAGGGAAAAGGTATGCCAAGTACGGCGGCGCTACGCGCCGCCGTTTTTCTGCTCCCCTCCGAAAAACCCGAGGGGGCGGGTACCGGCCCCCGTCAATGCGCATGTTATAAACAACCCGTTAACCACCTTAAATTTCAAGACAGTGGCTATTTTGTTTAGATGGCCACAATTGAGTCCACAGTAAGAGTGAGTTCGTGGACCAAATCGTGAAAGCGTACCATTTTCCTTTATATTCTAGCCGAATAATGCCCTTTTATCTGTGTAAAATCATCTTTTTAAAAAGATCAGTGTTTCTTTTCATCATTCTGTGACCATGGGGCTGGCCCAGACCCTCGTGCGAAAATCCAAGAGCATTTGATGCCAGACTTTTTGTCAGAAAATACCTAAGGACCTTAAAAAATACCCAAAGTACCTAAAGGACGCAAAGAAACATAAAAATGCGCTACTAGTGTCTAGTGTCTGATTACAACAGTTATGACTCACTTGCTACACTTTTTGCGTCATTTATCTGTGGTAATTTTTGACAAAGCACCTGGCACCAAAAGCTCTCGTATTTTCCAAGAGGGTCTAGACCAGACCCTACACCAGTTTCAAAGCTAAGATTTCGATAAAACCTGCTCATATCTTGCTCATCATCGATAGGTTTTGACATTCCTTCTATTCCATGCGCTCATACCAGCTTGTTCAGTTTTTTTTCAAAGTCAGCGTCCCTCTGTGCTGCAAAAGTTTGCGACTGTCTAGAGCTCACATCGGCAGCTGCATGACGCCATGCATGGCAAGCCCAAACCATAACACTTGCATCTACCAAGTCATTCCAACTTGCACCCACACCTAACCCTCACCCCGGTGGGGGTGTTTGAACACCCCCTCTCGGGTTTTTCCGGCGGCACGAATAAACGGTGGAGCAAAGCGCCGCCGTACAACACCCCTAATCACACTAAATTCAAGGATTCGACCAAGGTGCCACATTCCTTTAAGGTGGCATAAGTAAGAAATGGGTTGATCTATCGGGTTGAAACTTATAACACATAATGGCCCCACCGAGTTCTACAAAATATGTTCCGGGATTTTTCGTATCGATGACCTAAGGTCAAGTACGGACCTCTCCATTGGAAATACATGGGAAAAAACAGAAATTGGGCTGCATTTATGTAGATAAAGCTGATATTACCTTCATATTCTCCAAATTGAAGTATCCTGGGCCCCTTTCTAAATCCGTGTTGAAACTTTTGACCTGTGACCTCTGAGAGGTCATCTGGAGCTACAAACTTGTACTAAACACAGACTAAAAAACTTGGACCAGCTTTCATTTAAAAAGTAAATCTCTAAACATTTTGGACTAAATTCTCCGCCAAAATTCTTCAGCTTTGGCTCCAAAGCCGGAAGTTCATACTCAGCTGAGGGCAGGAACTTTGAGGCTAAATTCACATCTAAAAATACAACTGATTGATTCTCCAGATTGCAATTGTGGTCACGCAGCTGAAACTACAAAACACTTTGTACTGGATTGTCCCCACCATATCACTCATCTAAACCGACTCTTTGCTTCAGTATCGCTTTGGGTGCACTTTGGGCTACAAATTTGACTTGCTAACAACCTCCGAAAATCTAAACCTCCTTATCTACGGAGTCGGTCTTGGTACCTGCGGTGGGCGAGATCCTTTCGAGCTCTGGCAGACTCACCTGGCAGCCTGGTTAAGGGTATGACCAATTCGGCACAGTGGCGACGGTGAACTTTCTCGATCTGCTGGGCCCTCCTTGTTCCCAGCGACGGTCACGAGCCTACATATGATATTCATGATGTGTGTGATTGTGTGAAAGGACGAGCAAATGTGTGTATGTGTGTTTTTGAGTGTGTGTTAGCAAGATTGCAAGCGGCACATTAGGGGAGAGGCGCCTCGATTTAAATCGAGCATCGGCTTTTGCGCCAGTCCCGCACTTGAAATGTATCGTTTTGTTCTGTGTGTTGATCAATAAAACTTAAACAGTTTTCAGACTTAGGTTCATAACTTTGCATAACATGATGATACAGCTTTTATTTTTATACCATTGCGTTTGGATTGCATTTTGCTTTGCAAAATGTTTCAGACCTTATTTTGTTCCATATGGTAGGTTGTTGTCAAAAATTTCTAGCATATGATGAACTATTTCAAAAGCCCGTCTTACGCCCCCTGTTGGGGTAAGACGGACTTTTTCAGCATTCTACGGTAAACGTTACTGCTCAAAAGAATAAGCACGGATCCTAGTATGTTTAAGCGCAGGGACAAATAAATGTTTGCTGAAGCTACAAGCGAAATCTCATCAACGTTATATGAAAAGTGAGTGAGACACACAGTCTCAAACACAACTATGCCCGTCTTACCACCCTCTCCCCTACGCTTTTTAATATAAGGTTTTACAGCGTTGCGTAATTTTTCCGGTTTCTAAGGTTTTACAGCGTTGCATAGTTTGTCCGGTTTCTATTCTCTCATAGGCCGTTTAGGTTTTTTCTCTTTCGATTATTTTGGCGAAGTTTCACAGTTGAATATATACATGTGAAATATGTGAGATTATAAGTCAATCATAATAAATGGCTGTTTTAACTGAAATTCATCATTGTAAAAGCAAACGCATAAATTTGAGGCATACACAAAACTTTGACCAATAATTCCAATGGTTTTAGCATGTATCGTCCATGTTATCCTCAGGGCAGCTGCGGAACAAAGCACCAATTTAATTGCAGCACGCTGCCATTATTTCGTTGCCATGGTGACGGCCCTCAGCCAGTGTTGTCGGTGGGATCCAGGAGTGGACCCAGACGGGCATGGCAGCAGCAAGAAAGCCATTACTTTCCCCAGCCCATTGACTGTCTCGAAAACAATGTGTTGTAAGGGAGTGAGCAGAGACGGGTTATCACTCGGTCCAGCCACCCTGTGCGCCGTCGGCCCTGAGACGGGTTGTCACTCGGTCCAGCCACCCTGTGCGCCGTCGGCCCTGAGACGGGTTGTCACTCGGTCCAGCCACCCTGTGCGCCGTCGGCCCTGAGACGGGTTGTCACTCGGTCCAGCCACCCTGTGCGCCGTCGGCCCTGAGACGGGTTGTCACTCGGTCCAGCCACCCTGTGCGCCGTCGGCCCTGAGACGGGTTGTCACTCGGTCCAGCCACCCTGTGCCGTCGGCCGAGACGGGTTGTCACTCGGTCCAGCCACCCTGTGCGCCGTCGGCCCTGAGACGTGGTCTCTCTGGAGCCGCCACTGCAACGATCGCCGCGCCGCCGACGTGGCGGGTTGTATCGCAGGTCAGTGATGACGCCTCCCACGGCCGTCGGCATCAGTAGTGGAACGGCTTTGTGGGCGTAAAGGTGGGCTAGAGAGCTTTCGGGTGCGATCTGTGCTGGTGAGCGGAGTCTGGCCCATAGCGCGACGCGCTAAATGGGCGGTGGTGGCTTCCAACTGTGTCCTGGCTGATTGGGTCTAAGGTTTGGATGGTTATTAGAACAGTTATAAGAATAAGGCGGATAACCATACACGGTAGGTGATTCCCAAACAGAGAATCTTCAGGTGTAAGCCGTAGCCCTGTATTTTAGCGTTGTTTATCATCCGACATCAGCTTTTAGCATGAAATGGTTTCGCTACAACAGACATTCCAGCCTCCCCATCTCATCAACGCTCTTTACGCAGAAGAACACTGCACACAGACAGACGATATATGTAGGAGGGAATGTATGTTGCGGTAAATGGTGTTTGACTGGGACATATTCAGTTCTTGTAGAAGTTATTTCAGACACCAGTCGTATTTCGGTTATATTTTCGTAGCTTTCGAGGGTCATTCGACTATCTTCGTCAGCGAAAAGATTGCTTAGCCAGCGCCTAATTCAATACTATACAACTTTGAAAAACATCGCAACACACTCGTGCTAAAACCTAACATTCTACTTGCTATTTCTTGCCCAAGAATAAGTAATATACAAGTTCAACAATATAATTAAGTGAGTTAAGCGTCACAGAGGCAAATACAGTGCACACACGGAAGGTTACAGTCTAGGTATACCTGACGAACATGCAGCATTGAGATACTTTTATTTGTTATTGTTTTGCTACTATTATTATCATTGTTACTACCATTATCATTATTATTCATTATTATTATCATTCTTTACTTTTTATGAAGAGCGAAGAACCTGGTAAATTTCTGGCATTGGAATGCCTGAGTTTGTATTTAGTAGTTGGTTTTGTTGTGTTTTTGCGATGAAGATGCCTTCTTTTATTTTTCTTTTTCTCCAATGGTTTTCATACGCTAGGATTTTGACGTCATCCCATTTAATGTTGTGTCCGGTGTCTAAAATGTGTTTGGCCAGTCCAGAGTGGTTGTGGTCCTCGTTTTCTATAGCTCTTTTATGTTCTTGTTGCAGTGGCGGATCTAGCCGGTTGGTTTGGGAGGGGAAAACCAAAGTCGAAAAGCAAAAAAAAAAAAACGTCGCGCAGTGAAAAATTGCGCTACAATATGCCTTTTCAGTAGGATTTTGGGAACTGAAGACGAAAAGCAAAAAAAAACGTCACGGGGTGAAAAATATGGGCTCAAGATACATTTTCCCCTATCCAAGCCCCAATATTTACACTGAACTTCTCTAATTCTGTTTGAAGTTGAGAGTTGAAGCACCAAAATTTTGCTTACAAGCTAAAAGGAGTCGGGGAAAAAGGAGGTTGATCGCTTTGGGGGCAAAAACATAGTTTTGCCCCGAGCTTTTCCGTTTGGGGGGCAATTGCCTTTTTGCCCCCCCTGGATCCGCCACTGTCTTGTTGTCGCGTTTTTATGGTCCTACACGTTTCCCCTATGTATGTTTTTCCGCATTGACATGTGTACTGGTAGACTACTTCTTTGTTTTGGTGTTTGTGTCTTTTGTCCTTTGGCTTTACTAGTATATTTTTAGGTTTGTTGCCGGTTTGGTTTGTGTTTTTGCGTATGGTTTTATTAAACGCACGATACGTTCTGAAATACCTCGGACATATGGAATGACTACTGTGGGTTTTGTTTCTCCTCTCTCTAGTTGGTTGTTTTCTTGTCGAGATTCCTGGCGTTGGATTTTTCTGTGTGTGTTTTTGATGAATGTTTTGGGATAGTGATTTTTCTGTAGTACCTGTTCTACGTGTTTGATCTCGTGTGTCCTGTCTGTTTCTTCTGATGAGACGGTTTTCCCCTATTTATAAGCGTCCTGACTACTGCTTCTTTGTGTTGTGTGCTATGGTGTGATTGAAAGCTTAGATATTTTTCTCCGTGGGTTGGTTTTCTGTATACTTTAGTGGTTAATGTTCCATCTGTTCTTCTTTGTACTGCAACATCTAGGAAGGGTAGCATTCCTTCGGCTTCTCTGTCTGATGTGAACTTAATGTTGTGTGAAAGGGAGTTCAAATGTTGGTGTAGGGGCTTAACTTGTGAGGTTTTGACTATTACGAATGTGTCGTCCACATACCTTTTCCATAACTTAACGCCAGGAGCGAATGTTTCGAGTGCTTTGGTTTCTAGCTCTTCCATCACTAATTCCGCTACTATAGAGCTGACGGGGCTGCCCATGGCAGTTCCACTTATTTGCTTGTAAAATTGTCCATTTACTTGGAAGTACGTGAGATTAAGGCAAATTCTTAACATACGAACTATGTCGTCTACATCCAACCCCGTCGATGATCTAAAACTGTCATCCTCACTAGCCATTTCTTGTTCTACCCTTCTTTGGGCAATTTCGCACGCTAGCTCGGTTGGAATCGAGGTGAAAAGAGACACTACATCAAATGACACCATTATTTCGTCATCTGTTATAGTAACTTCTCTTACTTGCTCGGCAAATTTTGTAGAGTTCCTAACGTGGTGGTCCGAGTTCCCTACAAGGCATGCTAAAATCTTGGAAAGGTGTTTTGAAACATCGTACGTTACAGAGCCTATTGAAGAAACTATTGGCCTCAGCGGGATGTTCGGTTTGTGTACTTTCGGTAGACCGTAAAACAATGGAGGAGACGGATCGGAGGGGTACAGGGATAAGTACTGTGCTCTCGATAACCTTCCTCGTGTTTCTATGTGCTTTAATGCTTCCCTGACCTTTCGAGTATAAGCTGGAGTAGGATCTTTGCTAAGAAGTTCATATGTGTTAGTGTCTGACAGCAAACTGTTAACTTTACTGAGATATTGCTCTTTAGTGAGAACACAGATTGAGCCACCCTTATCCGCTTGGATGATGACCAGGTTTGTTCTTTGTTTCAGTCTGTTAAGGCCCTTTCTTTCTGCTTTACTGAGGTTATCAGGTGTGTTATGATGAGACTGCAAGGTCTTAGTAACTTCAAAACGTAACCTGTTTGCTTCATCGCGCGACATATTGGAGTTAAGAATGAGTTTCTCGATTTCTGTTATGAATTCTATGTGACTTACATGTTTTGGCGTGGGGACGAAGTTCAAACCTTTCCGTAGGACCGACAGTTCTCCTTCTGTGAGTTCTGTTCCGGAGAGGTTTGTGACACAGTCGTCGATCGCATGTGCTCTGGGGCCGACGGATGGATCTGTTGTTTCCTGGTTTGTTTCTTCATCTTCTTCCGACCAAGAAGGCATCTTCATCGCAAAAACACAACAAAACCAACTACTAAATACAAACTCAGGCATTCCAATGCCAGAAATTTACCAGGTTCTTCGCTCTTCATAAAAAGTAAAGAATGATAATAATAATGAATAATAATGATAATGGTAGTAACAATGATAATAATAGTAGCAAAACAATAACAAATAAAAAGTATCTCAATGCTGCATGTTCGTCAGGTATACCTAGACTGTAACCTTCCGTGTGTGCACTGTATTTGCCTCTGTGACGCTTAACTCACTTAATTATATTGTTGAACTTGTATATTACTTATTCTTGGGCAAGAAATAGCAAGTAGAATGTTAGGTTTTAGCACGAGTGTGTTGCGATGTTTTTCAAAGTTGTATAGTATTGAATTAGGCACTGGCTAAGCAATCTTTTCGCTGACGAAGATAGTCGAATGACCCTCGAAAGCTACGAAAATATAACCGAAATACGACTGGTGTCTGAAATAACTTCTACAAGAACTAGGAGGGAATGGAAAAGTGTGTATGTGGACGTAATCAGACAGTGGGCGTGTGTGCTTGTGAGTGCTTACGTGTGATTGTTCGTGAGCGTTCTTGCATCGGAACGCATTGAATGTGTAGCCAGATGTACGTACAAAAAGTGTGCTGCTAGGCATGCTTGTGCTTATTGCTTACATTTTCCCTCGCGGCAAAGTTGTATCTGTATTTTGTCAATTTTCATTAAACTCGTGCTCTCGTCTCCTTATTTTTTATAAAAAACTTTTCAATTATAAGGTATTCATTGAGGTGCAGCTGCAAATTTGTCCCGGTTAGCCCATTGAAGTCTTCTTGTTTGCATTTATCACTCTGAGATATCACATACATATACAAAAGTCTGTTTGTTGGGAAGGTTTTCTTTATACATTGCTATTGTAGTCGTTTCAGGTTCACGTCATCCGATTAATGTTTCGACGGTTTATGACATATGTAGCTTTTCGTAAACCTCCGAGCATTGGATCGGCCGGGGTATATCGAAGTCATTATCTCATTTGCCGTGCCATTTGTCGTCTGTTGGTCTGACTTCGCCCTCAAACAGTTTGTTGTATGTCCACTTAAAAGTCTGACCTCGCCCTCAAACAGTTTGTTGTATGTCCACTTAACAGTCTGACTTCACCCTCAAAAGTTTGTTGTATGTCCACTTAACAGTCTGACTTCGCCCTCAAACAGTTTGTTGTATGTCCACTTAAAAGTCTGACCTCGCCCTCAAACAGTTTGTTGTATGTCCACTTAACAGTCTGACTTCACCCTCAAAGTTTGTTGTATGTCCACTTAACAGTCTGACCTCACCCTCAAACAGTTTGTTGTATGTCCACTTAACAGTCTGACCTCACCCTCAAACACTTTTGTATGTCCACTTAACAGTCTGACCCACCCTCAAACAGTTTGTTGTATGTCCACTTAACAGTCTGACCCACCCCAAACAGTTTGTTGTATGTCCACTAACAGTCGACCTCACCCCAAACAGTTTGTTGTATGTCCACTTAACAGTCTGACTTCACCTCAAACAGTTTTTGTATGTCCACTTAACAGTCTGACCTCACCCCAAACAGTTTGTTGTATGTCCACTTAACAGTCTGACCTCACCCTCAAACAGTTTGTTGTATGTCCTCTTAACAGTCTGACTTCGCCCTCAAACAGTTTGTTTTATGTCCACTTAAAAGTCTGACCTCGCCCTCAAACAGTTTGTTGTATGTCCACTTAAAAGTCTGACCTCATCCTCAAACAGTTTGTTGTATGTCCACTTAACAGTCGACCTCACCCTCAAACAGTTTGTTGTATGTCCACTTAACAGTCTGACCTCACCCTCAAACAGTTTGTTGTATGTCCACTACAGTCTGACTTCACCCTCAAACAGTTTGTTGTATGTCCACTTAACAGTCTGACCTCACCCTCAAACAGTTTGTTGTATGTCCACTAACAGTCGACCTCACCTCAAACAGTTTGTTGTATGTCCACTTAAAAGTCTGACCTCCCCTCAAACAGTTTGTTTATGTCCACTTAAAAGTCGACCTCGCCCTCAAACAGTTTGTTGTATGTCCACTAAAGTCGACCTCATCCTCAAACAGTTTGTTGTATGTCCACTTAACAGTCGACCTCACCCTCAAACAGTTTGTTATGTCCACTTAACAGTCTGACCTCACCCTCAAACAGTTTGTTGTATGTCCACTTAACAGTCTGACTTCACCCTCAAACAGTTTGTTGTATGTCCACTTAACAGTCTGACCTCACCCTCAAACAGTTTGTTGTATGTCCACTTAACAGTCTGACCTCACCCTCAAACAGTTTGTTGTATGTCCTCTTAACAGTCTGACTTCGCCCTCAAACAGTTTGTTGTATGTCCACTTAACAGTCTGACCTCACCCTCAAACAGTTTGTTGTATGTCCACTTAACAGTCTGACTTCGCCCTCAAACAGTTTGTTGTATGTCCACTTAACAGTTTTTGGTGTTAACACGCGCCCCGCTGGGGTACTAGTCCAGTCAAGTTATCAAATTTAACATGGGGAACCTGGACATAGCTCTGATATTTCTTTCATGGGTGTCATACGAAACAGTGAAGATGGGGCTGTCCTAGACCTGTATGATTACTCCACGCACCTATGGGTCTTGGAGCAGCAGGGGTGTAAACTGCACGTGCAGGAATGGGCTCATACCTTACCGGGTAATAGAAAATCCCCCACAGCTGTTACATGGAATTCGCTAAACTAGATGTTTGAACTCGTGCACATTACAAGGGCACCACCCGAACCACCGCCGAACCTCAATGATCGATATCGCACATTGCACGTGCACTATGCACGTGCAAAGTACAAAAATGACATTTTTAGACTAATGTGACCCTCTTTACATAGCTCTCGAGCAAAAAAAAATGGGGGCAGAGGCAAAGTAACTTGACCTCTTATGTTGGCTAACATGTTAGACGTATGTATGCATGAGCAGGATGGTGTCGGACGACAGGTTTATGAGCTCGTGCCAGAAAAACATTTTTGGTCTGAGATCCTCTGCTTAAAAAATATGCCCTATCGAGCCGATAGTAGTGCTCCTATATGTGCCCCACTAACGCAATTTCGGAATAATATTAAGCCAGACCAGAACTCTCTGTGGTGCTATTTGCGTCGCAGCTCGTGCTCCGTGTACCCCTTGGCACGTGCAGTTGTGCCCCAACCAAAAAACTTGTGACATTGCTATCTTTGCGACCCCATAGCCTAAATTTGAGCCATAACATTTTGATATTAATCCTGTTGTGGAAGGCATGTAACATGATTTAGTGGTCCAGAAAGTGGTATATAGATTGAACGGTTGTGATAGCAATTACGCCGATATGTTCAAAATACCTCCAGTACGGAGAAATTTCAATTTCTCCCCAATGGTGCTTGCCGGTACAGCTACTCCTCATGGGTTACAATTGTTGTACCTAAAATAAAAATGCCTTCACTGCTCAACTCCTCGCACGCGTCCATCGTCTCAGAGGTGCCGGCTTTTGTACGGTGGTGCCCTGAGCTGGTATGGCACCTCCAGTTTTTTCTATAGAACGGCTCATTTTCACTGACCCTTTTTACATCACTTAGCTTCTCTAAACCTATTGATATGCGTACGTAATGATGGCCAAAGGCAGTAGGTGAGTCATTTGTGATTTGGGTGTTATGGCTGACATGTGTAAAACCTGTCACGTGACGGAGAATTAACATGTTCGCCAATAGTCAAGAGGAGGAGAAAAATGGCCGCATACTGTTGAGTGTTTGATTCTTGATGTGCTCCTGACAGGGGCGGATCCAGGATTTTTCGCTAGGGGGCCGCAGCGCTGGGGGGCGCCACTTTCATGGCCAGGGGGCGCCATTTTTAGGCCGGCTGGGGGCGCCAAATTTTTTGTTCTTTGCCCATTTGAAGTATTTTTGCGAACTGAATCAGTTAACCCGCGCCCCGATGGGCCTCCGGGTCACCTTCGCCCTGGTGGGGGTGTTTGAACACCCCCTCTCGAACTCGGCCCCTATGCAGGATAGTGAGAAAAAACGCGAACCTTGGTGGATAGCTCATACAAATTCATGAAGACACTATATCCGTCACTTTTTGGCTCAGGTCAACATTGAGGTCATGACAGGTCAAAGAAGTTGGCATTTTGAGCAAAGCTGTTGGACTCTAGCGTCTGACAGCGTTGAGTTAGAATAATTTTGTAGGCACTGTTTGCTCTCTCTCGTCACGGCGAATCAAATGATGTATAATATGAGCATACTAGGTCAAAACACAAATCACCTGACCTCAAGACAGGTCAAGGTCACTTTTTAACTTAGCATAGTCCATATGACTATCAATCGACTGGTAATAGCAATTCAAACGCAATGGTATAAACATAAAAGCTGTATCATCATTTCATGCAAAGCTATTGACCTAAGTCTGAAAACTGCTCAAGTAACTTTGGATGACTTCTCAGAGGTCACAGGTCAAACATTGCAACATGAACCTAAAAGGGGCCTAGGATACTTCGATTTAGAGAACATGAAATTATTATCACCTTTATCTACACAAATACAGTCCATTTTCTGTTTTCCTCTGTATTTCCAATGGAGAGGTCATGGTCCGTATTTGACCTTATGTCATCGATATGAAAAATCACGGAACTTTTTGGAGAACTCGGTGGGGCCATTATGTGTTATAAGTTTTAATCCGATACATTCACTCATTTCCTACTTATGCCACCTTCAACATGTTTTGGGGTAAGGTTACTTGACCTGCACTGATGACCTGACCCGAGATGACCCAAGCTTAAAATTTTGTGGAAACTTGCGGAATCAATCAAGAATAAGGTGTGCCAAGTACGGTGGCGCTTCGCGTCGCCATTTTTTTCTTGCCGCCCGAAAAATCGGAGGAGGTGTTCAAACAGCCCCCACTGGGGCGGGGGTCAAAGAGGTAATTAGTTTCATATCTTCTTTAAAAAAAGGGAAACATAGCTTTGAATGTATCTAAAATACATCTCAGCAGTGGTAAAAAGTGAATGTATCTCTTTGGCGTTTATTTTATTGGTGCACTGGAACCCACTGTCAGTAAAGACACTTTGGGACCCGGGGAGACTGCATGGGGACTATTTTCTCCCCAATCGGTGATCAAAATTATCTTCAGAAGCCTTAAACAGTTTGTAGAAGACCAACGAATATTTAGAATAGGCCCGTCTCGTTCAAGGGGCCTACGTTTGTCATTGGGGATTATATTTCTACAGCACATGTCAGATCAAATCCCGATACACTTTGGGAAGCCCCATGATGGTTACATGGACTACTGATTTTGTTTATATGATGATGATTAGCACACAGGGCCTTCACTAGCCATAAGGGTCTAATAAACCACTAGGTCAGAGCAATGATCCCAGTTCCCTTCAATCTGAGCTAGCCAGCCAAGAAGGATCTATGGCTTAAGTTCATGGACTTTGGCTTACTTCAAGACCCCAGTTATTGTAAACCTTTCTAAGGCTATATTATAATATTATGCCCTTCTAAGACTTGACTGAGACAAGCAACTTACCGTATTTCAATGTGGTACTTTGACCTCCTTCCGTGCGTAGCCACGCTCGACGTAGGACAAGCGTACCCTGGATGCAAAGGGACCAGTACCGACCAAGCCTACGCAGAATATCAGCATACCGATCTAAGGTGCGCTGTACGATCACAATGCTGATTTGGCCCCACCTGCGCAGTGCGGGCGCATGCTGGAAATCATAATAAAATATCGACGTGCGTGCCCCATTCTTATGTACTCTTGGCATAATGATACGGCCCCTGGCGACCCTAAGGCAAGCAGAGGCCCAGTTTAGGGATACTCCACATCAGCAATCAACTCGGGAAATGTGTTTGTGTCTCCCTTCAGCGGCATCTACCTGAATTTTTGCAGGAACTTTAACTAGCTATAACCAGATTTTGGCCGTTGTCCTGTCTTTGCTGTGCTCTGGCAGCGACATAGGACCCTCGACTGACCAAAGTGAACTCGAAGTCGTTCACAGTGTACACTTGTACACTTTCTGGCTTTCTCCAGGGGTTCGCTAACTGGCAAATTAGATCCTAATGGATTTAAAGGTCGCACCAGTCCCACTCACAGCAGTCAAAGACCGTCATGGATGGTTCCCCGCCTGGATGCAGGGGGCCCAGCGACTTCCCGATTAGACCTCAGGTCACCTCATGACCTTCCACAAGAATATGGCAGGCCTTACTGGTCACGGAAAGACCTGTTGGTCCCGGAGTACCCTTTTTATAGACTGTGCGTTCAGTTCCAAATATATATTTACGATACAGAGTGCTCTTATGGTTACCGAGGGTATCGCCCTGTCCGACAAAAAAAACATGCTGGCAAAACATGGCCCGGACTGCGACCGAAAGATCTGTTAGTTACAGAGATCCAGGGTTGGAAAAAAGCCGGCTTAAATTGAATTTATGCCAGCCAGTGGCTTTTATTGATTTAAGCCGGTTTAAACCGGCTTAAATTAATAAAAGCCGGCTTAAATTCAGAATCAATGAAAGACCCATTCAATCCAAGAACACCCTTTCATATCAAAAATAGATAGGTCAGAACTGCACAATACTATCAATTTGCATATTGTTTGAAGAATTTGAGTTGAGAATGTCATCCATCAAGTTGGCTGAGCACAAAGTCAATTTTGATTAATAATGGCAAGCTGGAGCATACTGTTGCGACACAGGTGAATGTGATACTGTTTCAACAGTTCACATAATCACAGCGTTTTACCTGGATGTGGAGATAGGTCACATATTCTTTCGCTATTATGGTTGGTTTGATATATGGACTTTACATAGTCATTAAAACAATTCCAAAACAAGGCAAAACTGTATTGGTCTCACACAAAGCGTGACAAATTACTATACAAAAAAACCTTCATTGAGCAGCAACATATCACATTGCTCGACTGCATCATGTCGGCTTAATGACGGCCGCGCAGGGCACTGTGCCAGAAAGACAGCTTTGCATTTGAAAGTTGGTGGTTAGAATTTTGGCCCTGTTCAAACTTAGGCCATTTATTCTATCATGCTTTTTTGGTGGTCTTTTAGTGGATGTTGGCCAATATCATTTGTTGCATGGTTATTGGAATGCAAAGGTATTTGTTGAAATGTTAATGATAGGTTAGCTTGTGCTAGGGTTTTTGTTAGCATTTGTGACACTCCAAAAATATATGTTTAAGATCAGTAAGCAATTATGAACATGAATATGGTATTTATACTTTAAGTTCCATATTATTTTTGAAAATATGAAAACAGTTCTCGCGAGAACTTAACGTGAGTGGCTTTTATTATTTTTATGATAACTGGTTTAAGCCAGGGTGGCATAAATTAATTTATGCCAGCCGAGTTTAATCCATGGTTTAAACTAGTTTAAACCAGAACATGGCTTAAATTTGCTAACCCTGCAGAGATCCCTGTTGACCTAAGATTGCCCTATTGATAACGAGGAGACTCCTGGTCCCAAAGGACCTGCTGACCGTAGAGGGCCCTACTTGTCACAGCATCCCCCGCTGGCCACAGAGGGCATTCTCGGTGGCAGACAGAAGGCTCTTCTGACTGCATTGGGCCCTGCCGACCAGGGAATGATGTGCTGGTCATGCTTGTCACAGAGGGCCCTGTTGAAAACAGGTGACCCACCTGATAAAAGAGTGTTCTTCTGCCCCTAGGCGACCCTGACGGTCACATATAGGGCGTCGCTTGCCGCAGAGAGTCACGCTTGTAACAGCAAGTCATGCTGGTCCCCGAGTTTTACTGTTGGTCATAGATTGGCGCAGCCCGGCTGCCCCTTCGCGCGATCTTTTCCCTTCGAGTGCCTTTCATGCGACTGCGCTAGTCGCCCCACCCCTTTGCTACGTTTCTGTTGCTCCCTACTTTAGTTTCATCATCCAATCAACTCTCCTTCCCCGATCACCAAGGCATCTTCCAGCTCTATCAAACCGGCCGCAAACTCAACCTATCCAAGGTGATGATGTTAGAGATCGCACCTGACCAACACTGACCGAGCTTATCTATCACTGATCAACAACCGAGAGGGATGGGCACATGGACGATCCAGGATTTCGATAAGAGGGATGCGAAGTCTCCGGGGGCGGTCAGACTACCATTTGGGTTCAGCCTTTGGTATCATGGATCTTTGTGGTACTAATTTTGCGTATTTGTGATGCCATTTGAAAAAAGTGCCGATTAAAAAAACACGTTGCCAAGAAAAGGAAGAATTTCTCAAAGTGCCTCTAGTTAAACAAGCGACAATGAAACAGGGCACCTTCTACCTGGATTACGTTTTGAAGCAGACTTTGCGCAGAGACGGTCTTTGGAGATTTTAGGAAACCAGTCGTTGCAGTTTACCCTGTCTGCACAGAGCGGATAGTGTTAAATCCATAATATTCTACATAAGGCGAAACTTTTTGCTGTTTACAAACTTGTGGGAGAGGACGCAACCGAAATTCTGCAGGTGCCTCCTGCCGAGCTCTCAGTGTTTTTCTTGCACAGATGACATGGGAATTTCGCATTGCTGTCTGGACACAGCCTTTCATTAGTGGCACTGCGAAAAAAACACCTCGGCAAAATAAGTAAATGATCGAAGTCAACAGCGTATTGGGTTATCAGTAGATCCGGAATGTTTTTTTAAACACATTCAAGGGATATTGGTATATGTGTTTAAAATTTGCTTCACAAAAAACATTATTTTTACCAGTCCCCTATATTCCATCGTAGCATGTTCTTGTCGCAAAAGACAACACAACCACATATCGGACGGGCACAAGACCACACATCGGATGGGCATGAATGCGCCCTGGGGGACCCTGCGTGGTAACGGAGCAAAATGACACTGATCGATACCCAAAGCAAACATTAAAAGAACTCGGGGCAATTGTTACCACTCAAAGCTGAGAGCTGTCCATGTGCCATGGGAGTGTCATGTTGCAGTGGGATGCCCTAAGGCTGAAAAAGAGCGGTTAATCGTGAAATTGGGACACCCGAACACAAAGTAGAGGACATCCGAAGTTGAAGGCGGTACACGTAAAAGTGGGGCGCCCCAAGGCTAAGAAAGAACAGACAATTGTGCAAAATGGGCGCGGAATCATGCACTAGAGGGCAGTCAAAAGTGGATGAGAGCGATTAATTTTCAGAAACCGAAGCTGAAGTTTGGAGCTTCCGGTGATACAGCTTGGGGGTACTTGTATTCAGTGAAATTTGTGGGAGCTGTCAAGGGGAGGCGCTGGTAAGACAACGGGCCACGTTTGGGATGCAAGAAATGCAAAGTAAAGAGAAGCTGCATGGGGTTCTCTGGCAGGGATGTGTTGGTGCGTTCATGGAGCTAACGATAGGCACCCATCATGCACCATGGAGGCGGTTGAGGCACAGGGCATGCTGTCAAAAAATGGGGCGCCCATAGTGCCGCGTGGCGGGGGTAGAAGGGGGGGGTGCTGGACGCCGGTAGAGCAAAAGTAAGATACCAATGATGCATCAACTAATCAGCAGAAATGTGTGGGCGCCTATAGTGAAGTGTGGTGGCACCAATGGAGCGAAAGAAAAGCACCAATGTGTATCATGGGGGCCGCCAGACCGAGCGGTTTGTCGAAATTTGGGGGCGCTCCCGATGAGCCCACTGCGGGAGATGAAGGCACCGGTGGAGCATAGCACAGGCACCAATGATTCATAATGGGGGCGCCAGTGATACAGACCGATGTGTCAAAAGATGGTCTGGGGGAGGGCGCCCATAACGCTAAAAGCAGACAACAATAATGCATCATAAGGGTGGAGCTCGAGTGGTAGGTATAGGAGGTGCTGTTGAAAGGTGAAGACCCCCTCAATGGGGCATGGGGGCGCCGTTTGAGATTGAAAAGAAACGCACCAATTATGCACCATGGGGGAGACAGAGGTAAGGAGCGGGTCCAAAAGTAGGGGGCGCCCACAGTGAAGCGTGGGGGCGCCGGTGGAGTGAAGCAAGGCACCAATGATGCACCAGGGGGCGCCAGTGGTATAGAGCATTTTGTTAAAAGGCGGGCACCCGTAGTGGGAGTGGGGATCCAGTAGTACATAGCGGGGCGAGAGTGGGGCTCACTGGTATAAAATGGGCTGATAAAATGGAAAACCCCTCAGTGAGGTATGGGGGCGCCATTTGAGCAAAAAGGCACCAATAATGTACCACGGGGGCGCCAATGGTGAAGATCGGCTCTAAAAGCAGAGGCGCTCACGGTGAAGCGTGGGGCGCCGGTGAAGTACACAGAAGACACCAACGATGCCCAATGGGGGCCCCGGTGGTAAATGAGGGGTTCCAATGGTGGGGCGCCCACAATGACGTGTGGGGGCGCCGTTAGAGCAAAAACGAGACATCAATGCTGCACCATGGATGCACCTGTGGTATAGAGCGGATTTTCCGAAGGTGGGGGCGCCCGTAGCGAGGATTGGGGCGCCAATAGTTTATAGCGGGATGCCAAGAAGTGGGAGAGCCCACGATAAGGCTTGGGGGCGCCGGTGGAGTGAAGCGAAGGCACCAATGATGCACCAGGGGGGCGCCAGTGGTATAGAGCATTTTGTTAGAAGGTGGGGGCGCCCGTAGTGGGGAGTGGGGATCCAGTAGTACATAGCGGGGCGAGAGAGTGGGGCTCACTGGTATAAAACGGGCTGATAAAATGTGAAAACCCCTCAGTGAGGTATGGGGGGCGCCATTTGAGCAAAAAGCCACCAATGATGTACCACGGGGGCGCCAATGGTAAAGAGCGGCTCTAAAAGCAGAGGCGCCCACGGTGAAGCATGTGGGGGCGCCGGTGGAGTGCACAGAAGACATCAATGCTGCACCATGGAGGCGCCAGTAGTATAGGACGGATTTTAGAAGATGGGGGCGCCCGTCGTGAAGAGTGGGGCGAAGATAGTATATAGAGAGATGTCAAGAGATGTAAGAGGCTTGGGGGCACCTGTGGAGTGAAACAAAGGCACCAATGATGCCCAATGGGGGCGCCGGTGGTACATGCGGGGTTCCAAAAGATGGGGCGCCCACAGTGACGCGTGGGGGCGCCGTTGGAGCAAAAACACGAGACATCAATGCTGCACCATGGCGGCGCCAGTGGTATAGAGCGGATTGTTAGAAGGTGGAGGCGCCCGTAGTAGGGAGTGGGGAGAGAGAGTAGGGGCTCACTGGTATAAAACAGGCTGGTAAAAGGTGAAGACCTCCTCAGTGAGGCATGGGGGCGCCATTTAAGCAAAAAGGCGCCAATGATGTACCACGGGAGCGCCAATGGTGAAGATCGACTCTAAAAAGCAGAGGCGCCTACGGTGAAGCGTGGGGCGCCGGTAAAATACACAGAAGACGCAAATGATACCCAATGGGGGCGCCAGTGGTACATGCGGGTTCCAAAAGGATTAGAGCGGATTTTCCGAAGGTGGGGGCGCCCGTAGTGAGGATTGGGGCGCCAATAGTTTATAGCGGGATGCCAAGAAGTGGGAGAACCCACGATGAGGCTTGGGGGCGCCGGTGGAGTGAAACGAAGGCACCAATGATGCCCAATGGGGCGCCGGTGGTACATGCGGGGTTCCAAAAGATGGGGCGTCCACAGTGACGCGTGGGGGCGCCGCTGGAGCAAAAACGAGACATCAATGCTGCACCATGGAGGCGCCAGTGATATAGAGCGGATTTTTAGAAGCTGGGGGCGCTTGTAGTGGAGAGTGGGACGCCGGTAGTATATACCGGGATGTAAAGAGGTGAAAGAGGCTTGGGGCGTCGGTGGAGTGAAACAAGGGCACCAATGATGCACCATGGGGGCACCAGTGGGCAGTGATACGGGGCGGGTTGTCAAAATGTGGTATTTGCATGCAGCAGAATTACCACGGGGCGCCAGTATTTCCGTTAGGCATACAAATGTGGAGCAAATGGAGGCGGCCCCGAGGGTGCCTTAGTTCCGAGGGGGCGCCTTACCAGCGAGGGGGGCCGCGGCCCCCGCGGCCCCCCTGGATCCGCCCCTGCCAGCAGCATAACACCTCCCCCTTTCTTGTTTTCCTCTCGGTCACTTCTTAATGCAGGGTGGTAGCCATTCAACCCAAATTGTTCTTTCTGCCAAACTTCAGTTAGCCCTATAACATCGGGTCTGATTGTATCTACCCTTCTTTTGAATTCGGCTTGCTTGTTTTTCAAACTATTAAGATTCGTGTACAGACACACAAGATTATCATCTATTCAATTTTCTGTATCACTTTGTTCGCACACATAAGAAGAGATACTACTTTTATCTGGGTACAACCTTGTCTCGAAATACTTTGTGATAACTCAAAATATGAGGTGATAACTCAAGTAAGTTTTTTAGCAGTGAAGACAATTGCAAGATGTATCTTACTCATGAAGTGACTGTACCACGGTTTGCCTCAATACTATGTTCTTTGTTGCTTGCACTCTCGGCATTAGTGGCGGCCACAAACACTTCAACGCCTGCATCATTTTGGTAAGGCAACGAATCATCAGGGAGAACAATTAGGCTACCTACTATGGAGGGACCGTGGCCAGACGTCTCCACTCGCTAGTCGTCTTGGATGATTCAGTCGCCATCTCTGCGACAACCTCTCATTCGGATACGCTTCTTCCAAAGAAGAGTAGCGTATAATGCGAACTCGGACGCCTCCCGGCAAATGGCTCGGCTAACATATGTCTCCAACGCTCCTGGCAGGAGACGTTGAGCTGAACCCGGGTCCGGACTTTGAGGTAAATCATGGGCACATCAATCGCGAAGGCATGCTTATTCTAGCACAAAACATTCGAAGTCTCAAAAATAAGATGGGAGAGCTGCGTGCCTGCGCTCCAGAATTGTACAAATACGATGCTATATGCTGGACTGAAACATGGTTGTCTGACATGGTTGAACCAGCAGAGGTCCAGTCGGCGCTTCCGGAGTACTCTTGCTACCGCAGATATCGGCCAACGCGCGCAGGCGGTGTGGCGTGTGCGGTGAGTACCAGACTGCAATCCGACCGGAGACCCGACCTCGAGTTGGACGGCACTGAAACTTTAGTCATACAACTGCGCACTCGCCCATTCGCCGTGCTATGCGTTTATTATTGCCCACCAGGAGACCACAATGCCCTCACCCGGACGATGCAGGTTTTTCAAAACATTTCCCACCAATATCCATATAGAGCCATTTTCATTGTTGGGGACTTAAATGTACCTAATGTCAAGTGGCAGCGTGACCCAGAGACACAAGCTATCCTTCCCATCATAGAGCGCATGAATCCACGAGCTAATCAGCTGCTGGAGGATAAACGCTCGGGTGGATACTGAAGTTCGCCCTGGTATATTTAACTCCGATCAGTGAGATTGTAAGTTATTTCTCCGGTGTACGTTTTAACTCACCAGTGGCAAGCCGCACTTCGGCGTTGAACTATCAGAATAGCCAACTTTGACAACATGCGCCGGACATTAGAGGATATTCAGTGGATCGAAATGGAAGGCATGACTCTGAATGAGGCAGTGGAGACTTTTTACGATATTTTGGAGCATGCTATACGTGACAACGTACCATCGGTTGTAATGCACCGACAATACCCACCATAGTTCGACGCAGAAGTCCGACGCGCACTGCGGGAAAAGGAGGCAGCCTTCAAACGTTCCAGGCGAACCAAAACAGCAGAAGCAGCCCGTGAATTCGGCGAAAAGCGACGTATTTTCAAAAGAGTATCCGAGTCGTGGTTCTTTCTTCACACAAAAGGAATGATCGGTGATTTTAAAGTGAATCCCAAACGATTCTGGACATTTCTGAAGTGTGCTCGGGGATCAAACTGTATGCTTCCAGTACTTTTAGATGGGGATACAGAAGTGAGCGGAGAATTGGAGCGAGCTAATCTGCTGGACAAAACTTTCGCCAGTAAATTTACTCCACCTGCGGTGGACCACTATCCTCTTGCCCCTGACTACTTGTCATCGCTGTCCGACTTTGACATTAGTGAGGCAAACATACGCAACGTACTTATGACCTTAAAGTCCATAAGGCACGTGGGCCTGACAATATCAGTGCTCGCATTATTAAGGAATGTTCTGCTCAACTTGTGGTACCTTTACGTATTCTCTTCCGAAAATCAGTAGGCCAGGACATTTTCCCGACTAGATGGGCGGAAGCCAATGTCATTCCCATTTTCAAAAAGGTTCTAAAAAGTCACCCTCAGACTACCGCGCAGTTTCGCTTCTCCCTATCTTTGGAAAAATCTTGGAAATGTGTGTCTATACATCACTGTGGAACCATGTGCACCCCATCATGACAGAGAAACAGCATGGATTCATTCCTCACCGCTCATGTGAAACCAATTTCGCCTGCCTTTTGAAAATGGCGTGGGACTCAGTTTCTTCGGGATTTCAAACAGATGTACTATATACAGACTATTCTGCGGCGTTTCAAAGTGTGAATCATAATCTCTTAATTTACAAACTGCACAATTCTTACAATATTTCTGATAATGCACTAAATTGGCTAACATCTTTCTGGACAATTCGAAAGCAACGCGTTATTGTAAACGGCAAATGTTCGGATTGGACACCTGTCCGCTCTGGCACACCTGAAGGCAGTTTGCTATCTCCCCTTCTGTTTGCTCTGTTTATCAACGATCTACCGATGAGAATTAACTCTAACTGTCAAATATTCGCAGACGACGTCAAAATTTTTTAACAAAATCTGTTCCCCACAAGACTCGAACCAACTTCAGGAGGACCTGAACACTCTTTGTAATTGGTCAGAAGAGTGGAAACTTCAACTAAACCCTAATAAATGCAAACATTTCATTAAAGGGAATGTGGCACCTTGGTCTAATCCTGGAATTTAGTGTTATTAGGCGTACTTTTAGTCAAAAATAATGAAACCACTCACGATTTCTCTGAAAAATGTACAATAGGCTCAATATTTGGTTTTTAAAAATGCTCCTCTAGAAAAATAAATAAATATCAGCCTGTGGATGATGTCACGATCTGGCAACCACTACCATACTTGAAACGCTCCAAGGGCTTCGATTGGCTGATGCTCATCGTGACGTCAGGATATGTCGTCACACCAGTAGCTCACAACAATGGCCGCCGGCGACGGGGGCTGAGGGGGGCTGGTGTCAGGTAGGTTTTAGCTTTTTTCTACGGAAATATCGAGTTCCAAGACAAATGAAATATGGAGTACCGGGTTTTCCGACCTGCTTAACAACTTGGCTATCTCAGTTAAAATCACGTTGTGAAGGTGCCACATTCCCTTTAAGACGGTGCCCAATTGCAACAGCATATGAAATTCAAAATTTACCACTTGAAAAAATTACAACGATAAGGGACCTCGGTATCTTGCTTGACTCAAAATAACATTTGTTGATCATGTAAATTTTACTGTTAGAAAGGCAAACAAAATGTTACGAATATTAATAATATTTTTTCAGTCAAGTCGGGTCCCCGGTCGACTTAAGTGCGATCCAATAGTTGCAGCCTATTTTGGAAACATTCGATCCCTTTTAGAATATGGATGCGTCATTTGGGGCGGTGCCTCAAAAACTCAACTAGAAAGATTAGACAAAGTTCAGGACAAGTTTCTCATCTGGTTAGCCTCACACGCTCACTCCTCCCGGCCTTCAGAATATCTGTCCTATTCAGAACTTCTTGTTTACTTCCAGGTATCGAGCCTGGCGAGTAAACGGGTCCAGTACGATATTCTATTCGTCCATAAAATTTTAACTGGAAAATCTGACTGCGCCTATCTACTCGGATGTTTTCCCTTACACATCCCAACTAGGAATACGAGAGCATCAGCAAATAGTTTGTTGCACATTCCATTTGCAAGGGTAGAGACAGTAAAACGCGGGTTGTTTTGCCGAGCCGCGAAAAACACAAACATATTTGTTCACTCCCAGCCTCAACCGGAGCTCTTTCACGATTCTCCCTCTGCTTTTAAATCCCAAGTAAAGAAGTATGTTAAACAACTGACGAGCTAGGCATGTGTGGTGTTATAAAAGAGATGAGCTGTAATTGGGTGACGCACGATAACCTGTTGCTCATCAACTGCAATAAATAAATAAATAGATACAGCTGAGAATACTTTCATATTCTCCAAATGGTAGTATCCTCTGCCCTTTTCCAGGTTCATGTCGCCGTTTTTGACCTGTAGCCTCTGAGATGTCATCTGGTGATACCTAAGCAATTTTCAGACTTAAGTCAATAACTTTGCATGAAATGATGAAACAGCTTTTATTTTGATACCATTGCGTTCGTATTGCTATTGCAAGTCGATTGATATACATATTGACTATGCTAGGCTAAAAAGTGACTTGAACTGGCCTACAGTCTGGTCATTTTTGTGTTTTGACCTAGTATGGTCATATTATACATCATTCGATTCGCCGTGACGAGAGGAAGCGAATGGTGCCTAAAAATGATTCAAACTTAAATCTGTCCGATGCTAGAGCCCAAAAAGTCTACTCAAAATCCCACTTTCTTTGACCTGTCATGACCTCAATATTGACCTGAGCCAAAAAGTGATGGATGCAGTTTCTTCATTAATTTGTATGAGCTGTCCGCCAGCGTTCGCGTTTTTTTCGCTATCCCGCATGGGGGCCGAGTTCGATGGGGTATTGAAATACCCCCACCAGGGCGAAGTTGGCTCGGAGGCCCACCGAGGGGCGGGTTAAGAGGTTACAGACCAGATGAGGGGCCCCTGATGGCTCAAAAAGCGCCAGTGCCAAAAAGTGTTGAAAATCGGGGTTTCAGTGGGAGTTGCGCTACGGGATCGTGCTGAATAGAAAGAAGGTGTCTTGCTGATTCCGACTATGTATCAGGTCAATAGAAAATATTTCGGGAAAGTGGACGTCTTATTGCAGATCAGCCTCCCGCACGGCCTCCCGTCGTTTTATGGTTTATGTTCCCAAAGTTGATTATAAGAAGACGGACACCATCAGAATGTTTGTCACGGAAAATCTCAATAGCAAATCTCGGGGGCCTAAGCGTTGGTCTGGTAGGGCCCCTCAAAATTTTGATTTGGGGTCCCAGATTCGGCTTTCGGGACACCAGAGTTTATCTCTGGGCCCCCAGACCTGATCTCTGGAGCAGCTCCAAAAGTTTTCCCGGGGGCTCCAAGAGTTGGTCTGGAGGAACCTCAAGAGTCTGGCACGGAGAGTGCCTAGAGCTGGTCTCTGAGGGCCCGCAAAGTTGTTCTCGGAGATCCCAAGAGTCTGACTTTGGGGGATTCGAAAAGTTTTTTTCGGGGAGCCCAGGTTTACTCTTATTGGTACAGTGGTTTTGTATTTTGTATTATTGGTATAGTGATTTTGTATTTTGCATTATTGGTATAGTGGTTTTGTATTTTGCATTATTGGTACAGTGGTTTTGTATTTTGTATTATTGGGATAGTGGTTTTGTATTTTGTATTAGGGGAAAGTGGGGGTGACGAACACCGTAACGATGGTGTGAGTTTTCGATGACTTAATGAGCTTGTTTCGTTCCTATTTTTGCTGTAGAGATACCTCAGACATTTATCTACCACTGTGCAAGCACCTATGTGTCTGTCATTATCATATTAAAATTTAGGTAAAATTTAGAAAAAAAGCAGCAAAAGTCCATTTCGTCCCACCTAGTGGGGTAACATGGTCACCCCATGGGGAAAGATGGACAAGATGAACAAAGTGATCGAACCAGGCCTTGAAAATTTCCATCTGCATTCACCCACTAGGTGACTGTTGTCCGCCACGGGAAGGAGGGCATTTTCTTACTTTTTCCGTCAAAGGGTCAAAGGAGGTCATGCCTTTTCTGATTTCTTATGACGGATGATTAAAGTATCAAGGGCTGTCGTGGAACTGTGCATAGGTTGATCCAGGATCGCCGATCAGGGGACGGGGCACCCTGTCGGGGGAGGGGCGCCATCCAACCCAGGGGGTGGGCGCGCACCCAGGGGGAGATGCGGGCCCGACCGCCCCAAACGCTTTGTCTCCAAAGTGCCGGCCCCATCCATGTGGGGCGCCGAAGGCGCCCATCGAGGGGAAGGATAAGCCTTTACCTGACTTTTAGAAGCAGTGCTACGCTGACTGCCGTCCCTGCACCCAACATGCCGCCCCACTACATTGACTGCTGCCCCTGCACCCAACACACCGCCCTCTAAAACAATTTACTATAGGTTTGAAGAACAAACAATTCACCGCTTTCACCCCCCCCAGAATGCGAAAATTGGCCGCCCTTTTGGTGAACAAGTGCGTCCCCTGAGGCAAAATGCCGCCCCCTCCACTGGCCTGATGCCCCCTCTCGTCAGCCACCCCTCCCCCAAATAAAAATCCTGGGTGCGCGCTAGCCAGGGGTGCCACTTTTGGAACGCAAAACCAATCAGGTGGGCGCCAAATCCTCTCGCAGGGCTAAGAGCACCCCTCCCCGCTCCTGAGGGGAGGGCTTGGAAGCGACACTTAAGGGGGCCCATCAATCTCCCAGGGGGCATCATGACCATTTCAGGAGGTGCTCCGGGTCGAGGGTTACACCTGACCCTGGATGACATTTTGGGCCCTATGTCTCCACCCCCCCAAACCATCAGCCAAATCTGCCTCCGCTCAGGTGAATAGCTGGACCCTAAAACTCTTGATAAATGTATTTATTTAAGCTTATATTATATAAAATTAAATATGCTGTTGTGCGGGGTAACATGGACACCATGTCCAGCTTGCCCCACACGTGGTGTCCGTCTTATCCCACTTTGCTCTTCCTAAACAAACTTGGACATGGATCGGACGCCATTGTGATTGCACAGTCAGCGCCTGCGGTGAACAAAATGTAACATCTTGAAGAGCCATATTACGTAATACCAACAAAGTATCTATAGAAACATCCATGCAATGGCCTTACGAATTCGATTGTGAAAATAACACGTGAGTTGCAGTTTTTACTTTTTTGAAAATTGTATAAAACCTAGAGAGCTCACCGGACCCAACGTTGCTCTGCGACCGACGCGCGCTAAAAGGAAGCGTATTACACGCTTTTCCCGGTTGCGGCGCTATCAGTTCGTCCCAAACAGGGGGTGTCCGTCTTACCCACGGTGTCCAGGACCCCCACTTTCCCCTATTGGTATAGTGGTTTTGTATCTTGTATTATTGGTATAGTGGTTGGTTTTGTATTTTGTATTATTGTTATAGTGGTTTTGTATTTTGTATTCTTGGTATAGTGGTTTTGTATTTTGTATTATTTGTATATTGGTTTTGTATTTTACATTATTGGTATAGTGGTTTTGTATTTTGTATTTTTGGTAGGCATAGTGGTTTTGTATTTTGTATTATTGTTATACTAGTTTTGTATTTTATATTATTGGTATAGTAGTTTCGTATTTTGTATTATTGGTATAGTGTTTTGTATCTTGTATTATTGGTATAGTGGTTGGTTTTGTATTTTGTATTATTGTTAAAGTGGTTTTGCATTTTGTATTATTATTAATAATAATAATAATAATAATAATAATAATAATAATAATAATAATAATAATGTCATTTATTTCATACCACTTGGGTACATATACAAGTGCAGCGCATAATAGAGAAACACGCAGTACACACAACATTCACGCATTCTTCATAAATATACACTTATGGTGACATGTCACATAGATATCGTTGACTAATCATGAGACCGAGCTGAAGCTTAAGCTTAAAAAACATTTTCAGTCATGCGCTGGAGGTAAGACCAAAATACATTATAAATGTGTTGCATTGATGTCCTGCTCAAATCCATGCCTAATATTCCATATTTTTCTCTTATCTTTAGGTGGTTGATGTGAAGCAGTCCAGTGCGAACAACATCACTATTTTGTAGGCTCCGGATGATATTATTGTTGCTGAATTGAAGTCTTCTAATAAATAAAAGTTGTCTGTATTCAATGTGCATTTGGCAAGTCAGAAGTTTTAATTCATGGCACAACGGATGATTTCTTGAACATTTGGGAACCTTAACAAGCCTCTTAATGCTAGAATGATACGCTAAACTTAACTCCCGAAGAGCTCTACCACTCCTTGTCGCCCAAAGCTCACAACCATAAAAGTTTGAACAGTACGTTTGAAATAGTCTTACTAAGATATGTCGATCAGCGTACCCTACAGTAGTCTTCAGCATGTTAACACTGTAATAAACTGAACGTTTTATCCGTCTCATGTCCGCACTACAGCTCAAATCATTTTCAATCACATGTCCCAAATATTTAAATTTATCAACCCAATTCAGATTAACCCCCTTCAGTTTTACACTAGGTGGGTTTGAGCGAAGCAGGTGGCCAGAACTGTAAGGTCTGCTGGGGCTGAATACCATACACACAGTCTTTTTCACATTGAATTTTATGTCCATTGCGTCGGCAAAGAGCTCGCATTCGTGCACTAATAACTGAAGTCCAGACCTGGAAGGAGCTAGCAGTACGATATCGTCAGCGTAGGCTAGTGCATTGACTGAGCTCATTCCAATACGACATCCAGCGCTATGCCTCTGCAGTTTACCAAACAGTTCATCAATGTAGACTGTGAAGAGCAATGGTGATAAATTCCCACCCTGCTTCACACCATTTTCTACCTGAAAAGAGTCTGATCTTTCGTTAGCCCACTTAACACTCATTTTTTGTGACCTATACCAGTAAAGTAGCAGTTTGAGGTAGGATATTGGCACCCCTCTATCTGCTAGAATACGGAAGAGTTTTGAGTGGCAAACCCGATCAAAGGCCTTGCTGGCGTCCAAAAAACATGCATAAACTGGGCTACCACGCTTTGTGAAGTAATGGGTGACCTCTTTCAAAATATAGGCTACATGTGTGGTTGAGTGTCCGGTCTTAAATCCAAACTTTGCATCGTTTGTTTCTAGGTAGGGTTGCATTCTTTCCACCAAAATCATCTCGAGAAGCTTTGATATGCTTGTAGAAAGCGATATTGCCCTATAGTTTGATGTGTCATCTAAAGCTCCTGATTTGTCCTTGACCAAAGGTATGATGAGAGAGAGTACTAATTCCTCGGGCAGATATGAGTGGTATATCATTGAGTTAAATAAAGCTGCAATAACTGTAAAATTATCTGGCCGTAAATTTTTTAAGTGGTCAGGTGACATCAGGTCCCAGCCAGCGGCTTTACCACTCTTGATTTTTGTCACAAGCATCCTAATTTCGTCCACCGTCACCGGCGGGGTCACATCCGATTGCTTATTTAGTAACTCATTGATCATTTCTACATTGCTCATGCAGCCACTAGCGTTGAAAAGGGAAGCAAAGTGTTCTTTCCATAAGTTGGCAATGTTTTTTCCCCTGTGATGCTGCCAAAGCTGGAGGGAAGTGGGACATTTTTAGCCATTTCTTGTTTAACCTTGACCCAAAATCGATGAGCGGGCTCACGATCTAACAAATTTGCCAATTTGTTGGCACGTAGTCGATTCTGATCTCTTTTACATTGTCTAAATGTATGCTTAAATAACAACCGGGTTTGCTGCATATTGTTGGCAATAGCTCCCTCTTTTGGCGAACCATAGGAGCGCCACAAGAGAAAAGCGTTGCGAGCCAATGAGTGTACATATTTAACTTTCTGGTTCCATCCTGGATAGCTCTTTGGATGCTGTTCCGCGGGTTGCCTCGGTTGGCTAATGTAGTTGCTACCTGCGGTCACAATAGTTTCTACTAAAGTAGAATGCAAGTATTCAAGCATTTCTAAATGGCCACGATGTGCACAGTTAGTTCCACAGTTCAGAACTAGCTGTCTCATAACAGCCCCACATTTCGAGTCGAGCTGATCGGAAACGAAGTTGTTATAGAGATCTAAGCAGTAGGCATTTGTTGATCTCCAGCACGGTCTACATTCCTTTAGCCCTACATTTTCCGGTAGTGCCATTTCCGTCGGGTTTATGGCAAAACTTACCATTAGAGGTATGTGGTCATCAGAGCTAGCACCATATTGGATGGATACCTCACTCACGAACGTTTGTAGTCGCTGACTGCAAAGACAGTGATCTAGCCATGAGGTCGAGCGGGTTGCTGAACTTATGAATGTGAAATTATCTCTGGATCTCCCTAAATAATCCACGTCCGTAGTAACCAACCCGTTTTCCTGACAGAAAACAACTAGCTCTTCATAAAATCGCGAGCCGTGGCTGTTTGCGTTTAAGTCACCGATTATCCCATAAAGTGGTGATCTGACACGCACTAGATCCAAATAACAACTGAGCTCAGCTAACACCATGCTGAATCTGTCATGACTGTCCAGATCCCTGTAGTCTGTAGGCAAATACACGTTCAAAAGTATAACAGTTCCCTCATGCGTCGTCAAATCGATAACCATGATACGGTCACTTACTATACTAATCTTTGCACATGGCTGCAACTCTTTCTTCCACATGATAGCGACTCCACCATATGGTCTCCCATCTAGCAGACCGCTGGAAGAATCGAATGCGGACACCCCGATACCTAAAAAGTCTTTATGGATGTTATTAAGCAAGGGTGTTATTGTTTATTTATGGTTTTATATTGGTTTTAATTATTGTTATATTGGTTTTGTATTTTACATTATTGGTATAGTGGTTTTGTATTTTGTATTTTTGGTATAGTGGTTTGTATCTTGTATTATTGGTAAAGTGGTTTTGTATTCTGCGTTACTGATACAATGGTTTTGTATTTTGCAGCATGGCATTCAACCTGGAGGATATTCTCAATGAGAAAAAGGGACCACCCCCGGCGCTGGATCTGTCCAAGGTAAAAATCCAGTCCAGGGAAGACTTCGACAAGATGTTGGAAAAGGTTCCAGACTACAAAATCAAGCCTGGAAAGGTGAGGTTGACTTAATTCCCAGTGGTACATGCAAAACCATCAGCAGCACTTGCATGGACATTGTATTAAACCATATCTAAGTTGTACCGATCGATTTAAAAGCCAGAGTTAAATACCATACCATTTGACTGTCATAGAAAACGAAACAACACTAATACCCTTACCATATTCTTTTGGTATTATGTAACTTTGTGCTGGAGTAACTTACAATGTTTGCTGACCAGGATGAATTGATAGGCTCCAAAATATTAAGATAGACTTCACTTAAAACAGTATTGCCTCAGTGGTGAGTCTACGGGGTTGTGTCGACTAAAAACGGTGGAGGTGAGGACCCCTATTACAATTTGGTTATTAGCCATCGCCCCACCGGGGTGACATCGATGGCCCCCCTAAGGTTATTTTGGGATAGCAGTAAAACAATGAGGCGCAGCACCGTGGTTGAGGGCTCTACCTCCCACCCCATCATTTTCCCACCATCCCTGAAAATTTTTACCCCGGGTCACCCAAGGTCAGGTCACCAGGCGAGGTCAACCAAGGCCACCTCACTTCAACTTTTGAGCTCTATAAGAGCTACATTTCTAGCCCGATCGATTTGAAACTTCCTGCACTTCATGAGCCCTCCCGGGTCTAAATGATGTGTATTGGGATTGTTCGATTTCGTGACCTGAGGTCAGGTCACGAGGTGATGGCTCCCGGTGGGGCGCGGGTTACCCCGGTGGACCCCGAAATAACCAAACTGGTTTCACAGAAGCCAAGCGAGGTAATTTAGTTTTCAATTTGAATGGAATGAAAAGTTAATTTAGCTTTTCAAGACTGAGGTACAAGGCTTCTTTTGGGCAATAAATTGTGTAGCCCACCCCTTCAACCTTTTCCCATGGACATGGAGGGCGCTATAGCAGCCCCTAATGTTGAACGAACTGGAGTGGTGCGATGCAGGCCGATGTCAACCACTCGCCGGCAAGTGGTTGACTGCAGTGCACCACTGCAGTCAACCACTGGAAACAGCAGCAGCTTGGCGTGATGGGCAGGTGCGTCTCGAGGAGACGCAGGTGCGCAGCTGCGGCCACTTCCGCAGCGTCCGGAGAGAGCGCCAGCCGCCGCCGGCGCCCTACGCAGACCCCCTGCCCACCAGCATGGCGGCAGTCAGTCTGGACGAGCTGTGCAGCGTCGACATCAACTGGAGGATGCTGACCACGCTGCGACCCAACGGCAAAACCGAGGACGAGTACTTCTCCAAGTGAGTGGACCAATGGCTGGCAAACGGACAGGCAGCCACGCAAACTGCATCTTAACACGCGCATTGACAGGGGTCTGAGCTATCTTCGCTTTGACGGGGGGGGGCGGTTACCCGCCCCCCTAAGATCTGAAAAACCACACTCGACATGTGTGTATGTGTGAATGTTTGACATGTGCAATTACGTTGCATCCCTCACCCATTTTGTTTTACCCTTTACGACTCAAGGCGTAGAATAGCCATGCGGTGTATGGAAACACCTTACAATGTCCAATAATGGTCAGCTGAGCTTCCCTTGTCCGCCACTAAATAACATTTTAAGCGTTTATTTTTCGTTCGAAAGGAGCCGCTTTGAAGGAGAAATAAGCTCCTAGAAAAGTTGTTTACTACCAACCTATACTATGCCATACCTTAGTCTCATCATTTTATTGCGCGAAATTTTAATTCATTTAACGCCACATTCTGTCATTGAAAAATTGAAAGAAAACCACTTTAACAAGAACTAAACAGCATTTCTGGCGGCGTAACAAAGCACGTTCGCTGTTGCCTTCTTCACTTCCTCGGTCGGTACTTCCTTGACACAGGTATCGTTTATGTGGCACCAACCAGCCTCCGACTAGTTCCAGCAGAAATCAGTGTATTGACTTGTCTGAGTCTGCCATGGTGTGCTACCGCTCCATACAGGTCAAACACAAGGTTGTCAGGTATCTGCGGATGCCCGAGGGCTTTCAACTGAATTCCAGGTCGCTAAGGGGAAAAGTGCCGTGAGCGAGGGCTTTAAGCGATGTCCTGCCACTGTAGGTAAAACGCTTAAGTTGCATAATCACCATATATGGCAGGCGCCAGACATCAAGCTTAAGTTATTAATTGGCCTTCCTCTTCGAATCCTAGATGCATAAAATAGCAAAAACAGTGAAAATATATTTGAACACAGCCCTTCTTCAGAATCTTCATGAAATGTATTGATTGGAGAAGCTCTTGTTCATGACGCGAGCTGAGACCTGAAATTTTAGATTTCTCCTGATTTTATAATAATCTTTGTGATTTTGCTTCATTATGAACCCCGGATTTGAGGAGATAGGTTAATGACTAGCTTTTCTACGCATAATTATGCTCCTCAGTGCAACACCCCGACATCTATCTATCTATCTATGAAAGAAGTTTCTCCCGAAGAGAAAGAAATGCTTACGGCCGTTTGCACTTTTCGAGCACGATTGGTGCTGAAACAATTTGGTAAGCACACAAATGACTTATGGCGCTATCTTAGTGGCGCTCTGGTTTCAAGCGACGTTCTTTAGATTAATCGACGAAAAAACCGCGCTGAACGTTTTTTTTTGCTTGCTGACATTTTTGGGGCCTTTTAGGCGGAATTTCAGGGGCCATTTCGACCGCCGCCCCCCCCCTGAGCGAAATCCTGGCTACACCCCTGAGGCATTGTGACCTAAAATGTGATTATAGGTCCAGCTTATTAAATTAAAATTATGGGCCCAGCTGGTCAGAGAGGGCTCTGCTGGTTCTAGAGAGCCTAATGGTTACAAAGTGTTCTACTGGTATAATTTTTGGGGCTTATCGACGCACCAACTGCCAGGGTCATATGCCGTTGCCAACTCTTTCCCTGTTGGAAGGGTTTCTTCTCGGGAGCCAGCTTGCTCCTTGTTCAGAGAAGTCGCCGGACCTTGAACCCGGGTCGGCTGCGTGGCAGCCAGCTACGCTGACCACTCCGCTACAGCGCGTTCTGCTGGTATCTGCGAGCCCTCTCTAACTAGTTACAGAGAACCATGCTGGATGCTGAGGGCCACCAGGACTTTTCGAATCTGTTTACAAAGTGTCCACATGATTAAACCATTGTGCATTGATAGCGGGGTATACGATCAATTGTGGGTCCAACTGGTTTCAAAGATCGTATATGATCGTTCGGACTTACTCCTCAAAGTGTGTTTGGGGTCGGAGTTTTCTATCTGTATTTACAGAGCTTCGTCAGCGAATCGGAATGGTTTCAAAGAGTCTTATAGTTACATATGCTTCTTCTGATAGTCTCAGTAGGCCCTGTTGGCTACAAAGGGAGTTGGGTTATAACCACAGTGCACTGTGTTTTAAGGGAGGCCAAAATGGGGACATTATTCGAATTTCTGACTATTTTTGAATCCGATTTTGATGTTTGAATCTAGTAGCGAAATGGTCAGAGTGTCAGAAAATGGCAAACAAAAAATGTGAGGCCTTTGAAGTCGACGCAAGAAGGCATCAAACTGCTGCCTTTGAATCTCTCGCCACACAACACGACAAAGGCCAAGAGCACTGCTCATTTTTGGTGCTTTTTTGTAGGCTAAGGAAACGTGTAAGATGAGACAAACCAGGGTTCATTAGAAAGCCTAATGCATGAAAAATGCGATTTTGCAAACATTTTTCTCCAGTGATCGATGCAATCAAATTTGAATAGCAAAATATGTACCATATACATTTCACGCATATTTTCAGACTATGTCAATTGTCGATAAGCATACAAAACATTGCGTCGCCTGTCCCAGCCTGAGACCACTTTTAAACTATGACAAGATGTTTCGTCTAACTGCCCTGCAAGTTTCAGCTGCGTCACGCTGCGGCAGTGGCGATGGCGACATATTATACAAGGGCATGTCGCGCGCGTGTCGGTCGGGGGCGGCGGCCGTCGCGTCGGCGAGATTTGCCTGGAGGCTTGGAGGGAGGTGGGCCGGGGCACGGCGAAAGTTCAGTGCATTGGTTACAATGAGTTAAATAAGAAATTTTTGTTGACATTGCTTGTCGACTGGACTTTTTAATCTACTGTCGTTGACGTCTTCACTCAATAATTGTGAAAAAGTGCAATGCTTACAGTCTGGGAAAACCAAGCTTTCAATTGATGTTTCAGTAGGAAAGGGCGCAACGTAGTTTTCGATACAATTTCGTCCATTTTGGCGATCCAGATATTATCACACTGCAAGCAGCCTTCGTAATTATCTATCAAAATTTCGCAAGGTTTAAAAAAATCAAAGTCAATTCCCATTTAATGGGGTAACAGGTCACCCCAAGGGAAAATGACAAATGAACAAATCAACAGCCGATATTTCCCATCACCCACAGGCGGCTTCGTCCGCCGCGGGAAGGGGTATTTAGTTTTCCGTCAAAGGGTCAAAGGGTAGCCTTTTCTTAATTTTTAATACGGTGGATAAAATATCAGGGCTGTCGGGAATGTCATGGTTGATCCAGGATCGCCGATCAGGGCGGGGTTCTGCGGGGGACCCAGGGGCAGGCGGTCCCCAAACGCTGGCCAGTCCCTATCCATGGAGCCAAGCCATCGATGATGAGCCTTCACACTTAGAGCAGTGCGACCCCCCACCCAACATGCCCCCACACACTCCCCACCAACAACAGCCCCCAAAAATACACTAAGTCGTGGACAAAAATTTACCCTCCCCCCCAGGATGCAAAAATGGCCCGATTGAAGTGCTCCCCGGGCAAACCACCCGCCCCCCGTCGCCGCCCCAACCCCCTCCCCCCCCAAAATCCTGTGCGAAATTCCGCAGAGGTTAAGAGCGTTCGGTCTCGGCTGTGCGTTAGGGGTCCCATCAGGTCAGTAAAAGTACGGTCTCGACAAAGGAATAAAGCCCAGTACAGACCAAACAGCCCATCCCACAACAAGGCACCACGGGCGTCCCGACGGCGCGCTGCGGACCACCGGCCACACACCGGACGGGTGGGAGAGAAGTGTCAGCCAGTTAGGTCAATAAATATTTCCGTCAGGGCACCTCACCGGAGGAGGTTCAGAAAAATTTTTAATACAAAAAACCATTAGAGTTTTCCTGTGTGCTTCCGCTCCATTCGGTGGCGCAACAAATAATTCATAAGTCCGATGTACTGCATGTACACTCCAAAGTGAAGAACGTCATCACGCTCCGAGGAGGGGTGAAGTGACACTGGGGCCATCAATTTCAGGGGGCACCAGACCATTTCAGGGGAATGATGGACGGCACCCCCCGATGACCCCAAATTAATAATGTTCTCAGCATTTCGGGCCATGTGTCCCCAGCCCCAGCCATCAGCCTTACTATTAAGCTATATTATAGAAATCAATATGCTTGGAATAACATGGACACCATTCCAATTGCCCCCGATGTCCGTCACCCCCCTCTTCCAAACAAACTATATAATCACACATTCGATTACACAGTCAGCACTAACAAAAACATCTAAGAACTATATTACGTATACCAATAAATAACTATAAAACATCGTCAATGATCTACAATTCATAAAAAAACATGAGTTGCAGTTTTACTATTAAAAATTATAAAGCCAGAGAGCTCACCGGACCCAACGTTCTATGCACCGACGCCTAAAAGGAAGCGTATACACCTTTCCGGCGTACGCTGTCAGTCAGTCCCAAAAGGGGGTGTCCGTCACCCCGGTGTCCAGACCCCACTCCCCTACACTAGCATACCCAGTAACCATTCGTAGAATCGCAGCTAGTATTTGCAGAGACTATTTTCAGACTGCACGATGGGGTGAGAACCGAGATACATAAATAGACCCTTCCTTGTTTGCGAAGTTCACTTCAAATAACACCAGGGAATAGAGTCTCACAGCACGCACACGCACTTGTTGCATGTTCTTTTTATCGTCACTTGAGTTTCGAACTGGAGGCTGTAAACATGGGGTGCGAATTAGTGTAGAAACGCGGGTAAACCTGCTTAGAGCTGATCCGGCATTTGGACTTGGGAATTTCAGTGAAAAGGAGAACGAGCAGCTCACTGATCTTTACCAAGTAAGTAAGTACACAGAGTGACATAAAACGTGAGGCAGGTTCATTGGAAAAATAGTTCTGTGCGATCGACGCAACGCCAATTCCATAAAAAATTCAGTCCGGTCATGGACCAAGGTTGTGGTAGGAATAAGATTATTAATGGACTAAGGTTTTGTATTTATTCTGTAGGAATCTTATACCATTGTGCTGGTGTATGAAGAAACATATCACCGTTGAATGTGATCAATTTCGTCTTCATGGTTACATGCAGTAGAGCATCCAAGGGGAGGGGGTGGTTATATACAATATAACCGGAACTATTGCAGCCTTTGAGCTGAAATTAGGGTTTGACCTTGAAAAATAACTTTGACCTTGACCTGTGATCTTAACCCTAAGTAGCCTTTACTGTAAAGTCATAGTATAAAATACGTCATACTGTGTAATGCCTGACGGGAATACTGCGGTCAATGACCTTGACATGAGACCTTTGACCTTGATGTTGACTTCATGTGGGTTAATATTGACATATAACCCGATTATATGACGTCATGACGTCACCATTCGGTCCACAGTGCAGGCGAACTGGTGCGACCGCCCGAGCGGGACGGTCGCAAAATATAGGTCTGTCTGTGGAGGCCTATAAGTGAAAAAATACCGACCGATTTCCAAAATTTCTCAATTAATCGACGCACTCATAAATGCTCTCAAATGTGGCCAAGTGTCGTTTTCCGGCGGAGAAAAATTATCTGGTTACTTTGGAAAAATAGGTAGGGGCACTTTAGGGCCCCCCTCAACTGCATGTGTTAAGCGAGGGTTAAATAACGTCTTCGATGTCAAGCATATCGCGCGTGTTCACTTGAAGTGACTTAAAATCACCTAGAACATTCATGCAAAGCCCCCTTTATTATCATATATAGATATAGTTATTTTTGTTACTGACCTAGGGTCAAATACCTGACAGTCATGCCCGCTGTGGTCAGGTCTTGACAGTCATATGTTGTCCACATAATCTGTGGGAAAAGAGTTTTCGATTGATACCACAATTATTGATCTGGGATTCATACTTCCTGAGTTATTGAATGATGTCCCCACTTTCGGCTCCGTTAGAACACTGTGCGGTGGCCAAAGGGCCTCCGAGCCACCTTCGTCCTGGTGGTGGTTTCAAATACCCCCTCGAACATGGCTCCTATGCGGGATAGCGAAAAAAGCGGTCGCAGGTGTTGGGATGTGTGTGGCGCCAGAGACTGGCACCTCTACCAGCCGCCCGTGTGACCTGCTCCTCTCCAAATATAGTCACTGGTTACCGGTCAACGTGTGTGGACGTCCCGCGAGGTCAGAGCGTGCAGCGAGTAAGAACATAACATGGCGCGGTCGATAGATTGACAGTGAACCGAGCTTTTGTGAACAGTGACTTGTGACATTCGGGCAGTGACAGCTTTGCCGATTATTTACTGTGCTCGCTTATAGGTACTGTCATGGCGGAATCCAGGCCTCCCGTGAAAGAGGCAACTGCTGAAACCACCCTCATTGATTTTATGAGGCAACAGCAGAGGGACATGACCTCACTCATCGAGCGTGTGTGTTCGGCTATTGTGCCTGCGGCACAGGCCCAGCAGGGGCCCGCATCGGACCCCACTGTGCCCTCCATCGCGGACACACGCCCTCGCCCTCGGATGCCAGCCGCCGGGACGCCCATTCCCCGGCTATCAGCCACGGCCAATCTCCTGGAATTCGAAGCCTGGAAGAACAATTTGAGGGGTACTGCCTGCTCACTCAGCTCCAGGACATGTCACCGGCAGAGCAGAAAGCCGCACTTTTGGCCGTCTTGGACGATGACTGGAGCCGAGTTGTCCGCTTTGGCTTGCCCGTCGCCGAAACGGCTACTATGGATGAAATTATCACGGCCATGCAGGCCCATCTTCGGCGACAGCGGAATATCGTCATCGACAGATGTGATTTCAATGCAAGACCAATGCCGCAAGACCAATGCCGCATGCAAGACCCCGGAGAATCCGTCGACGACTACGTCTGTGCGCTGAAAGAAATTGCATCGTGCTGCAATTTCTGCCCACACTGCCTGAACGACCGATTTCGTGATCATTTGATTGTCGGCTCCAACGACGACGAAGCTAGGCGACGCATGCTCGAGGTGGCTGAACTCACCCTACAAACTGCAACAGACATCTGTAGGGCCTCCGAGAGCGCTGCAAATAACAGCTCCGCGATACGAGCCACGCCAGACCTGACCTCAGTGGCGTAGCCAAGGGGGGTCATTGGGGTCCGCGGACCCCCCTTGGGCTGACCTTATGCACTGAAAAACACGAGCATTGGTCTCAGGGGCCCCTGAGCTTGGTCTCAGGGGGCCCTTCGAGTTCGATCTCAGACCTCCGCGAGGTTGGTCTCAAGGGACCTCTGAGCTTCCTCTCAGGGGCCCCCCCAAGCTTGGTCTTACGGGCCCCCTGATCTTGGTCTCAGGGGGACCCCGAGCTCGGTCTCAGGGGGCCCCGAGCTTGGTCTCAGGGAGCGCCCAAGCTTGGTCGCAAGGGACCTCCGAACTTGGTCTCAGGGGCCCCCCGAGATTGATCTCAAGGGGCCCCCGAGCTTGGTCTCACGGGCCCCCGATCATCGGTAATGAGGGCTCCAGAGTACCGAACATTGATCTCTGGGGGTGCCCACAAGCTTTGTCTCAGGGGGCCCCGAGCTTGGTCTCAAGGGACCTCCGAACTTGGTCTCAGGGGCCCCCGAGCTTGGTCTCAGGAGGCCCTCCGAGCTTGGTCTCACGGGCCTCCTGAGCTTGGTCTTAGGGGCCCCCGAGCTTAATCCCACGGGCCTTTCGATCTTGGTCTCAGAGGCCCCTCGAGCTTGGTCTCAGGGGTCCCCGGGCTCGGTCTCAGGGCGTCCCAGGTTGGTCTCAGGGGACCCCCGGACTTGGTCTTAGGGGGCCCCTGATCATCGGTATCGAGACTCTAGGGAACCAGATATGGATCTCGGGGGGCCCCTGAGCTCGGTCTCAAGGCCCCCCGAGCTTGGTCTCAAGGGCCCCGAGCTTTAGTATCACGGGCCTTTCGATCTTGGTCTCAGGGTCCCCTAGCTTGGTCTCAGGTATTCCGAGCGCACATCACACGTCCGTGCTCCGGTCAAGACTGTATTGTCCCCAAGCTTTGGCATACACGGCGACATGCTGCCCCCGGCTATCACGTGACCATACAGTGGCGGTTGAGCGCAGAGGCGCGCTCAGGTCATCACATCAGGGACCCCCGAGCCTGGTCTCAGGGACCCCCGAGCTTAGTCTCAGGGGCCTTTCTATCTTGGTCTCAGGGGGCCCTCCGAGTTTGGTCTCAGGGGGCCTCCGAGCTCGGTCTCAGGGGCCCCTGAGCTTGGTCTCAGGGGACCCCCGAACTTGGTCTCAGGGGCCTTACTATCTTGGTCTCAGGGGGCCCTCCGAGTTTGGTCTCAGGGGCCCCCCGAGCTTGGTCTCACGGACCTTCCGAGCTTGATCTCAGGGGGCCCCGATCATCGGTATTGAGGGCTCCAGAGTATCGAACATTGATCTCAGGGGCCCCCTGAACTCGGTCTCAAGGGCCCCGAGCTTGGTCTCAGGGCTCCCCCCGAGCTTTAGTCTCACGGGCCTTTCGATCTTGGTCTCAGGGGGCCCTGAGCTTGGTGTCACGGGGGCCTCCGAGTTTGGTACCAGGGGATCCCCGAGCTTGGTCTCAGGCAGCTTGGTCTCAGGGGGCTCCTCGAGCTTGGTCTCCGGTCCCCCAAGCTTGGTCTCATGGGCCCCGAGATTGGTCTCAGGGGCCCCGAGATTGGTCTCAGGGGGCCCCAAGCTTTGCATCAGGGGGCCCGAGCTTGGTCTCAGGGGGGCCCCGAGCTTGGTCTCACGGGCCTTTCGATCTTGGTCTTAGAGGGCTCCAGAGCTGGTCTCAAGGATCCCCCGAGCATTGGTATCGATGGCTCCGGAGCAGCGAACATTGATCTCGGGAAGTGGGGGGGGACAATATTGATCTCGAGGTGCCCCCCGACTATCGATATCGAGGGGACTTATGAGCGAGGCACGAGAATTGGCCCCATGGGACCCAGTTTGGTCTCACGGGCCCAGCCTTGGGCTCAGGGTCCCCGAGCATTGGTATCGAGGGGCTCCAGAGTACCGAGCATTAGTCTCGGGGGGGCTCCGAATGTTGATCTGGGGGCTCCCCGAACAACGGTGTCGAGTTACTCCTGAGAAAAGCGCAAGCATGGGCCTAAGGGTGCCCTCGAACCTGATCTAAGTGGAACCTCGAGCTTGGCCTTAGGAGCCCCGCGCATCAGTATCCAGGGGCTCTGGAGAATTGGTATCGGGGGGGAAGCAATGTTTTCAGGGGCCTCCAAGTACTGATCTCGGCGGGCCCCCGAACGTGGGATGCAGTTGCGTAGCCAAGGGGTTCTAGGAGTTCGAGGACCCCCATTTGGGCCAATCTGAACCACTGTAAAGCATTCTCTGATCACGGGGCCCCCAGAATCAGTCTCAGAAGCCCCTGAAGATTCGTTCTCAGGGCGTCCCGAGTCGGCCTCGGGGCCCCGCCCTGAGGGTCAGTCTCAAGACTCCCAAAAGTAGATTTCAGGGGGTCCCTGAGAGTTAGTCTCAGGGGATCCCGAAAGTTGGTCTCAGGGGCCCCGAGAGTCGGTCTCAGGGGGCCGAGCTCGTCCCAGGGTCCCCCAGAGAGTGGTTCTCAGGGCCCCGCGACAGTCTATTTCAGGGGGCTCCATGAGAGTCAGTCTCAGAGAACCCCAAGAGTTGGTCAAGGGGACCCCGAGAGTCAGTCTTAGAGGACCCCCGATATTCGGTCCTATAGTCTTACGGGCGTCTCTCTCAGGAGTCAATATTTACTTTCAGGTGGCCCCGAGAGTTAATCTGGGGGTCCGAGAGTTAGTCTCATTTGATCCGCAGAGTGCTGATCTCAGGAGGCCCCCGAGGGGTAATCTTGGGAACCCTCGATATTTAGCCTGAGGCTGTGCCCCCTCCCCCTATTTGTTGCATAAGAGGCCCCGAAAGTCAATCTCAGGGAGCACCTAAAAGTTAGTCTCAGAGTGCTCCCGGGAGCTAGTCTACGATTCGTCCAAGAGCTAATTTTGGGGCTTTGAGAGTAATTCCCAGAGGTGCTCCCGAATTTTGGTCTCACGGCCCCGAGTTAGCCTTAGACCTCTGAGGGCTAATATGGGCTTCCGAGAGGCAGTCTCAGGAGTGCCGTGCCAAATACTCAGTCTCAGGGGTGCTTCTACGCCTCCCTCCTCGAGTGTTAGTCTCAGGGGGCGCCCCAGGGTTAGTCTCAGAGGGCTGTCGGAAGTCATTCCCAGCCCCCGCCCTACCTCAGAGACAGCCTCAGGGGACCCCTAAGAGCTTATCTGGATGGCCCCTAGAGTCAGTCTCAGCCCCCCTCCCCCAGAGCAAATCTGCGGGGCCCGATGAATAGGCCCAGAGGTGCTGCCGATAACTAATCTAGGGAGCCCCGAGGGATTCTCAGGAGACCACAATTTTGGTTAAGAGGCGCCGTGAATCAGTATCAGAGACTCCCTGAGATCTAATCGGGAGAGGGGCCGGAAATTAACCTTGTGAGTAGCGCCGAGTGTTGGTCTTAGGCGGCCCCGGAGCTAGTCTCAGGTTCCCAAAGAACTGATCTCGGAAGCCCGAGTTATTTTCAGGAGACCTTTCAGTTCTAGTGTAAGGAGGGCCGGAGAGCTAATCTCAGAGATCCGACAATTAGTCTCACGAGGTCTCCAGGGGGTAGTCTCAGGGGTCTCCTGAAGCTGCCCTCAGGTGTCCCCAAAAGCTAGTCTCGGCGAGCATTCCTCTCCTTCATCCCCCTCCCCTCAAAGTTATCCTCAGGGCCCCACGAGAGTAAGTTCCAGGGGGTCCCAGTAGGTAGTCTCATGGTACCCCCAAATGCTGGTTTTGGGGGACGTAATACTGATTTGCGAGAAAAGTGTTGTTTTTGGGGGTCCCCAGATACTGGTTTTGGCGCCGTGTCAAGTGCTAGGCACCTGGAGATCTCTGCTGGAGCCAGGGGGGGGGGGCGGTGGGTGATGGTCCTGGATGGCTTAACACTGGCATAGCAATACAAGCCCTGTACAAAGCCGATCAGAGACCTAAAGTCCAAGGAAGTACTCACCTCCCCAAGCCCCCGGGATCTCCAACCAATGGCTAGGGAGGAGTAAGTGAGCGATTTCATCAGTAGGACCGTCCATAGAATGGGTTTTATATAGCATCTGGGGCACACTCATATATGCTTTTTATTGAGCGTCCTTTTTCCTCTCCATTTCTTTTAGATTTTAGAATACAATCCAGAGATATCGCTTGAGATCCTAGGCTCAAAGAAGATTTTCGAAAATCATATGCCTCGGAAAAATTTATATTTTCCCATTGCGTACCAAAAAAGACAAATTGAAACATGTCGATCAGGTACCATTACTGAAGGAAAGGCAAAAATTAATCTAATTTTAACATCCATAATAGCAAGTCGAACAGGGAATTTGGAACTTCAGCTGATTTTCAATCTATTAGCTTAGTCCCAATAACTACCGTCCTAAATGTTCTGAAATAAACAACTTTCAAATATTTTCGTAGGAAACAAGACAAACCAGGGCAATGACAAAATTGATGAGCATAATCCCAAAAAGAAAAATAAATATGAAAGGTTTAAAATAACAATGACAGAATAATCCAAGGCGATAGTTATCGCAGGCGCCTATGTTTTGGTAATTTGCTCATTTACAACGTAGAAAGGGTAAGAAAGTAACTGTGGTGAATTCATCAGGATCTTTCCGCGGAATAGACGTTATATGACGTCTGGAACACACCACCATCCACCATATCCTTTGTATTTTTATTCATTTTTTCCATTTCTTTGGAAACTTTCTGATTAAAGAGTTCATGAATTCGGTACCCGGAAAGAATTGGTAATCATTTCACGTAGAAGACCATTTCTTCGTACTAAAAACGACTGACCTTCAATAACTCATGCCTGATTACCAGAGTGAATTGAGGTAGAGTCAGGTATAACATCATGCACGCAGCAACAGTTGATTTCCCGAAATGTGCCACAAAGCTGTTAGTATGGCGACGCTGCCATATAGGTATGGGCCAGTCTTAATATTTGGTGACCTAAATTTACCCACACTTGGTCGGATCGAGGAAAATCAAACTATAAACAAAATAATAACAAACACTTAAAATGGAATATAAAAATTTCCGTCGTGTAAATGTTATAATGCCAAAATATTATACGACACATATAGGAGATGGGCCCCGACTACTAAGGGGGCCCCCAGCCTGGGGGTCTCCCGACGGTAGTCGGATCCCCTTGGCCGAATCCTGGCTACGACACTGCCTGACCTTGAACAAAGTCTCGCGGTACCGGCGTGAGCCGACTCAGCGCCGCCCCGCCCGGAGCGAGTCCACCCCGGCCGGTCAGTGCCACCGGTGCGGTGCGGCACAGCATACCGCTCAGGCAGGGGCGCAGCCAGGGGGGCACAGGGGGCACGTGCCTCCCCATCGGTGCCGGGGTGCCCTTTTGATTGCCAGGTGGTGTGCCCTCTTTGGGCCGTGCCGCTCGAAATTTAGTGCCCTACGCCGTTGAGCCTAGATGGAACTAGACTGCATTTAGCGATTTAAACTATTGTTTGACAATTAAGTGCCTTTTTGGTCAGTTAGGGCATTCTGTCGCCTTTCCAATCACCCGGGAAGAGTATTGGCACGTAATCCGTTTCCAGATAATGCCTCATCGTCGCCAATAATCGTATGGACAGAGCTAATCTGGTGCCCCTGAACCCATCTGGTGCCCCCTGAGCGCTGGTGTTGAACCCTGGAGCTGATCATGTGCCCTCTGAGCTGATCTGATGCCCTCGTAGTCAATCTGGTGCCCCCCTGAGAAAATAATTGTGCGTTCTGAATCTATATAATCTCTCTGAGTTAGTCTGATGCCTCCGAGCTTGCCTGGTGCCCTATTAGCTGTTTTAGTACCCCTTGAGCTGATCCGGGCCCCTGAACTTATTTAATGCCTCCCGTAGTTTATCTACTGTCCAGGGCCGCAGCCAGGGGGCAGAGGGGGCACGTGCCCCCATCGGTGCCGGGTGCCCTTTTGATTGTCAGGTGGTGTGCCCCCTTTGGGCCGTGCCGCTCGAAATTTAGTGCCCTACGCCGTTGAACCTAGATGGAAATAGACCGCATTTAGTGATTTTAACTATTGTTTGACAATTAAGTGCCTTTTTGATCAGCTAGAGCATTCTGTCACCTTTCCAAGCACCCGGGAAGAGTATAGGCACGTAATCCGTTTCCAGATAATTCCTCATCGTCACCAATAATCGTACGGGTGGAGCTCATCTGGTGCCCCCTGGAGGTGATCATGTGCCTTCTGAGCTGATCTGATGCCCTCGTAGTCAATCTGGTGCCCCCCTCCCCTAAATAAATAATTGTACCTTCTGAGCCTATATAATGTTCTCTAATTTAGTCTCATGCCTCCGAGCTTGCCTGCTGCCCTATTAGCTCTTTTAGTGCCCCTTGAGCTGATCCAGGCCCCCTGAACTTATTTAATGCCTCCCGGAGTTTATCTACTGTCCAGGAGGGCACAGGGGGCACGTGCACCCATCGGTGCCGGGTGCCCTTTGATTGCCAGGTGGTGTACCTTCTTTGGGCCGTGCCGCTCCAAATTTAGTGCCCTACGCCGTTGAACCTAGATGTAACTAGACTGCATTTAGTGATTTCAACTATTGTTTGACAATTAAGTGCTATTTTGCTCAGCTAGGGCATTCTGTCGCCTTTCCAAGCACCCGGGGAGAGTATGGGCACCTAGTATGTGTCCACCTAATGCCTCATCGTCGCCAATAATCGTACGGGTAAAGCCAATCTGGTGCTCCATGAGCTCATCCCGTGGCCTCTCAGCTGGTCTTGGCCCCTTGAGCTGATTACTTGCCCTCTAAGCTGATCTGGTGCCCCTGAGTCAATCGAGTGCCACACTGAGCAAATAATTGTGCCTCCTGAACCTATATAATGCCCTCTGAGTTAGTCTAATGCTTCCGAGCTTGTTTGGTGCCCTAATAGCTGATTTAGGGCCCCTTGCGCTGATTCGGGCCCCCGAGCTGATCTCATGCCTCCCCAAGTTGATTCTGTCTCCTAAGTCTATATGGTGCCTCTTCAGCTGATTAGGTGCCCCTTCAACTGATTATTGATGTCTCCTTAGATGGTCTGGTCCCCCTGAGCTGGTTTGGTGGGCCCTGAGCCCACCTTGTGTCCCCTGAGCTGTTATGTTGCTCCCTGAGCTGATTTAGGCTCCTGCCATAGTCTGGGGGGGAGCTGATCCGGATCCCGGCGGATCGATCTGGTGCCACCTGAGCCCATCTGATGCCCTCGAGCTAGTCTGGTGCCCACTGAGTAATCTGGTGCCATTTAAGCTGATCTGGGCCTCCTTACGTGATTTCATGAGCAGCTCTAAAGCCCTGAGCTGAGGTGGGCCCACAGAGGCTGATGAGGGCCCCTAAGATGGTATGGGGCTCCTGAGCTGATTAAGTGCCTCCTGACTTGATCTGGTATTCCCGAGCTGGTCGGGGACCACTGATCTGATTGTTTGTCCCCAAAGCTGATCTGGTGCCCTATGGGCATCTGGTGTCCCCTGAGTAGCTCTGGGGCTTTTGAACTAATAGGGCCCCAAGCTGGTGAGGGATCCCTGAGCTGATTTAGTGCCCCTGACTTGAACATGCCCCCTGTGCTGATCGATCTGGTGCACCCTGAGCAGATATACTGCCTCCTGAACTTAACTAATGACCCCTGAGTCGATCTGGTGCCAGCTGAGTCATCAGTGTGTCTCCTGAGCCCATCTTATTCCCTCTGAGCTAGTCAGGTGCCCCATGGCTAATATGGTGCCCTTTAAGCTGGCCCAGGCCTCCTGGGTTAATTACGTGATTTCCTGAGCAGCTCCCAGGCCCTGAGGTGAGCTGGGCCCACAGGGGTTGGTGAGGGCCCCTGAGATGGTATGGGGCTCCTGAGCTGATTAAGTGCCTCCTCACTTTATCTGGTATTCCCGAGCTGATCTGGGCCCCAAGCTGGTCGGGGACCGATCAGGACCACAGAGCAGCTCATGCTTCACCCAGGGACTAGACTAGCTCATTGGTCCCAGAGATGAGGTCATCAGACTAGCTCAATGGGCCACAGATAGGCTCATAGGGCCTTAAACCAGTTCAAGAAGCCCCACAGAACAGTTTAAGGCGCCAGATCACTTCAGGGGGCCTCAAGCCAACTTAAGGGGCTCTCACAAGCTCAGCGCCCAGACCAGCCCAGGGTACTCTCAGAACCTAGATCCGCTCTTGGGCCCCAGATTAGCTCTTGGGGCCCCAGATCAGTTCAGTGGCCTCAAGTCAGGTCAGAGGGCAAGATCAAGTCAGGGGCACTAATTCAGCTCAGGAATCCCTCACCAGCTCGCCCAAGCAGTTCAAAAGCCCCAGAGCTGCTCAGGGGACACAAGATCGACCCATAGGGCACCAGATCAGCCTAGGGGAAGAACAATCAGATCACTGATTCAGGAAGAGACGATCGTGCGAGTCACAGCTTCTTGAATTCACCGAGGAGCTTACCGAAAACACTGACAAAGGGCTCCAAACAGACATTCTAATAATGGATTTTGCCAAGGCATTTGACAAGGTGAATCACAGCCTATTACTACACAAGCTCGAACACTATGGCGTGGGGGGAAAATTCAGCACATGGATTTCCGACTTCCTTCGCGATAGGAGGCAAGCAGTGGTTGTCAACGGTGTCAGGTCTGAATTCATTCATGTCAAGTGTGGAGTCCCACAGGGAAGTGTTCTCGGCCCGTGCCTTTTCTTGGTCTATATAAATGACCTTCCGGACAACTTAAGGGCACGTGCACGTTTGTTTGCTGACGACACTGCAGTCTAAAATGTTGTAACGAGTGTCGCAGATCAACAAAGCCTCCAACGATACCTCAACGAGCTTGCACTCTGGGAGACCAAGTGGGAAATGAAGTTTCATCCACAGAAGTGTACCTCACTTCAGGCAACCCGAGGCAAAGAACTCCTACCATACCAATATGTTCTGCACGGTCACACGTTGGAGACTGTCCGGAATGCGAAATACTTAGGAGTCACCCTCAGCAAAGACTGCAGCTGGAATGAGCACATCGAGAACACTTGTTCCAAAGCCAACAAATCTCTTGGTTTCTTGAAGAGGAATTTAAAAATCAGCTCCCGGAAGATCAAAGAAGCTGCGTACAAGGTATATGTACGTCCCATTTTAGAATATGCGAGTGCCGTCTGGGACCCTCACCATCAACAGAGCATCAATAGAATAGAAAATATTCAACGTGGGGCGGCAAGGTTCGCTATGAGGGACTACCGGAGAACGACCAGCGTAACATCAATGCTAAAAGAGCTCAAATGGCCATCTGTTGAAGAGCGACGGAAAAAAACTCGGCTTACGATGCTTTATAAGATAAAAAACGGCATGATGGATGCAGAAGGCATAAAGAGTAAACTTATACCGCTCCCGTCAAGATCACGACGGGGACACAATCAGCAGTTTCTGGCACCACGATGCAGAGCGGACTATCACCTTCACGCTTTTCTCCCGAAAACCATCCGAGATTGGAACAACTTGCCCCATCCAACTGTGGAAGCTGCTTCACTCGACTCATTTGTGACTCTTTTGTGTAAACATTAATCATCTGCCATCCATGCATTGTAACCTCATATGTAAATTTTTTATTCTTCTTTTTGAGATGTATAAACTACGGACACTCGCATTGACAAAATAATCAACTTGATGATTGTGGTCAATACACGGTAGAACCAGTGCAGAGGCTTCACTAGTTAAAGAGGGTCCTCACAGTCAGAGTGGCCATGTGGGCTAAAACGATCCCTACAAGTCACAGTGGCCTCCTTAATTAACAAGAGCCCAGCTGGTCCAACTGGGGCCTGACGGTTTTAGCTGACCCTGCGACTCGCAGTAGGCCCCGTGGCCCAAAAAGTCCTGCTGGCCATAGCGGTCTTATCGGTTGAAGAGGGCCTAGCTAACCAGAGAGGGTCCTACTGTCGACGAGGGCCTTGGGGGTGACAAGGTTTAGAGGAGCCTTTGGTAAAAATTCCAGCTTGTCACAGAAATGGAGTACTGGATACGGCTTAAAAGGCCTCCGTTGGGCACGAAGTTCCACGGTGGGTCACAGAGCATAATGCGGTCGGGCTGCGCTTTGCGCTACCTTCGAAGGGTCCTCCGGGTCCTCAAGGGGGCAACTGCACCAGTCCGCTTTTACTTGGTAACTTCTATGTAGAGGGCCCAGCTGACCGGAGGGCCCTGCGGAGAATAGACGGTTTCACTAGTTCAGAGGCTTCTCTAGTTGAACAGGGTGCTGACTGACAGACTGGGCCCTGTGGGTTAAAATGGTCTACTAGCCACACAGCCTCCTCGCTGAAAAGAGGACCCAGTTGATCAGACAGGTCCTTGGCGGCTAAAGACCGGGCTGAGAGCATGCGAGTTGCACTGGGCCCTGTTGCCCAAATAGTCCCGCTAGCCATCGTGGCTTTATCGATTAAAGAGGGTCCAGCTGACCAAAATGGGCCCTACTTTGGGTAGGGGGCCCTGGCCACCAGTGGTTCGAAGAGCACCTTTTTAAAGGCGGTTTTGATGGGTAAAAAAGTCCTGCTTGTCACAGAATAGAGTGCTGGAGAGGGCTTAAGAGCAAGGTGGCAGAATAGGGAGCGACGGCTCGGTATTTTGGGAGGGTCTATTCACAAACCCAGAATTATCGTGTGTGGTGAGTGCTCCGTACAACAAAGGCGTGTTAACAGTATTGAGAGCAGTTAGAATGTTTGAATGTTATGAATAAGATTTCAGGTTAAAGCATAGTTCATTTAGATTTTCATATAATTTTTGACAGCGGTAGTTCTAGCAACTCAAAATGGGAGGTTTCAAATGCAATTAGATCGAACCCTTGCACAGTGGAAAGACTGAGTGTGGCAAGGTGTAAATAAATTCCTGAAGTATCGAACACATATGGTTTATAGTCTAAATCGGGACAAGGTTTCATGTAAATACATACCTACTATGATGTGTGCCTGTTGCTGTCAAAACCATCTGGGGAATTTAGTGCAAAAACCATTCAATTTTTTTTTTGGGGGGACTTATCAACCTACCAACTGCATGGTCATATGGCGTCGCTTACTCTTTCCCTGTGGAAAGGGTTTCTGGGAGCCAGTTTGATGACTCTGACGAAGGGCTGTTGCCGAATGTATAATCTCTCCCAATTTTCAACATCAAGGAATCGATGAGAAAGGCCAACGAACAACCTATGGATTTTGATTGGTTGTGGACTATCTCCAGCGTTGTGATTAGTTGATGCTGAGGTTGCATTGCCGGGATTTCCCGGGAACTATGTGCTTTGTTTCGTTTTTGCACGATGGAGTAGACAGACACTGGTGGCAATTTTTGAACACAATTTTAGTAGATTGCCAATTTGGGACGAGCAATAGAACAACATTGTTATTATTGGGAGGTGTCCGTGTTCCGTCTTATTTTCTTTTGGTGAGTTTGCATTTCTTTAACTTGAAGTCGTCTCCTGTCTATTTCACTGGGGGCACAATTTCCGGGCACTAGGGGCGGGGGGCATTTTGGCCAATTGGGGGCGGGACAAATGACCCCCCCACTTACCATGTTGAAAAATGGCCTGACTGCATTGATTACGAACCCACTTCCATTATAGCTCTGAGGAAACATAGCTCTGAGGAAACATTATAGCTCTGAGGAAACATTATAGCTCTGAGGAAACATTATAGCTCTGAGGAAACATTATAGCTTGAGACCACAAGTGTCACGTGTCATGTCAGACCAATAATAACAAGATCCAAGCTTATCATATGCTTTGTCAGCTCCTAGATGTCTACTGAAATAACCGGAGTGGGTTTCTTCTACTACCGGTTTCTGAAGAAATTTAGACATGCTGTCGTCCTCAGTGTGCTCCAAATGCTCTTCCAAAGCTTATGAGAATATTATAATGTCGTCTATATATGCTGTGGCATATTTGTGTTGCAAGCCTTGCAACACTTTTTCATGAATTCAGAGAACAGGGACAATGCATTGGCCAATCTAAAAGGTAGAAATTTCCAAGAATATAATCCCAAAAAGCACGTTAAAGCAGTTTTATCGATTGGGTCTTGATCGGCCTGGACAATTTTCTAATGATCACTTTTTAGATCCAATGAGGTGAAGTACTTTGAGTCAGTGGCGGACCCAGAAATTCATTGGTGGGGGGAGGGGGAGGGGCTAGGGGGCTCGGGCCTCACCTGCCAGTACCTTGGGCAGCCTCTCGCCTATTCATAAACTATAGGGGCTCGGACATTTGGGGGGCTTGAGCCCCTAGCTCCCCCTTGGATCCGCTTCCGCTTCGAGCCCTCAAGTGATGCTAAGATATCGTCGATTCGCGGAGGAAGGTAACTATTTTTAACGGTAGCTTGATTATGTTTTCGATAATCCATGCAGTAACACTTTCTCCGTCTTTTTATCTACGGTGACAATGGGGCTAGCCCAGGGTCTCTGGCTTGGTAGTATGACTCCTGCTTTTCAAAGTTGATCAATGTGGTCTTCCACCATCGTATAATTTTTAGGTTTACTGACGCACCGACTGCTAAGGTCATGTGGCGTTGGGGGAAGGGGAATGAACTAGGCATGAGCTAGGGCAGGGTGCCAAATCCTGTTTCTGAGTGGGCTCGAACCCCCGAGACTCTAACCATGCAGAATTCCATCAGCCGAGCCGAGCGCTATCGCGTGCGCTAACGTGTGCATAAGCGTGCGCTAGTCGACTGCGCCACCCTGACCTCTCTTCACCATTTGCCTTCGGCTAAACGGAAGACATAACGTCGCTGTTTGTTCAGAGCATTGTCTTCAGTCTCGATTTTCATGGACACCAGTTTGGTACGGCCTAAATCAATCACACTTTTGGAAAAATTATATGAGTTTCGTTCAACGAGTTGAGATGAAATGTTCGTTCTTTGAGGTGATATTTCTCTGATACTTTGGGACGTTAGAGAAATCTGTTTTTTTAATTTTCATGGCGGAGTCTACTTCAGCTTTAGAACTGACGTCAACCTGTTCCTTGGTTCACTCTTTTCAGCGGCGTTGATTTTAGATGCACCTCATCAAGTCCTTTGACTTGTCTGGAAGGCAGAGTGTGGTCGTGTATGGTGCTATTCAAAGCCACGGCTGGCAGGCGACCTTTTTCGTTAGGTCTACCCACTGAGTTGAGTAGTAAGAGTCCAGGTTCGTCGCAGAAGTATGGAGTAGTGCTCAATGGCTGTATCATACTAGGGGGAGGACTAAAACATCGTTTTTCCAAAAAATAAACTTTTTCTATGTTCCCGAACGGCTTTTAATGCAGTTTGACACGCAAAATCAGAATATGATATTCATTTTGTCCTTTCGATTCGTTTGACCCCCTCTGCCAGGGTCCGAAGTTTGCAAGTTTTGTCGAAAACGGTATTTGCTCTGTTTCGTTGCGCGTTGGACTTAAGCATAAAGTTTACGTGAATTACTGAATTTTTTTATCAATATGTGGCACTGGCAATTCAAGGAGGGAAGGCCAAAGGGGCCACGGCCTCCCAAAGTAAAAAATACTGGCTTTGCTCACATTCCAATTGGCCAAATTTTGGCAAATTTTCTTCAAAAGCACTATGTTTGCGCGATTTATCTCGGTTGGGAACCCAAACGCTGCTCCTACGTCCATCGGGGATGGGTGTTATATAGTCATGTGTGTAATAGTTTCCAATGTTGAAAAGAAGTACAAACAACGCTGATTATTTGGTCATATCTGGCCAGAGGTAAAAGTCCGATCTTATTAACAGGAGATAACGGCGCGCCAGCTACAGGAATGCTAGTCTGATTGAGGGATTAGTCAAAGAATAGGGCCGAAAAAGAGCAGTTATTTCAATTCCAGGTATTCAAAAGTATATCGGCTCATTTCGGGTCACAACTGGGGGAATCAAAGTTTTTCTTGTCAGGGGGGGGCAGCCAGAAAGGGGGAGCATTTCTGAGGTGAAACAGAAACGGTATAGTTCAAACGAGGTCATGCAATTTCCATTTGAGCCTTATTTCGCGTATGTTTTGCGGCAACATATTTGTCCATAACGTCTTTTTGTCTTCTTCGTAATGATACATTTCAAACCTAGGAGTGGAGGTGATGGTGACAGGAAAGCTAGAAACCGACCACATGTCTGAACACCTGCTGTGTCAGGTACACCCTGTCCTCATGTTTGGGAGGGAGTTGGTAGCCGTGTTGAAGGAGCTGGACACCACATTGGCCCAGTTAAAATGTATTTGCCAACGTTCCCGTCACCCTCTCCGACCAACAACATTCTATCACTAATCAGGGGATCAACTGCCTCCTTCGACTTGTCACCCTCGACTTTGACTGCAAGGCTTGGAATAAGGCAGACAAGTTTGATGTGCACATCTTCCCAATCACTAACCTTGCCAAGAGACAGATCAAAGAGAGGTCCAACTCTCTCTCGTGTACAGCTGCGCTGTCACCCTGACCCTGGGTCCTAAGTGACTGACTTCTTGGTCAGGTACTCCAACGTCGACAACACACTCGCCTGTATCATCAGCAGCTTCGCAAGTGTGGAGTACCTACGGATCCTAGCGACTGTGGTGGGGATTATTGGGATGCACCTTATGGAGCGTTACCTGTCACTCACCTCCTCCACGACAACCTGAGACAAGCTACGCTCTGCGTTCCTCACGCGTTACCGGGACTTCACCACAGTACAGCTTGCCGTCATCCTGGACCTCACAAAGCCGGCCTTCAGCTTTGTGTCTGAAAAGCGCTTTTCCAGCTGCCTCTACTCTGAAGACCTGCTGAAGTCGACCATGCTCGTCATAGAGCACGTACAGGGCCCAGATAATCTCCGTCCTCATTATCCTCCTGCCCAAACAGGCCAAGGACTGGGCCAGACAGAGAGGCGAGATATTTTGCTTTGGTGAAACCGCTCCTTCACAGTCCACACTCTCCAAAGATAACCAAGAAGGGCTCAGCAGGGCTCCCATCTCCAACGTGGCCGCAAACCACGACTTCAGGGTAAGGGGCGCCAAGGAGCTCAAGGCGGCCAGCTCCTCTCACGTGAAGGCCAAGGGACTCAGCCTCACCCTGGCTTCTGACAAGGAGATTCACAAGAAGTTTGTTAATATGATGGGAAAGAGGGGTGACGTCATTAGCATCCTGGCTCAGTAGGAGCAGAAGCAGCAGGAGCTGAGGAATTGGGGTATGGCGGCTGAGGAAATAGTCAGTCTAAACATCGACAAACAGCGCAACGCCAGCCTTGATAGGTTAACAGCGATGGGGGTCCCTTCACCAGCCCAGAGAGGGTTGAGGCCTTCATGCCTAGGAGGACGTCAGTGAAAAGGATGAGAGCGAAAGGCTGTACATGGAGGTCAGGCGCGCCAAGAACGCCTCAGTGTCCCTGCCGAAGATCTCCGAGGTTTTTAGCCTAGAAAAGACTACATGAAACTGCTAAACAAGACCTATGTCCACAACCTGGTGGCGTACCTAAGGAGGCTCAGGTGTCATGTGAACTTGGAACTGGATGACTTCAGGAAGGCGTTGGCAAAGCTGAACCAGTAGATGGATTGGATGTTGTGTGCAGTGGGGAAAAATACTTGGATGTGTCTCCCTAACACCCAATTACGGTGAATTGACCAGTAAAGAAACATCTTGCAACAGCAGGGCACCAGCAACAGTTTCGGAGAAAAATATCAAAAACTTCAAACCCATGGTAGAGGAGGTAAGATGATAGAATCTTTGAAAATCAATTGCATATTCTGATTCGTCATGAAAAACTACATGTAAAAATGCCCGGGAGCGAGGGACTTTGAAATAGTCCTCCCCCTAATCATACAGTCCGGATCCATCAGTTGGGCGCAATTTTCGCAGGCTGGCACTTCCACGTACGACTGTACTAGAATCGTCGTCTTTTCCGGGAGTGTCACCAATGAGGGGATAGGTTGACAGTTAGGTGTTAGTGTCTCAATGAAATGAAAAATTGTTGTAAATTTAAAGTGTTTCCTTGCCGAAATCAAGCTTAACTTAACCTGCGCTCCACCGGGGGTCCGGCGCCACCTTCGCCCCACCGGGGGCCATCGATGGCCCCCTCTAACTCCGAAAATATGGGCGTTAGCGCAAATCTGCAAAGTGCACTAGAAAGCTCGCGTGAATTCAGTAAGAAATTACTTCACATGTTTTAGTGCTCAGGTCAATGGTTTGACCTCCAGAGGTCAAATTAGGTCAAGATCGGCTATTTTCACTCAAATATGCAATGATTAAGCCAACTGGGCATAACTCTTATGTCATTAGAGCTATTGAGGTCTGGTAAAGTACATTTGATAGGTAATTGCCAGTCCTTTTTCCGCTATATGGAACATTAATACCTCCCGCCAGTGGTTTGACCTCCAGAGGTCACCTCGTGACCTAATATGACCTGAGGTCACAAAAGGTCAGAAAGTGACCTTGCCATATATAAAATGAAAGCCAGTGACAAGACAAACACGATGGTATTTGTTTCAGCGCTCTAGCTTAATTAAGCCAAAAGTTATTGTCAAAATACTGTTTTTGAACCCTGGTGACCTTGGATGACCTTGGAGAGGTCAAAGGGCAAATATGGCCCCTGGAATCCGTGAAAGGGTGTCCAAGATCCCTTTTCTGATCAAGCTGAGCATTTTCAATCGTTTTTGTGACTTTTAGATCATAAGACAAGCTTTTCCCCATGCTTTTTCAATGGGAGAGGTCACCTCGTGACCTGACCTCAAGGCACGAAATCGAAAAATCCCGGATATACACCTTGTAGACCATGGAGGAGTCACAAAGTGCAGGAAGTTTCAAATTGATTGACGTCGAAATGTAGCTCTTACAGAGCTCTAAAGTTCAAGTGAGGTGACCTTGGTTGACCTCGTCTGGTGACCTGACCTTGGGTGACCCGGGGTAAAAAATTTCAGGGATGATGGGAAAATGATGCAGTGAGAGGTAGAGCCCTCAACCGCGGCACTGCGCCTTGTCGTTTTTCTGCTATCCCGGAAAAACCTTAGGGGGCCATCGATGGCCCCCGGTGGGGCGAGGGTTAAATCTCAGTCAATAATTCGTTTCCCACGATGCACGAATGTTTAAGATCGTCGTCGGTTTGAAATCCGAGCTTGCGACAAAATGTGAAAAAATGGAACTAGAAGGCAGTAGCAAATTCAAGAGTGGTACAATTTTCGGGGATGTCCGAAACGTGCATGGACGAAATTTGATCGAGAATTCATGCCACACTATTGAAATATCAGCACCAGTCAGTGGCGGATCTAGGGAGGGAGGGGGCAAAAGGCATTTGTCCCCCAAAACGGAAAAGCTCGGGGCAAAACTATGGTTTTACCCCCCAAAGTAATCGACCTCCTTTTTTACCCCGACTCCTTTTTAGTTTATAACAAATATTTTGGTGCTTCAACTCTCAATTTCAAACGAAACCAGGTAATGTTTCACCCCGTGACGTTTTCTTTTTTGCTTTTCGCTTTAAATAACCAAAAACCGGCAAGCCACATTGCAGTGCAAATTTTTACTGCGTGACGTTTTTTTTGTGCTTTTCGACTTTGGTTTTCCCCTCCCAACCCGACCGGCTAGATCCGCCACTGGCACCAGTGTCGACGGAGTGTAGGCGTCACGGTATCCGAGAAGAATCGAACACATGGAGGTGTCACGTTTCATGGAAATGTATGCAATATTGCCCCTAGAACTATTGGGATGTGGGGTTTCCGTCTGTTCGGTCACGACAACAACCATTTAGTTTTCCGGCTGCTGATAGGCAGAAAATATGGCTTGCTTATCCCTACAGACTCTCTGGGCATGTGCGGCGTTTTCGCAATGTACCAAAATTGGGCAGCCATCAGGGGTTCATTGATACCTTTGGGGTGGCTCATTTGGTCTAACCTGCGGTGGAGCGGTCTGACTCTGAAAATGAGCCCTATGAGGCTGATTTTTGGGTCGTCTTGACCAATGATTGGGCTGAGGTTGCCGTTGAAGCTACCGTTAAAACATCAGACATTAGGCAGTGCGAGTGTACGTCTGCCTGTGTCTGTCAGTCAGTGCGATTGTTCATCGCCTGTGTCTGTCAGTCAGTGCGAGTGTTCGTCTGCCTGTGTCTGTCAGTCAGTGCGATTGTTCATCGCCTGTGTCTGTCAGTCAGTGCGAGTGTTCGTCTGCCTGTGTCTGTCAGTCAGTGCGATTGTTCATCGCCTGTGTCTGTCAGTCAGTGCGAGGGTTCACGTGCCTGTGTCTGCCAGTCAGTGCGAGTGTTCATCTGCCTTTGTCTGCCAGTCAGTGCGAGATTTCGTCTGCATGTGTCTGTCAGTCAGTGCGAGTGTTCGTCTGCATGTGTCAGCCAGTAAAAGCGAGTGTTCGTCTGCCGGTGTCTTTCAGTCAGTGCGAGTGTTCGTCTGCATGTGTCTGCCAGTCAGTGCGAGTGTTCGTTTGCATGTGTCTGCCAGTCAGTGCGAGTGTTCGTCTGCATGTGTCAGCCAGTAAGTGCGAGTGTTCGTCCGCCGGTGTCTTTCAGTCAGTGCGAGTGTTCATCTGCCTGTGTCTGCCAGTCAGTGCGAGTGTTCGTCTGTGTCTGTCAGTCAGTGCGAGTCTTCGTCTGCCTGTGTCTGTCAGTCAGTGCGATTGTTCATCGCCTGTGTCTGTCAGTCATTGCGAGTGTTCGTCTGCCTGTGTCTGTCAGTCAGTGCGAGTGTTCGTCTGCCTGTGTCTGTCAGTCAGTGCGATTGTTCATCTGCATGTGTCTATCAGTCAGTGCGAGTGTTCGTCTGCCTGTGTCTGTCAGTCAGTGCGATTGTTCATCGCCTGTGTCTGTCAGTCAGTGCGAGGGTTCACGTGCCTGTGTCTGCCAGTCAGTGCGAGTTTTCATCTGCCTATGTCTGCCAGTCAGTGCGAGATTTCGTCTGCATGTGTCTGTCAGTCAGTGCGAGTGTTCGTCTGCATGTGTCAGCCAGTAAAAGCGAGTGTTCGTCTGCCGGTGTCTTTCAGTCAGTGCGAGTGTTCGTCTGCATGTGTCTGCCAGTCAGTGCGAGTGTTCGTTTGCATGTGTCTGCCAGTCAGTGCGAGTGTTCGTCTGCATGTGTCAGCCAGTAAGTGCGAGTGTTCGTCCGCCGGTGTCTTTCAGTCAGTGCGAGTGTTCATCTGCCTGTGTCTGCCAGTCAGTGCGAGTGTTCGTCTGTGTGTCAGTCAGTGCGAGTGTTCGTTTGCATGTGTCTGCCAGTCAGTGCGAGTGTTCGTCTGCATGTGTCAGCCAGTAAGTGCGAGTGTTCGTCCGCCGGTGTCTTTCAGTCAGTGCGAGTGTTCATCTGCCTGTGTCTGCCAGTCAGTGCGAGTGTTCGTCTGTGTCTGTCAGTCAGTGCAAGTCTTCGTCTGCCTGTGTCTGTCAGTCAGTGCGATTGTTCATCGCCTGTGTCTGTCAGTCATTGCGAGTGTTCGTCTGCCTGTGTCTGTCAGTCAGTGCGAGTGTTCGTCTGCCTGTGTCTGTCAGTCAGTGCGATTGTTCATCTGCATGTGTCTATCAGTCAGTGCGAGTGTTCGTCTGCCTGTGTCTGTCAGTCAGTGCGATTGTTCATCGCCTGTGTCTGTCAGTCAGTGCGAGGGTTCACGTGCCTGTGTCTGCCAGTCAGTGCGAGTGTTCATCTGCCTATGTCTGCCAGTCAGTGCGAGATTTCGTCTGCATGTGTCTGTCAGTCAGTGCGAGTGTTCGTCTGCATGTGTCAGCCAGTAAAAGCGAGTGTTCGTCTGCCGGTGTCTTTCAGTCAGTGCGAGTGTTCATTTGCATGTGTCTGCCAGTCAGTGCGAGTCTTCGTCTGCCTGTGTCTGTCAGTCACTGCGAGGGTTCATCTGCCTGTGTCTGCCAGTCAGTGCGAGTGTTCGTCTGTGTCTGTCAGTCAGTGCGAGTCTTCGTCTGCCTGTGTCTGTCAGTCACTGCGAGTGTTCATCTGCCTGTGTCTGCCAGGCTGGTGGCACTGGCGCGGTGCCGCAGGACCGGTAGGAGAGCAGATGCCGCGCCGCCACAACCCCAGCTGGTGCCCCGCACAAGGGCGGTCAAGCGTGGCAAAGGTCAAGCGGTGGAGACTCGGTTCGCTTCCTGTCGCCAGTGCCACGTCGAACTTTGTCAGGTGAGGTAGTCACCTACACTTCACAGCCTGGCCATCGGTGATGGCTCAAATGCTCTCTCATGGCTTCACATCAAGAACAGCGGAAAAGGGACTGCCAAGCAGACTTGTTGATGACTAAAATTTTATTGAGTCGACTCGACTCTGATTCAAAGCTTAACGGCTGTCTCTGATTTTGACTCGGCTCGCTATGTTGAAATTGGTGAGCCGACCCGGCTCAGGCCTAATTCAGAATTGAGTCGACTCGACTCCGACTCAAATGAGCATTGAGTCGGGGTCGACACCGCCTCAAAATGGTGACAAAGTATGCAAGCACAAGGGGCACATTTTCTTCAATAATATGAAAATTGCAATGCATTTATTTGTGGCCTACTTACACATTTCCTTCAATAAGATGCAAATTGTAATACATCAATCCATGACACACTATTTGCTTCATAGGAATGAATACAGATGCTAAATGCCGACAGGCGAGTAAGATAAAGATTCAAGAGTCTGAGGGCTTTTCATTTTGAATGCACGTCCTTCATATGTTCTCGGAAGGCCTGCTGTAGATAGGGTGCCATAAACTGCAGAGTGTTGTGGGAATGACCTAGGGCCTAAAAAGATGATAACACAGAGGACAGTAAAAGCGCTAAAACACTTGCAGCCTAAAAAGCCAAAGTTCAGAAACTAAGACGTCTAAACCCTAAAAAGCCCAAAAGGGTCTTTGACCGTCGTCAGGCGAGGAGTGCAAGGTGGAGGTGGCTGGAGGCCTGATCTAAACTTTTTCCAAATACCAAAAAGTTTTGTTCACTCGGTATCTGGAAAAAGTTTAGCTCAGGCCTCCAGCCACCTTCACCTTGCCCCCTCGCCTGACGACGGTCTAAGACGGAAACCTGCATTTACCTCATCCCACGCCTTTTCTTTATCTTTACCTTGGCTTGGCCTTTTTGGGGCTTTGTATGGTTTAGACGCCTTAGTTTCTGAACTTTGACTTTTAGGCCGCAAGTCTTTTAGCGCTTTTCTGTCTTCTGTTCCTGTTTTTAGGGTCCTAGGTCATTTCCACAACACCCTGCACGACCTCCATCATGATGAGCAGGTCATAACTGAAGCAATAAGTGACGTTTCAAATGCAAAGAACAGGAATCAGTACTTCAATCTAACTGTCCTCTCACACTTCTTTTCCTCTGCGCGGCGGCTGCCCAGCCGGAGAGGGAGCTGCAACCTCACCTCCGGGTTGTAGGGTAAATTCGCGGCACCCTGGCCAGGTGTTTAGCGCAGTTTCTAAAATATGAAAATTATTGATTAAACGGAGGATTTCGAGTAACGTAGACAAACGGACATCAGTAGCTGACACACAAAATTCTAAATTCTAAATTCCAAATTCCAAATTTAAGGTCTTCAACCACCGAGATAACCTTCGCACTCTGCGGGTCTAAATTTATTAAAAGACCTCCCTTGGCATGGCTATGCCATTGCCACGACCGTCCATTCGCAAGTTAAAAACATCTTGCAACCCATTACTTGAAATAACTCCCATTGCTTTAACAGACTAACGTAGCTTGCCCTCACGAAAAATTCTAAAATTCTCCCACACACTCCTTTAGAGGCGGGCAAAGGTGCTATGCACAGAACGCCTAATAAAAAGCCATAAGCAAGCAAGCAACATATGACATTTGGAGTGGCAATGCCTTCCTCAGTACATTCTGCACAATTCTGTGACGATGTTAGCTTAGAAATACTACACTGCAAACTGACACAATTCAGCACCTCAAAAACAAAACAAACAATGAACACTGTCCTCTTCCTCCCGAAAAAGCGGAAGTAAGCGCCGCAGATGGCGAAGACATTAAAGACATTGACTTTGAAGACATTACGAATCTAGCCTCACATGGGGCAGAAGATGGTAATGGACAGCAACTTGATAGCAGGTCACGTGCTTTAAGAACCCAAGAAAATCTGCAGACCCAGTCTCTAAGTAAGGTAATCTTGCCCTCGCGCTTTAATCACTGCTATTTTGTTGCACACCATGGCGGCTGGCGTGGCGCGCATGGGGGCGGTAAGTGGCACATAAGGACAACAATCATCATAATTTGAAGAGGGGCGGTTTGTGAGAGACTTGATGTATACTTTTCTGTCAGTTTCCTAGTTTGAAATTACTAAGGCAATGCCAGCGGCACTAAGGCAACGCCAAATTAGTTAGGCAAAATAAAAATCAGTCCTAACTTTTGAAATAAGCAGTTAGTGAAAGCTTTTAGTTTCCGTTTTTACCCATTTCAAGGCTTATGTGCAAAATACGATTTTGTGTACCCTCTATCTGGCGTTTATATTGCTTAATTTTTTAGTGTTTTCAGTTGAACGAAGGAAGAAAGTGGAAAATAGAGATGTGGTTTATTAAGAGTGAATTAATCCTTGAGAATGAGCTGGGACTTTGAATGGTGTGCACCCTCAAAGTTGAAAAAGTCTGATTTTGTGGCAAATAACAAATTTCTAGCATGATTTTGTATGCTATTGCTAATATTAGGTACACAGAAAATAAGAAACAAGTCAGTGTGCTTTTGAAACTGTTTTTTCACATTACTCATGTTTGTTCATGACTTATGCCGGCATGGCTCTGGTGTGGATATGTAAATAATAAATAACCTATTATTGTCAAATAGTAATATGAAACCCTTCAAAATAAGTTGTGAAAATTCCTAGAATGTCAGCCATCTAATCACATATGTTAATAAAATAGAGTGTTGAGTCGACTCAACTCTGACTCACGGCTTGGAGGCTCTGGTCGAACAGTTGATTTGATTCGGTCTCAACCCCAATCCAGAAGTGAGTTGACTCAACTCTGTCTCAAGCAAAACTTGAGTCGACTCCGAGTCGATTCGGACTCTTAGTCGCGACTCAAAAAGTCTGCTGCCAAGAAGCCAGAGTGATTTAACCCTATAACGGGCACCCAAAGATTTACTTGCTGTCGGCGTGAAATAAACTCAGCAAAGTGAAGCCTATACTTTTTATGATGCACCGTAGTTTTTTATTCTACTCTTGGAGTCTCTAAGCATACAATATAATTATAATTTCTATTTTTATATCAATATCACCAGCAATAGTTTCAGTGTCGTCCCTTAAAGTGGCAGCCACAGACTTGTGTTGGTGTTCTCGTAGTCAAATGTTTCTGTTGAGAGCTCGCGGCCGCACCCGCCATGTTTCGCTGTCGCCAGGGAATGGCTGATACGATGGAATCCTATTCCCGCAAAATTTTGAGAAATAAACGCTGATTGGTCAATCTTGAAAGAAAAGAAATTGTTATTTGCTGGAAGTGGAACCAAGCCTCTTGGCCTATTCAAACTCAGCCTATTTTCATTTGAACAACCGGGTTCCGTGCGGGATATCTGCCCGCTAAAGGCTTTAAGTGGTTGGCGAGAATGCAAGATAGCGGCTAGATGACTGGTGAAAATGGTGCAAAATGTTGTTTCGCTTGGATTTGGTGCTATTTGATGGAGCAAACAATCACTCATTCCTATTTCCGAAGTTTTCAGAAGATCTGGAACCTCTTTTGGCAATCATTCCAAAACCTGCCTCAAAAAATGGGGATGAGGTGGCTTAGTGGATAGCACCCTTGTCTTCTAAGCCACCGGTCCCGGTTCAAGCCCGGCGGAGCCTCTGAATAAGTCGATCTGATCCCCAAAATCCCTTCCAACAGGGTGAGAGTTGGCGACGCCGTATGACCTTGGCAGTTGGTGCGTCGTTAAACCCCAACAATTATTATAAACCTGCCTCAATAATTTAGTGCTTCAAGGTCTCCCAAACCATGCTCACCGGCGGACCCAGGTGTCCAAGCACGTCTTACCCTTCTCCGTCCCCCGATATTCAAATCGCCTCATTTGCACCCCTCCCATAATAATCCGCGCTCAAAACGATTTAAATCTAAAATTGTGAGAGGTGATGTACAAAGATTATTTCTAAAATAGTAATAAAAACGAATTTGCGAACAATGAGGCAATAAACATCACCTTTTACTCCCAACCCCCGAAAATGTTTTGTTAGACCTCCCTTCCAAACTCGAGCCTTGGATTCGCCAGAGAAATTATCCGAATAAAGCGTCCGAAAATGTTTTGAGCAATTTGGAAAGACTAGCCCACCTCAGGACATAACTTCATCTGCTATCCTTTGTCTCAGGGCGCCTGCATGGAGTACAACTACGACGGCTATACTCGACTGGTCGTCGACGACAAGGACGAAAAACAGGAGGCTCCCAAAAGCAAAACCGACCTTATCAATGCCACAGCAGGCGCCGCGGGCGGCCGGAAAGGCAGGCCCGGGCCTCGCAAACCAGGAGTACCCAGGGTGCGACGAAGGCGACGAAAGAAGCGCACGCCAGCTGACGACGACGATGACACAGATGCAGCGACGACGCGAAAAGGCATCGCGAATTTATCGATGGAGGGAAAGCGGACGCGACAGCCGAAGCTGGTGCCCCATGGATGATCACAGCAGAGCGAAGGGTCATGTACTATCCATATGTTACCCTACCCTCAAGCCGACGGGCACCCAGAGTTCTCTTTGGTGGGGGTCTGGCTGACGGCGCCAAGATTTAAGTCTCTTGAAGACTTTTGCACCAATCTCCTACTCAAATGTGTTTGGTTCTTGACCAAAAATAAATATTCTCTCTCTCTCTCTCTCTCTCTCTCTCTCTCTCTCTCTCTCTCTCTTCGAGAACCACGCCAGATAGAAAAACGGTAAACGGCGTTGCATAGCCCATCCAAATGTCCATAGAAAACGTTTCGACTATTTTTGTCAGTTCATATTTAAGCCAGTAGAGGTCAAGTCATGCCACCAAAGGGATAACATGCAAATGATGGTTTTCAGTCTTTTCATCTGAACTAGTCAAAATAGAGAAAACAAATCTAGAACATTGGAATCCTCGCAGCAAGCTGAATTGAATGATATATAATGATATTGCTAGTTCAAATGAGGTCAAATCTAGGATTTGACCCGACTTAAGGCCAAGTCAAAGTTGAATTAGTTCAACATGCATATCATTAGAAACGCAAGGATCAGGCATACCTAATGCCGTTAGAATAAATTATCTACCACTATACATTACTAAGTTATTCAGCTTAAACCATTTTGTCCATGTTTTTCAACGGAGAGGTAATGGCTCGTACCTAACCTCAAGTCATCGATATAAAAAATACCGGAATATATATGCAGAACTCGGCGGGCCTATTCTGTGGGATGAGTTTCAATCGGATAAGTTCACCCTGCTCTGGCTTGTCATCTTAGTTTTTTTAGGTGAGGTCACTTGACCTGCAATCATGACCTGACCTGAGATGACCTGAGACCTGAGACGTCAGCGATCCTGCAATAAACGGTAAATCTCTGTTACCCGGCACCCCAGCGGCCGTCAGCGATCCTGCGATAAACTGTGATTTCCCCTTTACCCGGCGCCCCAGCGGCCGTCAGCGATCATGCGATAAACTGTGCTTCCCTGTTACCCGGCGCCCCAGCGATCCTGCGATAAACTGTGATTCCCTGTTACCCGGCGCCCCAGCGGCCGTCAGCGATCCTGCGATAAACTTATTCCCTGTTACCCGGCGCCCCAGCGGCCGTCAGCGATCATGCGATAAACTGTGATTCCCTGTTACCCGGCACCCCAGCGGCCGTCAGCGACCCTGCAATAAACGGTGATTCTCTGTCACCCGTCGCCCCAGCGGCCGTCAGGGATCCTACGATAAGCTGTGATTCCCTGTTATCCGGCGTCCGTCAGCGATCCTGCAATAAACGGTGATTCTCTGTTACCCGGCGTCCCAGCGGCCGTCAGCGATCCTGCGATAAACGGTGATTCTCTGTTACCCGGCGCCCCAGCGGGCGTCAGCGATCCTGCGATAAACGTGATTCTCTGTTACCCGGCGCCCGTCAGCGATCCTGCGATAAACTGTGCTTCCCTGTTACCCGGCGCCCCAGCGATCCTGCGATAAACTGATTCCCTGTTAACCGGCGCCCCAGCGGCCGTCAGCGATCCTGCGATAAACTGTGAGACCCTGTTACCCGGCGCCCCAGCGATCCTGCGATAAACTGTGATTCCCCGTTACCCGGCGCCCCAGCGCTTTAAGCCGTCAGCGATCCTGCGATAAACTTATTCCCTGTTACCCGGCGCCCCAGCGGCCGTCAGCGATCATGCGATAAACTGTGATTCCCCGTTACCCGGCACTCCGGCGGCCGTCAGCGATCCTGCGATAAACTGTGATTTCCCTTTACCCGGCGCCCCAGCGGCCGTCAGCGATCCTGCGATAAGCTGTGCTTCCCTGTTACCTGGCGCCCCAGCGATCCTGCGATAAACTGTGATTCCCCGTTACCCGGCGCCCCAGCGGCCGTCAGAGATCCTGCGATAAACTTATTCCCTGTTACCCGGCGCCCCAGCGGCCGTCAGCGATCATGCGATAAACTGTGATTCCCTGTTACCCGGCGTCCGTCAGCGATCCTGCAATAAACGGTGATTTTCTGTCACCCATCGCCCCAGCGGCCGTCAGGGATCCTACGATAAGCTGTGATTCCCTGTTACCCGGCGTCCGTCAGCGATCCTGCAATAAACGGTGATTCTCTGTTACCCGGCGCCCCAGCGGCCGTCAGCGATCCTGCGATAAACGGCGATTCCCTGTTACCCGGCGCCCCAGCGGCCGTCAGCGATCATGCGATAAACTGTGATTCCCTGTTACCCGGCACCACAGCGGCCGTCAGCGATCCTGCGATAAACTGTGATTCCGTTACCCGGCGTCCAAGCGGCCGTCAGCGAACCTGCGATAAACGGTGATTCTCTGCTACCCGGCGCCCCAGCGGCCGTCAGCGATCCCGCGATAAAATGTGATTCCCTGTTACCCGGCGCCCCAGCGGCCGTCAGCGATCCTGCGATAAACTGATTCTCTGTTACCCGACGCCCGTCAGCGATCCTGCGATAAACTGTGCTTCCCTGTTACCCGGCGCCCCAGCGATCCTGCGATAAACTGATTCCCTGTTAACCGGCGCCCCAGCAGCCGTCAGCGATCCTGCGATAAACTGTGAGTCCCTGTTACCCGGCGCCCCAGCGGCCGTCAGCAATCCTGCGATAAACTGTGATTCGCTGTTACCCGGCGCCCCAGCGGCCGTCAGCGATCTCGCGATAAGCGGTGATTCACTGTTACCCGGCGCCCCAGCGGCCGTCAGCGATCTCGCGATAAACTGTGATTCCCTGTTACCCGGCGCCCCAGCGATCCTGCGATAAACTGTGATTCCCTGTTACCCGGCGCCCCAGCGATCCTGCGATAAACTGATTCCCTGTTACCCGGCGCCCCAGCGATCCTACGATTAACTGTTATTCCCTAATACCCGGCGCCCCAGCGGCCGTCAGCGATCCTGCGATAAACTGATTCCCTGTTACCCGGCGCCCCAGCGACCCTGCGATAAACTGTGATTCCCTGTTACCCGGCGCCCCAGCGGCCGTCAGCGATCCTGCGATAAACTGTGAGCCCTTGTTACCCGACGCCCCAGCGGCCGTCAGCGATCCTGCGATAAACTGTGATTCCTTGTTACCCGGCGCCCCAGCGGCCGTCAGCGATCCTGCGATAAACTGTGATTTCCTGTTACCCGGCGCCCCAGCGATCCTGCGATAAACTGTGATTCCCTGTTACCTGGCGCCCGTCAGCGATCCTGCGATAAACTGTGGTTCCCTGTTACCCGGCGCACGTCAGCGATCGTGCAATAAACTGTGATTCCCCGTTACCCGGCGCCCCAGCGGCCGTCAGCGATACTGCGATAAACTGATTCCCTGTTAACCGGCGCCCTAGCGGCCGTCAGCGACCCTGCGATCAACTGTGATTCCCCGTTACCCGGCGCCCCAGCGGCCGTCAGCGATCATGCGATAAACTGTGATTCCCAGTTACCCGGCGCCCCAGCGGCCGTAAGCGATCCTGCGATAAACGGTGATTCCGTTACCCGGCGCCCCAGCGATCCTGCGATAAACTGTGCTTCCCTGTTACCCGGCGCCCCAGCGATCCTGCGATAAACTGTGCTTCCCTGTTAACCGGCGGCCCAGCGATCCTGCGATAAACTGTGATTCCCCGTTACCCGGCGCCCCAGCGGCCGTCAGGGATCCTGCGATAAACTGTGATTCCCCGTTACCCGGCGCCCCAGCGGCCGTCAGCGATCCTGCGAAAAACTGTGATTCCCCTTTACCCGGCGCCCCAGCGGCCGTCAGCGATCCTGCGATAAGCTGTGCTTCCCTGTTACCCGGCGCCCATCCTCATAAACTGTGATTCCCCGTTACCCGGCGCCCCAGCGGCCGTCAGCGATCATGCGATAAACTGTGATTCCCTGTTACCCGGCGCCCCAGCGGCCGTCAGCGATCCTGCGATAAACTGTGATTCCCCGTTATCCGGCGCCCCAGCGGCCGTCAGCGATCTTACGGTTCAAAAGTTGCCTGCTTGCGTGTGCACACCTGACTTTTGTGACAGCCGGTCTTGAGAATCTATCTGTATTTCTTTCCATGCAGGGGCGTAGCCAAGGGGGGGCGGCAGGGACAGCCGTCCCTCCCTAAGGGCCCCCTGAGGACACGAGCCGCGCGAAGCGGTACTCGCCCGCACTATGCTCTGTGGCCAAATTTTACATTTTATACCAGATAGGGCCCTCTTAAGCACTCTATTCTGTAACAAGGAGAGCCCTTTTTATCCATCATGGCCCTTTGGTGCTGTCGCAGGGGCCCTTTTCGGGGTGCCGCCCCTCCCTGAGCGAAATCCTGGCTACGCCCCTCTTTTTCCATGAGTGTATGTAGACTACCAGGGAGGAAGACACTTAGATCCAAGCTTCGACTTTTGCGTTAATCTCATACATCTTGTATGTGTAATAATAAATATAATTGTTATGTTTATCTTTATTTCTAATAAAAATAACAAGTTCCCTTCAAATGATATATCTATTTGAGCGGAGCCGAAATCAACCAGCTCGGAGTTGGCTTTTTCCGTTCTTTTTTATTCACATAACCTCCAAGTGATTTTTTTATAATCTTTGCTCTTTGCCTCTTTCTTTGTGAAATTCTCTTTGCCGAAATTCTGAATTTATCATAGGGCAAATATTAAACTATGATTGCATACATTATCAAATGTCATTAGTTTTCATTACGTTCGAGAAAAAAACGAAAGCAAGCACACAGAATGTCAGAAGTGGAATGTCGGAATGTCAGAAGTGGTGAACCTTTTCCGGCCGCTTTGATGGAAAAATCACGGGTGTTCGCCCTGAACATTTCTCAGCACGACGTTCACGGGTGTTGGCTCCGAACATTTCTCAGCACGACGTTCACGGGTGGTCACTTGGCCAGTCGGCGTCAAAAATCGCCCAGCTGAAGCCAATCTGGACGGTAACCGGTCACATTCCCAGCCACGACACAGCCCCCCCATTAAACCATTAAAAATATAAACCTAAAAACCGCTCCTCAGACACCGATGACGACGATGACGATGTAGACGCCTTGTCGGCATGGAGTTCTAAAAAAAACGTCAGCGCGGGAATCCTGAACCAGTCGGTGCGGGAGTCCTGAACCAGTCGGTGCAGGAGTCCTGAACCAGTCAGTGCGGGAGTCCTGAACCAGTCAGTGCGGGAGTCCTGAACCAGTCAGTGCGGGAATCCTGAACCAGTCGGTGCGGGAGTCCTGAACCAGTCGGCGCGGAAGTCCTGAACCAGTCATTGCGGGAGTCCTGAACCAGTCAGTGCGGGAGTCCTGAACCAGTCGGCGCGGGAGTCCTGAACCAGTCGGTGCGGAAGTCCTGAACCAGTAGTGCGGGACTCCTGAACCAGTCGGTGCGGGAGTCCTGAACCAGTCGGAGCAGGACTCCTAAAAAACGTCGGCGCGGGAATCCTGAACCAGTCGGTGTGGAAGTCCTGAACCAGTCGGTGCGGAAGTCCTGAACCAGTCGGCGCGGGAGTCCTGAACCAGTCGGTGCAGGACTCCTAAAAAACGCCGGCGCGGGAATCCTGAACCAGTCAGTGAGGGAGTCCTGAACCAGTCAGTGCGGGAATCCTGAACCAGTCGGTGCGGGAATCATGAACCAGTCAGTGCGAGGGTCCTGAACCAGTCAGTGCGAGGGTCCTGAACCAGTCAGTGCGAGGGTCCTGAACCAGTCAGTGCGAGGGTCCTGAACCAGTAGTGCGAGGGTCCTGAACCAGTCAGTGCAGGAGTCCTGAACCAGTAGTGCGGGAGTCCTGAACCAGTAGTGCGGGAGTCCTGAACCAGTCGGTGCCCGGCTAGGGCAATTGTGCCACGCCAATTTGACACGAATTGGATAGGACCTTTCCAGTGACTTCAGACATTCAACCACGCCTCTTCTTCTAGGAACAACCCGCATTTGTGATGAATTGGAGTACATTCGCTTTGCCATCATTCGCCTTGCTGAACCATTTTCAGATATAATCGCTTTGGCGCCTTCTAAAAGCATTCCTTAGGAAACCAAAGCAGGCATGTAGTCCTTCGTAATCTGACATGAGCCAATATATCCGCCCTTCTGTACCAAATGACTCACTGTGGCCAGAAATAGTTCATTCATCATATTCATCAATTCCCATGTCCATCAGTAGCCATGTATTGAAGAGGCAAGATAAATTTTCGGTTTGAATTGAATGCACTGGTTCAGGAGCGGTTTTCCCAGCGGGAGGCAGCAGGTCCAGGGGGCGCCGTTTTCCAGAATGGGGGCGCCATGTGGTCGCGAGTGTAGGCGCCGGGTGCACCAAGCATAGGCAAAACAACTTTCTATTTTGACCATATTGTATTAACCCTCGCCCCACCGGGGGGCCATCGATGGCCCCCCTAAGGTTTTTCCGGGATAGCAGAAAAACGACGAGGCGCAGCACCGCGGTTGAGGGCTCTACCTCTCACTGCATCATTTGCCCATCATCCCTGAAATTTTTTACCCCGGGTCACCCAAGGTCAGGTCACCAGACGAGGTCAACCAAGGTCACCTCACTTCACTTTAGAGCTCTGTAAGAGCTACATTTCAAAGTCAACCGATTTGAAACTTCCTACACTTCATGACCCCTCCAGGGTCTACAAGGTGTATATCCGGGATTTTTCGATTTCGTGCCCTGAGGTCAGGTCACGAGGCGACCTCTCCCATTGGAAAAGCATGGGGAAAAGCTATTTCATGATATAAAAGTCACACAAATGATTGCAAATACTCAGACTGCTCAGAACAACGTTTTTGGACACCCTTTCACGGATCCCAGGGGTCATATTTGCCCTTTGACTTTTCCAAGGTCATCCAAGGTCACCGGAGGTCAAAAACAGTATTTTGACAATAACTTTTGACCTAATTGAGCTAGAGCGGTGAAACAAACACCATCGTGTTTGTCTTGTCACTGGCTTTCATTTGATATACGGCAAGGTCACTTTTTGACCTTTCGTGACCTCAGGTCATATTAGGTCACGAGGTGACCTCTGGCGGTCAAACCACTGGCGGGAGGTCTTTACGTTCCACATAGCGGAAAAAGTACAGGCAATTTGCTATCAAATGTACTTTACCAGGCCTCAATAGCTCTAATGACATAAGAGTTATGCCCAGTTTGCTTAATCATTGCATATTTGAGTGAAAATAGCCGATCTTGACCTAATTTGGCCTCTGGAGGTCAAACCATTGACCTGAGCACTAAAACATGCGAAGTAATTTCTTACTGAATTCACGCGAGCTTTCTATTGCACTTTGCAGATTTGCGCTAACGCCCATATTTTCGGAGTTAGAGGGGGGGCCATCGATGGCCCCCCGGTGGGGCGAAGGTGGCGCCGGACCCCCGGTGGGGCGCGGGTTAAGCCTAACGTCTGGTGACCACTTCTACGCCGTTTAGGTCTCAGGTTCATGTCTGAAACTGTGAAAGGGTAACTGAAATAGCAGCTTATGACCCGGGCGTAATTTGAAGAAGACAAAACATGTATGGAATTTCATAATGGTCGAAGATATCAACCTACTTCACACTAATCTCACAAAATTATCTGAGATAACCGAAAAATGAGTAGCCTGTATCACGTCAAGTGTTAGGCACCAACTCCAAACAGCATCAAGCTACACCATACCATGTAACATTACCATTATGCAGCCACGCCAAGCACCAAATCGAATCAACAGCAACATCGCCGCTGACCACCGCGCCGGCCGGGTTGGGCGTGGCATGTTTACAGGACGGAGTCCTTTCTCCGTCGGCTCCTGGTGAACTCGTCTAAAACGGCATCCACGGTCAGGTGGAGGTGACGGTGTGCCTGCACCATGCAGATCGCCTCCAACCGCTCCTCTGACATGGTCGCCCTGATTGCGGCCGCTGCCAGTGAGACTCGGCTGAAGAAGCGCTCCGGCTCAGCTGTCGTAACTGGAAGCGCGGCCAGGATGTGTGGCAACTGGCTGATGTTAGGGAAGACCTCTGAGGGGCAGGCGTCCAGCGCTGCCTCTGCTGTGGCCGGACGCTCCGTCTCTGACTTGTCTGCCCACATAGCAGTCCAGATGGCAAACTCCTCTTCCTGATGGCCACCTAGGACGCTCGAGTACCGATCGACGGCGGTCTTCACATCAGCCCACGACTTGTCTTGTCTGGGGAGCAGCCCGCTTAGCTGCAGAGAGGCCTGCTGTGGCTCACCGAAGCGAGCCGTCAGCTGTTGCAGCACGCTGCTAAGGAGTTGGTTGAATATGTTGACACGGAAGTAAACTTCCGTGTCTTCGCACTCGCCTGCGTTGCAGTGATACGCAGACCGCGAGGCACAGCGTGGAGGCTTGATGTACGTACACTCCCAAACCCTCAGCAGCATCCCTCGCCTTGCTGAACATGCTGCTGATCTTTGACTCCGGCTCGCTCCTCCACTTCTCCAACGCGCGGGTGGAGGCGCCCAGAAGCTGGGCGGCAGTAACAGCCTCCATGCTCTTGGCCTGGAGGGCGCGAAAAACAGGCAGCAGGGCGGCGCTCACACTCCATACTGAAGAGCGCCACCAGGAATGCGGAAGAGCGAAGTGAGGCCAGAAGCTGATTAGCCTTCTGACGCACTTCAATGCCGTACCAGCTCACTCAATAGTGGCAGTTACCAAGTTGAGGATCGGGATGAAGAATTAGACATAAGACGTTTCACAGACAAAAGTCGAGACTGCAGTCTCGACACTATGTACTCCAGTGTTGCCCAACTCCATGGAGTTGGGCAATAGCCCTGTTCCAGCTGTCAGCACAGTTTTGTCAGCAGGACCTCTAGCCTCTCCTCCAGAAAAGTAACATCAGCGCCATAATCGCCTCTTGGTTGTGCTAAGCAAAGGGAACTCAAACCTTTACACCATTAAAAAATATTAGACTGCCACTTCGTGCACTTACTATTTTTCATCAGCGCAAACAGCACACCGTCAGCCCGTAAAACCTCTAGAACTAGTTCCCGGGGGAGGCTACAGTCCTGTGACGTAGGCGCAACGCGGCCCGCTGATTGGTGCTGACAAAACTCTGCTGACAGCTGGAACAGGGCTAATATTTACATGGGCGTAATCACAGTTGCCAAACCGCTTGCCTCAAATCCCTCTGGCCAGACAGCTTGCCTTGAATTTTTGGGTAAAACCCTCTAAACCTTCTGAAATTTCAATGGAACCCCTAGAACCCTCTGAGAAAACTCAGAGGGAACATCAAAATTGGCACCCACTGCCGGTGGGCGCCCGCCACCGCAGCTGGGCTTGGGGCGGCGCGGGGCGCCACCCCAAGCCCAGGGGGCAGCTGCCCCACTGCCCCCCCTTTGGATCCGCCCCTGCACTGGTTGGCAGTGCGTTTTCCGCCTTCGCCTCATCCTGAAAAATGGGTAAAACAAAAGAGAAGCTGTATTGGTAGTGACGCTGGTGATCTGACTAACCCAGCGGTGGCCGGCGGCGTTGATGGTCAGGTGGTACTTAGCGTCACCGGCAGAACACGGCCAGGCCAGGCCAGGTCATCCACCTTCCACACTCGCCAATGAGCGGCAGCATCTGAAACGAACGGCCCGGTGACAGAAGCCTTCTGCCGCACACCGTTCCCAGCTGCTCCGCCGGCTGGCATTTACCAAACAAGACTTGGAGGGCCTCCGGGGCCCCGGCACTCCATCCAGGCGTGGCGGAACTCTGAGGCAATTTCTGCCAGCGCACCACCTTTGATAGCGTTTGCCAGCATAAATTTTGGAAGATTCTAGCGCGAGAGAAGGGAACCCAAGGGTGTGCCCAGAATATTTCGAACCTTTGAAGATTAATGCCGATCGGGACCGCTCGAAGACAAGCTTGTTGGTATACCCGACATGCATCCGCACAGTTCGGTGAATAACCTCCTAACCTGATGTATTAATGTTTCAACCTCTTGCCTTCATCATAGCAATATTTGAATTCGAAACCACTCGGTGAACAGGCCTACTGATATATTGGTCATAATGAACATGCCTGCCATGTAGTGGCATGCAATGATGGTACCCAGCTAAGTAACGTGCAAAGCAACGGACATCATAAAGCCTTATCAATTTCTCTTCTCCAAGCTATTGGCACGTTTATTTTTCCTGATAACGAACCTCCGTCGTTTTTATACGACTCGATGTCCATGAAGAGATACGGGAGATTCACGATGGTTTAATACTAATTTAACACGAGCATTGGCTGGGGTCTGAGTCACCTTCGCTTTGACGGGGGGAGGGTGGGGGTTACCCGACCCCCGTAAGATCTCGCGACCATGCTAGATAGCGAAAAACAGTAAAAGACGTTAGATAACCCATCCACTTCTCTATCGAAATACTTGAGCCATTTTTTGTCAGGGCACATTTAAGGTCACTAGAGGTCAAAACCTTCCGTCACAGGGATAACGTGTGAATGAAGGTTTTCGGTCATTACATCTACACAAGTAAAGCAAGAGAAAAACAATTTAGACCATTGGAATCCTCGCAGCAACCCACATCGAACGATGTATAATATGACCTTGCTAGGCCAAATATAGGATTTGACCTGACCTGAGGTCAGGTCAAGGTCAAGTTAAAATAAGCGCTCTATCACCATCCATTACTAAGCTATTCAGCTAAAACCATTTTTCCCATGTGTTTCCAATGGAGAGGTCATGGCTCGTAGGTCATTGATATAAAAATACCTTAGGTCATTGATATAAAAATACCAGAACCTATTTTAGAGAACTCGGTGGGCTCATAATGTGATATGAGTTTCAATCGGATACTTTCCCCTGTTCTGACTTATGCTGTCTTAAACTTTTTTTTAGGCCAGGTCACTTGACCTATACTGCTGACCTGACACAGTCAGAGATGGCCTGACCTTAAAATTTTTACCAAAGTTGTAAAAAAGATCAGTGAAAAGGTATGCTAAGTACAGCGGCACTATGCGCCGCCGTTTTTATGCTATCCTAAAAAAACCTGAGGGGGTGGGTACCCGTCCTCCCGTCAAACCGCGTATTAATTTACATAATTGGACTATCCAAGACAACGGGTCCATTAATTTTATCCCCTTTAAACCATTTCGTAAGGTCTACACTGGCAGTAACATTGGATGCACCAAATTTTCAGGAAAAATCTTTGGTCGCCGAAGTTGGACCTTCGGGAAATGTTTCAGTCAAGGGAACAGCGTATCTATGTTAAACGACAATGCCAGCTTCTAAAATTCACTGAAACATTACCAAAAATCACTCAGCCCAGAAGCAGACAGCCACTGGCAATGCGAGGGCAGGACGGGCTGCTGTAACCAATAAGCACTAACCCAGCACGCCTCGTTAGCAGGCCGTGGTAGCCAAAGTCCACGGGGGTCAGAGTCAGGGCTGCTGTACCCAATAAGCACTAACCCAGCACGCCTCGTTAGCAGGCAGTGGTAGCCAAAGTCCACGGAGGTCACAGGCATCTGCCAATCGTTGGGCAGATGCGGCAGGGCTCGGCTGGACCACCAGCAATTCAGCTGCTCATCTGAAACGAACGGAGGCCGTCGGTGTACTTGGCAGCGGCCGTGTAGTTCTGTGCCGGACCGGCCCGGCTGTGCCCCTGGCAGAAAGCCCAGTCATTTCCATTTGATACTTGCTCTAAAATGGGTCGTGACTCGGCATAACACTTCAGTGACGCCACAGCAACACCTGCTCAAGTCATAGCTCCGAGTATTTCGCCAACTCTATCCGAAGCGACTCCTCAAAAAAAATGGATCGACATAAGAAAATACTTCCTGGCATCTAAGAAACCTGAGCCAAAGACGAGCCACTTCACTTCAGTGACCGTGATTGGGCAGACAAACTCAACCATCATTTTGTCGAAGCAGGTGCGGAAGTCGCAGCAGCGCTTTCAGCTGTGCCTCAAGGGGTTACGCTAAGGCCAAGACCTCCAAGAGTCTGCTCTGACGCATTCCGAGTGCAACCTGTCACCCCTCCCGAATTATGGAATGCGCTGAAACGCATGGGCAGCTCACGTGCGTGCGGAAATGATGGCATTACGATCCAGATGCTAAGAATAACTTACGCAGTTGTTGGTCCACATCTTCAAAACGTCATCAACTGTTCACTGCGTACTGGCGAGGTACCTCCACAGTGGAAGGAGGCCTCAGTGATCCCACTCTACAAAAAAGGCAACCTCCGTGATCCCGGGAATTTCCGGCCAATTTCCATCCTTAGTGTGGTTAGCAAACTGCGCGAGAAGGTAGCATGTCTCCAACTATCGTCCAATCTCGAGAAAAACCACATACTGTGTGAAAACCAGCACGGTTTCAGACCAGGACATTCAACTGAAACAGCAATGCTAGAAACGGTTAATTTCATCTCCGACAGCATGGATCAAGTACACGTCACTACCCTCTTAACAGCTGACACATCGCGCGCGTTTGACAGCGTGGAACACTCGCGCCTTCTCCAGAAGCTAGGGTGGTATGGTATAGACAAACACTGGTTCAAGGACTGGCTATCAAATAGGACTCAAAAGATCCAGGGAGGGAGAGCTGGGTCACTACCAGTGACGCACGGCGTGGTCCAAGGCTCACTCCTGGGACCAAAGTTGTTTTTTATCTTCACAAATGACCTGGCATCTCACTTGTCTTCTGGCAAGCTACTCATGTACGCGGATGATGCACAGTACCTAGATTCAGACACTCTGGTAAGCATCTGACACCTTAAACTGCGTGTGGAAAGTATCCTCATTGGCATCCTCATTGGATTATATCGCCTAAGCTGCAAAATGCCATCAGAGACCAGAAAACTTCTGGTTCAGGCCCTTGTGTTCCCACATATTGTATTGTATTGTATGACTGTATGGGGAGGTTGCAATGCCACTCAAAAACAACGTATCCAGAAAGTTTTAAATTTTGGCGCACGCATCGTAAAGGGACTGAGCAGGCATGAACACGTGGCCCGAGCCCTGCAATCCCTGGGCTGGCCAACGTTTCCTGATTTGCTAAAGAAACGGGACATACAAATTATTAAAAGGCTGCTCTCCGACGACTCTGGCAGTGCACTGTCGCGGTCAGTTTCGCGGCGCTCCGAAATCTCTAGCCGGAGCACACGCGGGACTGACCGTTGGAGGGGGTAACGACGCACCAACTGCCAGGGTCATACGGCGAGGGACAGACCGTGATGTGCTAGAACTCCCAAGGGTGCGAACGGAGCAAGCCAAACACAGTTTTCGTTTCAGGGGCGTAGAAGCATGGAACAGTGGGATGAGATAGTTAGGTATATGTCTAATTGTACAGTAGGCATTTTCACGGTACACGGAGAGCACACGGTACACGGAGCACGGAGAGCAGACGGTACACGGCACACGGTACACGGTAGAGAGCAGACGGTACACGGTACACGGAGAGCACACGGTACACGGTACACGGAGAGCACACGGTACACGAAGAGCAGACGGTACACGGTACACGGAGAGCACACGGTACACGGTACACGGAGAGCACACGGTACACGGTACACGGAGAGCACACGGTACACGGAGAGCAGACGGTACACGGTACAAGGAGAGCATACGGTACACGGTACACGGAGAGCACACGGTACACGGCACACAGAGATCACACGGTGCACGGTACACGGAGAGCACACGGTACACGGTACACGGCACACGGTACACGGAGAACAGACAGTACACGGCACACGGTACACGGAGAGCAGACGGTACACGGTACACAGAGAGCAGACGGTACACGGTACACGGAGAGCACACGGTACACGGCACACGGTACACGGAGAGCACACGGTACACGGAGAGCAGACGGTACACGGCACACGGTACACTGAGAGCAGACGGTACACGGTACACGGTACACGGTACACGGTACACGGTACACGGTACACGGAGAGCACACGGTACACGGAGAGTACACGGTACACGGTATAAGGAGAGCATACGGTACACGGTACACGGAGAGCACATGGTACACGGCACACGGAGATCACACGGTACACGGTACACGGAGAGCACACGGCACACGGTACACGGAGAGCACACGGTACACGGCACACGGTACACGGAGAGCAGACGGTACACGGCACACGGTACACGGAGAGCAGACGGTACACGGTACACGGTGCACGGAAGTACACTGTACACGGAGAGCAGACGGCACACGGTACACGGAGAGCACACGGTACGCGGTACACGGAGAGCAGACGGTACACGGTACACGGAGAGCACACGGTACACAGTACACGGAGAGCACACGGTACACGGAGGCACACGGTACACGGAGAGTACACGGTACACGGAGACACACGGTACACGGAGAGCACACGGTACAAGGTACACGGTACACGGATAGCACACGGTACACGGAGAGAGATGGTAAACAGTACACGGAGAGCAGACGGTACACGGTACACGGAGAGTACATGGTACACGGTACACGGAGATCACACGGTACACGGTACACGGAGAGCAGACGGTAAACGGAGAGCACAAGGTACACGGAGAGTACACGGTACACAGAGAGCAGACGGTACACGGAGAGCGCACGGTACACGGTACACGGAGAGCACACGGTACACGGTACACGGAGAGCACACGGTACACCGTACACGGAGATCACACGGTACACGGAGATCACACGGTACACGGAGAGCAGACGGTACACGGCACACAGTACACGGAGAGCAGACGGTACACGGCACACGGTACACAGTACACAGAGAGCACACGGTACACGGAGAGCACACGGTACACGGTACACGGAGATCACACGGTACACGGAGAGCAGACGGTACACGGTACACGGAGATCACACGGTACACGGAGAGCAGACGGTACACGGCACACGGTACACGGTACACGGAGAGCACACGGTACACGGTACACGGAGAGCAGACGGTACACGGCACACGGAGAGCAGACGGTACACGGCACACGGTACACGGAGAGCACAGATACAGGTACACGGAGAGCACACGGCACACGGAGAGAAGACGGTACACGGCACACGGAGAGCAGACGGTACACGGCACACGGTACACGGAGAGCACACGGTACACGGAGAGCACACGGTACACGGAGACACACGGTACACAGAGAGCAGACGGTACACGGTACACGGAGAGCAGATTGTACACGGTACACGGAGATCACACGGTACACGGCACACGGAGAGCACACGGTACACGGTACACAGAGAGCAGACGGTACACGGTACACGGAGACACACGGTACACGGCACACGGTACACGGAGAGCAGACGGTACACGGCACACGGTACACGGAGAGCAGACGGTACACGGCACACGGTACACGGAGAGCAGACGGTACACGGCACACGGTACACGGAGAGCAGACGGTACACGGCACACGGTACACAGAGAGCAGACGGTACACGGTACACGGAGATCACACGGTCCACGGCACACGGAGAGCACACGGTACACGGTACACGGAGAGCAGACGGTACACGGTACACGGAGATCAGACGGTACACGGTACACGGAGATCACACGGTACACGGTACACGGAGAGCACACGGTACACGGCACACGGTACACGGAGAGCAGACGGTACACGGCACACGGTACACGGAGAGCAGACAGTACACGGCACACGGAGATCAACGGTACACGGCACACGGAGAGCACACGGTACACGGAGAGCAGACGGTACACGGTACACAGAGAGCACACGGTACACGGTACACGGCACACGGTACACGGAGGGCAGACGGTACACGGTACACGGAGATCACACGGTACACGGCACACGGACATCACACGGTACACGGTACACAGAGAGCAGACGGTACACGGTACACGGAGGGCAGACGGTACACGGTACAGGGAGGGCAGACGGTACACGGTACACGGAGATCACACGGTACACGGCACACGGTACACGGAGAGCAGACAGTACACGGCACACGGTACACGGAGAGCAGACGGTACACGGTACACGGAGATCACACGGTCCACGGCACACGGAGAGCACACGGTACACAGAGAGCAGACGGTACACGGTACACGGAGGGCAGACGGTACACGGTACACGGAGATCACACGGTACACGGCACACGGTACACGGAGAGCAGACAGTACACGGCACACGGAGATCACACGGTACACGGCACACGGAGAGCACACGGTACACGGTACACGGAGAGCAGACGGTACACGGTACACGGAGATCACAGGTCCAGGCACACGGAGAGCACACGGTACACAGAGAGCAGACGGTACACGGTACACAGAGAGCAGACGGTACACGGTACACGGAGATCACACGGTACACGGTACACAGAGATCACACGGTACACGGCACACGGTACACGGAGAGCAGACAGTACACGGCACACGGTACACGGTACACGGAGAGCAGACAGTACACGGTACACAGAGATCACACGGTACACGGCACACGGTACACGGAGAGCAGACAGTACACGGCACACGGTACACGGAGAGCAGACAGTACACGGCACACGGTACACGGAGAGCAGACGGTACACGGTACACGGAGCACACGGTACACGGTACACGGAGATCACACAGTACACGGAGAGCAGACGGTACACGGCACACGGTACACGGTACACAGAGAGCAGACAGTACACGGTACACGGAGAGCAGACGGTACACGGCACACGGTACACGGAGAGCAGACGGTACACGGCACACGGCACACGGTACACGGAGAGCAGACGGTATCGCCTAGCGCCGGCAATATTCCCCAGCCACGTCAGCTTTCATCACCACATTGATCAAATACTGGAACTCAAAAGCGGATCCAGGAGGGGATATCGGGGCATATTCCCCTCCCGATCGACCACCGGTTCTCCCTGAAATGGCTACGGTGCCCTCCTGAAAGGCCGATGTCGCCCCTCTAAAACTTCGCTTCCCACCCAGGCTGCGAATTTCGGCGCCCCCACAGTAAGACTGGCGCCCAGGCTTAGGTTGTACCGTCCAAAATTGCTGCCCCCTCCTCCCCCCGACCATGTGCTACCCCCTCCAGATGGGACACATATCGCTTTTTAACAGTTTATGATATATCGCAGAAATAAGCTTGAGCTTGGTTGGCAGGCCAGGTATCCCTTAAATCTTCATTTTTGTCGATGGATAAAACAATTCGCCCGTAAAATATTTCTAGTAGACTCCGGATAAAGTTTTTCGACTTTACCACAAAATTTCAACTACAAAAGACACTGTTTCTGCTCCGATTGAAGCCAAAAATGGTTTCTTGGAAAGCTTCTTCCTGCTCGTTCCACCTATTCATGTTTCACAGTTCTTTACAGCACTGCGTGCTGACATTTAAAAAACAATTTTCTGAAATGCAAATGAATCCAGGTCGAAAAAATGAGTAATTGCAATACATTAGACAAGATATTGACATCAAATTGAAAACCTATTCAATCAGCACAACCAGCAAGCATTTGCAAAGAGGTTTCTTCTTAAAAATTAAAAATTTAGACAACGGATCAGGTCGCGAGCGCCACTCGAATCGATTCATCCAATATCCAATATCTTTAACACGCCACTCCAATCTATTAAGCATATGAAAGTGTTTCATGCACCAGAATTCATATTTCCAGTACACGAGAAGCAAATCAGTGAGTAAAGGAGATATGAGCAGTTTATGAAGGGGTATCATCTTCAGATATGGTAGCTTTCTGGGGGTTACCTAGCTTTACCTAACCATTTTTCATATGTGACATCACGAACGCGTCATTTTCCCGTTTTTTTGCATAGATTTGGCAGAAAATTTTGAGCAATGAAGCTGTACAGAAGACATCCCCCTCGGTTTACCCAAAGATTCAAACTTGTAAGTGTTCATTCTCTGACCGACTCTGTCAGTATTATGCAAATACAGATGCATGTACCTAAATTGATGATACATGTTTTAACCTCTAGAACTTGTCGATAGTAATTCCATCCTCTATCCATTAGATTTGCCTTGAGCAGCCATTCCTTGGAAAAATCACAATACTGTTGACCGTTTAATTAACCCTATTTCCATCAGGGTGGTAATCCCCCATCAAGTTTTCCCGTAATATCTCCTAAACCGGGGGCGGTAGGCTTTTGAAACCGTCTGACTTTTCCTAGTGCAATATTTATATTACTTTTCTTACAATATTGAGGGCAGTTGGAATGTTCCAATGTTGGGAATAACATTACAGGTGATAACTTTTTTGTCTTTGGATCCAATTTTTGGCAGAGGCGGTTAGGCAAATCCGATATAGGGGGTCTCTAATGCAATCATTTTTTACTCGTGTAGAGTGAATACACAGCTTCTAGAATAGCCGGGAGGGCCGGGAGGAATGAAAATATCCATTAACATACTCCTATCCCTATATTATATGATAAAAGGAAGCCGTAGGCGTACATAGGTTGCGTAATTAGGGGGTGTGACGCATGTACAAGTGTTTTTAGTGAATGAGGCAAATCATCTTGGGTATGCATTTCGCTCCAGGATCCAATAGAAAAACAAGTTCATAGGCGGATCAAGGGGAGTCCCTCCGGCTTTGGCATGGGTGGATGTAGGTTTGGTAGTATCAAAAGTACTCATGTACAGTTGAGGAACGAATGCAGGCACATGCCTTTCAGTCACTGAAAATGTCCGTATCGCCCCGGTATTTTCCTGCCCTGCATCCGCCTCTGATGCTTTTTTCATTTTATCACTCATATAGATGTCAGATATACCATGCAGCATCTGACGTTTGCTCATCTCTACAACAGCACTGAGAAAATGTGTATGCTTCACCCCATATCTAGCCCTAGAGACGCCATTGAATTTCGAATTCTCATATAGTTGAAGTGTGTGATAATTCTTATCATTTGTCTATCTATACGTTCTAGTTTTGTGAAATTCTGACATCAGGGACATGAGTTACGGTGAATAAAAAAGGGCCCCCAAAATGGTATATTTTGCACGCCCCTGCCCGCAGTTTTCAAAATTTTCGAATTTTCCTTTTTCAAAGAAGAGTTCACTGTGAGACAAAGCGACTGCATTTCGGATTTTTATAATCGGTCGAGGTAAATTTCAAGATGTTAGGGGAGCCGAATCGCCAGCCCTGGCGGAAATAGGGTTAGCCACGAGCCTGACGGAAATAGGGTTAACCAATGGTAAGCTTCAAATCTGGCAATCCTGACTATTGACCACAACACATACAAAAAAGGCGGCGAAATTGCTGGCGACCGGCACCGGTCCACTTTCACCAGCATGATTGTTTCCGGGCCCCAGGCACCCCGCCGTTACCATCAGGCAGCTGCTGCCAGCAATATAGCTTCGAGGTGCTCACACTGCCGATCCAACGGCAGTGTGCAGCTTGGTTGGCTGTGGCGTGCTCAGGCTCTGTGACAGCCGCCACCGTGACGTCACATCCACTCTGTCGGTGACTCCGTCACGGAGATGCCGGCAGATCCCGGGCGGGCCGGCCGAGCGCGGCCCAGCCGTGCTATCGACCCGGGAACACGCGTTAGAGAGCGCTTTTCAGCCGCCGCCACCCATCTTACACACATGACGCATGTATTTACACTTCAGTCTGCGTGACACTGGAAACCAATCAGCCATCGACGGCTTCTTACTGAAGCCAAGGCGGAGTTCAGAAGGGAGGTGTCCAACAACTGGTCACCACGTGACGAGCCCTGATTTTGATGTTTGTGGAAGAAACTTTCTTACGGACATAAAAAAGCAACAAAAATACCAAATGTCCCCGTTGAGTCACATTCACAAATTTAAAAGACTATCAAATCATTCCAGGCCACATTCAAACTACTTCTTCGGTTCGGTGGAAAATCATGGTATCTTTATAGTTCTACAGCCCATCAGATTTTCACGTATTTGTTCTCACACTGCGAATCTGCAACTCCCTACATAAGCTAGCTTGACCGCGCCCTAGCAGCACGTCAGACCGCGCCCTAGCAGCGCGTCAGACCGCGCCCTAGCAGCGCGTCAGCACAGTGTGAGGTGTGGGTTGTGTACCTTCGCACCGCGCTAGCGTTCGCGCCGGGGAGCTCAGATTCCGCACCACCTGTGCGGGAAGAGCAGACCACGTCAGACACACGGCTCCATCAGCAGGCCATCATATATATATATATATATATATATATATATATATATATATATATATATATATATATATATGAGAGTGGGCTGTGTGGATGGCTCGAGCGAGAGATCACTTTAAGGATAGTACGATAGGAGACTATACCAGCACAGATTCGGGTCTTCGTAGGTCAGCATAGCGCATTCCAGGTTGTGAGATATACACTCGCAAATAGCCACACAATTTCACTCTTGGATAGCCGCGCTGTCGGCTGTAGGCTAGCAGCAACCCAAATATTCAGGGCTCATTGTCACGCAGCTGTGGGCAAGCAACTCTCCTTTGGAGACGCGTCTCACCCTCCAAAGAACACAAAACACCGCCGACTATCCACCATCTGGCCACACTTGAGAGTGAAACACGCCTGGCGGCGGCTAGCCTAGCCGCGCGGCTAGAAGCTCTCCTGCACAAAGGCGTGCCGAAGTGCCTCCGATGGTGAGAGCCGCTTGCTGGAATCCACCATCAGCGCCTTCTCCAGCAGCTCGCGCAGCTGGTGGACCTGCAATCACCGCCCTCCGTTATTCCGCTGCCTTTGAGGGCCCATTACGACCCGCCCGCCGTCATTCCGCTGCATTTGAGGGCCCATTACGACCCGCCCTCCGTTATTCCGCTGCCTTTGTGGGCCCATTACGACCCGCCCGCCGTCATTCCGCTGCATTTGAGGGCCCATTACGACCCGCCCGCCGTTATTCCGCTGCCTTTGAGGGCCCATTACGACCCGCCCGCCGTTATTCCGCTGCATTTGAGGGCCCATTACGACCCGCCCTCCGTTATTCCGCTACCTTTGTGGCCCATTACGACCCGCCCGCCGTTATTCCGCTGCCTTTGTGGGCTCATTACGACCCGCCCGCCGTTATTCCGCTGCCTTTGTGGGCCCATTATGACCCGCCCGCCGTTATTCCGCTGCCTTTGAGGGCCCATTACGACCCGGCCGCCGTTATTCCGCTGCCTTTGTGGGCTCATTACGACCCGCCCGCCGTTATTCCGCTGCCTTTGTGGGCCCATTACGGCCAAGAACTATCAGTCCCCTGTTCAAGGGAATATGGCACCTTCACGGTAGTAAAACTGAAGTATTATTCGTAAAGATCATGGAGAAAAGCCCTGCCTACACATTTTGATTCTCTCAATACTCAGCTCTTACGAAAAGAGAACAGAACTTCATAAAAGACAACTAATTTTTGAGCGCACGGATAGGTCTACTGAGCCGGGACGGTTGGCCTGCCGGGCCTGGTCTGGTGGGGATTGGCTCTTGTCATTATAGTTTCCTAATAGGCATTCTGAGCTTAGCTCCTTTGTCGACCTCTAAAGCACCGTGATAATATTTAAATTCGAGATAAATTTAAGGGGAGAAGGAACAAGTAATTAAGAGCTTGGTTATCTTCATTTTAAGGGGACAATAGAGTCTAGTAGTTCAGCAGGTTACATTATAATTTTGGGTATTAGGGAGTGGGAAGGCTTAGCACTCCGTAGTACAGCTATGATGTTGAGTCTGTGGAGGGCCCAGCACTCCAGAATAAAGCTATGGTGTTGAATCTGTGGAGGGCTCAGCACTCCAGAATAAAGCTATGGTGTTGAGTCTGTGGAGGGCTTAGCACTCCAGAATAAAGCTATGGTCTTGAGTCTGTGGAGGGCTCAGCACTCCAGAATAAAGCTATGGTGTTGAATCTGTGGAGGGCTCAGCACTCCAAAATAAAGCTATGGTCTTGAGTCTGTGGAGGGCTCAGCACTCCAGAATAAAGCTATGGTCTTGAGTCTGTGGAGGGCTCAGCACTCCAGAATAAAGCTATGGTGTTGAATCTGTGGAGGGCTTAGCACTCTGGAGTACAGCTATGGTGTTGAGTCTGTGGAGGGCTCAGCACTCCAGAATAAAGCTATGGTGTTGAATCTGTGGAGGGCTCAGCACTCCAGAATAAAGCTATGGTGTTGAATCTGTGGAGGGCTCAGCACTCCAAAATAAAGCTATGGTCTTGAGTCTGTGGAGGGCTCAGCACTCCAGAATAAAGCTATGGTCTTGAGTCTGTGGAGGGCTCAGCACTCCAGAATAAAGCTATGGTGTTGAATCTGTGGAGGGCTTAGCACTCTGGAGTACAGCTATGGTGTTGAGTCTGTGGAGGGCTTAGCGCTCCAGAATAAAGCTATGGTGTTGAACCTATGGAGGGCTTAGCACTCCAGAATAAAGCTATGGTGTTGAACCTATGGAGGGCTTAGCACTCTGGAGTACAGCTATGGTGTTGAGTCTGTGGAGGGCTTAGCGCTCCAGAATAAAGCTATGGTGTTGAACCTATGGAGGGCTTAGCACTCCAGAATAAAGCTATGGTGTTGACCCTATGGAGGGCTTAGCACTCCAGAATAAAGCTATGGTGTTAAATCTATGGAGGGCTTAGCACTCCAGAATAAAGCTATGGTGTTGAGTCTGTGGAGGGCTTAGCACTCCAGAATAAAGCTATGGTGTTGAATCTATGGAGGGCTTAGCGCTCCGGTGTAAAGCTATGCTGTTGAATCTGTGGAGGGCTTAGCACTCCAGAATAAAGCTATAGTGTTGAGTCTGTAGAGGGCTTAGCACTCCAGAATAAAGCTATAGTGTTGAGTCTGTGGAGGGCTTAGCACTCCAGAATAAAGCTATGGTGTTGAATCTATGGAGGGCTTAGCACTCCAGAATAAATCTATGGTGTTGAGTCTGTGGAGGGCTTAGCACTCCAGAATAAAGCTATGGTGTTGAGTCTGTGGAGGGCTCAGCACTCCAGAATAAAGCTATGGTGTTGAATCTGTGGAGGGCTTAGCACTCCAGAATAAAGCTATGGTGTTGAGTCTGTGGAGGGCTTAGCACTCCAGAATAAAGCTATGGTGTTGAATCTGTGGAGGGCTTAGCACTCCAGAATAAAACTATGGTGTTGAATCTATGGAGGGCTTAGCACTCCAGAATAAAGCTATGGTGTTGAGTCTGTGGAGGGCTTAGCGCTCCAGTGTAAAGCTATGGTGTTGAATCTATGGAGGGCTTAGCGCTCCGGTGTAAAGCTATGGTGTTGAATCTGTGGAGGGCTTAGCACTCCAGAATAAAGCTATGGTGTTGAGTCTGTGGAGGGCTTAGCACTCCAGAATAAAGCTATAGTGTTGAGTCTGTGGAGGGCTTAGCACTCCAGAATAAAGCTATGGTGTTGAATCTATGGAGGGCTTAGCACTCCAGAATAAAGCTATGGTGTTGAATCTATGGAGGGCTTAGCGCTCCGGTGTAAAGCTATGCTGTTGAATCTGTGGAGGGCTTAGCACTCCAGAATAAAGCTATGGGGTCGAGTCTGTGGAGGGCTTAGCACTCCAGAATAAAGCTATAGTGTTGAGTCTGTGGAGGGCTTAGCACTCCAGAATAAAGCTATGGTGTTGAATCTATGGAGGGCTTAGCACCCCAGAATAAAGCTATGGTGTTGAGTCTGTGGAAGGCTATGGTGTAGCACTCTGGAGTAAAGCTATGGTGTTGAGTCTGTGGAGGGCTCAGCGCTCCGGTGTAAAGATATGCTGTTGAATCTATGGAGGGCTCAGCACACCAGAATAAAGCTATGGTGTTGAATCTATGGAGGGCTTAGCACTCCAGAATAAAGCTATGGTGTTGAATCTATGGAGGGCTTAGCGCTCCGGTGTAAAGCTATGCTGTTGTATCTATGGAGGGCTTAGCACTCCAGAATAAAGCTATGGTGTTGAATCTATGGAGGGCTTAGCGCTCCAGAGTAAAGCTATGGTGTTGAATCTATGGAGGGCTTAGCGCTCCAGAGTAATGCTATGGTGTTGAGTCTGTGGAATAGGGTGGGCGTTATAACACTTTTCAAAATCTAAACTTTTTTCACACGGTTTTAGACGGTAGACACAAGTATAAGGACAATCCTGCAAACAAATTTGTCATTTTCTCGAATGTAAGCAACGGAGTTTCCCTTTTTAACCCTCCCCCTAGTGGGACGGAAGGGTGCTGACTAACCCCCTACAGATTTTTCGTTGTCGCGGAGAAACGGCGGCGCCAAGCGCCACCGTACATGGCAGAGCTTATCATTAATCAATTCTGCAACTTCCCTAAAAATTTTAAGTTCGGGTCAACTCGGGTCAGGTCACTAGGCCAGGTCAAGTGACCTCACTTCAATTTTTTGTGGGATTGCATAACTTGGAGTAGTGTTAATTTATCAATGTGAAACATTTCTCATATAATAGGCTCACCGGGGGCTACAAACTATGTTTCGGTATTTTGTATATTGTTGACCTAAGGTCAGGTACGAATCATGACCTCTCCATTGGAAATACATGGGGAAAGCGCAAATTTTCCGAAAAAATGTTTCTTTTCCTGTATATAACGCTTATAGGGACTTCTTATTCCTGGGATCGTAGTATCACAGGCCACTCGCAAGGTTCATTTTGCAAGTTTTGATCTGTGACCTCTGAGAGGTCATTTGGGTCTACTTTAGCACGTTTTGAGAGTTATGTCAATAGCTGCGCAGTAAATTGCAATAGAGCTCTCATTTGGATACCACAATGTTTGATTTGTCATTACGAGTCAAGTGATATGCATATTGACTATATTTAGTTAGATGATGACCTTGACCTGACCCTGGGTCATGCCATTTTTATACTTTGATCTAGTATGGTCATATTGTACATCGTTCGAATCACCATGAAGAGAGGAATTGAATGACGTGTAAAATTTGGCTCCGGCTTAACTCAGCCAAACGCTAGAGTAATATGCTTACAACTTATGTATATAGATGGCTTTCAATTTCTAGCTTGGAAATTGTTCAACACATAAATATCGTATTCCTGTTCTGCCAAAACTCAAACTACGAATCTGTTGCAATATTAAATTATTACAATACAAAATACAAATCAGAGTGCACTCCATCACTAAGGCTGAAAAGCAAAGCGACATCGGAACCAATTTTGACAAGCTGGGCAAGTGCTGACACCCCCCTTTTGAATCTTTTTTAATTTTGTCCAAGTTGTTCCTAGTACGGCTGTTGGAGTCGGAGTCTCACTCAAGTCATCAATAGACTTGTCACGGAGACCCCAACCCCAACACCCGAACGAGCAATTCCCACAATGAAGGGTTAATTTAGAAGCCAAAGTTTAACGTCCCACAAAACACGGGGACGGCCGACCCGTTCAGGTCACCCACTCATCAGTTAGTTGCCGGCCGACCTTCGTCGGATAAACTATTGAGCGCCGGAGCGTCTCAGGAGAAGCGATCCCAAGCCTGGACATGCACTGCCACTGTATGTTTCTGAGCAGCGAGCCGGAGCCCAACGCTCTACCAACTGAGCTACCGGGGAGGCTGTACGGAAATTCCCGCTATTTACATCAATCCTTTCTGAGAAAACAGCCGGCGGTAGCAGCACTCCAAGAAACACACTTTGATGACAGCCATCACGATAAATTCAAAATCTCGGGCAACTCTTGGTACCACCATAACGTAAACGCTACTGCCCGAAAAGCGGGCACAGCCATCCTTATAGGAAATAGCATCCCCCACAGCCCAGTGCCTCTGGTAACGCCACTGCACTGTGTAACTATTAGCTTAACAATACAACACGTCAAATTGACGGTGATTTCAATGTATATGTATACATCTCAATGTGAACCCGATCTAACGAATCGGGACTTCGCACAGCTTTGGACATGTAAACGGCCCTGTGTTATTCCTTCGAGCTTTAAGTGGTCACCACCCGTCATGAGGCGACGCCACCACAAACCGTCGAGGTGAAATTATCTATGACACAATAGACTCTCAAAGCCTAGTTATCTTAAATAACCACGCATCGACCCACCAAGCATTGCATTTATTTATTTATTTATTTTTATTTATTTGACTTACACGGCATCTCCACTATTCATGTGGCTATTTTGAAGCCAGTCGTAATGAAGATGAGGGACATAAATGACAACTTAAGCAAAAACATACTGTTAGGATAAGGATAAGGATAGGATGGTTGATGGGGAAGGACAAGGATTACCCACGGGGAGGGTCGCCACAGGCGCCGCGCTCAGCCCATGGGGTGAGGTAGTGGGACTTGATGAAGGGATCCGGTGAAAAAATGGAAAACAACAAACAAGGCGTGACGATGACGGTGATGATGAATAATTCTCGTTCTTTTTCGGCTGGTCTGTCTTTTCGTTCTTGTGCTGTTGGCTGTCACATCTGGGAGTGTCGCATTTCTTGTTTCGTCGGCTGGTGACTGGGTTTGCGCTGATGTCGTGACATGTCGTTTGGGAATCGTTAATGTCCTGGGTCGTTTTTCGGCTCTTAATCGTTCTCGGTACGCACACACTGGTCGATTGTTAGTTATCACTTGTACATGTTTTTCTCTTGCTGCTGGTTCCTGTTCTTTCAGTTCCTCCACGGCTTATGTTATTAATGCACGGCACATTGGTTCTGTTCACTGAGGGGTCCAGGCAAAAAACACGTGTTCTTGAGAGAAAATTGAAGTAGATATTTTGTCGCAGAAAACATGACAGGATATGAAAATTCACAAAATTACCCAAACTTTAAAGCTTTTAAACGACAGAAAATTCACATGACCGAACTGAAAAAATAACTTATTTGAATCCAGCACTTCTTCATGTACAAGGCGCTTACTTTATTATTAGCTAATGACTAATATTTAGCGACATCTAAACCTTTTTTCAAGAGCAAAGAAATTACGTCCGCACAGTTCGGCTGCACTCGACCAACGGAATGCATGGTGGGCATTCTGATACATCAATGGATATTTCGTGCTGAAAACCTCGAATTGCGTCACTGTTCACCTGTGATGTCCAGGACAACCCAGGCAGGAGCGATCATATCCCTGCCTGGGATGTCGAAGACAACCCAGGCAGGAGCGATCACCTCCCTGCCTGGGATGTCGAGGACAACCCAGGCAGGAGCGATCACCTCCACTGTTTACCTGTGATGTCGAGGACAACTCAGGCAGGAGCGATCACCTCCACTGTTTACCTGGGATGTCGAGGACAACCCAGGCAGGAGCGATCACCTCCACTGTTTACCTGGGATGTCGAGGACAACCCAGGCAGGAGCGATCACCTCCACTGTTTACCTGGGATGTCGAGGACAACCCAGGCAGGAGCGATCACCTCCACTGTTTACCTGGGATGTCGAGGACAACCCAGGCAGGAGCGATCACCTCCACTGTTTACCTGGGATGTCGAGGACAACCCAGGCAGGAGCGATCACCTCCACTGTTTACCTGGGATGTCGAGGACAACCCAGGCAGGAGCGATCACCTCCACTGTTTACCTGGGATGTCGAGAACAACAGGCAGGAGCGATCACCTCAATGTTTACCTGGGATGTCGAGGACAACCCAGGCAGGAGCGATCACCTTCACTGTTTACCTGGGATGTCGAGAACAACCCAGGCAGGAGCGATCACCTCCACTGTTTACCTGGGATGTCGAGGACAACCCAGGTAGGAGCGATCACCTCCCTGTCAAAATCGATATTACTACAGCATCACTCGACCATGTTAATATTTTACCCCTTCCTGGAAGCTAAAACGTACGGACTAGACTAGATTTGAGGCAGAGGTCGACCTCACCCTGGTCACCGAGGGTGACCCCGATTCGGCAGACATTGAGATAGTACTAAGAGCCATCAGCTCAGCAGCAAGTCACAATACCATAAAGCAAAGAAACCCAAAAGAAAAAGGACCTGCATGGTGGCACGCAGTGACGGCACACGCCAAAGTTGAAATGATTACAGCCAGAAGGACCCTTCAGACAGCAAAATCCCACTGGGGGATTCCAGGACAGGTCGACCAAGACTTGACACCACCAAGTCCAGGAAGAAATCTAAAACTTTGTCTACGGGATACTTCTGGCTGTGTGAATCTTGGCCCCCTCCGACCAACGGTTGCCGAGTTATAGCCCGAGGAATTTTTGAGAGGTCAGCTTGTAGACTCATTTTTGTTGCTTCATATCTGAAAAACGCATTGCCTAATTAACAATTTTTAGATATAATTGAATTTGTCTTGAACCACTAGATTATTTTGAAAGGATAACATTAAAAAATTGACTTTTATTGGTTTGAAATTTTCTTTTGTGACCTAGCTTGACCTTTTGGCAGTTCAAATTTACCTTTCAGACACCTCAAAAGTTTTGCTCAATAAATTATCGTTCGTTAAATAAAACTAAAAAATGCGTTCTCGCTATAAACTCCAAATTGTCAGCACCTAAGATAGATATGCAGACGACCTGCAGACCACTGCAGTAGTACAGTCATATGTTTAAAACCACAAACAAAGCGATTGCTTTTAGAATCGTTTGCGTGGCATGATACTGCATTGTATTCACTAAATTTTCATCGTGCAAGTGTCAGAAAAAGTTCATAAAAACTAACACGCGCCCAACCGAAGCGGCGGGTAACCGGCCTCCTCAGGTTTCACAGGTAAGAACTATCGCGCAGCCCCGCCGTACTTCATCTACCTCTTACCCGACATTTTTGCATCTTCTGGAAAAATGTGGTCAGGTCAGATCGCCGGTCAAGAGACCTAACCTCAAAAAACTTTAGATGCGTGTCAGTAAGATCAACCTTAAGCTCTGGTCCTTAGATTCACATCACATGGTAGTCACCGAGAAAGATAATTGTTCATTGCAGTATTTCCATATTGATAACCTGGGACAAGGTCAGGGTCACGACTTTCCATTAGAAATGCATAGAGCAATTCGTAAATTTTCATAACTTGCGAGAATTGCTGAGAATTGTAATGGCGGTTTTATTTTTACGTATTCGTGTCCGACTTGCCACAGCAGTTTGATTAATATCCTTTTTACCACACAGACCTAAGCCCGACTCTAGGTTAAATCAGGTGAATTTTGAAATTTGACTAGACAAGATTATAAGATATATAACCCGATCGGGCTCGACAAGAGCATTCCAATGGTGCTGAAAATTTTCTACGGCTCTGCTCTGTCAGCCATTATGCCACAAAGTTTAGGTTTCCACTGTGTTCCTGTAGGGAATACCTCGACGACCTCGAGTGACCTCAAAGGCGACCCGACAAAACGATTGTATGTAACATTGTCGGTAGATATTACAACGGGCTATTTAGCGCCGTCATTCCCAGTGCACTGTTCATTCTACATGGTTTTCTGAACAGCGGAGATGACCAACATTTAGGCTACGGAGCCTGTGTGATATCAGATGTCTACAAACTCAACACTGCGATGGCATATGCGTTTGTTTTCAGAACTTACGCCTGGAGTATGAAAGCGAGAGAAATGACTGAAGAATGCACATCTCCTGACGGAGAGCTGTGCTGCACAATGCAAACATATATTTAACTTCATCAAATGGTGCCGCCATGCATACGATTTTATAGCAATGCAAATGTTTAATTCCAGAGCAAAAGTTATATCGAAGCAAAATTCAATTATGTGAATAAAAAATATGCGAATGACGCGTTTTTACTACTTTTCATAAAAAACCGGCAAAATATCACGATGGTTTAAGAAGTCCAGTGAAAGATCAAATACGTGATGCCAAAGGTACGCATGCTTTTCTTACGCATACATTTTTCAGCAGGATTAAATTCTTCTACATTCCACAATCAAGCATAGCCAATGTTGCCAGACAGCTCTAAAGTTTGTTCACCGATACGATTATGGAAAAATGAATCAAAAGTTCCATAGAATACCAGCGGTAAATAAGACATCCATCACTATTCATGACATCTCTACAAACAAAGGAAGAGAGGTTCGGGTTTCGTATACCTATGTTCGAACCAAACAGTGTCGTGCTGTGCAACCAGACTATCTTTTATGGGTGCTGCGTGAATGGTCGCAAATTTAGTCACGGAGAATGTCCAATGCAAAGGAAATAGTAAACATACTGTGATAAATTATTTGGCTTAAGTAATGAGTGATCTGACGGCCATCATTGTAGGTGAATGAATGCGTTTCTGCAGCACAAAGTCACTGTCAGTGTCGAAGTCATCTCAGTGTATTGCATTATTCTTCAAGTATTATACAAGGCACCAGGAGTGTGGAATTATATCTATTTAGGGGTGCCCGACCACTAGGGCTTAGTGAGAAAATAAAATTTAATATTTTTCTCCAGGACAAGTCTTCTGATGTAAAACTGAATTTTATTGTCGGTTTAGCATTTTGCATTTTTTGATCTGGACACTCCTTCCTTTGCAAAACTGAACATGAAGAATGCAATTTTCTTGATTTCCGGGTCATTGTGGCGAGAAATTGGAATTTTGTGGTTTTGGAACCCCGAAAAATGTACCCCAAAGAACAACTGCCTTGCTGGTTACCTTTCCCCTGATACGGTCCACCTGGCATGCGATCCCAGCAAGTCAGTCAAGGTGAGAAAGAGCGTCATGACCTGGTCATATGAAAATGACGGGGATAATAACTATGATAGTTGGCATGGGAAAATTTTGCGGCCCCGGTAGCTCAGTTGGTAGAGCGTTGGGCTCCGGCCCGCTGCTCAGGAACATGCGGTCGCAGTGCATGTTCAGGCTTCGGATCAGTTCTCCTGAGACGCTCCGGCGCTTAATATTTACTTGACGTATGTCGGCTGGAAACTGACTGGTGATAGGGTGACCTGAGCGGGCCCGCCATCCCTGTGCTTTGGGGGACGTTAAACTTTGGCATCTTAATCTAGTCCTTCATTGTGGGAGTTGCTCGGGTGGTGGGGTCGGGGTCTCCGTGACAAGTCCCTTATTGACGGGAGACGAAAGAAGCACACCAAAGCTATAAAGCCAGATGTCTTTGGTAAGCTGAAGATGGGGATGATTACTGAGAACACTATGCATTGTCAGGTGAGCTAAGTGTTAGATATTTGACGCACTTTGTGTCTGAGACTTAAGTCAATCGTGAAAAGCCTGATTTGAAGGCTACTCAGGCCCTGCACGACATCCTGGAGCAACACGAGTCCACCGAGTCCCTTCAGATCCTCATTGGTGACTCAACCAACATGAACACTGGATGGAGGGGAGGCAGTTACGCTTTTCTAGAAAAAACTTTTAGGGAGGAGGCTCTTCTGGGCCATATGCTGTATCCAAACGAATGAGCTGCCTCTAAGGCACTTTATTGCTGCCATTGTTGACCATACTAGCTCAGCCATGGGCTTCCCAGGCCCGGTGTCCTCCTTCCTCTCAGAGGTCAATGGCATAGCCTACAACCCCGAGTTTAGGGGACTGTCGGGAGATGAGGACATCTGCGTACCGGATAGGGTAGTAGATACCATGAGCACAGACAGAAATACTTCTTACAAGCTGGCCCAAGCAGTAAAGGATGGCGGTCTCCCTCCTGCGCTGCAGGAGATACACTACAGCTCACTATGCCATGCCAGGTGGCTGACCACTGGGCAGAGGCTGGTTTTCGTGTGGACTGGGCAACACGGTCTAACTGGCCAGCCCCTCAGGCGCTGGAGATCCTGTTGAGGTTCTGCCTCCAGTACTAATTTAAGATGCTTTAAAATAAAGGTCAATCACTACATTGTAGATGCACTCTATCATACCCTGACCATCCTCAGGCTTCTAAAAACTCAGCCAAAGAATGTGAGGGACACCAGCACCTTCTACGTGAAGACGGGGTCATGGTACTCCCACCCTGAGTGCCTCTTGGCCTCCCCTGCTAGCCAGTTCCGATCCGAGGACAGGCAGTTTGTCATCAGCCAGATTCTGGAGTTGCGGGGAAGAGCTGAGTAGGGGAACAACAGCCTGAGGCCGACGATAATGAACCTTTCGGCCACCGCCGCTGGAAGCCTCGGGGGGTGCAGGAGCCCAGCTTAATTGTTCCATCTCCACGACTGATAATAGCTTCCTGGATGCGCCTTTGTGCCTCCAAAGTTTTCCTGTCACACCCGGTCCACAGAAAGGTTCGAGCAGTTGTTGCAAGAGGCGGTGGCTGCCGTGTGTAGACGCCAGGCCAGGGACGGCTACATCAGCACAAGGGAGGAGATGCCAGAGTTCACCGCCAAGAAGCAGATCCTGGCAACATTCCATGTCTAAATGCTCCAGCGAGGCATGGTCGGTGGCACGCCATGAGCGGGAGCGACGACGACTCCGGTGTTCTGGTCGAGGGTCGACTGCGGTGATCTCTAGATGTTGTAATTCGCCACTCCGCCGGCAACGGGCCGGGGTGGCTCCAAAACCAGCATGGACGACGGGATCCTTACTGCGGGGTAGTACTGACAGGCTTGAACTGTATGTTTGGTGATTGTCAGCTTTGGGGAGGGCCGTGGGGATCGTCCCTGTGATGCGTCAGGTCGGTGGCTCTGGCGAGAGGAGTTGTTTGCCTTTGCAGAGGCCGCTGCTAGCACAGCGGGCTGGGTTCTGCAGGGTGAGCCATGGGCAGTGACGGCGGCTCTGAGCGCTTAGCTGGGCAGTGAGCGTGATGATGTCTCGCGCACTCGTAATCATGAGTGCTCGATGGGGGCTTAGCTGAAGCAGACAATCAATAACTTAGATGATTTGGACAACAACAGACGGATTATAAAGTGCTTCAGTTTCTTCTGGTGGTATGGTTGTATTGATCTCACTGCCGTGCACCCACACATTCGTTTGTGACGTCACATGGTACTGACCTATGTGGCAGGCCAGGCGGCCCAGGAGGCTTCAGGCATGGGCGCCGAAAGCGGGGGACGACGGTCCCCCTGTTGGCCAACCATGGGGGGACGTCCCCCCAACAATTTTTGGGTCAATCGTCATTAATGCTGTTAGGTACCGAATATGCCAAAATTCGCCTCCCCCAGTTAGCACCAGCCCGGGTACGTCCCCCCCCGCGAAAATTCTGTGGCGGCGCCCCTGGCTTCAGGGCACCTATTCAGCCCAGGTAGAGGACCCATGGGTCACCATAGCAAACAACCATAAGAGTAATCTCACAAATCCGTGCCCTTGGAACGCCCAGCGCAAACTCTGGATGTAATTTGTGGCGGTTTTGCTAAGCCGGTATATAACTGTTCAGTGTTCAGCCTAGCCGCCTAGTGTATTGGCTGGCTCCCACCGGGCGCATCCCTTGGGGCAGGGAAAGGTAACTTGGATGTGAGCTGGCGTTGTGTGTCTCTTCTAAATTCATTGACAAAATTGTATTCCGGAATATAAGTTCGTGGATTAAATGCATACGTCCCTGATGTTCTTCATAATGTGTAAACAGCGTTGGCATTTATGGTAGATTTTAAACAGCCCGAATTTTGCAAAGGAAGGAGTGCTCAAGTACGAAAATGCACAAGAGTAAAACTGTCTTAAAATTGAATTTCACATAGGAAAAAATGTGTCCTAAGACGAAAATACAACTTTTCTCATTTCCGCAAGGTTCTCACTGAGCCCTACCGACCACCTTCAATTAAACGTCAAAACAGTGGTAAAAGTGGTAAAGCATACTTTAAATGTTCTCTTTTCTCATTCCAAATACTCCTAGTTCAATGCAGTTCAGCCGGTCTGTGAGAGGGCTAGAACGCCTGATACATTTTGCTATTAATTTTCACGTGGCGGCTCTCGATATTGTTTCAATTTCCCCACCCCTAATAATAAAAAACACCATCATATCAATGCTGAAAATGATCACCTATGCTATGAAATGATCACCTTTTAAACATATTATTTGGGATGACCTGCTCAAGTGACCAAGCCGAACACGTTATGATTTCAGGACAACATTTTTTTCGCATTTAAGAGCAGATTCAAATTACCCCCTGGGAATAAAATCATTTTAGATACGTGCTTTTTATACTGTATGAATCCTCTCAAGCCTATGCTGTGTTGCACTGGGTCACCTTGTGTCGATAATATTTTTCCATTTCCAGGTACGACGTAATGGTGTGAATTAGTGGTGCTTATAGAATAAGGCATACTAATTTCAATTATTGATAAATTCGCGAAATTTTTAAAAATTTTCGTTTAAGGGTGCTACTTCCCATTACTAATAAGTTCCATTGCCCTCGTGTCCCTCGAAACAATGGATCTTTTTCTATCACTTTTAATGACTGCTATTTCTCTTCGTTTCTATAAATCTTGTTCAAGTTGTTGCCAGTTCGGTTTTTGGAGTCGGAATCTCACTGAAGTCATCAAGGGACTTGTAACGGGGACCCCGTCGGGTAAGACGAAGATGAAGTGCGGCGGAGCTGCGCGATGACGTTTTTTTACTACTTATGGAAACCTGAGGAGGCCGGTTACCCGCCAACTTGTGTGAGCATGTTAATTTTCATTAACTCTGACACTTCCACGATACAAATTTCGTGAAGACAATGCAATATCATCAAGCCCAAAAGCAATCGTTTTGTTTGCGGTGTTAAACATAAGGCTGTACTAATGCAGTTGTCTGGAGGCCGTCTGCATACCAGGTGCTAAGAATTTGGAATTTATAGCAAGAAATCATTTTTTCTTTATCGACAGATAACTCATAAAGCAAAATTTTTCATCTGAAAGGTCGATTTCAACTACCAAAAGGTACAACATGTGCTAGGTCACAAAAGACAAGGTCAAACCAATAAGTTAAAATTTTTAATATTCAACATTTTCTTTTTCCAAATAATCTATGGTTTAAAACGAGTTCAATGATATACAAAATTTGTTGATCAGGCCATGCTTTTTTTAGTTATGAAGCATCAAAGATGAGTCTACAAGGTGACCTCTCGAAAATGCCTCGGGCTATGACTGGTCATCGTTGGTCGGAGGGGGCTAAGATTCTCACAGCCGTCTTCATAGCCCAAAAACTACCCCGGAGACAAAGTTTCAGTTTTTTTTCAAGAAATGGTGGTGTCAAATTGAAATATTTTTGGTCGTACTGTCCTGGAATGCTCCCACTTTCAAAACATGTGCAAGCGAGACAAAAAGGATAGTTGCAGCTTGTTCATGTCAAAATTCAACACCTTCAAACCTACTTCCAAAATTTGGAAAACTATTGGGGCTTTCTCTGCGAAACCACCGTCCCATGGACCTTTTCCTCAACTGAAAGCAGCTGGCCAATCAGAATCCCAAGGAAGTCATGGATACATGTGCTGATCATCACGCCAGTGTTGCGGCTCATAATTCATACTGCCAGCGCCCCAATGACAAGGCCGAATGGCGGAAAACCCGCAAATTCATAAATTCGAGTAATCAAGAGTATTATAACGTAGCTTTCACAATGTCCAACCTAAATTACCCCATTCGCAGGTGTGAAAGAACACTGCAGTGTGCCAAGATACAATTCACCACATCTTGCAACCCTTTACTTGAAATTACCTCTTCATTGCTTTGGGATAAATTAGCGTAGCTCTGCTCCAGCCGCACTAAAGTGTACTTCAGCTGCACTAGTGTACTTCAGCCGCACTACAGTGTACTTCAGCCGCACTACAGTGTACTTCAGCCGCACTACAGTGTACTTCAGCCGCACTACAGCGTACTTCAGCCGCACTACAGTGTACTTCAGCCGCACTACAGCGTACTTCAGCCGCACTACAGTGTACTTCAGCCGCACTACAGTGTACTTCAGCCGCACTAAAGTGTACTTCAGCCGCACTACAGTGTACTTCAGCCGCACTACAGTGCACTTCAGCCGCACTACAGTGTACTTCAGCCGCACTACAGTGTACTTCAGCCGCACTAAAGTGTACTTCAGCCGCACTAAGTGTACTTCAGCCGCACTACAGTGTACTTCAGCCGCACTACAGTGTACTTCAGCCGCACTACAGTGTACTTCAGCCGTACTACAGTGTACTTCAGCCGCACTAGTGTACTTCAGCCGCACTACAGTGTACTTCAGCCGCACTAGTGTACTTCAGACGCACTAAAGCGTACTTCAGCCGCACTAGTGTACTTCAGCCGCACTACAGTGTACTTCAGCCGCACTACAGTGTACTTCAGCTGCACTACAGTGTACTTCAGCCGCACTACAGTGTACTTCAGCCGCACTACAGTGTACTTCAGCCGCATTAAAGTGTACTTCAGCTGCACTAGTGTACTTCAGCCGCACTAGTGTACTTCAGCCGCACTACAGCGTACTTCAGTCGCACTACAGTGTACTTCAGCCGCACTACAGTGTACTTCAGCCGCACTAAAGTGTACTTCAGCTGCACTAGTGTACTTAAGCCGAACTACAGTGTACTTCAGCCGCACTACAGTGTACTTCAGCCGCACTACAGTGTACTTCAGCCGCACTAGTGTACTTCAGTCGCACTACAGTGTATTTCAGCCGCACTACAGTGTACTTCAGCCGCACTACAGTGTACTTCAGCCGCACTAAAGCGTACTTCAGCCGCACTAGTGTACTTCAGCCGCACTACAGTGTACTTCAGCCGCACTACAGTGTACTTCAGCTGCACTACAGTGTACTTCAGCCGCACTACAGTGTACTTCAGCCGCACTACAGTGTACTTCAGCCGCACTAAAGTGTACTTCAGCTGCACTAGTGTACTTCAGCCGCACTAGTGTACTTCAGCCGCACTACAGTGTACTTCAGCCGCACTACAGTGTACTTCAGCCGCACTAGTGTACTTCAGTCGCACTACAGTGTATTTCAGCCGCACTACAGTGTACTTCAGCCGCACTAGTGTACTTCAGACGCACTAAAGCGTACTTCAGCCGCACTAGTGTACTTCAGCCGCACTACAGTGTACTTCAGCCGCACACAGTGTACTTCAGCTGAACTACAGTGTACTTCAGCCGCACTAAGTGTACTTCAGCCGCACTACAGTGTACTTCAGCCGCACTACAGTGTACTTCAGCCGCACTAAAGTGTACTTCAGCTGCACTAGTGTACTTCAGCCGACTACAGTGTACTTCAGCCGCACTAAAGTGTACTTCAGCCGCACTAAAGTGTACTTCAGCCGCACTACAGTGTACTTCAGCCGCACTACAGTGTACTTCAGCCGCACTACAGTGTACTTCAGCCGCACTACAGTGTACTTCAGCCGCACTAAAGTGTACTTCAGCTGCACTAGTGTACTTCAGCCGCACTAGTGTACTTCAGCCGCACTACAGTGTACTTCAGCCGCACTACAGCGTACTTCAGTCGCACTACAGCGTACTTCAGTCGCACTACAGTGTACTTCAGCCGCACTACAGTGTACTTCAGCCGCACTAAAGTGTACTTCAGCTGCACTAGTGTACTTAAGCCGCACTACAGTGTACTTCAGCCGCACTACAGTGTACTTCAGCCGCACTACAGTGTACTTCAGCCGCACTACAGTGTACTTCAGCCGCACTAAAGCGTACTTCAGCCGCACTAGTGTACTTCAGCCGCACTACAGTGTACTTCAGCCGCACTACAGTGTACTTCAGCCGCACTACAGTGTACTTCAGCCGCACTACAGTGTACTTCAGCCGCACTAAAGTGTACTTCAGCTGCACTAGTGTACTTAAGCCGCACTACAGTGTACTTCAGCCGCACTACAGTGTACTTCAGCCGCACTACAGTGTACTTCAGCCGCACTAGTGTACTTCAGTCGCACTACAGTGTATTTCAGCCGCACTACAGTGTACTTCAGCCGCACTACGGTGTACTTCAGCCGCACTGCAGTGTACTTCAGCCGCACAACAGCGTACTTCAGCCGCACTACAGTGTACTTCAGCCGCACTGCAGTGTACTTCAGCCGCACTAAAGTGTACTTCAGCTGCACTAGTGTACTTCAGCCGCACTACAGTGTACTTCAGCCGCACTACAGTGTACTTCAGCCGCACTACAGTGTACTTCAGCCGCACTACAGTGTACTTCAGCCGCACTACAGCGTATTTCAGCCGCACTACAGTGTCCTTCAGCCGCACTACAGTGTACGTGCGACACGCCGACTTTTCGGAGTCGAGTCCCTGCGCTTGCAAACATGATACCATTGGACGCACCATGGCCACACATAATTCACATATCACAGAGAACCACATATATTCTGTCGCCCATCACTTTCAACACTGCCTTCACTTGCCGCAACCTACACTGCACAAGTGCACAACCATACGAGGCATTAAAGGTAGAAAACTTCATGCGAATAAAACACACCACGCCCATCAGAAAGGTGATATCAAGCTATTAATGCACGTGAAGAATTTAAAACTTCAAAACAGGAATCATTGAAATTCTTCTGCTGCTCTTTTTGAAAGAAATATAAAGCTGAAACTGCGGATTTCCTCACAATTTTTCAGAATGATTAGAATACTGTTGCTATGAGTTCCCCCGACAATTTTCGAGGGATTAGACACCTGTTCCTACGGATTCTTCAGACACTTTGAGAGATTAACATGTTGTCTCGATGGATTGCCTTGCCACTTTGTTCAAGGATTATATGTATTGCTGCTCTTGCGTACTGCAGTCAAAATGCCCGTTCAAAATTCTAATGCTGAGCCGGAACGATATACGGTTAGAGACTGGAGAGCTCAGATCCACAATTCCCAACAATGGCTGAAAAAATCATTTATGTATCTATACTAGTTGGAGATATGTGAAACTTACTCCATGGTAGGGTGGAACATACCATACTGACATTCGAGAAATGGAAGATGTTATCTTGTTTTGCAATTATCTGTCTCGGGATAACTATGCACCCGAAGTCAGGTGACGTTTCAGTGCATCAGGGAATCCTGCCAGTCTCGGGCCATGTCCACACCAAATCATTTGACTGAGTGATACCAGCCTTGAAAACACAGTCCCACTAGCGGACTTGAACTCGCCTTTTTGAGGTGTTCCGCTGAGAGGTTCTGCACGCCTATCAGCTCCTGAAGTAAATCCCGAGTTGGCGGGATCGAAGACATCACGATCGTCTTCTCCTGGGGAGAGGCGCGCACCATACGTCATACACATGGTAGCTTAGTAAAAGCGCGAAAACTGTCGCCATGCTGTGTGCGTGTGCGTGTGTGTGTGTGTGTGTGTGTTCCAAGAAGACTCTAAGATAGAGAAAAGTAAGTTACATGCGTTTTCTCTTCAGGACCCCATTTCGTAAAAGGCGTAACTTACGCTAATAGCGTATAAGTAGCCCAATACAGCGTAGAAAGTGAAGAAAGTGAGTTATATGGCTATTTGGCATTGAAACTTATGATAGCCATTGATGCAAATAAACAGGAAAGCATATTTGGTATTCATACAGATACTGATTTTTTACTTTCGGCCGTGATTTTGATTTTACAGTCTGGGGAGTACAGAACCCTGGGTATGCTGGCACTGACACGGTTATATGGAGTCTATGGAGGGTAATAATTCAATTTAGGGAGACTGTAACCTACAAAATCTAAGTATCTCTACCGAGGCATCTGGCCAAAATGATGATATAGGTCGGTACCTAGGTATTGGCATTTATTCTTCAAAGATGTCGGCTCACTATCCCCCCTCCCAGTTTCACCAGATTATCTCGTTCGCAACCCTTTGCCCGTTCACTCACGGCTAGTAGACACACTTGAGTTCAAGTAGAGTTCACTTGCACAGCAAGCAAATAGCGGGTCTTGTCAAAAAATGCGCTGTACCTATATTTTTTACTCCTGCCATAAGCGCGCTTCGTTAGGCAGTATTTAAACAAATTCATGAAAAATGATGCTTGATCCAAAGGAGCAATTTAATGGAATATTTTCTTCCAACTTTGAAAAAGGTATGCCCATTTCAATGTTGGGCAGTTCCAGCACCAATCGACCAGGCAAATGGCAAATCTACACGGATTTTCTTCAAAATAATTATATAGGGTTCTCATGGGTCGTAAAGACGAATCTGAAAGTTTTAGCTCGATCGGAGTAAAACTTTAGAAGTTATTGCCTCAGGCATTTTTTGACAATCTGCTTACAGCGCATTTTTAGGTGACCATAAAACCCACAGAGACTGATGAACTACGCATTAAAGATACATTTTCCTGTTTGAAATGAGTCGAAGAACTCGAATCTGAAGTCTGTTTGACCCTAGATCACTTGTGAAAGAAGTTGTGATTTGACCTTGACCTAAGGTCACATTCAAAATTTGCTGGTACACCTTTTGTTCAAAATGGAATATTCCAAATTAAAGATTGAACTTTTCTCCTTCCATTAAAATAGGTTAGAACATCCATTTTTTATATCTACTAGTGTTTTTAACACGCTTAGTGGAGGGTAGCCTGGCGTCAACACGTAATGAAGGGGTCCCGAAATGCCTTCCCTGAGATTTCACCAATTAAGAGGGTTAGGAAAACGCGTGTTGCGGGTTTTGTGAGGGCTGTAGAATGTATTTTTAAGCTAGATTTCATGGACCTAGACCAGTATCCTCAAGGTCAAATGAGGTCATAGAGGTCAAATGTGGGCCGTACCTGACGCTTAGCGAAATGCCGTGTTTGTGCGAAACAAAGTGGTGAATACACTTTGACCGGGCAACTTTCATAAAGAGAAGATATAAATTGTTCTCTGGAATATTTAGGTCGAGGTCGGTCAAGGTAATTGACCAATGACACCACAAAGTGAGATATTTCCATAATGGATGCACATACGTTGAAGCTTGCAAAGAAGCAGCCATTAGGCAATCAATGAGTTTGACCTTGACCCACGGTCTTTGGCCTTTGACCTGGAACTTAGCATTCAGTAACCTCAGCTGTAACATCAAAACATCATACACGTATTGCCAGGGAACGTCATGTGACCGTAAGCTCTGGGATCAACAATTGCGATAATGTTTATATGACCATGGTCTGTGACCTATGATCTAGTGAGGTGATCTTAACATACAACCCTGATGATGCTACCTTTTCATCGCACAGCTAGGTCTGCAATGCATTTGAACTGGTGTGACCGCACATAGGCGTCGGAAAGGGGGGGCAGGGAGCCCAGCCCCCTCCCCCACTTCTTGGCCCAAAATTTCCTTATCTCAGTCAAAATGGGAGAAAACCTGAAATTTGCATAAACAGCCGCTGCAGAAGGCAACGAGGAGCCCAAATTTAAACAGTTTTTGGTCCTATCGTGGAAAGGTTTTTGTCAGCACCAGGTTGAAGTTTGACTGGCCCCCCCCCACTTTTTCCGGTGGCGATGCTTATGTGACCGCAGATTATGGCTATTTAGGAATATATGTCTGATTTTGTAAGCCTATAGGTCAGTCATTGCGTAAACATAGAGGACAGATTTTCAAAGTTCTTTCCAAAATTAATTCGTTCATCGATGTTTTTTTCTGCCATGAAGGGTTTCTGGCCACCTCGGGCAATTATGCTTAAGCCCTGTCCGACTGCGTGTTAATGCTCATCACAGTGTTTTACAGGATGACAATAACTCTTTGCTGAGGCTTCGACAGTATATTGGACATGTAGTGGGACAAAATGGTGATACAATAGGAACCGTGCTAGAAGTCTGGTGAAAGCCAAATAAGGCAATCGTTAAATTTTTTTCTGCAATCGGACCGAGGCAAACATTTCCCACTTGCGAGTTAGAACTATAGCAATACTCTCTCCTTGACGATATCTTTGCGCGATTTTACTCTCCTTGAAGTTAAAGGAAGCAAGCATTTGTCAGCACGTGCAAAAAATATGTATGTTTGTACACCGGACACCGGTTTGCAACAATGCACCGAAATACGGGAGCTGGCGCCTCCATGAGCTGTCTTTGTGCTGAGCTGACCTTACGCTGTCATAGTAGGCAGCTCTGTTCCGTTCAGTGGCGGATCCAGGGGGAAGCAAAAACAACATGTCCCCCAAATGGAAAGCTGGGGGCAAAACTGTTTTTGCCCCCCCTGTCAAGTCATATTATTGTAGCACAATTTTTCACTGCGTGACGTTTTTTATCTGTTTTTCCTTTTTGACTTTGGTTTGCTCCTCCCAAACCGACCGGCTAGATCTGCCACTGGTTCCCTCGATGTCTTCAGAGAGCTCTCGCACCTGCATGGTGTTCAGGTTTATGGGTGTGAAACGATGAAACCGTTGGGTGCCCTTGATCTTCAACGCCGAGCTGTATCGCTGTATCAGTCGTTTTGACATTTCAAAGACCTCCTCTCTACTGACAAACTAGAAATGGATTGTGGTGTCGAAGTATTGCGTCAGAAAAGAGAACATCAATAGAGGATCCAAGATCTGATCCTTTTCTTCTCTCCTTAAGCTTACCTGGGCTGTTCTTCTTCTAACTGTGCCTCCAACTCCGTCACAGGCGTTCTTCCCGTGGCTGGTAGCAAAGAACTGCCATTCACATGGTATATGAAAGTCTATCTGGATGATAACAAGCATTGATAAAGTGAAAATTGTTTTTGCATTGGCCACCGCACCCGTCTGATACGTAATGTATTTTCTTCAAACTTGGCATGTGGGTGCGTAGCCAAGGTACGAGTTTGTGCTGCAAGGTATGAACCATGACGTGAGAGTGCTTTAAGTCGTCACTTCTACTGCAACTTCTACTGCACCAGACTCCATCCTCAGTCCAGTATGGAACAAAAGGGTATACAGTCACCTTCTTTGCAGACCAGTGATACGACTGAGCAGCATTTTGCGCAGTACATGTATAATTTTCTGATAAGTCATCGATGACTACGGCTTCCCCCTTTGGTGCCTTTTCCTTCCATTTTGCTATATAATGCCCTTGAGCCTTATAATGCCCTTGAGCCTTAGATATGTAGTGGTGAGGGTTAGGTTACATACCTTCTCACTCAGGGAATCAACAAATCGCTATATATTATCCACGCAATCCGAAAGCGTCGATTCTCTCTCTGATTTTGACCATTCTTTAAACGTAATATCTTCAGAAGCCATTTGCACGGAGTCAAAAGAGTATAAATACTCCCTAACCTCCTCCTCTCCAGGGCTCCGTTGACGTGAGGGTGTCCACTGTCACCGTACTGTTATATGTTTCAATATCACTGTTTCAATATATCACTTTTATATGTTTCAAACGTTTCGCCTTTTTCCGTATAATCACGGCACTTCGCTAAAGGTGTCCGGTATGACGTACATTTGACATTTATGACCTGATTTGACCTTAAAGATATAGATATAAGTCCATACAATTGAGCTCAAATAAAACAGTTAAGAGGCCTCACAAAACCCGGAACATGCGTTTTCCTAACCCTCTTAATTGGCGAGATCTAAGGGGAGCCATTTCGGGACCCCCTTCATTACGTGTTAACGCCAGACTTCCCTCCACTATGCGTGTTAAAAACACAAGTAGATATAAAAAACGGATGTTCTAACCTATTTTATTTGACAGAAAAAAGTTTAATCTTCAATTTGAGACATTCCATTTTGAAAAAAGGTATACCAGCAAATTTGGGATATGACCTTAGGTCAAGGTCAAGTCATAATTTTTTCACAAGTGACCTAGGGTCATACGGACTTCAGATTCGAGTTTTTCGGTTCATTTTAAATAGGGAAATATATATCTAATGCATAATTCATCAGCTTCTGAGGGTTTTGTGCTCACCTAAAAAATGCACTGTAAGCAGATTTTCAAAAAATGCCTGAGACAATAACTTCTAAAGTTTTACTCCGATCGAGCTAAAACTCTCAGATTCGGCTTTGGGGCCCATGAGAACCCTATATGCCCATTTTAAAGAAAATCGAAGAGGTACCGTGTAGGCCTTGGTCGATTGGTGTTGGAATTGCCCTGTTAAGATAGCAGTTATTTATACCATTTAGAAAAGGTAATTCCATGCTGGAACTGGGCCTAATTCACGCTGTGTTTCATATCTACGCCGGCTGCACGTGAATGTCGCCGCTCTTTGAAACGTGATTCTGTACAGGGCGTAACTCTGCACGTGAGTGTGGGCGCTATATAACCACTAAGGTTGGTGCGCCCTTAAGCTCCAACCTTAAATAAATAACTCATGCATGTGAGTGTGGTGTACAATACGTCACATGTCCACACCTTTTATGAAATGGTGTCCTGGGGAAGTAATGCGACATGGAATTCATGTATGACGGTGAAAATAATGTAGATTAGGCCCATTTCCAGAAAATCCTATTGCATTTGCAGAGCAAACATCTTTCATTCAGATTGCGGAAAAGGGGAGCCCGAAGCATGGAAGAGAACTATCAGCTGCTGCATTCGGTCAGTCAGCACTTACCCTCTCGGTGACCTTGTCCACCTCGTGGCAGAGGAAGTTGCAGTTGCCGTCGAAGTGTTGTTCGCGAAACTGGCCCTTCCTTATCAGCTTGTTGGGAATTTTGCCCTTCAGGTCCATGAAAAATTTAAGCATCTGAGAAGCACAAGTCATGGTCACGACGTGCGGAATGATTACAATCGTGGAGGCGGAAGCTGCAACATACTGGGACCGCTCCCACTATTTGGCCTTCCGTCGAAAGCTGCAGCTAATCCCGATCGGACCACGCCACGCCGTTAGAACGTGGACACGGTTATGCCACGTAAAGCAGGGGGCTGAAGTAAAACAAAAGACACGACATAGTCAGCGTTTCTCATCACATTAAATCACTTCCCCGCACGCTACCTACCAGAGTCCCGGACTTGTTAGGCTACCGCCCAGAGCCCCGTAGTTTTATGCTACCTACTAGAGCCCCGTATTTTTACGCTACCGCCCAGAGCCCCGTAGTTTTACGCTACCGACAAGATCCAGGTAGTTTTATGCTATCGTTCAGAGCCGCGTAGTTTTACGCTACCTACCAGAGCCGCGTAGTTTTACTCTACCGTCCAGAGCCCCGTAGTTTTACGCTATCTACCAGAGCCCCGTAGTTTTACGCTACCGTCCAGAGCCCCGTAGTTTTACGCTACCGTCCAGAGCCCCGTAGTTTTACGCTACCGGCAAGAGCCAGGTAGTTTTACGCTACATACAAGAGTCAGGTAGTTTTACGCAATGGACAGGAATCAGATAGTTTTACGCTACAGACAAGTATCAGGTAGTTTTACGCTACAGACCATAGCCACGTATTTTTTACGTTACCGAAGAGTCAGGTAGTTTTACGCTACCACCCAGAGCCCCGTAGCTTTACGCTACCGTCCATAGCCCCGTAGTTTTACGCTACCCACAAGAGCCAGGTAGTTTTACGCTACAAACAAGAGTCAGGTAGTTTTACGCCACGGACAAGAATCAGGTAGTTTTACGCTACCGACAAGAATCAGCTATTTTCACGCTACCGATAGGGGTCAGGTAGTTTTACGCTACAGACCAAAGTCAGGTAGTTTTACGCTACCACCGAGAGCCCGCAGCTTTACGCTAACGACGAATACGTTCATACGGTTAAAAAATACTGACACTTGGTAGGTGCCCCGCGCCTCTGCCCGCCTTGGTGAAATTACTGTAACCTGATGGATATCCTGCCTGTGCTAACAATAATACTGACACTTAGCAGACGCCCTATCCCTGTGTAGATGAAAATACTGACATTTAGCAGACGCCCTCTCCCTTTGTTGATGAAAATACTGACACTTAGCAGACGCCCTCTCCCTGTGTTGGTGAAAATACTGACACTTAGCAGACGCCCTCTCCCTACGTTGGTGAAAATACTGACACTTAGCAGACGCCCTCTCCCTGTGCTGATGAAACTACTGACACTTAGCAGACGCCCTCTCCTGTGTTGATGAAAATACTGACATTTAGCAGACGCCCTCTCCCTGTGTTGATGAAAATACTGACACTTAGCAGGCGCCCTCTCCCTGTGTTGATGAAAATACTGACACTTAGCAGACGCCCTCTCCCTGTGTTGGTGAAAATACTGACATTTAGCAGACGCCCTCTCCCTGTGTTGGTGAAAATACTGACACTTAGCAGACGCCCTATCCCTATGTAGATGAAAATACTGACACTTAGCAGACGCCCTACCCCTGTGTAGATGAAAATACTGACACTTAGCAGACGCCCTCTCCCTGAGTAGATGAAAATACTGACACTTAGCAGACGCCCTCTCCCTGTGCTGATGATAATACTGACACTTTGCAGACGCCCTACCCCTGTGTTGATGAAAATACTGACATTTAGCAGACGCCCTACCCCTGTGTTGATGAAAATACTGACATTTAGCAGACGCCCTACCCCTGTGTTGATGAAAATACTGACATTTAGCAGACGTCCTATCCCTGTGCAGATGAAAATACTAACACTTAGCAGACGCCCTACCCCTGTGCTGATGAAAATACGGACACTTAGCAGACGCCCTATCCCTGTGTTAATGAAAATACTGACATTTAGCAGATGCCCTCTCCCTGTGTTGATGAAAATACTGACACTTTGCAGACGCCCTACCCCTGTGTTGATGAAAATACTGACACTTAGCAGACACCCTCTCCCTGTGTTGATGAAAATACTGACATTTAGCAGACGCCCTCTCCCTGTGTTGATGAAAATACTGACACTTAGCAGACGCCCTCTCCCTGTGCTGATGAAAATACTGACACTTAGCAGACGCCCTCTCCCTGTGTTGGTGAAAATACTGACATTTAGCAGACGCCCTCTCCCTGTGTTGATGAAAATACTGACACTTAGCAGACGCCTCTCCCTGTGTTGATGAAAATACTGACACTTAGCAGACGCCGTATCCCTGTGTTGATGAAAATACTGACACTTAGCAGACGCCCTCTCCATGTGTTGGTGAAAATACTGACACTTAGCAGACGCCCTATCCCTGTGTAGATGAAAATACTGACACTTAGCAGACGCCCTACCCCTGTGTAGATGAAAATACTGACACTTAGCAGACGCCCTCTCCCTGAGTAGATGAAAATACTGACACTTAGCAGACGCCCTCTCCCTGTGCTGATTAAAATACTGACACTTTGCAGACGCCCTACCCCTGTGTTGATGAAAATACTGACATTTAGCAGACGCCCTACCCCTGTGTTGATGAAAATACTGACACTTAGCAGACGCCCTACCCCTGTGTTGATGAAAATACTGACACTTAGCAGACGCCCTATCCCTGTGTTGATGAAAATACTGACACTTAGCAGACGCCCTCTCCATGTGTTGGTGAAAATACTGACACTTAGCAGACGCCCTCTCCCTGTGTTGATGAAAATACTGACACTTAGCAGACGCCCTCTCCCTGTGTTGGTGAAAATACTGACATTTAGCAGACGCCCTCTCCCTGTGTTGATGAAAATACTGACACTTAGCAGACGCCCTCTCCCTGTGTTGATGAAAATAATGACGCTTAGCAGACGCCCTCTCCATGTGTTGGTGAAAATACTGACACTTAGCAGACGCCCTACCCCTGTGTAGATGAAAATACTGACACTTAGCAGACGCCCTACCCCTGTGTAGATGAAAATACTGACACTTAGCAGACGCCCTCTCCCTGAGTAGATGAAAATACTGACACTTAGCAGACGCCCTCTCCCTGTGCTGATGAAAATACTGACACTTTGCAGACGCCCTACCCCTGTGTTGATGAAAATACTGACATTTAGCACACGCCCTACCCCTGTGTTGATGAAAATACTGACACTTAGCAGACGCCCTACTCCTGTGTTGATGAAAATAATGACGCTTAGCAGACGCCCTCTCCCTGTGCTGATGAAACTACTGACACTTAGCAGACGCCCTATCCCTGTGTTGATGAAATTACTGACACTTAGCAGACGCCCTACCCCTGTGTTGATGAAAATACTGACACTTAGCAGACGCCCTACCCCTGTGTTGATGAAAATACTGACACTTAGCAGACGCCCTATCCCTGAGTAGATGAAAATACTGACACTTAGCAGACGCCCTCTCCCTGTGCTGATGATAATACTGACACTTTGCAGACGCCCTACCCCTGTGTTGATGAAAATACTGACACTTAGCAGACGCCCTCTCCCTGTGTTGATGAAAATACTGACACTTAGCAGACGCCCTACCCCTGTGTAGATGAAAATACTGACACTTAGCAGACGCCCTCTCCATGTGTTGGTGAAAATACTGACACTTAGCAGACGCCCTATCCCTGTGTAGATGAAAATACTGACACTTAGCAGACGCCCTACCCCTGTGTTGATGAAAATAATGACGCTTAGCAGACGCCCTCTCCCTGTGCTGATGAAACTACTGACACTTAGCAGACGCCCTATCCCTGTGTTGATGAAATTACTGACACTTAGCAGACGCCCTACCCCTGTGTTGATGAAAATACTGACACTTAGCAGACGCCCTACCCCTGTGTTGATGAAAATACTGACACTTAGCAGACGCCCTATCCCTGAGTAGATGAAAATACTGACACTTAGCAGACGCCCTCTCCCTGTGCTGATGATAATACTGACACTTTGCAGACGCCCTACCCCTGTGTTGATGAAAATACTGACACTTAGCAGACGCCCTCTCCCTGTGTTGATGAAAATACTGACACTTAGCAGACGCCCTACCCCTGTGTAGATGAAAATACTGACACTTAGCAGACGCCCTCTCCATGTGTTGGTGAAAATACTGACACTTAGCAGACGCCCTATCCCTGTGTAGATGAAAATACTGACACTTAGCAGACGCCCTACCCCTGTGTAGATGAAAATACTGACACTTAGCAGACGCCCTCTCCCTGAGTAGATGAAAATACTGACACTTAGCAGACGCCCTCTCCCTGTGCTGATGAAAATACTGACACTTTGCAGACGCCCTACCCCTGTGTTGATGAAAATACTGACATTTAGCACACGCCCTACCCCTGTGTTGATGAAAATACTGACACTTAGCAGCAGTGACGGATCTAGGATTTCGTTAAGGGGGGCCCAGGCTCGGAGGGCGCCGAACCTGGGGGGCGCCGAAACTGAGGGGCGCCAATTTCAGTGGCGGATCTAGCCGGTCGGTTTGGGAGGAGCAAACCAAAGTCGAAAAGCAAAAAAAAAAAAAAAAACGTCACGCAGTAAAAAGCTGCGCTACCAATATCACTTGCCCGTAGAATTTTGGGTATTTGAGGCGAAAAGCAAAAAAAAAAAACTTCACGGGGTGAAAAATATGGGCTCGAGATACTTCTTCCCATCCAAGGCTGACTATACTATGACTTGCTATACTATGGAGGTCTGGCTATACTATAACTGAGCATTATTGATATTTACTCCATGATTCTGATGAAGGGCTGTGCCCGAATATATAATCCTCAGTGTTTTTTACATTTCCGGATTCGAGGGGACAGGCCAGGGAACATCTTATCAACTTATGTTCTGTTTGAAGTTGAGAGTTGGAACACCAAAATCTTGCTTATAGACTAAGAAGGAGTAGGGGAAAAAAGGAAGTCGATCGCTTTGGGGGGCGAAAACGCAGTTTTGCCCCGAGCTTTTCGTTTGGGGGAATGCCTTTTTTCCTCTCCCCCTTGCATAGGCGGATCCAGGGGGCAAGGGGGGCACGTGCCCCCCGATCGACCCTCGGCGCCCCCTGAAAGGTCTATGGCGCCCCCTGAAATGTCGCTTCCCCCCAGGATGCGAAAGTCGGCGCCCACCGATAGGATTTGGCGCCCACCTGATAGCTTTTGCCGGTCATAAGTGGCGCCCCCCTGGTCCGGATGGCGCCCCCGGTCCGGATGGCGCCCCCCGGGAAGGTGCCCCCCCGATCGGCAATCCTGGATCCGCCTATGCCCCCTTGGATCCGCCACTGGCCAATTTAACACCCAAAAGGCGGCCAGTGTCAATGAAGAACGCGTTTAAAAAATGATTTGTAAATGCTTATTTTCATGAAAGCTTCCTCTCAGTGAGGACATGTTCACGTTTACCATCAAGCATATTTCAGGCCAGCTAACGACTGGTACCGTGGTAGAAAATGCTGAAAGCACCCACTGACACTAACTGAAGCACGATGAGCAAATAATACAGTTATATTCGGTCATGGTAAAAACTGAGGTGTCGTATCCACCACCTCCACTTATCACAGTTGTCCTGGCTACCGGCTCCTGAAAATCCTGGCAATCGGCTACTGAAATAGCCGATTGACGCTAACCTGAGCCTCATAGGCCGCAGAACCTCTGCGGGCCTGGGCCCCTGAGTTTTCGGTGACTTCCCTAAGTTTATATCGAGTCCCTTCAGCTGATCTGGGACCGCTTTAGTTAACCAGGCTCTCACACTGAACTTGAAACCTATATGTCGCCGCTGAAGCCTATTAAGCTTTTTGGGCCCTTTTATTGATATAGGGCCCCCTCAACCGGTCCTTGGCCCTCTGAGCTAAAAGCTGGAGCTCTGAGCTCTGAGCCCCAAGCTGGATTAGTGTCCCTTAACCCGCGCCCCACCGGGGGTCCGGCGCCACCTTCGCCCCACCGGGGGGCCATCGATGGCCCCCCTCTAACTCCGAAAATATGGGCGTTAGCGCAAATCTGCAAAGTGCAATAGAAAGCTCGCGTGAATTCAGTAAGAAATTACTTCGCATGTTTTAGTGCTCAGGTCAATGGTTTGACCTCCAGAGGTCAAATTAGGTCAAGATCGGCTATTTTCACTCAAATATGCAATGATTAAGCAAACTGGGCATAACTCTTATGTCATTAGAGCTATTGAGGCCTGGTAAAGTACATTTGATAGACAATTGCCAGTACTTTTTTCGCTATGTGGAACGTAAAGACCTCCCGCCAGTGGTTTGACCGCCAGAGGTCACCTCGTGACCTAATATGACCTGAGGTCACGAAAGGTCAAAAAGTGACCTTGCCGTATATCAAATGAAAGCCAGTGACAAGACAAACACGATGGTGTTTGTTTCACCGCTCTAGCTCAATTAGGTCAAAAGTTATTGTCAAAATACTGTTTTTCACCTCTGGTGACCTTGGATGACCTTGGAAAAGCCAAAGGGCAAATATGACCCCTGGGATCCGCGAAAGGGTGTCCAAAAACGTTGTTCTGAGCAGTCTGAGTATTTGCAATCATTTTTGTGGCTTTTATATCATGAAATAGCTTTTCCCCATGCTTTTCCAACGGGAGAGTTCGCCTCGTGACCTGACCTCAGGGCACGAAATCGAAAAAATCCCGGATATACACCTTGTAGACCCTGGAGGGGTCATGAAGTGTAGGAAGTTTCAAATCGATCGACTTTGAAATGTAGCTCTTACAGAGCTCTAAAGGTGAAGTGAGGTGACCTTGGTTGACCTCGTCTGGTGACCTGACCTTGGGTGACCCGGGGTAAAAATTTCAGGGATGATGGGAAAATGATGCAGTGAGAGGTAGAGCCCTCAACAGCGGTGCTGCGCCTCGTCGTTTTTCTGCTATCCCGGAAAAACCTTAGGGGGGCCATCGATGCCCCCCGGTGGGGCGAGGGTTAAGCTGGTCAGGGTCCCCTGGGTTGGTATTGTTTTCGTTTAACTGATATAGATCCCTTCAGCTTGTTTGGGGCCCGTTGTGCGTATCTGGGCACTAGTTCGTCGAGGCACCCAGCTAGTCTGGCCCTATTAGTTTTATGGGCCTTCTGAGCTTCTGCAGGTTCCCCTCAGAGTGTCTGGGCCCCATGAGTTGAAAATTGGACCCCTGGGTTAGTTTTGGGTTCCTGAGCTTATTTAGAAACAGTTTAAATAGGTAGGCACCCCACGCTGGTCTTGAGAATTCTGTGTTGGCGCTGAGGTCAAATGAGCTCGTCGGGGGCCCTTATCTGGGGCCCCCTTAACTGGCACGGACCCCTCAGCTGATTTTGGAGACCCAAAATCCTCCTACCGGATTCCACCCACGCCAGATTTCCTGACTCCCTGAGGGCCCCTGGGGGCCATTGGGGATTTTTCCCGCGATCAGCGCTAGGGCCCCTCTCCCGAGACAAAGCTTACAACATGGCTCTGTGTATATACTCTAGCATCTGCCAGAGTTGAGCTAGAATCATTTTTAGGCACACTTCGCTTCCTCTCGTTACGGCGAATCATCAAATAATGCATAATATGACTATACTAGGTCAAAACATAAAAAATGACCTGACCTAAGGCTTGGTCAATGTCACCATTTAGCCTAGCATAGTCAGTATGCATATGAATCAACTCACAATAGCAATAAAAATGGTATCAAAATACGAGTTTTATCAATATTTCCTGCAAAGCAATTAACCCAAGTCCTAAAACCTGCTTAGGAAGCCCCACATGAACTCTCAGAGGTAACATGTCTAAACTTGCAACATGAACCGATAAAGAGGCCTAGGATACCATGATTTGGGGAATCCGAGGGCATTCCAAGCGGCGTCTGCAGACATAGAGCAATTCTTCGGCAAATTTTCGTTTTACCCCATGCATTTTCAATGGAGAGGTCATGATTCGTACCTGCCCCTAGGCCATCGATGGGAAAAATTCTGCAAAAGATGTATTAGTACTTTTTTGGGCCCATTATATGGTACAAGTTTGAATTCGATACATTCACCCTTTTCTTACTTACGCCAACTTAAACATTTTTTGGGGTGAGGTCACTTGACCTGCACTGGTGACCTGACCTGAGATGACGCAACCTTAAAGTTTGAGGGAAAGTTGCGGAATTGATCAATGATAAGGTGTGACAAGTACTGTGTCGCTTCGCGCCGACGTTTTTTCGTGCCACTGGGAGACCTCGAGGGGTGTTCAAGCACCCCCCCAACGGGCCGGAACGGGGCTCGAATACTCTGGAACAGGGCTGAGGCCAAAAGGGAAGGCTCTAAACAATGTCTGCAATTTTTGGGGTCAAGGTCCTTCAAGGTCATTTACCTATTACGGCACAACCCAACATATTATGCCTAATTTACGCTATAACTAGCACTGTGCCCAAGCTTACCAATGACCTTTGATCAAGCCTTGATCACCAAGGCCAGTGACCTTTAAAATTGACCTGTAACTCTGATCTAAACACTGAATAACCTTTAATTTGATATAATAGCATACGTCATAATAGGAATCGTAACATTATGCAACGTCATTTAGGGGCTGTCCAGGAGTACCTGTGCTCATCAGGGACACCTATGCTCTCTGGGGGGGGCTTTGCTTCGATGAGGCACCTGTGCCACCCAGGGGCGCCTTCGCTCCCCAATGGGCGCAACCTAGCTATCCAGTGGCATCTTTGCTGTTCCGGGGGTGCCTTTGATACCCAGTGCTCAAGGGGAGCTTTTTCTTATCCAGGTTCACCATGGTACTGAGGGGCGTATTTTTATTCAAGGTAACCTATACTACCCAGTGGCGCCTACCCTATGCAAGGGGCGCTTAGGCTATCCAGGGGGCGGCAATTTGCTATGCATAGGGCGCCCTTATGCTCTCCATGGGCACCTCATTCAGAGGGTGCCTCTGATATTCAGGGGCGCTTTTCCTATCAACAGGGTACCTGTGCCATCTTGGGGCTATTCTTATCAAGGGACGCTGCTGTTATTCAGGAATACCTAGACCACTGTCGAGGGTCGCCTTTGCTACCCAGAGGCGCCTTTACTTCTTAGGAAATTTGGCGCCCGTGCTTTAAGGAGTGCTTCGGCATCGATTGATTGCTCTATTATTGGGCTTAGGTGCACGTGAACCTTGAGCTCATGTAGCGCCCATATTGTTGCTAAGGAACGCTTATGCTATCAAAGGGCGCCTTTACTATCCAGGGCCGCTGTTTTATTCAAGGCAGTCTGTTCTATCCACGGGCATCTGATATTTCGGGGGGCGGTGCCTAGGCTATTCAGGAGGCGGTTTTTTTCTCCACAGGGGCGCACTATTGCTTTCCAGGGGCGACGTTACTGCCCAGGGGTGTCTTTCTATCCAGGGGCGCATATGCTGTCTAGGTGTATTTTTCAATCACAGACATGATTGAAATACATGCCCCTACGTTATCCTGGGGTGCTTTTTGTCTCCGGTGAGGCGCTATTTTTCTCTTCCGGGCACCAGTTTATCCAAGGGCACCTATGCTGTCCAGAGAACCTTTGTTATCTAGGGCTGCCTTCGCTGTTAAGGGGCACCTTTGCTACCCAAAGGGAACATTTTACTTTCCTGGAGTGCTTATTTCCATCTAAGGGGAACATAGGCTATCTTGTAGCGCCTTTGCAAACATGGGGCGCACTTTTCTATCCAGGTGCGCCTTTGCACTTGAGGGGGCGCCTCTGCAATCCAGGAGGAGCCCAAAATAGATGGAGAATAAGAATTCTGAAATAAGGCGCTCGAACACTGAAATAAAGTGCCTAGTTATCAGAAAGAGGCGCTCATCTGCTGAGCGGGGAGGACTGCTGGTTGGTGAGGGCAGCGTTCTCGGAAACGGGGCGCACATACTGAAAAAGGCACCCGGTTGCAGCGATGGAGCACTAAGCATTCAGTTATAGGTTAATGAAATGTGGTTAAAGGCAGTCCATGCTCAAATTGGACGCTCGGGCCCTGTAACAGATCGCGCGACTGTCAGACAGGTGTGCCAAACCATAGACAGTAGGGCAGCTGAAGATGGAAAGGGACATCTATGATATCTTGGGGGCGCCTGTACTCTTAGGTGAGGCGCTTGTTTTCTTTCTCAGGTGCCTAGTTTATCCATGGCCGCCTATGCTGTCCAGATCATCTTTTTCAAGAAGGGTTAACTTTGCTGTCCAGGGGCGCCTTTGCTATCCAAGAGCGCATATGATATCTGTAGGGCGCTTTATGCAGAGGGCGCCTCGGCAGTCCTAGGGCGCCGTCCTAACCAAAGGCCGCCTTTCACTTCCCTGAAGTGCCTATTTCTATGTAAGGAGTGCATATATTATCTAGGAGTGCCCTTGATATACAGAGACGCCTTTTTGTCCAGCAGCGCCTTTGCTCTTGAGGGGCGCTGCTCCAATCCAGGGTAGCTGAAGATGGATAAGGGACATCTATGTTATACAGGGGGAGCCTGTACTTTCCAATGGGGCGCTCATTTTCCTTCTCAGGCACCTAGTTTATCTAGGGAGCGCATAGGCTATCCAAAGGCGCCTTTGCTTTCGAAGGGGTGTCTTCCTAGGGGCGCCTTTGCTATCCAGGGGCGCCTTTGCTGTCCAAAGCACTTGTGTTATCCAGGGTTGTCTTTGCTGTCCAGTGGCGCCTTTGCTATCTAAAAGTGCATATGATATCCGTCGGCGTTTTATCCAGTGGGCGCCTGGACTATCAAAGGGCACTTTTTCTATCCAAGGGTTGCATTTATTTTCCTGAAGTGCCTATTTCTATCTAAGGGGCTCCTATTCTGTCCAGGGCACTTATGTTTCCCAGATTTGCCTTTGCTGTCCAGGGACGCATTTGCTATCCAAGGGCACCTTTCTTAACCAAGGGGCGCATTTTGCTTTCCTGGAGCGCCTATTCCTATCTAAGGGGCGCATATGTTATCTAGGAGCGCCTTTGATACCAAGAGGCGGCTTTTTGTCCAGGGGCGCCTTTGCTCTTGGGGGGCGCTGCTCCAATGCAGGGCAGCTGAAGGTGGATAAGGGACATCTATGTTATACAGAGGGCGCCTGTACTTCCCAGTGGGGCGCTCGTTTTCCTTCTCGGGCTCCTAGTTTATCCAGGGGGCGCCTAGGCTATCTAAAGGCGGTTTTTCTATCGAAGGGGTGCCTTCCTAGGGGCGCCTTTGCTACCCAGGGGCGCCTTTGCTGTCCACAGCACTTAGGGTTGTCTTTGCTGTCCAAGGGCGCCTTTGCTATCCAAGGGTGCATATGACATCCGTAGGCGCTTTTTCCAGTGGGCGCCTAGGCTATCAAAGGGCGCCTTTTCTACCCAAGGTGAGCATTTTATTTTCCTAAAGCGCCCATTTCTATCTAAGGGGCGCTTATGCTGCCCAGGGCACCTATGTTACCAAGATTTGCCTTTACTGCCCAGGGGCGCCTTTCCTAGCCAAGGGCGCATATAGTATCCGTAGGGCGCTTTATCCAGGGGGCGCCTAGGCTATCTAAAGGCGGTTTTTCTATCGAAAGGGTGCCTTCCTAGGGGCGCCTTTGCTACTCAGGGGCGCCTTTGCTGTCCACAGCACTTAGGGTTGTCTTTGCTGTCCAGGGGCGCCTTTGCTATCCAAGGGTGCATATGACATCCGTAGGGCGCTTTTTCCAGTGGGCGCCTAGGCTATCAAAGGGCGCCTTTTTCTACCCAAGGTGAGCATTTTATTTTCTAAAGCGCCTATTTCTATCTCAGGGGCGCTTATGCTGTCCAGGGCACCTATGTTACCAAGATTTGCCCTTGCAGCCCAGGGGCGCCTTTCCTAGCCAAGGGCGCATATGATATCCGTAGGGCGCTTCATCCAGGGGGTGCCTAGGCTACACAAAGGCGGTTTTTATCGAAGGGCTGCCGTCCTAGGGGCGCCTTTGCTGTCCACAGCACTTGTGTTATCCAGGGTTGTCTTTGCTGTCCAGGGGCGCCTTTGCTATCCAAGGGTGCATATGACATCCTTAGGGCGCTTTTTCCAGTGGGCGCCTAGGCTATCAAAGGGCGCCTTTTTCTACCCAAAGTGAGCATTTTATTTTCCTAAAGTGCCTACTTCTATCTAAGGGGCGCTTATGCTGTCCGGGGGTACCTATGTTACCAAGATTTGCCTTTGCTGCCCAGGGGCGCCTTTCCTAGCCAAGGGCGCATATGATATGCGTAGTTCGCTTCATCCAGGGGGCGCCTAGACTATCCAAAGGCGGGTTTCTATCGAAGGGGTGCCTTCCTAGGGGCGCCTTTGCTACCCAGGGGCGCCTGTGCTGTCCAGGGGCGCCTTTGCTATCCAAGGGTGCATATGACAAATGACATCCGTAGGGCGCTTTTTCCAGTGGGCGCCTAGGCTATCAAAGGGCGCTTTTTCTACCGAAGGTGAGCATTTTATTTTCCTAATGCGCCTATTTCTATCTAAAGAGCGCTTATGCTGTCCAGTTCACCTCTGTTACCAAGATTTGCCTTTGCTGCCCAGGGGCGCCTTTCCTAGCCAAGGGCGCATATGGTATCCGTAGGGCGCTTCATCCAGGGGGCGCCTAGGCTACCCAGGGGCGCTTCATCCAGGGGGCGCCTAGGCTACTCAGGGGTACATTAGTTCCCCATGGCGCAATCTTGCTATCTAGTGGCGCGTTTTCTTTGCCGGGGCGCTTTTGTTAGCTTTCTAAATTTCATCTTCAACATTTTGCTGGGGCGCAAAAAACCAGTAAAGGCGTCTAGTGTTTGGGCAGGGGCGCTTTGCCATGGTTTTAAGGAGTATGTGTTCATTCAAGTGGAATAAGTGGTATCTACCACCTTGGCGCACGAAATGGGTACAGGCGCGCCGCTCATATCAGGCGCCTTCGGCGCCCGATATGAGCTGAGCTTTACTGGGGCGCTTCGGAGCTAAGGGGGGGCCCGGGCCCCCTGGGCCCCCCTTGGATCCGTCACTGCTTAGCAGACGCCCTACCCCTGTGTTGATGAAAATACTGACATTTAGCAGACGCCCTCTCCCTGTGTTGATGAAAATACTGACACTTAGCAGACGCCCTACCCCTGTGTTGATGAAAATAATGACGCTTAGCAGACGCCCTCTCCCTGTGCTGATGAAACTACTGACACTTAGCAGACGCCCTATCCCTGTGTTGATGAAATTACTGACACTTAGCAGACGCCCTACCCCTGTGTTGATGAAAATACTGACACTTAGCAGACGCCCTACCCCTGTGTTGATGAAAATACTGACACTTAGCAGACGCCCTATCCCTGTGTTGATGAAATTACTGACACTTAGCAGACGCCCTACCCCTGTGTTGATGAAAATACTGACACTTAGCAGACGCCCTACCCCTGTGTTGATGAAAATACTGACACTTAGCAGACGCCCTATCCCTGAGTAGATGAAAATACTGACACTTAGCAGACGCCCTCTCCCTGTGCTGATGATAATACTGACACTTTGCAGACGCCCTACCCCTGTGTTGATGAAAATACTGACATTTAGCAGACGCCCTACCCCTGTGTTGATGAAAATACTGACATTTAGCAGACGCCCTACCCCTGTGTTGATGAAAATACTGACATTTAGCAGACGTCCTATCCCTGTGTAGATGAAAATACTGACACTTAGCAGACGCCCTACCCCTGTGCTGATGAAAATACTGACACTTAGCAGACGCCCTATCCCTGTGTTAATGAAAATACTGACATTTAGCAGATGCCCTCTCCCTGTGTTGATGAAAATACTGACACTTAGCAGACGCCCTCTCCCTGTGTTGATGAAAATACTGACACTTAGCAGACGCCCTATCCCTGTGTAGATGAAAATACTGACACTTAGCAGACGCCCTATCCCTGTGTTGATGAAAATACTGACACTTAGCAGACGCCCTATCCCTGTGTTGATGAAAATACTGACACTTTGCAGACGCCCTACCCCTGTGTTGATGAAAATACTGACACTTAGCAGACGCCCTATCCCTGTGTTGATGAAAATACTGACACTTAGCAGACGCCCTATCCCTGTGTTGATGAAAATACTGACATTTAGCAGACGCCCTATCCCTGTGTTGATGAAAATACTGACACTTAGCAGACGCCCTATCCCTGTGTTGATGAAAATACTGACATTTAGCAGACGCCCTATCCCTGTGTTGATGAAAATACTGACACTTAGCAGACGCCCTCTCCCTGTGTTGATGAAAATACTGACACTTAGCAGACGCCCTATCCCTGTGTTGATGAAAATACTGACACTTAGCAGACGCCCTCTCCCTGTGTTGATGAAAATACTGACACTTAGCAGACGCCCTATCCCTGTGTTAATGAAAAAACTGACATTTAGCAGATGCCCTCTCCCTGTGTTGATGAAAATACTGACACTTTGCAGACGCCCTACCCCTGTGTTGATGAAAATACTGACACTTAGCAGACGCCCTATCCCTGTGTTGATGAAAATACTGACATTTAGCAGACGCCCTATCCCTGTGTTGATGAAAATACTGACATTTAGCAGACGCCCTATCCCTGTGTTGATGAAAATACTGACACTTAGCAGACGCCCTCTCCCTGTGTTGATGAAAATACTGACACTTAGCAGACGCCCTATCCCTGTGTTAATGAAAAAACTGACATTTAGCAGATGCCCTCTCCCTGTGTTGATGAAAATACTGACACTTTGCAGACGCCCTACCCCTGTGTTGATGAAAATACTGACACTTAGCAGACGCCCTACCCCTGTGTTGATGAAAATACTGACACTTTGCAGACGCCCTATCCCAGTGTTGATGAAAATACTGACACTTAGCAGACGCCCTACCCCTGTGTTGATGAAAATACTGACACTTGGTAGGTGTTCCTCATCCCATGTTAGTCAAAATATTGTCGCTGAAATCAGATGACACTTTTTCCATCGGTTTAACGTGGGAATTGTATCCCCGACTGAGAGGAAGGATCGAAAAATATGAAGTAAAAAATTTGCGTCACACAACCAATAACGCATCGGTTGAGACCGGTTTTGATTTCTCGTGGCGATTTCCTGGACATTAGATGAGAATGTGAACGGTCCAGTTGCGCCCTGACAATGCCGCGGACCCATAAACCACACCTTCTTCCAGTCGGCTCGGCAAATTTTGCTGTAGATAAGAGAGTTATATTCACAAGAAAGCGTTCAAGTTTACCATAAATGTCGCTAATGCATCGTTAATACATGCTTCACCTGAACTGCGACACCAGTTATTGGGCCCGCACCAACAAATTAAGTATTACTAAACGGTGGGAGCCTTGGACACGCAATGGAAGTCATCTGGACTCGCTGAGGTAAATGGCGAGCTCAGATGGGAAGTAGATATAGTCCAAAAAAGACTTCTTTAAAACAAAAAATGAAACATTTAAAAAACAGCCTGATGGCGAATAACAGACCGGAAATTTCAAAATCGGTCACATAAGCTTAGCTGGCACGAGCTGCAGAGTCGATACATTTGGGCTGTCGATCAACAACATAGGCCATACAAGCACACCGCAGTGCAGGAAGGTAGTCTTGATATCTGTTGAAAACAGTTTTTTTAACCCGGAGAAAATCGAATCGCAAATAATATTTTGAACTTTCCTATGAAAGTCACAGAAAATCGAATCGAAAAAGTTTGTCATTTATCGAGTCCACCTGACTGAGACATGGGTAAGGTATTAAACACAATCTCCTCCGTGTACAAATAACAAGATTCTAAGACTAGCCTAGTTCGATTTCCACTGACGAGATTTCTAAATAGTCTTTTTCCAAAATTTTTCACGAACTCCTCGATGCCTGATCGAATAACTCACTCCAGGGAGTATTTCTTAAAAGCAACAAGCTCAAACAAATTAATTTGAAAGGTCAAACAACCCATTTGGGGGCATTCCGGGATAAAACGACCAAAAATATTTCAATTTGACACCACTGTGTCTAGAAAAAAATCTGAAACTTTGTCTCCGGGGTAGTTTTGGGCTAAGAATACGCCTGTGAGAATCTTAGCCCCGTCCGACCAACGGTGACCGAGATATAGCCCGAGGCATTTTCGGGAGGTCACCTTGTAGACTCATCTTTGATGCTTCATAACTCCAAAACGCATTGCCTGATTAACAAGTTTTCTATATCACTGAACTAGTCTTGAACTATACAATATTTTGAAAAAGAAAATTTCAAAACGTCAAAAATTTTGAATTTGAATTCGTTTGAACTTTTCTTTTCTGACCTAGCTTGAACTTTTCGCATTTGAAATTGGCCTCTTAGACACTTCAAAAATTTTGCTTCATAAAATATCTTTCGATAAATAAATGCGTTCCTGCTATAAATTCCAAATTTTTAGAACCTAAAGTAGGTATGCAGACGGTTTTTAACCGCTGCGGTAGTACAGCCTTATGTTTAACACCTCAAACAAAGCGATTGCTTTTGTAATCGGTTGCTTGCAATCTATTGCATTGTCTTTACGAAATTTTCATCGTGCAAGTGTCAGAACTTATGAAAATAAACACGCGCCCACACGAGGGGACGGGTAACCGGCCTTCTCAGGTTTCTACAGGTAGTAAAAAAAAACAACTTCGCGAAGCGCCACCGTACTTCATCTACCTCTAACTCGACATTTTTTTCTCAACTTCTGGCAAAATAATTGAGGTCAACTGACAGATGGTAGGTACCGTAAATACCGTAGGTCAACTGGCAACTGACTGGTGAGGGGGTGACCTGAGGTAGATGACCGTCGTTATGCCTTGTGGGACGTTCAACTTTGGTTCCTTAATCAACCCTTCATCGTGGGAGTTGCTCGTTTGGGTGGTGGGGTCGGGGTCTCCGTAAAAGTCCCTTGATGACTCTAGTGAGACTCCGATTCCTAAAACTGAATTGGCAACAACTTGGACAAGATTTGTAAAGAATAAAAATAGCAGCCATTACAAGTGATAGAAAGGGATCCATTGTTTCGAGGGAGACGAGGGTAAAGGAACTTATTAGTAATGGGCCTTGCAGCCTTAAACAAAAATTTACAAAGACGTCGCGACTGTATCAATAATGGAAACAAGTATAACTTATCCTATAAGCACCACTAACTCACACAAATTACATCGCTCCCGGAGATGAAAAAACAGTATCAATACAAAGTCACCCAGCGCAGCACAGCATACGCTTGAGAGGACTCATACAATGAAAAAAATGTCTGAAAGGCTTTCATTCCCAGGAAGTAATTTCAATCTGCTCGTAATATGCGAAAAAATGTCCTGAAATCATAACGCATTCGACTTGGTCACTTGAACAGGTTGCATCACATGCTATTTTTAAAAGGTGATCATTTCATAGTTGACACGGATTTCAGTTCAAACGCCACTTCGAAAGGCTTTTGATTGGTGTTTTTTTCATGATTAGGGGTGGGAAAATTTGAAGCAATTTCGAGAGCCACTACGTGAAAGTAAATAGCAAAATGTATCATGTGTTTAGCCCTCTCACAGGCCGGTTGAACTACATTGAACCAATAAGTAGTATTTGAAATAAACAAAGAGAACATTCAAAGGATGTTTTACCACTCTTACCACTGTTTCCACGGTTCATTGGAGGTGGTCGGGCACCCCTAAATAGATATAATTCCACACTCCTGGTGCCTTGTATAATCATTGAAGAATAAGGGAATACATTGAGATGACTTCAACACTGACACTGAGTTTGTCCTGTACAGACGCATTCATTCACCTGCAATGATGGCCGTCAGATCACTCATTACTTAAGCCAAATAATCTATACCAGTATGATTAATATTCCCTTTGCATTGGACATTCACCATGACTAAATTTGCGACCATTCACGCAGCACCCATAAAAGAAAGTCTATTTGCACAGCACGACACTGTTTGGTTCGAACATAGGTACACGAAACCCGAACCTCTCTTCCTTTTTGTAATTTTGTCATGAACAGTGATGGATGTCTTATTTACCGCTGGTATTCTTTGAAAATTGTACGCATTTTTCCATAATCGCATCGGCGAACAGACTTTGGAGCTGTCTGGCAGCATTGGCTATGCTTGATTGTGGAATGTACAAGAACCCAATCGTGCTGAAAAATGTATGGGTAAGAAAAGCATGCATACCTTTGGCACCATGTATTTGATCTTTCACTGGACTTTTTAAACCATCGTGATAGGTTGCCGGTTTTGCAGTGCTCTCGATATAGTCACAGGCGCCCTTGCTGTGAGACGTAGTGAAAACACTTCATTTACATAATTGAATTTTGCTTCCATATAACTTTTGCACTGGAATTAAGCCTTTGCATTTCTTTGAAATCGTGTGAATGGCAGCACCATTTGAAGAAGTTAAATATATTTTTGCATTGTGCAGTACAGCTCTCCGTCAGGAGATGGACATTCTTCAGTCATTTCTCTCGCTTTCATGCTCCATGCACAAGTTCTGAAAAAAAACACGAGCCATCGTACTGCTGTGTTTGAGGCATGTTATATCACACAGGCTCCGTGGCCTAATTGTGGATTATCTCTGCTGTTCAGTAAACCATGTAGAATGAACAGTGCACTGGGAGCGACGCCTCTAAATAGCCAGTTTTGATCACTACCGACAATGTTACATGCAAGCGTTTGGTCGGGTCACCTTTGGGGTTGCTCGAGGTCAAAGCATTCCTTACGGGAACTAAGTGGAAACCTAAATTTTGTGGCATAATAGCTGACAGAGCAGAGCCGTAGAAAAAATGTTCAGCACTATTGGAATGCTGTTGTTGAGCCCGATCGGATTATATATCTTATAATCTTGTCTAGTCAAATTACTAAATAAACCTGCTTTGACCTGGAGCCGGGCTTAGGTCTGTATGGTAAAAAGAATATCAATCAAACTGCAGTGGCAAGTCAGACACGGTAACGTAAAAATAAAACCTCCATCGCAATTCTCGACAATTCTCAATTCTCGCAAGTTATCAAAATTTACCAATTGCCCCATGCATTTCTAATGGAAAGATCGTGACCCTGACCTTGTCCCAGGCTATCAATATAGAAATCCTGCTACGCAAAATTATCTTGCTCGGTGACCTTACTATGGGCCTGTTCCAGCGCCTCCTTAAACCTGATCTAACCTCCTCAAAGCTTCTCCAACTTCCTCTCGCCCGGTCCAACGCCTCCTTAAACTTCCTCCAAGCTCGCCAAAGCTCATCTCAAATCTAATCCAACCTCCTCTCAAACGAAAGGTGGTTTTTTAGAGGAGGTTGGAGGAGCTCAATTGTGGCGCACGAATTTCAATTGAGAAACTAAAATAAGTTGTTTTACAGGGAGATACGAAGTTTGTGGGCAGCTAAAGGTTTTGATTCCGTTGTTTTTCTGTATTCCACTCTCACTAAAATACATTAAATGAGTATCAGAGGCCTTAATCAAATTCGATTAGTTTCTTAGCCGCGCCACGCCCGCCATATTGGCGCTAATCAGGCACAATCAGCTGATATCTCATCCAATCTCATCCGAAATCGGTCCAGCGGACACCGGTTTTTGCGCCTGCTCCGACTTACTCCAAGCTGCTCTCATCTTTTTTCTAAGGAGGCGCTGGAACAAGCCCTATGTGATGTGAACCTAAGCACGATAGGTTAAATTTGATCTTACTGATGCACCTCCAAAGATTTTCGAGGTTAGGCTCTTGACTTGGGTTGGCGGTCTAACCTGGTATGACCCAGACCTAAAATTTTTCCAGAAGATGTAAACATTTCGAGTTAGAGGTAGATGAATTACGGTGGCGCTGCGCGAAGTTGTTTTTTTAATACCTGTGGAAACATGAGGAGGCCGGTTGCCCGCCCCTCGTATGAGCGAGTGTTAATTTTCATAAATTCTGACACTTTCACGATGAAAATTTCGTAAAAACAATGCAATATGATTGCAAGCAACCGATTACAAAAGCAATCGCTTTGTTTGCGGTGTTAAACATGAGGCTGTACTACCGCAGCGGTTAAAAACCGTCTGTATATCTGCCTTAGGTGCTAAAAATTTGGAATTTATAGCAAGAACGCATTTTTCTATCGAAATATATTTTTGAGCAAAATTTTTAGGTGTCTAAAAGGGCAATTTCAACTGCGAAAAGGTCAAACAAGCAAAAAAAGGTGAAACAAATTTAAAGTCAAAATTTTTTATTTTTTAATTTTTTTAATTTTCTTTTTCAAAATAATGTATAGTTCAAGACAAGTTCAATGATAGACAAAACTTGTTAATCAGTCAATGCGTTTTGGAGTTATGAAGCATCAAAGATGAGTCTACAAGGTGACCTCCCGAAAATGCCTCGGGCTATATCTCGGTCACCGTTGGTCGGAGGGGCTAAGATTCTCACAGGTTTGTTCCTGGCCCAAAACTACCCCGGAGAAAGTTTCAGATTTTTTCTAGACATGGCGGTGTCAAGCCTTGGTCGATCTGTCCTGGAATCCCCCATTTTGCCTTGAATAACATTGCCTCCAACACAGCCCTTTGCCAGCGTGCTTGTCCCCACTTTGCAGCTGGCGTCATCCTCCACACAGCATTGACAAAACACGCGGGCCGGGCAGGGCGGTGCCACGCCCGAACAGCTGGTGTCACCCCCCCCGCACGGCATTGACAAAACACGCGGGGTGACGAGCCGGCCCGACAGGGCGGCGCCACGCCCCGAACACCGACGCCCCGTCCCAGCACTCCATTCCCAGTGGGGCGCCGCCACGCCCCGAACACCGACGCCCCGTCCCAGCACTCCATTCCCAGTGGGGCGCCGCCACGCCCCGAACACCGACGCCCCGTCCCAGCACTCCATTCCCAGTGGGGCGCCGCCACGCCCCGAACACCGACGCCCCGTCCCAGCACTCCATTCCCAGAGGGGCGGCGCCACGCCCCGAACACCGAGGCCCCGTCCCAGCACTCCATTCCCTCCTCGACCTTAATACAGAGGGGCGGCGCCACCGTGTTCTAAATGGAGAGGGTGCATGACTTGACGGTTCAATTTTCGGGGTAAAGGGGCGCCGTAGCTTATTGAGATACCTTTTAAGTAAAAAAATCGACAAGTTCTTGGAGATAATGCTCGTTTTGCCATTCTTTTGCCATCAATTGGGTCGTTTGAACCACTGTTTTTTGCACTCTGGCATTTTTCTTCCCCTTCCTTTCGGTAAAGTTTACTTTCTCGTTTCAACTGAATCAGTCTGAGCTAAGTAGTTTGTTAACCCGCGCCCCACCGGGGGTCCGGCGCCACCTTCGCCCCACCGGGGGGCATCGATGGCCCCCCCTCTAACTCCGAAAATATGGGCGTTAGCGCAAATCTGCAAAGTGCAATAGAAAGCTCACGTGAATTCAGTAAGAAATTACTTGGCATGTTTTAGTGCTCAGGTCAATGGTTTGACCTTCAGAGGTCAAATTAGGTCAAGATCGGCTATTTTCACTCAAATATGCAATGATTAAGCAAACTGGGCATAACTCTTATGTCATTAGAGCTATTGAGGCCTGGTAAAGTACATTTGATAGCAAATTGCCAGTACTTTTTCCGCTATGTGGAACGTAAAGACCTCCCGCCAGTGGTTTGACCGCCAGAGGTCACCTCGTGACCTAATATGACCTGAGGTCACGAAAGGTCAAAAAGTGACCTTGCCGTATATCAAATGAAAGCCAGTGACAAGAAAAACACGATGGTGTTTGTTTCACCGCTCTAGCTCAATTAGGTCAAAAGTTATTGTCAAAATACTGTTTTTGACCTCTGGTGACCTTGGATGACCTTGGAAAAGTCAAAGGGCAAATATGACCCCTGGGATCCGTGAAAGGGTGTCCAAAAACGTTGTTCTGAGCAGTCTGAGTATTTGCAATCATTTATGTGGCTTTTATATCATGAAATAGCTTTTCCCCATGCTTTTCCAATGGGAGAGGTCGCCTCGTGACCTGACCTCAGGGCACGAAATCGAAAAATCCCGGATATACACCTTGTAGACCCTGGAGGGGTCATGAAGTGTAGGAAGTTTCAAATCGCTCGACTTTGAAATGTAGCTCTTACAGAGCTCTAAAGGTGAAGTGAGGTGACCTTGGTTGACCTCGTCTGGTGACCTGACCTTGGGTGACCCGGGGTAAAAAATTTCAGGGATGATGGGAAAATGATGCAGTGAGAGGTAGAGCCCTCAACCGCGGAGCTGCGCCTCGTCGTTTTTCTGCTATCCTGGAAAAACCTTAGGGGGGCCATCGATGCCCCCCCGGTGGGGGCGAGGGTTAAGGAATAGGTTGAACTGATGAGCTGCCGGAAGTGTGAGTCGGCCGTTGACTGGCACGACTGCGCGGGTCTGGTAGTCCGATGCCCACATCGGACCACCACTGCGTTGTGTCCGGAGAGGTCCTCTCTGGACACACCGCAGTGGTGGTCCGCTGCTGACCTCTCCGGACACACCGCAGTGGTGGTCCGCTGTGGACCTCTCCGGACACACCGCAGTGGTGGTCCGCTGTGGACCTCTCCGGACACACCGCAGTGGTGGTCCGCTGTGGACCTCTCCGGACACACCGCAGTGGTGGTCCGCTGTGGACCTCTCCGGACACAACGCAGTGGTGGTCCGCTGTGGACCTCTCCGGACACACCGCAGCTGCACCAACTCAGCAAACTTGCCAACTACAGGGTGTTTCATAAAGAATGATATTTTTTAATTGATCATAATGCGGTTATAAATAGGTTATTGTGGTATGATTTACATATCAATCGAAAGCAAATTTTGGGACATTTACGATTATTTGTATTTTGATAACTGTTTTGATATTTTTTCTGGTTAAAAATAGTCTTAAAAATGAGCTGAAAAATGCTGTCTGTTTAGCCCTCATCGAAAATGTTCGTAGAAATCACGCGCGTATCACGTGACAAATATCACGCCAATGACACTGCAAACATCACATTGTCACTGCGGCAGATCACAGTACACACGCACATTGCCTCTGGAAATTAATTATAAAAAAACACACCTCTCAAGCTTAGGAAAGCTCGGGTCCAAGCAAGCAATCCCCAATTGGTCCATGTCCCTTGTTCTGCGGTGGACGGTGAGGTATTTTGCGCTGTGTCCGCCGCATCCATTCATTCATATGGAAGGTAAGCCAATGAGCCATATGGAGCTTGAGCCGACGACTTTAAACTTGTAATATTACTGAAACTTGTGCCTTTGATGTGCATGCTCACGTGCCATTTTTGTGTGCTAAAACTGTTTTAGAGTGCTGCCAGTTCCGTTTTCTCAAATATAAGCGGGCATGTTTCTTGCATCATTTTTCCGAGTACATTTAAGACGGGGAAAATATTTGATGCATATGAAAAATGTTTATCGAAAAATGTTCTATAATTTACCATTAAAATGAGTGTTTTGTGGGCGGTTTTGAAGGATTTTGAGTCATTTACTGAACATTTAAAAAATATCATTCTTTCTGAAACACCCTGTAGATGCCCTTCATACTCTCTATGTCCTAATATATCTGTTTTACGCCAACTGGGCACTGGGACGGCGCCGCTAGTAAGCTGGAGCCCGCACCACTGATTACCAAGCGCAATGACGGCGGTCTGAGCCACCTTCGCTTTGACGGGGAGCGGGCACCTGCCCCCTCCCCCCTAAGATCTCCAAAACCACGCAAGATAGCAAACAAGGGTAAACTGCATTAGATAGCCCATCCAAAGGTCCATCGAAAACACTTGAACCATTTTTTGGTTAGACACACATTTAAAGCCACCAGAGGTCAAGTATGTTACCAGAAGGATAACATATAAATGAGGGTTTTCAGTCATTTCATATGGGCTAGTAAAGAAAGAGCAAAATAATCTAGACCATGGGAATCCTCGCAGCAAGCCGAATCGAATGGTATATAAAATGGCATTGCTAGGTCAAATAAGGTCAAATATAGGATTTGACCTGACCTGAGGTTAGGTCAATATCAAATTAGGTCACAATGCATATCATTAGAACCGCAAGGAAAAAACCAACCTAATGCCATTAAGTTATTCAATTTAAACCATTTTCCCGTGTATTTCCGATGGAGACGTTATGGCTCGTAACTGACCATAGGTCATCGATATAAAGAATACCGGAATATATTCGCGAAAGCCGCCCCGGTAGCTCAGTTGGTAGAGCGTTGGGCTCCGGCCCGCTGCTCAGAGGCAGGCAGTGGCAGTGCAGTCCAGGCTTGGGATCGGTTCCCCTGAGACGCTCCGGCGCTCAATAGTTTACCCGACGTAGGTCGGCTGGCAACTGACTGGTGAGAGGGTGACCTGAGCGGGGCGGCCGTCCCTGTGCTTTGTGGGACGTTTAACTTTGGCTTCTAAATCAACCCTTCATTGTGGGTGTTGCTCGTTCGGGTGGTGGGGTCGGAGTCTCCGTGACAAGTCCATTGATGACTTTAGTGAGACTCTGACTCCAGCAGTCGAACTGAGAACAACTTGGACAAAATTTATAAAAAAACTCGATGGGCCCATTATACCATGTGAGTTTCAATCGAATAGGTTTGCCATGTTCTGACTTATGATATCTGAAACTTTTTTGGGGTGACGTCACTTGACCTGCACTGGTGACCCAACACTAAACTTGTAAATTTTTAGGGTTAGGGTTACAACAAATGTTGTAAAAATGATGAAGGAAAAAGGGATACCAAGTACGGCGGCGCTACGCGCCGTCGTTTTTATCTATCTCCGAAAAACCCGAGGGGGGCGGGTACCCTCCCCTCGTCAATACACGTATTAAAAAATGCGTTGCTTTCCCCGGGAACATTTTGTGCTAGTTTGTAGTCTCATACGTACAACGCACTCACTCACACTATGTACAGAGCGCAAGTTTCCAGTTTCCAGCACCGTTACGGGACAGCGGCACCGCATTCTGCAAAGCCATAGGTTGCTTCAGTCTCTCTAAGCCGCAGCGCCCTGCACAGGCCGAGCCCTCCTCACATGAGGGCCGCGGGCGGGAGACGGGACCGGTGGATCACTTTAAAGGCCGAACAGGCTCGTGCACCCTAGGGACGTTCTGCTTGGTTATTCCTCTGCAGAAGGCCTAGCTGACCAGAGAGGACCCTGCCGAGAGTAGACGGTTACACTAGGTCAAAGGCTTCTCTAGTTAAACAGGGTCCTGACTGTCAGAGTGGGCCCTGTGGGCTAAAATGATCCCACTAGCCACACAGCCTCCTCACTGGAGGACCCACCTGGTCACACACGTCCCTGGCGACTATAGACCGGGCCCTGACAGACTGAGAGTCGTACTGGGTCCTGTAGCCCAAATAGTTCCGCTGGCCATTGTGGCCTTATCTATTAACACGCGCCCCGCTGGGGTCCCTGCCATGACGCGCCCCGCTTGGGGGGGCTTTTTTCGCCCCCTCCGTATCTCGTTCCCCACGAAAGCTAAAGGAAAATTACGGGCGTCATTCGAAAGCTCTTGACAAGAAAAATTTTCAAACTGATCGGTTTACTGATGTTCCCTGGGCGCCGCTTCAAACTCGTGATTTTAGGTTTCGAGGTCGAGTCACTTGACCTTGAATAGCTCCTTGACCTGACATGACCTTAACTAAAAAATTTGGTCAGGTGTGTACAATTGATGAGGAATAAGGTACTGTAAGTTTTGTCGTTCTACAGCCCTTCGTTTTTTAACTATCTGGGGAAAACCAGGAGGGGGGGCGAATTTCGCCCCGCCTCAGCGGGGCGCGTGTTAGAGAGGGCCCGGCTGACCAAAACGGGCCCTACTATGGGCAGGGGCCCCCAGTCGTTCAAAGGGCACCTTTTATAAACGGTTTTGATGGGTAAAAGGGCCCGCCTGTCACAGAATCGAGTGCTGGAGAGGGCCCTGCCTGGTATGAAGTCCCACATTTGGCCCAGAGCATAGTGCGAGCGGGCCGCGTGAAGGGCGGCCCGTGTCCTCAGGGGGGGCGGCTGCCGCTCTTGGCCACGCCCCCGTCCCCATGCCTATGCTGTGAACTACATCGAGCAGCCACCTCTATGCGCAGCGCACACAACATACACATATGCCTTACAAGAGCAGTGGCGTAGACACAGCACTGAGTGAAACAAAAAGGTGAAGCACGATATTCACACAGCAAATGCGCTACATTTTTTAGCAGAGAGAGACACGCACCGGCGCGGTGCGCGGCTCCCCGACTCGACGGCCGCCTCTGGGGCTGCCGTTCGGACGCCAGCACGTTTGGGGACATTCTTTGTGGTAATACTCTAGAGGAAAGTGTGGCAACCGGTACAGCCAACGCACCGGCGAGAATTAGCCCACTGGCTTAGGAAAGTGGGTATGACCAGTCAGGTTGCGGAGATGTAACAGTTGAGAGGGCGTCGTGCTGACGGCGCGGCTGACAACCTCTTCTCTCTCTCTCTCTTACAATCGCTAATGCCCGTCATCGTAACATCACCTTCTGAATTGGATATCCGAATAGGAACTCCATCCCACACCGTCCAATCCAGTCCCTTCCAATCCAGCCCCCTCCAATCCAATCCCACACCGTCCAATCCAGCCCCTTACAATCCAATCCCACACCGTCCGATACAGCCCCTTACAATCCAATCCCACACCATCCAATCCAGCCCCTTCCAATCTATTCCAATCCCACACCGTCCAATCCAGCCCCTTACAATCCAATCCCACACCGTCCAATCCAGCCCTTCCAATCCAATCCCTTCTAATCCAGCCCCTTACAATCCAATCCAGTCCCTTCCAGCCCCTTCCAATCCAATCCCATCTAATCCAGCCCCTTACAATACAGTCCAGCCCTTACAATCCAATCCCACACCGCCCAATCCAGCCCTTCCAATTCAATCCATTCTAATCCAGCCCTTTACAGTCCAAGCCAGTCCCTTCCATTCCAGCCCCTTACAATCCAAGCACACATCGTCCAATCCAGCCCCTTACAATCCAATCCCACACCGTCCAATCCAGCCCCTTACAATCCAATCCAGTCTCTTAAATCCAATCCCACACCCTCCAATCCAGCCCCTTACAATCCATTCCAGCCCCTCACAATCAAATCCCACACCGTCAAATCCAGCCCCTTCCAATCCAATCCCGCACCGTCCAATCCAGCCCCTTACAATCCAATCCAGTCCCTTCCATTCCAGCCCCTTACAATCCAATCCCACACCGTCCAATCCAGACCCTTACACTCCAAACCCATGCATGGATCGGATTGGAGCTTCCGAAGAATCCGGGAGTTTTACATTTGTGTATGGATCCGGACTGGAACTGATGTGGGTATAGTGGTGTTTGTCAGGAGCAGATGTGATCTGGATTGACAATCGCGACCTGATAGCAAACTGACTCCAACCTGTCGGCCAGACTACGGCTATGCATCGCACTGGGTCTGACTCCCGTGTCCATCAGAAGCCCCCTTCACACTAAGCCGTATGAGAAGCGCAACTTTGCCCACCCTATGGCTTAGCCCACACCTACTAGAAAACACTAAGGTTACCTGATTCATCTCAGGTTTATTAAAAACAACTGCACCCTGTATTCGTGGACTAGTGGGCGTGAGATGGAAACCTCGACCTAGAAGGAGCCCAGTTAGAGCATCTTACTTGTAGACGCACTCTGACTAACTCTGTTAACACGCGCCCCGCTGGGGTCCCTTGCATGACGCGCCCCGCTGGGGGGGCGTTTTTCGCCCCCCTCAGTATCTCGTTCCCCACGAAAGCTAAAGGAAAATTACGGGCGGCGTTCGAAAGCTCTTGACAAGACAAGGATAATTTATAAGGAAATTTTTTATGTCAGGTCAATATTGAGGCCAGCATAGGTCAAAGAATGCTTCATAGGCTTACAACAGAGCAGTGTACGTTTCCCTCTCTAGATCTGCCCTCAGGGGAGCTAGAGCAAATCTTTATGCATCATTGGATTCCTCTCATCGCGGCCGGCGAATAGAATGATGTATAATATGACCCTGCTAGGTCAAATAGTGAAAATGACCTGACCTCAAGCTAGGTCAGGGTCACAGAGTGACCTAGTATGGTCATGTTGCATATCAATCGACTCCCCGTGATAATATAAACACAATGCAAGCAAAATGGGAGCTTTATCTCAATTCGGTGAGAAGTTATTGGCAAAACAATCACTTTCTGCTCCCGTGATCTGATATGACCTTTGAGAGGTCAGATGCTCAAAAACTCAACTTTATGGTCAAGATCGTGGCAAGAACAGATATTTTGAGGATTTTCAGCCTTATCTATCTAGGATTTCCTGAAAACGAGTCCATTCTATTTTTCACCATAGACTTATAATGGGGTGACCAAAAGTTGACCCCACCTTAGGTCACCAATATCAAAATTCCGAGATGGCAGATTTGTAGACCCTGATGACCTTATCATATTGTGGAAGTTTCAAAATGATCGGTTAGCAATGTTCCCTGGGCGCTGCTTCAAACTCGTGATTTTAGGTTTTGAGGTCGGGTCACTTGACCCTGAATAGCTCCTTGACCTGACATGACCTTAACTAAAAAATTTGGTCAGATGTGTAAAATTGATCAGGGATAAGGTACCGTAAGTTTCGTTGTTCTGCGTATCTTCATTTTTGCGTTATTTGGGAAAAACCAGGAGGGGGCGATTTCGCCCCCGAGCGGGGCGCGTGTTAAACGTGCCCCACGCAGGGTGGGTACAGGGCAGGCTAGCCCGGCAACAGAGAGGTACAGGGCAGGCTAGCCCGGCAACAGAGAGGTACAGGGCAGGCTAGCCCGGCAACAGAGAGGTACAGGGCAGGCTAGCCCGGCAACAGAGAGGTACAGGGCAGGCTAGCCCGGCAACAGAGCGGTACAGGGCAGGCTAGCCCGGCAACAGAGAGGTACAGGGCAGGCTAGCCCGGCAACAGAGAGGTGCGGGGCAAGCTAGCCCGGCAACAGAGAGGTACAGGACAGGCTAGCCCGGCAACAGAGCGGTACAGGGCAGGCTAGCCCGGCAACAGAGCGGTACAGGGCAGGCTAGCCCGGCAACAGAGCGGTACTGGGCAGGCTAGCCCGGCAACAGAGCGGTACAGGGCAGGCTAGCCCGGCAACAGAGAGGTACAGGGCAGGCTAGCCCGGCAACAGAGAGGTACAGGACAGGCTAGCCCGGCAACAGAGCGGTACAGGGCAGGCTAGCCCGGCAACAGAGCGGTACTGGGCAGGCTAGCCCGGCACCGGTCCGCCAACAGAGCGGCCAGGCTTTCGCAGCTTTTGACATTTTGGATGTTCTTGAAAAACTATGACCGGCTGCCGTCAAACGTGTCCAAAAATCGATATGAACCACGACCTGCTATATGTTGGGTCCTTGTGAAGAGTGTGGTTTGTGTGAAGCGGTGCCGTCTGATGGTGGCGCAGCCCGGGCCGCGCCACTCACGTCTACGTATATCAGTCTTCCCTTTCTATCAGCCCGGGCCGCGCCACTGGCGTCTACGTATATCAGTCTTCCCTTTCTATAAGCTCGGGCCGCGCCACTGGCGTCTACGTATATCAGTCTTCCCTTTCTATCAGCTCGGGCCGCGCCACTGGCGTCTACGTATATCAGTCTTCCCTTTCTATTAGCTCGGGCCGCGCCACTGGCGTCTACGTATATCAGTCTTCTTCTATCAGCGGGTGGAAATGCCACTTATCCAACACCCATGCCTCCGGCCCGAGAGCCCGACCGCTCTCTGGCCAGCCCTACTGGACCGACTTGAGAGCACGCCATTACAACAGGCAGCAGGCGATGGCGACACGACACTACCCGACAGCCAACCAGATACAAGGTGAGAGTGGTTAGATACGGTGCTTGGAAGAGCCGCTCCAATCCACATCACGCACGGACAGAATCCCAGCTAAGGCTCAAACTTTGAATCGAAGCACCGATTATTGAATTCTGCTGTTGCACAAGACCATATTCTTAAATTCACACATTGTCTGACAAAATGAAACTACTTTCCGCCCAATATGACAGCAAGAGTCTCCTTACCCTCCCCCCGTGCACAAATGCACCACCTGCCACTGACCTGGTTGTTGGTTTTGCCGGAGAACATGATTCGACCCGTGTAGAGCTCGTACAGGGTACAGGCCGTCGACCAGGTATCCACGCCGAAATCGTACTTGAGCCCGAGGATGATCTCGGGGCTGCGGTAGAAGCGGGACACCAGGTAGGGCGTGAGCTCGGTGTCTGTGACGCTACTGGCCGACCCGAAGTCGCACAGCTTCAGCACCAACTTGTTTTCGTTCACCTGGTGACAGGGGCAGGCCAGTTATCAGCCGGCTGCTTTCCCGATCAGACACAGAGTTCACAACTGATCACAATATCATGGTCACAACATTGGAGGGAAGTTAGGCACAGTTGTCCACTACGAAATCTGGTCATCAGCACCCGCAGGTACCACCACACCACGCCTCAGATCGATCAACCACGACCGTCAGCTGTCGTTCCAATGCACCACGCAGCGGCCCCACCGGCACACAGCACCATCTCGCTAACCTTGCACCACGCAGCGGCCCCACCGGCACACAGCACCATCTCGCTAACCTTGCACCACCCAGCGGCCCCGCCGGCACACAGCAACATCTCGCTCACCTTGCACCACCCAGCGGCCCCTCCGGCACACAGCACCATCTCGCTAACCTTGCACCACCCAGCGGCCCCACCGGCACACAGCACCATCTCGCTAACCTTGCACCACCCAGCGGCCCCTCCGGCACACAGCACCATCTCGCTAACCTTGCACCACCCAGGGGCCCCGCCGGCACACAGCACCATCTCGCTAACCTTGCACCACCCAGCGGCCCCTCCGGCACACAGCACCATCTCGCTAACCTTGCACCACCCAGCGGCCCCTCCGGCACACAGCACCATCTCGCTAACCTTGCACCACCCAGCGGCCCCACCGGCACACAGCACCATCTCGCTAACCTTGCACCACCCAGGGGCCCCGCCGGCACACAGCACGATCTCGCTAACCTTGCACCACCCAGGGGCCCCGCCGGCACACAGCACCATCTCGCTCACCTTGCACCACCCAGCGGCCCCTCCGGCACACAGCACCATCTCGCTCACCTTGCACCACCTATCGGCCCATAGATGGCGTGAGTGTTTTTGAGTGGTATTGCATCCTCCCCACACAGTCAAACAATACTGTATATGTGGGAACACAAGGGCCTGAACAAGGTGGAGGTGAACAGCAGTGATAGTTGGATAGTTGATTGGGCTTCACTCACGGGCGACGATCTCAGAAAGATTGTGATGAAATTGAGAAACGGCTTGCGGACATAGCTGTTCCACGCCATATCTTGCATTGTCAAAATTGTTTGTGTTCTGAACATCAATCAGCAATTACTCAATACTATGAAGCAGTAATGAATTGCGTGCAATGTGCCTCACACTCCACTATCTGTAAGAAGATTACCGGCAGAGGCAGGAACTGCATTCCTGGCTGGAATGAGTTTGTGGCGGAAAGGCGTGCCTTGATGGTTGACATTTACTCTCTTTGGGCTCTTGATGGAAAACCTAAGCATGGCTATATTTATGACTAACTACGTTTGGCGAAATCACGATTTAAGTATACATTACGGTTTTGCTTCCGACATGAAAAAGATTTGAGGGCCAAATCTCTCGCAGACAAACTTATGAGAAATCTATGCGACACGGTTGCTTTTTGGAAAGAAGTCCGCAAGCTCAATAACTCTCCCCCCCCCATTAGCACAATGTATTGGGAATGTCATTGGTGAGAAGAATATTGCTGGCATGTGGAAATCTCATTTCTCTGGTATACTTAACAGTGTTCAAAATGATTCGTGTAAGTCGTCTATTTTAAAGCGGCTGGGGAATTATGATAATTATTCTAAGCCCTTCTCTTATCAGGAGACTGTAGCGGCAATACAAGTCCTATCATCAGGAAGTTCGAATGGAAGCGATCAACTAAGCGCGGAACACTTTAAATTTGCAGGTCCATCTTGTGCAGTTCACTTATCGCTCTGTATTACTGCGGCTCTTAGGCATGGTTTTCTTCCCCCCAGTTTGACAAAAGTGCTTCTGTCCCCGATTGTGAAGGATAGATCTGGGAACATTTCGGATAAGGACAATTATAGCCCGATTGCATTTGCTAGCGTAGCCTCATCAATTTTGGAAACTTTGGTGTTAAATAGGAGTAAGCTGAGTCTTGATAGAGGTGATCATCAGTTTGGATTTAAGCCTAAGCGGTCCACATATATGGCAATCTTTGCGGTAAAGGAAATTACTGATTACTATATTCGCAACAATAGTACTGTCTGTGTGTTTCCTGGACGCCCGTAAGGCTTTTGACCGAGCAAACCATTGGAAATTATACGATAAGCTTTTGAACAGAGGAATGGACGCTTGCCTGGTTAGAATGCTCGTGAATTGGTATGAATCTCAGCAGTTTTACGTGCGATGGGGTAGTTATATCTCAGATGGATTTTCTGTCTCCAATGGGGTAAAGCAGGGAGGTATTTTATCGCCGTACTTGTTTAATGTATACACTGATGGACTGTTCTCTCAGCTAGCTAAAAGCAAGGTTGGCTGTCACTATCTAGGCTGTGTGAATCACCTCTAGTATGCAGATATGTGAGGTGTATGCCAATCATCATGATATATTATTGAACACGAAAAAATCGGTATGCATGGCTGTTATCGCTATGATGTTTAAAAAAAGGTACTGCCCGATTTCGCTCTATGTAATAATATTCTAGCATATGTGGATTCATATAAGTATCTAGGGTTTCATCTAATGAACACACCTGTCCGATCTGATGATAGCGAGGTACAATATCAGTATCGGCAGTTGTGCTGTCGTGCCAATTCACTTATTCGAAAATTCTCAATGTATTCATATGTCGTCAAAACGTTTCGGTACAATGCGTACTGCTCGACTATAAGCTGCGTACATCTATGTCACTCATTTCGCGCTCCTCGGTGCTGAAACAGTTCAAGGTATGCTTTAACCCATTAACGCCCGCACCTACTTCCAGCTTTCAAATTGGCGAAACAAATGTTTTTCTATGTTTAGAATATGCCCAATAAGGTGTTCCGAAAGTTTTAAATCTATACCACTTTTAGATCCTGAGATATGACACCGGACAAAAATGACCCGCTGGGCGTTTGGGACATCGGCTGGCACTGCGCGGCCGGCTCCCGGGCGGCGCAGTCACCGCACTCAGCGGCCCAATGCGCATCGCTTTTACTGCAGTCTTGTGAAGTGTTTTTATTTCCTCTTGTATATTGGCCATAGTAAAATGTTTGGACAGTTTTATGATCTTAAGGTTTAATTAAAGACAACACTAACTGCATATTTGCAAATAGTATACCATAGTGGTTAACCTAGACTGAAGATTTGCGGGGGATAGACTAAAATTGTGAACACCATTGTACTTTAAGAATATTTTTGAACATCAAAAGTTTTGGGAAACCGTTTCTTTTGTCTCTAACCCTTCCTCCTCCGCCTCCCAGACTTTGTGACTCACTGAGCTTTCAACGAGTAATCGTAATATTCAGCATGCAGATGAAAAGTTTTGAAAACTTAATCCGTTATCTCCCCCACGCGATGTACATTTGCTTGATTAATCTCCAAACCTCCAAATGGGTCCATTTCCATCTTTCCAACTTTTCTTTGGAGCAAGTAGTGCGCTCCATAGTTGCATTAATGTGAACCTCCACATTTCCAGGCACGCCACTGGTCATTGTAACGCTGGTCAGCTCATCATCTTTCTCATCCTCATGACTTATATATTTTGTGATGGTATGATCATGATATGCACCTGATCCGCTCCGCTATCTTGCGCACTTAAAACAACTTATTTTGCTTCTTTTCCTGCAAAGCATTTGATCTGTGGCATTGCTAACAACTATGCTTTCGATATATTTATGTCTCCATGGCTGGAGATTTCTTCTCGATCCAGGAGGGGTTCTGGGTGGTTTAAAGCTGGCACTGCAATCCAAGCCCTAGACAAAGTCTGTGGCAGACCAAAAATCCAGGCAGGTCTTGACCCCTCCTCCTAACCCCCGGGATGTTCACTCATGGTAGTTTCACTTTACTAGAACCAAGCCGCAATCGTGCTAGTTGCGTTTTAGACAGAAGTTCTAGAACTTCCCATGCTTTCACCCATTTTACACTGCTCCGGACGTTTGACACTGCACCATATTGTCAAAACAAACCAGCGTGGCGGCCGCGATAATTTCCAACTCATTTTGTCAGCTGGTCATTGTTTTTTTTAGAAATAAATTGTGTTCAAGTTGTTCCTAGTACGGTTGCTGGAGTCGGAGTCTCACTAAAGTCATCAAGGGACTTGTCACGGAGACCCCGACCCCACCACCCGAACGAGCAACTCCCTCAATGGAGGGTTAATTTAGAAGCCAAAGTTTAACGTCCCACAAAGCACAGGGACGGCCGCCCCGCTCAGGTCACCCTCTCACCAGTCAGTTGCCAGCCGACCTACGTCGGGCAAACCATTGAGCGCCGGAGCGTCTCAGGGGAACCGATCCCAAGCCTGGACATGCACTGCCACTGCATGCTTCTGAGCAGCGGGCCGGAGCCCAACGCTCTACCAACCGAGCTACCGGGGCGGCTTTCAACCAGTAGTGGACACAAGGGGGCTAGGGAGGCTCAAGTCCCACCCCCTCCCCCCCACCGAAATGTCAGTGTGCCTATAGTAAATGCATTACTGAGGGCTGTTCCGAGGCCATGGCGGGGGAGACTCGAGACCCCTAACCCCCCCCCCACCACCCAATGAAGTCCTCAATCCGCTACTGTTCCCTATCCTCTCTATCTACTACACACAATCCATCAAGGGGAAAAGACATGGCTCTGCTAGCTTAGCAGTGAAGTGAGTGCTAAAATTTCGATAAGTTTTCAAAACCCCTGAAAATTGTATTTAATAACGTCTTTACAAAATACTGGAACCATCTTGCATGTTTCCGTTAAAAATATGTGATAATCGTTCCCAAAATAAGACAGACCCCGAAAACGTTAGGAAGCATTTCATGAACTTCAAAGTTTCCAAACGTATCGACATTGCACTATAAATCTTCAGATTTGATGAAAAACCTCTAAACTGGCAACCCTGCATTCGCAGGACCCACAATTCCTCCCTTCCCTCTAAGTAACATTATGCACCTAACCCACCAGACGGGAGGACAGGACACATCCTTTTCCTCATTTTCAGCGGCCCGCAGATGTCCGCAACGCCCAGCGGGTCATTTTTGTCCGCTTCATATTCGACGATGTCTCATGGCAAAGCCGTTCAAGAAAATCTTACTGCTTCTTCACCATCTGACTCCTAGTGGTCTTGGCTTAATGTCAATCATGCAAACCCTTTTCAGCTTTCCATATGTTATTGCGAGAAACAAAATTTGCAGAGCCATCTCACGCTGACCAAAACCTCGCCAAAATAAGTTCCACCAAAATCGTCCCATAGAAACCTAGAATTTTCAAATGCCTTTTTCCAGCTTGTCCACGCTCTGAAACACACATCCATATCATAAACATGAAGATCACTTCACTGGTACCGATACTGCAGCCTGTCAAAGTCAGAGAGGACAAAAATGACCCGCTGGGCGTTAATGGGTTAATAATGCTGCTAGAATGTTCTTTGACTATGAAAGGTTTTGCAGCGTATCTGGCATGTTTGTGAGTGAAAGTATCGATAATTTTGATGCTTGTTACAGAAAAGCGGTGTGGGTTTTTTTAATAGGATATGTGACTCTGATAATCGCATCCTGAATGGCTTGTTCCACAGTGATCTGGCTTTCACTTCGCGAATCAGAAAGGTCTGGTATACGGCTCTCCATTAAAGGATCTTAATGTGTGTGTGTGTACAAATGAACATGCTATTTTTTTGGAATTAGTAACTGGACCTTGAGTCTGTAAATGAAGAACTCCTCTCTCTCCCTCCCCCTCTCTCCCTCTCCCTCTCCCTCTCCCGCTCCCGCTCCCGCTCTCTCTCTCTCTCTCTCTCTCTCTCTCTCTCTCTCTCTCTCTCTCTCTCTCTCTCTCTCTCTCTCTCTCTCTCTCTCTCTCTCTCTCTCTCTCTCTCTCTCTCTCTCTCTCTCTCTCTCTCTCTCTCTCTCTCTCTCTCTCTCTCTCTCTCCCTCCCTCCCTCCCTCCTCCCTCCCTCCCTCCCTCCCTCCCTCCCTCCCTCCCTCCCTCCCTCCCTCTCCTCCCTCCCTCTCTCTCTCTCTCTCTCTCTCTCTCTCTCTCTCTCTCTCTCTCTCTCTCTCTCTCTCTCTCTCTCTCTCTCTCTCTCTCTCTTTGGATAGCTCATAAACATTAATGAATAAACTACATCAGTCACCTTTTGGCTCAGGTCAATATTGAGGTTATGACAGGTAAAAGAAGGTTGCATATTAGAGCAGTGTTTTTGGGCTCTAGCCTCTGACAAGAGCTGAGTTAGAATCATTTTTAGGCACCATTCGCTTGTTCTCGTCACGGAAAATAGAATGATATATGATATGACCATATCAGGTCAAAACAAAAAATGGCCTGACCTTAGGTCAGGTCAAAGTCACTTCCCAACCTAGCATAGTCAATAAGCATGTTAATCGACCCGCCATAGCAATCCAAGCGTAATGATATCAAAATAAAAACTGTATAATCATTTTCGGCAAAGTTATTGGCCCACGTCTGAAAACTGCTTAAGTAGCTCCAGATTACCTCTCAGAGGTCTCAGTCACAGGTCAAAAATTGCAACATGAACCTAGAAAGGGGCCCAGTGTGCTACGAGTTGGAGAATACGAAGGTAATATCAGCTATATCCACACATATGCAGCCCAATTCTTCTTTTGTGATGATTTGAATACTTTCAAGACAGGTGTGATTAGATACGTAAATGTTCGGTGGCCGTCCAACGGAAGAAAAGGATATGTCACATTTCGAGGATTTTATAGGAGAGCGCTTTTCCGTTTTGCTTAACATTAGCAGAGCCCGGGAACTGAATTGAAAAGACGATATAACTAAGAAAATTAAGGGAACTTGGTCAAAAAATTTGATAAATAGATGCAACTTGTCTTTCTGCATCGAATGATACAAAAATCTCAAAATCGAAAAAAATGTGACTTACGCTTTTCTTCCGTGGGACGGCAGAGCTGTACTTTTAGTTTTTTTTTAATGTTCTGACTTTGCCTGTGAGTGGATTTTATCTGTTGGCGATTATTTTGAATAAATAAATAAATTCCTGCTTTCCCCATACATTTCCAATGGAGAGGCCATGATCCGTACCTGCCCCTAGGACATCGATATGAAGAACCCATGAATATACTCTGTAGCACTCGGTGGGCCCATTATGTGTTGTAAGTTTCAATCTGATAGATTTACCCATTTCTTGCTTACGCCACCTTTAAGATTCTTGGAGGTGAGGTCATTTGACCTGGACTGGTGACCAGACCTGAGATGACCCAACCTTAAAATTTTGTGGAAAGTTGCGGATTTGATCTAGGATAAAGTGTGCCAAGTACGGCGGCGCTTCATGCCGCCGGAAAAACCCGAGGGGGGTGTTCAAACACCTCCTCCACCCGGGCGAGGGTTAATATGCGCCCCGCTGGGGGGCGAAATTCGCCCCCCTCCTGGTTTTTTCCCAAATAACACAAAAACGAAGAAACGCAGAACAACGAAACTTACAGTACCTTACCCCCAATCAATTTTGCGCATCTGAACAAATTTTCTAGGTCAGGTCTTGTCAGGTCAAGGAGCTATCTATTCAAGGTCAAATGACCTGACCTCAAAACCCAAAATCACAAAGTTTGAAGCAGTGCCTAAGGAGCATCTGTCAACCGATCAGTTTGAAACTTTCACATGATGAAATCATACGGGTCTACAAATCTGCTATCTCGGAATTTTGATATTGTTGACTTAAGGTGGGGTCAATTTTTTGGTCACCCCATTATAAGTCTATGGTGAAAAATAGAATGGGCTCGTTTTCAGTAAAAGAATGGAAAAAGCTGAAAATCCTCAGACCGTCTATTCTCACCATCATCTTGACCATAAAGTTGAGTATTTGACCATCTGACCTCTCAAAGGTCATGTCAGGTCACAGGTTGTTGAGATATTAGCAGAATAAGATAGGGTGGTTCCTAGAATTAATACATTAGATTTGTAAAATACGTGTGGCTAAATTGGCGCATCAAGACCAACTGACGAAGTGGACCCAGTCAGAAATTTTCCTCGTAAAACGTGACCCTGTGTTCTGGCCACCACCAAGTTAACAACAAAGTATCGCGAAAAAGACCACCACCATTCTAAAGAAAGGGAAATGTTACGGTTCAATATGTGCTTGTTTTTAATTATTAAAGAAAACACTGGTTAAAATTGTTTAACCCATGTTTTCTGTGACGATCACCATGTTAAAAGTTTATTGTTATTTTTCTCTATATCAGGACAGATATAAATTCTATATATTCTACATATATCATCTATAGATCTATAGATTCTATAGATAAATTCATCTATAGATCTTTTATATTCTGTATATCTGCACAGTATATAAAAATTCAGCGTGTACACAGAGAAGGGACCGCCGTGTAAGACAAACCAACTGACCAGGATGTTGTCAGGCTTGATATCGGCGTGCAGAATGCTGCACTTTCTGAGCAGTCGCAGCGCCAGGAACAGCTGCTGGGTGTAGGAGCGCACCGCCTTCATGTGCAGTCCGATCTCCTTGCCGTTCTGCTTGCCGTACTTCTTCAGAATCTGGCCATGCAAGAGAGAACAAGCAATACCTGGTCAGCGCAGTCGTATTCGGGCTTACCACGCGCACTGGAGGGAACCTCGCACGCCCCCCCCCACACACACATGTTTCCGGTGGCACTAGATGTAAATTAAGTTTTGGAAATTTCTCTGGATTAAAGCTGAATCTAGATGTGTCAGTTTATGTGGCTTGGGGTACACAAATTGTTCCGCAGCCCCATTTGCGGACGGTCTTGCTACGGGCGAGTTAAAAAGTGTTGCGAGCGAGTTTAAAGTGTGAAAACTTGTAATATGCAATTTCGGATCATCATCATCATGGCTAGGGTTTAGGGGCGCGCCGACGTCAGCATATGGCACCCATAACAAAATAATCAAAAGTAACACGTCGGGTCAATGCTAGGACAACTCAAGTTTAAGGTGACGGGATGAGACACAGATAAAAAACCGACGGGTCGATAGTGAAACAAATCAGAGTCAAAACAACATAAACGTGTCAAAGAGTCAGTGATAACAGTAGATCGTGAATTTCATGGGCGGCTAACTCCAGGAGAATAAATAACATCAAAGTTATCCTTGTTTAAGAATGAAACAATGTTAGAAATGTCAGCAGTGCGGCGTTCTCCCAACAGACCTTTCAGAGAGGAGCCCCCGGCAGGTAACGCGCCCTCTCAACCTCGTAATCACGGCAATCCACTAACACGTGTGCCACCGCGAGTTGCCCGTCGCAGCGCGGGCACGCCGGCGGATCGTCACCGCAGACGAGATACGAGTGTGTCTCGAGTGCGTGTGGCCCATACGCAGCCTGGCGAGAATCACCTCCTCTCTTCTGCACTGCGCACTGGCCGACGACCATACGCCTAATTTGGGCTTCAGCACCCGCAACTTAGTACCCTTGGGGTCGTTGTCCCATAAGCACTGCCACAATTCGCGGACATATTCAAGGATTTTCGGAGAGAAGTCAGAAAAGGGGATGCCTCGGCCGGTTGGTACCCTACCTTGAGCCGCTACTTTGGCACATCTCTCGGCGCGCTCGTTGCCAGGTATTCCCACATGGCTTGGCACCCAGGCCATGGTGACCGTTTTCCCCCGGCAGTGCGCCCTACACATCTTGCGTTGTGTAAGCTCTAAAATATGGGAAGATGACGGGTGCGTTTCAAACACACTCAATGCTTGTATAGATGATAGCGAGTCTGAAAAATTTACATGTCGGCGTGTTCTGGAAAATAAAATGTGATCTATACATCGAAACAGCGCATACAGCTCAGCGGTGAAGACAGGTGCGGTACCCGGCAGCCTAAATGCATTTACAAAAGTCTCACCACAAAGGCGCATCCCGTTCCACTTCCACACTTTAATAATTTTTGGGGCTTATCGACGCACCAACTGCCAGGGTCATATGGCGTCGCCAACTCTTTCCCTGTTGGAAGGGTTTCTCGGGAGCCAGCTTGCTCCTTGTTCAGGGAAGCCGCCGGGCCTTGAACCCGGGTCGGCTGCGTGGAAGCCAGCTACGCTGACCACTCCACTACCGCGCCCCCCCCACTTCCACACTTTGACCCGTCTGTGTAGTATACGAGGTAATCTATGTATGAGTCATGCAGGTGTTGTAGGAACACTTGTTGTATAATTCAGAGAAGGGATCAATATAATTCAGCTGCACAATCTGCTGACTTAGCCCGGGAATGCATTCCTCAAAACTTACCACTGTGTTCTGGAGAGTGCAACGATCTATGCTCTCCCATTATTTCTATCGTATTTCGTTGTCACTAGTTGATTCTTCATCATTATCGTGCAGCAGCATTGACAAAAGCTCGGCAACCCTCTCATCCCCAGGGCACTCGTCACATTCCCTCACCATGCAGTCTCGATTATTTGCGTCAAAAACCGCAGCATCCATCAAATCATGGCATGCTAGTCCTGTAAGGCCCAAGGCATCGAGAAGAAGGATAGGGTTCTGATGATATGTGCACTGGAGGTTCTGCTTCGTCTAAATTATTGGTCCCGGCGGCGGCCCCGACGCTGGCAAGCCTCAAATGGTTCCGGCACGGTCCCGGCAAGACCCAACCTGGTGCCGGCACTGGTTCCGGCAAAAACAAGAGCAAAAAGGAAGATATTCCTAGCTTTTTCATTATATACATTAATCAAGGCCTTACTTGTTTAATGATTACATTGTGTGCAATTTTGCAATTGCATTTCAATTTCAACCAAATTTATCAAAACACAAGTGTTCTTCCTTTGGACAATGGGCACAATTTTAACTTTGGGGTTCTCAAGCTGTCATGTTGACACTCCTAGTACGCTAAATGTTTTTTTTATAATATTTTTGATAATACGATAATTGAAAGTAAGACATCCCATTTTGTGACGATATGCGAAGATCTTTCAGGTTCAGCAGGCTTGAAGTAATCATTTTTTACCGCGCTTAGCAATATTAGGTTATTCATTCGCAAATTGTAAATATAAAACTAAAATTGTAAAACAACGAATCATTTTCACTCTGATCTAGGCTCCAACAAACATAGATCTTCTTCGATATTATCGTGCACTTTAAGCCCTTGAGGTCCCGGCACATGTCCGGCTGGTCCTGGCAAAGTCCTGACCGGGACCAGCATCGTGTCCCGGCGCCGGCACGCCGGGACCTAAAGTAGAAGCTCGTATGTGCACACGCAGACGGAATGTGTGCCGCGCTCCCGGCCGGTGCGCAATGCAGAGGACGCAGATCTGCCAACATGGAGAAGCATGTCGCTGGCTTCTTGTCATCAGACCCATAGCACTAATAGACCCCTCCAGGTTTCCAAGCATCAGACTTTTCTGTACCTTTACATTTTCCCATCACTATCGCGCACAGAAATGTAATCCTCCTGGTCTGGGCATACACGACTGAGGTTTTCAGTCTCATAGAATGCATGGACTTTATCACGTATCTCGTATACAACCTAGTCATATCATCGGCACTGCAGGGGTCAATTGATTATTTAATCAGACATTTATACATTGTGCGCTAGTGGATTGGATTGTGTTTTTCAGCACTTTTAGCAGGGCAGTTTAAGCAACTTATTGTGATGTATGGACGCATGATTTTACCTTTATACACGGTGGTGGATACAAAGGGGGAGCAGGGGCTCGAGCCCCCCTCGAAATTTCATTCAGAGTGCTTATAAAAATGCATAGCCGAAGGCTGTTCCGAAGCAATGGTGGATGAGTCTCGAGCCCCCTAGCCCTCCCCCCGAAACAAAGTCCTGGGTCCGATACTGTTCACATCAACTCTTATTTTATATTATCAAAGTCAATTACTGAAAAGCCCACTTGAGTGAAGCTTGTTCGAATAAAATCTTAATCTGAATCAGTCTCTCTTTGATGTTAGCATCACAGCGGAGCTGAATCCGGGTTAGCAACTTTGCTTTAGCGTGCGTGCAAAGCTGTCAGGAAACTCTGTTTTCCGCAGTGCCGGTCACCCTCACCCTGCTGTTTGGTTTGAATTGGACCCGCAGTGCAAGCATCATCTCCCCCGACGGAGACGGAGGAGAAAGACGGAAGAGCGGAGAAGAGCGATGGGAAATTGTGGAATCATATGTTGAAGTTCATTTCCAAAGGGACAATTATGTGAAATCAAAATAGGGAAGATAGCCCCTTATTCCTGTGCATGTGGTAAAATGGTTCAATTTTAGGTTGACTGCTTGATTTTAATTTCTCCAATGTTTTATTTCAAAGCTGCAAGTCAATTAGAACAGGAGTTACGACAGCATAGCTCCACAGTGACACCTAGGCTGGGGGATCCAGTTGCGCGTAGCTTCCGCCCGCGCTCTCCCTACGCCCGCGCTGATTTGAGCGGAAGTTTGCGCGTAAGCAATTTGGAGGGGTGTTCAGGAGAGAGCGATCGCGCGGAGCTCCGCGCCGGCGTGAGTTAGCGCGTAATATCATGGGCAATCCGAGGCGGCGGTGAATACCGCTGGCGACCGTAGTAGATGGACGTTAAGGCTCAAATTCCCATAGAATACGGTGTTTTTCTGGCGGTAGTAAACTCGCGTCATAGGTTACAGCCTGCTGACTGCTGAACGGTGTCGGATTTCCTGGCCGACTGTGGGGGAGGGGATGAGAGGGAGGCACGGCCCCGCGCTGGGAGGTGAGGTGATGATAAAAGTGCTCGGATCGGATAAAGGGAAAACTTTAGCCAGAAACGACAATTATACTTATGTAGTGACCATTAGAAAGTGGGATTTCCACATAAAGGAGACAAACATGTGAAAACGATGTAATTTGCCTTAATCCAAATGTGTTTTTATGTTAAACCTACCTCAAGTCAATTTATATGGGCAGGACACGGGCTTCACGAAATTGGATTAGTCAGAGCAGTGTGGGAGAGATGAGCCGGGCAGGCCCCAGGAAGCCTGGCTCGGCGATTGCAGCGCAATTCAGTGTGAAATTTATTCACGAATCGAACCGCTATTCGGTGCATTTTCTCAAACGTAGCCAAGTCATGTTCAATGGCGGATCTTGGGGAGGGGGTTGGGCACAACAGGCAACTGTCCCCTGTTATCATCTATCGGCTCCGACGGGGGTTCACCGCCTGTCTTTATCCTGTCACGCGTATGGTAAGACTGATCTTTTTGACAGTGGCCTTCAAGTCACGCCAAAGATGTTGCAAGTGGTTGGGTGACTTTCTATGGACACGGGGACAAAGCTGATAGACTTAGCTATATCTTCCCACGCCTTTGTCTTTCGCTCTACTTGTTTTACGTCAAGTCGCTTGTCATCACCGATGTCCTCAAAGTCATTCATAAAACCAATAACCTTTGATTTTTCTAAATGCAGTAAAATTTGAAAATACGCGGATCCAGGGGGGGCAAAGGGGAGCAGGTGCCCTCCCCGATCGCCCTTCGGCGCCCCCTGAAATAGTCACGGCGCCCTCTGAAAGGTCGATGGCGCCCCCTGAAATGCTGCTTCCCACCCCTCACCCCCTCCAGGTTGCGAAAATCAGCGCCCACAGTGAGGATTTTGCGCCCACCTAATGTGTTTTGTCGGTCAAAAGTGGCGTCCCCATGGTCCGGATGGCGCCCCCCCTCGGGAAGTTCCCCCCCGATCAGCAGTCCTGGACCCGTCTATAAATGTGACCACATTTCCTTTCCTTTCTGCCTTTGAAACAGCACCAGCTATTAAATAATCCTCACGCTCAAAGTTCTCAGGGTGAACTGGGTTATCCCGGGCGTTCCATGTAATCCCCGACGAGACCGCTCGGGGACGGGGAGTGGTACGAAACGTGAGGTACGTCCTGGGCCGCAAAACAACGTGTATTGGAGGGCAGTCAGCACTACGGCTGGTGGTCCACTGACACAGGTACAGCGATCAACGTTCCTCTACGCCTGTGTCTCTTCTGAGGATTTTCCAGTGAGATGCTGGGAGTTGGGAGGTCTCGAATATTATTACAAATACATGTTTTGTCGACCGCAAGTCATATAACTTGGATTCATTGACATTTCCAATACCTTTTCGTTGCTTTAAAAGGATCATACAGGCTTCCGCGCTGTCTTCCGCGCTATTGAGAAGACGCGGTAAGTTAGCGCGTAAGACGGCGAGTTACGACACTTCTTCCGCCACAACTTAGCTGCGCGCTGATGGATCCCTCCAAATGCCGCTCCGCGGTAACATACGCCCCCGCGCAGCTGCGCGCTGTCTACCGCGCGTCCGGATCCCCCAGCCCTGGTGTCATATATATGAAGCTAAAAGTACCATATGCATTTCGAAAGCCATCTTTTTCATTATTTGATATGAAAGACTGCTACAATATGTCAAAACGCTTTCATAATCATTTTTAATTTCACTGTACAACGGGTCAAGGTCACCGCTAAAAAACTAGGTCATGAGGTCACTATCAATTTTTTGTTTAAGTTTCAAAATTGAAGATGGCCAAAATTTTGTCCGTAAAAGTTCATCCAAAAGCTACAAAATTTTCAGGAATCACTCGAAAACTTTTGGAGCTAAAGGCATTCTGATTAACCCTATTTCCGGCAGGGGGGCTAATATTGCCCCCCCCTTCAAGGTTTTCGAGAATATCTCCGAAACGGCTTGCGATAGAACTTTGAAACTTGCTGACTTTTCCTAAAACTAGCACAGGCAGGTTTTCTGAAATTTTCAAGATTATATATTTACCAGGGGCGGAGCTATGACTGGGTTTTTTGGGGAGGTTCTATCCACAAACCAAGTATTATCGTATGCGGTGGATTCTTTGTAAAAGGAAGCCATCTCTGCTGATCCTGATACCAGTTATATGGTTTTATTATATCATTTGTTATGTGATATGATAGTAAATTCACAATTGTCACTATTTGTCTTCATCAGGGGCGGTTACAGCAGTTCAAAATGGGGGGAATGTTATCAAGAAGGACTAAACGTTAGGAAGTGAAAAGACTGCTTACAGCCGTGCCAGGGCGAATACAATTGGGTATATGAGAATGCAAGATATTTATAACCCAATTTTAGATTTCCAGAGGCGTGTCCAGTCACTATAATGTAGAGTAAATCACAAATAGAAAAGCACATGTTTGTTCAGTTAGAGCTTTGTGCGAGACCAGCATGCTGTGTATGTATTCAGTTTCAGGAACGACAAAGGAAATATTTCGTCCATAGGCAGATCACGGAGACAACAGCATACGGCACGTTTTACCAATGGCGGAAAAGTGTCAGTATTCGAGGGAGAAACATTACATTTTCAAAATATAGCTTCCCAGCCAGTATCACCGCCGCGACTCAATATCGTCGTATATTGAAAATGTATTTCGAATCACCCCCACCTCCCACGACGAGACCCTTGATCCGCCTATGTCACCCCCTTTCCCAGAGCTGCCATGGGAGGGTAAAAATTATCAGAAATAAATTTTCAACTAGTCGAGGGACCAATGTACTCATACATACCACTCGCATATTGTTGGTATGTATTTTACCCCACTATTTTACCTTACTGCATCCGACCCTGATGAGTTTTTCGTTTTTTTCATGTATTTATGTGTCAAAGATGCCAATCAGTATATGACGGCTTCTAATCCGCGTAACAAAAACTTTTTAGATTGTATATGTTTCCCCTCATATTCCTTGTCCTGGAACTGCCATTGAATTTCGAATTTTTTTCGTAACTCGAGTATATGACAATTTTGAGTCAATTACTTGTAAATCTGAACTAGTTTTGTGAAAATCATACAACAGAGACAAGGTTTATGGACAATCTAAAAAACACAAAAATAGTATATTTTGCACGAGCTTTCCCTTAAAAATCAAAATTTTGAAATTTTCTTTTTCCAAATAAAGTTCAGCGTCAGGGGAATCTGTAGCACTTTGAATTTTCAAAATCGGCCGGATAGATTACGAGATCTTAGGGGGGGGCGATATTGCCCCCTTGCCGGAAATAGGGGTAGCCGGGAGCCTGACGGAAATAGGGTTAAAGCCTATATAATGACCTTCAAAAATTTTCGGAGGCTTTTACTTTCAAACCAATTTTCAAACAACTTTTTGGGTGCCATGCTCGGATTCTCCGCCCTGGCGAGTCCCCATATACCAATTTTGGATGAAATACAAAATAGTAGGGTTTATGTCTTGGTCGATTTGTGGTGAATCCAGATATCAACAATTTCTGAAAACTTTTAGCAGCACCGGCGACCCAAAATGTACTGTGGAAAGGTGATGAAACACCAAGTTCGAAACAGCACAAAGATAGCTGGAGAGAGAGAGAGAGAGAGAGAGAGAGAGAGAGAGAGAGAGACAGAGAGAAGAGAGAAGAGAGAAAGAAGAAAGAGAAACAGAAGAGAAAAGAACAGAAAACAGAAAGACAGAGAACAAAAGACAGAAAGAAGAGAAACAAACAGACAGAGAACAGAAAGAGAAACAGAGAGACAGAGAAACAGAGAAAAAAAAAAGAACAGAAGAACAAAAAAGAGAGAAAGAGGAACAGAGAGACAGAGAGAGACAGAGAGAGAGACAGAGAAGAGCAGAGAAAGACAGAGAGAGAGACAGAAAGACAGAGAGAGAGAAAGACAGAGAAACAGAGGAGAAAACAGAGAGAGACAGAAAGAGAACAAAGAAGGAGGGGGAGGGGAGAGAGAGAGAGAGAGAGAGAGAGAGAGAGAGAGAGAGAGAGAGAGAGAGAGAGAGACAGAGAGAGACAGAGAGAGACAGAGACAGAGACAGAGACAGAGACAGAGACAGAGACAGAGAGAGAGACAGAGAGAGACAGAGACAAAGAAAACAAACAAAAACAACAAAGACAAAAGGACAAGGAGACCAAGAGAAAAAACAGAAGAAGAAAGAAACAAAAGGGGGGGGGGGGGGGGGGAACAACAACAACAAAAAAAGCAGAAGAAACAAAAAAAAAAAAACAAAAAAAAAAACAGAAAGAAAAAGAAAAAAAAAAAAAAAAAAAGGAGGGGGGGAGAGGGGAGGGAGGGGGAGGAGGGGGGGGGCGAGAGGGGGAGAGGGGGAGGCGAGAGGGGGAGAGGGGGCGAGAGGGGGAGAGGGGGGAGAGGGGGGCGAGAGAGGGCAAGGAGAGAGCGAGAGGGCGAGAGAGAAGGCGAGCGGAGAGTGAGAGCGAGCGGAGAGGGGGCAGATAGAGGGAGTTTACTCTCTCTGGAGAGAGTGGACACTGAGTAGTCAGTACTACATCACCACACTCACCGCTGACCCCACCCCTAGTGTTCGTCACGGTGCCACTGACCTCGCGCAGGTTCATGGCGAGCGGCTCGAACACCATGCAGAGGTGGGATTTGTGGAAGAAGTGGCGGAACAGCCGCAGGCAGTGGTAGCGGTCGTCCGGATCCCAGTCGTTCAGCTTCTTCAGCGTCTCCAGCTCCTTCAGACCGGTCTTGTGCCTGTGCGGGCAAAATCACATAGAAATGGCAAGGCATTGTCCCTGAAGGCTAAATTTCCAATGTAAAGAATATATATTCATTGGAATTTATATTTTCTATTCAACATCCGACTGAGCTATCCATCTGGGGGCTGTTTTTGAACTCTAGACGAGATTCGGTAAAACTTGGGCCCCACCGAGTCGGAAACGTATTTGCCTTTCGCAGGCGATTTACAAGTTGGCACCGATCGCTACTCTGGGAGAAGTCCAACTCACATGCCAGGAAAACTCCTTTTCTCCAATGGACCTTAGCATGGGGTAAACACGTTTGGTCTTTTTACTCAAGAACTTGCCGCAAATTGAATTTCGGTACGTAAAAATAAACGTGTCCTCTAACCACTGGCGGGGTTGGCACATCCGGGAATACTCATTTCTGCTTGGGAAAATCGAAGGTAAGTTGCAATTTTGTCTATTTCGTAACAAATATAAATATTTGTACTAGTAAAATACATTCAAATAAATTCAATTCAAATACATTACATACATTCAAATACACAGATTTCGCAGTGTTGAGCCCAGGAGCATGACTATTCAATGCTCCTGCTCCTATTCAATGCCTTCAATCCCAATTTGGAAAAGGGAAATCTAGGATGGGTATGGGCAAAAGTCTGCTCATCGATCGATCATCGCAGGGGCCCAGATCGAAGCAGGGCATATAGCAGCTCAGGGAGCATCATTTCAGCTCAGGGAACACAAGATCAGCTCAGAGAACACAAGATCAGCTCAGGGAACACAAGATCAACTCAGGGAACACCATTTCAGCTCAGAGAACACAAGATCAGCTCAGGTAGCATCATTTCAGCTCAGAGAACACAAGATCAGCTCAGGTAGCATCATTTCAGCTCAGAGAACACAAGATCAGCTCAGGGAACACAAGATCAGCTCAGAGAACACAAGATCAGCTCAGGTAGCATCATTTCAGCTCAGAGAACACAAGATCAGCTCAGGGAACACAAGATCAGCTCAGAGAACACAAGATCAGCTCAGGGAACACAAGATCAGCTCAAGAAAGCTCCAGACCAGCTCAGGGAGCACCAGATCATCTAAGGTAACATCAATACTCCTAGAAATATATGTAGGCGGATGTGGGGACAACAAGTTCCGAGAAGGTTTTGGGAAACCGGTCAGGCTACAAACAGGTGCCCATGGAGAAGTGTCACTCACATGATCTCGTTGTTGCGGATGATTTTGACGGCGACCTCCTGTGCACCACGTGCCTGGTCCCGGGCGCGCACCACATTCGAGAAGACACCCTGGCCCGTGTAGCCGTACACAGCGTACCTGCCAACGTACCAGAGCATAGCAGACAGGGCACTGACCACCCCAAACAGTTACTACCAGGCGCAGAGATTACCAGGCACAAAGATTACCGACGCAGAGATTACCAGGAACAAATATTACCGACGCAGAGATTACCAGGCACAGAGATTACCGACGCAGAGATTACCAGGAACAAATATTACCGACGCAGAGATTACCAGGCACATAGATTACCGACGCAGAGATTACCAGGCACAGAGGTTACCGACGCAGAGATTACCAGGCGCAGAGGTTACCGACGCAGGGATTGCCAGGCGCACAGGTTACCGAAGCAGAGATTACCAGGCGCAGAGGTTACCGACGCAGAGATTACCAGGCGCAGAGATTACCAGGCGCAGAGGTTACCGACGCAGAGATTACCAGGCGCAGAGTTACCGACGCAGATATTACCGACGCAGAGATTACCAGGCACATATATTACCGAGGCAGAGATTACCAGACACATATATTACCGACGCAGAGATTACCAGGCACATATATTACCGAGGCAGAGATTACCAGACACATATATTACCGACGCAGAGATTACCAGGCACATATATTACCGATGTAGAGATTACCAGGCACAGAGATTACAGACGCAGATATTACCAGGAACAAATATTACCGACGCAGAGATTACCAGGCACAGAGATTACCGAGGCAGAGATTACCAGACACATACATTACCGACGCAGAGATTACCAGGCACATATATTACCAAGCAGAGATTACCAGGCACATATATTACCGATGTAGAGATTACCAGGCACAAAGATTACAGACGTAGATATTACCAGGAACAAATATTACCGACGCAGAGATTACCAGGCACAGATATTACCGACGCAGAGATTACCAGGCACAGAGATTACCGAGGCAGAGATTACAGACGCAGATATTACCAGGAACAAATATTACCGACGCAGAGATTACCAGGCACAGAATTACCGAGGCAGAGATTACCAGGCACATATATTACCGACGCAGAGATTACCAGGCACATATATTACCGATGTAGAGATTACCAGGCACAGAGATTACAGACGCAGATATTACCAGGTACAAATATTACCGACGCAGAGATTACCAGGCACAGAGGTTACAAACTGGTGATAGTTGATGCATGTATTATGAAGGCATTTTCCTACAATCCTAAATCAATAGCATTATTCTGCTGACTTGAAAGTAATTTCCCGGACGTGTGCAGATTTCACAATCGCTAAGTATTGGTTCGGTAAGAAGCAATAAACAGATCCAGGAAAAGGCCTTCATGGGACTTATAAGCCTGAAAGTATTAAACGAAAAAAACGGGTCATGTCAAGAAACCAGGGAATTTTGGCTTCTTTTTGGGATTTTGGCCTCACACTCCACCTTGCGTGAAAGCAATTTCAGGACCCTGATACATTATGAAAGTGACAGTCTCCCTCCCTCTCTACCTCTCCCCCTCCTCCCTCTCCCTCTCCCTCCCTCTCTCTCTCTCTCTCTCTCTCTCTCTCTCTCTCTCCCTTTTCCTCTCCCTCTCCCTTTCCTCTCCCTCTCTCTCTGCCTCTCCCTCTCTCTCTCTCTCCCTCTCTCTCCCCAAACCAAGCAGCCGGATTCGCCCTGCAACAGCTTTCTTATACCAATTTTTGGAGTTTATCTACGCACCAACTGCCAGGTTTATATTGCGTTGCCATCTCTTTCCCTGTTGGACAGGGTTTCCCGGGAGCCAGAATGATCCTTGTTCAGGAAACCTTTGTACTTGTATTTATTCAGCTAGATGAGCAACAGGTTACAGCTGAAATCATGGACTCAAAACACTAGATGAGTATTTACAATGACATCCTTTCCTATTAGTGGTAAAGGTACTAAATGACTAAAAATATAAGGTAAAACACGTTCAAAACGCTAAAAGAAGACTTAAAATAACTTAAATGGTTCATACCACGGAAACAATTGTAAAAAAACACGGATGATGTTAAAAAAGATGATCTTTCATGTATCTTATTACCCCAGACTTCAAACTAGCATGTGGCAAATTAAAAGGATCCGCCTCGGGGCAGCGACCGATAGTTAGTTATTTGGGCTTAAGGGACCAGCCTGGCAAGGCCATATACCCCAAAAAAGGCCTATATGGCCTTTATGGCCATATATCCTTTTATGGCCTTTCATTGGGCCTTTATTGGCCCCGAGTGCGTTAAAAGCAAGTACCGCCCGGCGTAACAAGTTTCTTTTCACCGTCTCAACTCTAGGCGCCGGCACATGCAATAAATGATGATGTGGCCACCTGGTTCTCCGGTATCGTTGGCTGCATTGGACCGGCAAGTGACCTCCTGACTGGTCACAGGTGTGGGGCCAGTGGGAGGGTGCAGAGTGTGGCGCGCTGGTGTAGTGGTTAGATCCGCTGTACCTTGATCAGGGGTGCCATGTTCGAGTCCGAGGTTGACCGCACGCTCTTTGCTAGTTATTCTAAAGAAAAGAATGATAACACTGATCTACAGGCTTATGAAGAGATACATTTAGAAGGAAACATGGTTTGTTTTCAACACATTGTTACGTGGCTTCCCTGTGCCGGTGGGGCGTTAGCCCAGGCTGGGCTTTTGAAATGCAAGCCAAACGAGAAACTTATGCTGAACCCTTTCTAATCTATCCAAATGTCATTGCGCAGCTCCGCCCCAAAGGACACACCCATATTCCAGAATTGAAAGAATATTTCCAAAGTATGCTATCAAAATGGGTCCCACTTTGAACCTGCCCGCCACCTGGCCAGTCTGAAGAGAGCGCATAAGGAGACCCAGCATTTTGCTAGCCTTCTTGAAGGTAAAGGCTGCATGGTCCGCAAAGTTCAATCTAGAGTCTAGCCAAATGCCGAGATCGCGAAAATGTTCCATAAGTTCCGAAGCGGTGCCCCGAATTTGATATGTGGCCGGTATAAAGTTCTTTTTTAACGCGATTCGAAAGGACTTGTTTTTTAGCCCCATTTTCTTTTTAGTGTGATCCCAAGGATTTGGAACTAAATTTAACCCCCATTTTGAAGGGTTTAAACTCCGTTTACAAGCCTCCAACCACGTAGTCAGCCTATCAAGATCCTCCTAAAGAAATCTAGAATCTTCAGGAGAACACATTTTGTGATAGGGCTTTATGTCGTTAGCAAAGAGCGGAGAGTTTGCTTAAATTTCGTCCGGAAAATCGTTTATGAAGAGGGTAAAAAGCAAAGCAGATAGCTGGCTACCTTCCGGTGTTCCAGAGCGCACTTCCGTCCAAATAGAACACTTTCCATTTAAAATAACGCGTTGTTTTCGAGACCAAAGAAATGAAGTGAGCCAAGACAGAACCTTTCCAGAAACGTTATATGACTTTTTAAAGAAAAAAATGGCACTTTCATAAAGTGTTTTTAACTGAGATAGCAAAATTATAAAGCATGCCGGAAAACCCGGTACTCTATATATTATTTGTCTTGTAACTAAAAATTTCCGCAGAGAATACCCTTCACAGCAGGTCACGATTGTCGTGGCTATTGGTGTGACGACATATGCTGACGTCATGGGGATTATCAGCCAATCAGAAGCCCTTGAATATGGTAGTGGTTGCCAGATCATGCTTATCATCCACAGGCAGATCCTTAGAGAATTTCCTTAGAGAATTTTAAAAATCAAAATGTTGAACTAATTATACATTTTCAAGAAAAACATGGACGCTTCCATGATTTTCGGCTAAAAGTATCCCTAATTACACTAAATTCCAGGGTTCGACCAAGGTACCTCCTTACCTTTAAGCTTGAAGAGCAGGAGTTAACGCCCTGGAACGGCGCTGAGTTGCCGGTGTAAATAACATCTGTTTGATGGTCGAACGAGATAGTGTCCCAATAGGGTCGTTCAAAAAAAACATTTCAGACTCGAACCTACTTTTTCCCATTATATATTCAATTCTGATTTCAATGAGTCACATTCCAAGCATCTACGACAGCGGGAAAGATCGCCTCAAAACGGTTAAAGATTTCATGTTTCGGGCGCCATTGGCCGCCCGGCGTTGCAGTCTCCCCTTGTTAAATTGGGATGAAAGGGGTGCATAACCTACCAGTAAACACAGCGTGGCATGTGCGTGCGTATAAGAGCGGTAGATGGGATTTAACATGCAGGACATTTACTTGTCAGATGTATTTGCAGCGCAACACAAATACATGTTATTCCACAAAAGACCTGATATTTAATGATTCAGCACCCTAGTACTCTAAATCCCGACAGAAAACGAATGCCTTCCGGAGGCGGACCTTTCTCTAGTAACTATCGCTGGAGAACGTCGTGAGGCAGGTGCTTCTCCCTATTCTCCTGCGAACTATTTAACCTTCGCCCGGGTGGGGGTCTTTTTAGACCCCCCTCGGGTTTTTCCGAAGTGGCCAAAAAACGGCGGCGCAGCGCCGCCAAACTTGGTCTAGCTGTTCCCTCATCATTTTTACATCATTCCTGAAAATTTTGGCTCAAGGTCATATCAGGTCAGGTCACCAGGCCAGGTGAAGTGACCTCACCTCAAGAAATACTTAGGACCGCATAACTAAAAGAAGGGTAAATCGATCAAGTTGAAACTCTTACCACATATTGGGCCCACCAGGAGCTACAACATTTGTTCCGGGATTTTTGATATTGGTGACCTAAGGTCATGTGCAGAGCATGACCTCCCCATTGTCAATACATGGGGAAAATCACAAAATGAGCTTTTCTCAGTAAGTATGGATGGAATCAACTTCGAACATCGGTTGCGACTTGCTCTTAGCCCATTTCTGAAGCTGATGCCAAAAATTTTGACTTGTGACCTTTAAAAGGTCACCTTAGGTCAAATAAGCATTTTTTGTGTTTTTCTCTATAAATTTTGAATAAACTAAAATAGAGCTTTTATTTTGTCACCAAAGTGTTTGTATAGTCACTGGAAGTCAAATGATATACATCATGACTATACCAGGTCAAGTTGGGTCAGACCGTTGACCTGAGTCAGGTCAAATTCTTAAATTTGACCTGGCATAGCAATATCATATAACATTCGATTCGTATTGACGAGAGGATTCCAATGGTGTATAAACTATGGCTGTATCTTGTTTGGTTTGGAAGCTATTAGCGAAAAAGTAAACGCCCTAATGCATGGGTGGCTATGGACATTCCCAAGAATATTCCCAATATTTAATGACCTGTAGCTCCCTAGGCTTTGACCTGACACGAAAATGAATGCCACTGTAATGAAAGCGCATATCAAGAGCTTTCGAATGGTGTTAGAAAAATTCTTCTAGCTATCATAGTTTCTGAGATATATGGGGTTTTCTTAGTACACCTCATATTAGCGATTTTGACCTATTTTGACCTCTGGTGACCTTGATATTGACCTGACAAGAAAAATGACCGAAGTATTTTCGATATCATTTTTGAAGAGCTTTCGATTGCCGTTTTGCGCTTTTTCTAGCTCTCTTAGTTTTTGAGATCGTGGGGGTCTTTTTTAGCCCCCCACCAGGGCGAAGGTGGCTCGTACCCGCCACCGGGGCAAGGGTTAAGAGCTCTGTTACTGATAAAAGAAGATCCTGTTTCATATTTTTACCGTTTAGGTGGCTCACAAAATCTTCCACCAGCTTCACACCACGTTCTGTGGGACCGTTCACGACAGTAAGTTCTGGAATACCTTGAAACAGGGGAAGCTATACCAGTCACCAGCTTCTCAACGGAGCCATTTCATGTCAGAATCTTTCAGATTCAGGCGCTCGATTACCACCCAGCTTTCAGGAATGAGAAATTGGGAGAGGCTTGGTATCGAGCCGAGCTCTTCATAGCCTCTGTCGGAAACTTTAGCCTACCTAACTGAAAGGTGGATGGTTTTGCTGTTAAGGTCAGGTACTGTATCACTGCCTTTTTACCTTCAGCATCGTGATTCTTATTTGCGAAGCAGATTATAACTTTCTGGTCACAAATAACAGTTGCGTTTGCACATTGACTTCAGCGCCTTTACACAATACCGGAGTACTATCTCGAATTGGGCAAGCTGGTTTACGTGTGGCTGTCAGGAGTCAGGAGAGGTTGTCTCCAACAACTGTCTGCTTAGAAGACCCGAAGCTCACCAGCGAGCCATGTTATGGAATATAGGACATTTATGGCATGAAGTGCGTGCTACTACTGTGTCAGATCCGTTCAACATTCTAGAAGATACTTAAAGACAGAATATTATAATTTTTGGAGTTTAAGAACGCATCAACTGCTCAGGTCATATGGCATCAGAGGAGAGAGGCAAAGAATTAGCTTGGGCTAGAGCAGCGCGCCAGATTCTGCCTCTGGGTGGGCTCGAACTCACGACACCCAGCACATAATGAATGCCATTGGCCAATCCAAGCGCAAGCGCTAACCGACCGAGCCACTCAGACCCCGAAATAGTTAGCGACTTTCCTTATAAGTGGTTCTAAACCATGCATTTGGGTTCCTACGTCGCGGATAGTCAGCTTTAGGAGCCTTCTATGAGCCTCAAAGCTATCCATAAAATGCAATGAAGTGCTTTCATTAAGTTAATATAGAAATCGCCCTGAATGGGCTGAAGTCAATTTGCCATCAGCTGTGGTATCTGTGCACAGAAAGTTATGTTCTGTCGCGCTGGTGAGAACCACCATCTTGGAGGTAAGGAGCCAGTCGCACAACAATTGGCCAAAACAGCAAACGATTCACATTTGACCAGGGCAGGCTTAAGTTTCCAATAAAGGCTATGAAGAGCTCTGTAAATGTTCGGTACTAAGCCTCAGCCAGCTTGTTTCTCCTAAAAGCTGGCTGGTATTCGATTGCCTGAATCTGAAATATTCTGACCACAAATGGCTCCGTTGAGAAGTTGGTATAGCTTCCCCAGTTTCAAGGTATTCCAGAACTTACTGTGGTGAACGGTCCCACAGAACGTGGTGTGAAGCTGGTGGAAGATTTCGTGAGCCATCCAAAGGGTAAAATACGCAGCAGGGTCTTCTTCTAGCACTATCAGAGCTCCTAAATAGTTCGCAGGAGAATACGGAGAAGCACCTGCCCCAACGACGTCCTCCAATGAATGTTACCAGAGAAAGGTTCGCCTCCGGAAGGCATTCCTGTTCTGTCTGTATTTAGAGTACTAGGGTGCCGAACTATTTGATTTCAGGTCTTTTGTGGAATAACATGTATTTGTATTGCGCTGCAAATACATCTGACAAGTAAATGTCTGCATGTTAAATCCCATCTACCACTCTTATACGCACGCACATGCCACGCTGTCTTTACTGGTAGGTTATGCACCCTTTCATCCCAATTTAACAAGGGGAGATTGCAACGCCGCGCGGCCAATGGCGCCCGAAACATGAAATCTTTAACCGTTTTGAGGCGATCTTTCCCGCTGTCGTAGACGCTTGGAATGTGACTCATTGAAATCAGAATTGAATACAGAACGGGAAAAAGTTGGTTCGAGTCTGAAAAGTAAAAAAAAATGTTTTTTGAACGACCCTAGTGTCCCAATCTATTCTCAGACGAGTTACCAAATTAGTATCGCACGATCGATGAGGGGAAAAGTCGTGTTGGTTTTCCTAGTGTTCGTAAACATGCGTCCGAAGGGTCTGATATATGCACCTCCCGAAAACCTTGCCAAAAAGAGGGAGAAGCAAGATGATGCGGTCATTTTGTGGTTACCTTTTTACCCCTTTTTGAAGATTCTAACAATAATGGCCTCCGCTCACCTGCTCGGGAATATCCCATCATTTGTCGACTTTTTGAACAAGATGCACAGTGGGATAGCGAACTCCTCACGACATTCCTTAACACCCGCCCCGGTGGGCCTCCGAGCCACCTGCACCCTGGTGGGGCGGGGGGTGTTTAAACACACTAACCTCTCGAACTCGCTCCCTATGCGGGATAGCGGAAAATGCGAAAACTGTTGGACAGCTCGTACAAATTAAGAAACTACATCGGTCACTTTTTGGCTCAGGTCAATATTGAGGTCATGACAGGTCAAAGAAGTTGGCATGTTAGAGAAGACTTTCTGGGCTCTAGCTTCTGACAGAGTGAAGTAAGAATATTTTTTAGGCCCCATTCGCTTCCTCTCGTTACGGCCAAACGAATGATGCATGTATCACTATACTAGGTCAAAACATAAAATGACCTGCCCTAAGGTCATATCAAGGTCACTATCCAACCTAGCATAATAAATATGCATATTAATCGATTAGCAACAACAATCAAAATGTAATGGTATGAAAATAAAATATTTCCCATCATTCCCAGCCCACAGTCTGAAACCTGCTTAAGTAGCTCCAGATGACCTCTCAAAGGTCACAGGTCAAATATTGCAACATGGACCTGAAAAGGGGCCCAGGATACTACGATTCGGAGAATATGAAAGTATTCTGAGTTGCATGTACACAAATACAGCCCAATTCCTGTTTTCCCCATTCCGCATGGCCTTTCTTGGTCCGCTCCCCAGTGTTTGTTGACTGTGTAATCTGGAGTGACCCTGGTGCGTATAGTGTGACCCATTGTGTATAGTGACAACATCGGGGTCGTGGGAAGCCTGAGCAGCGGCTGTATTGCCGAGGCCCGAACAGTGTGTCTGAGCCGGCGCGTGGTTTGCTCGCGGCCGTGTATTTGTACCGCCCGGAGGCACCTCACGTTACCGGGGCGACCGATGCTCTCCCCGCCAGTCGTGGTACCGTTTTCGTTGGTGTCAGCCACTTGCTCAGTGACCCCATTGCCGGTGCAGCCCGACTTACGGGCTTCACACTGCGACTGTTGTCGCTAGCTTTTCACAAACACAGGTTCGACGTAGTCCTGCTGTTGCGCATCTCCTCTGGCGGTTTGGCGGTTGTTTCTTTCGGGGAAAGGACACACCCACCGAGAGCCCAAAAAGGGTTAAGCGTGAAGGCACATCTTCAACGGCCAAATAGGTAAGAAATCAATATGGGAACAGGTAACGGCAGCAGGCGGCGAGGGGCCGCTAAAGTGATGTTATCGCCGACCGGTGGTAGCAAGGTTAGCGACCCGAGCACAGCCGCGACAGTGCAAACAGGGACGCCGAGATAACCGGAGCAAACACGACCAGACGGCTCAGCACAGGCTGGGAAAGGAGACGACGGCAGTGCGTCGTGAGCACCGGGACGGGAATCTGGGACCAGTTTGTTTCCCACCCACCCTCCGCGTCCCGGTCCTTTTCCCTCATCCTTTTTCCGCGCCTTCATGCCGGCGCACTGTGGTCGGAAACGCTGTCGTGGGTGGCCACGGGGCCGATTTTCGGATTTTGGAATTTAGGGGTTTTATGGCTGCCGATGAGAAGAAAATTGTTCAGAGTGTTCTGAATGACCACTATTATCAAGTTAATTTGGTTGAAAGATGCACTTATTACTCATCAAAGTAAGGCGATGATGAAATCCAGAAGTAAGGCACTCAATGCGTCTGCCAGATCCAATTTTTTAACTTTGAATAATAAAGTCAAAACTGAGTCAGACTAGAAATAATTGATATCAAAATGTTCCTTATAATGTCAGCTTTTAGATGGTTAGCGTTATGTGTATATCTTAATTTTAATAAAGGTATATAATCTGCGTTTTAATTACCCCTTTCACAAATCCACCTTACAAACTAGTTGCTGACTTTGAATAGACAAACAAAAAAGTTACGTTTCTGCCAATTAGCTTTTTTGTGGAAACATAGGTCAAGTAATTCTCCGTCATGGCCTGAAGAGAGCTAAGTGCGCAAATGTGCGCAAAATTGTCCACAGTGTAAATTGTACCGGGCCGCCCGCTGTCCGGAGCCGTCCGCCCGCCCGCCACCCGGCGCCTCCGCGGCTCGCCACGGCCCGCCGGCCGCCCGCGAGGTGGGGGTGGATGTTTATCAGGTGCTTGTCATGTCGTATTGCTCGCCTTTATGCACATTATCTTCATTGTAAGCTCATAGATATTTTCTTGACCCTACCCAGAATCACCCCTGGTCAAGGTCACCCATGCATAAACCATGCTCATATTGCACATGATTCGACATGCTATGATGAGAGGGGTACACTGATAACTGCTGTCTTGATCTTCCTGTCGTCTGAACATATGAAAAAAGAAATCCACATTATCGTGCGAACATTCAAGGTGACCTTTTGCGACTTCTGGGAGCATCAATTTTAACGAGAGTAGCAAATGGTAAGCAGCCACAAACTCATTTCACTTATGGGTTCCGAATAGCGATATGTATTTTGTTTTAGCCCGATTAGACGATTAGTCTGAGAAGAGGCTGGGTATGCCCTTTTGCATGCGGAGCCAGCACACCTGACCAGGTCGTTAGGGGTCGGGTTAGGTCAATTCATTTGCTTAACACGCGCACTAGAGGGGGACCTCGGAGACTCCCTCACCTGTTTCCGAGGTGGCGTAAGAACAGCTCGTAGAGCCGAAAAACGATATTTGGCTACACTCGAGAGAATTTAACGGCGCGTCGATTGGTGAAGATATCTAAAAAAATCGGCCAAAAATTGTGTGACGTTTAGGCTTTCAAAGTCAGACCTGCATTTTGAGATTTCTACAATCGCGCGGTAGGACCAGTTCGCTTGCATTGGATACCGAGTAGTGACGTCAAAACGTCATATAACCGGGATAATATTCCAAAATCACCTCACAGGAAGGTATAGGTTAAGGTCGAAGGTCTCACGTCAAGGTCATAGAATTTCCAAGGTCATTGACCCCAGCGCTTCCGGTCAAATAGCGTTACCTGGTCGGAGGTGTATTATTCTATGAAGTCATAGTTAAGGTACCTGAATATAAAGATCAAGGTCAAAAGTCAAGGTTAAAGGCCATTTTTAAAGGTCAATCCTCATTTTCCACCAAACACTCGCAAAAGTGTTAGTCAAAGTGTACATTATCGGTACGTCATCATATTGTGACCTCATAGGTCAATGACCTTGGATGACCTTGACCCCGAAATTGTAGCAAAGCTTTTTTGCGACCTTCCCTCTATGACCCTGGTCTGCCTTTAGCTTATTCCCGTCATTTTCCCGCTTAATAGCGGTATTTCCCAATAGGTCCCCAGCATGGCCAATATTTGACGTTTATGACATCGTTTGACCTTGAAGATATTGACCTAGGTCAATGAAAATTGGTCATGATGTAGATCACCATAGCCCCACCCACCCTCCAAACAAAGTTTTCTGTGTCTTAGTTTCCGAGATCTTAGAGGGGCCTACCGCGCCCCCTATAGTGCGCGTTAGTGTCAGGCCCCTCTCCAGTGCGGGTGTTAGTTGAATCAACTTAAGTATACATCTCCCATTGTAATTGATATAGCATGATTTGCTGAAAATTTGGGGTGAATCGGTTTGGCCGTTTCAGCGCTGTAGCAAAATGAACATGAACAAAAACCTCGGTGGCCATCCGCGAGGCCGTTTCCGACCACTGTGCGTCAGTTGTTTATTTCGGGGAAAGGACACGCCCACCGAGAGCCCACAAAGGGTTGAGCATTGTGGTAGAAGGTCAGTCTCTGTATTTCGCGTCTCTGTGTCAGTGAGTCCCAACCTAACTCGCTTCGTAGTTTGTCGGTAGGTGTTCTCAGTGGCGTCCCTGTTATCAGTCGAGCGGTCGATTTAGTTGTCTCCAGTCTCATTTCGTCGGATGCAGTCAAGTTTCCGTGGTAAACAATGTCACAATAGTCATGGAATGGTTGGATGTAGGTGGAGTATATTTCACATAGAACTTGCTTTGGTATTTATTTTGAAATAGCGCACAGAGGGCTCATGGCGATATTAGTCTTTTTGATGATAGTATTTATGTGCTCGTGAAATTTTAGGTTCTGGGATAACATCACCCCAATGTGTTTGTGTGTCTGCACAATGGGAATGTCATCTTGAGAGAATTTAAGGTGCAAGTTACGCTGGGCTCTTTTTATGGCTAAAGGTTTGTTGTAGCGTTTTAGTCACATTGAAAGTTATTGCCCACCGTTTTCCGTAGTCTAGAATAGCGTCGAGGTCTTTCTGCAGGGTTCGTTGAGTCTCGTCAATATTGGTGTGATCGTATGAGGCATACAAAGACGTGTCGTCAGCGAAAATGAGAGTATGATTGGTAACACGTGTATAAAGGTCGTTGAGGTACGTTAAAGCAAGTGGGGGCCCAGCACAGATCCCTGTGGGCACCCTGCGCTTAGGGACTTTGTTGAGGAATGCGTGTTTTAGTATATTTTTACTTTTTGCGTTCTGTTTGAAAATATGATTCTAACCACGAAAGAAGTGGCCCGGAGATTGTTGATTCGTACCTGCACTTTTAAATTAGCCCTTCGTGCCAAATCGTATTGAAATAGTTTGAAACTAGCACCCTGGCTCGCTTCGCTGAGCCCACTATCCCTGTTGCCAAACGCTGTTATGAGAAAACAAAAGCGAAACCTTATCAATATGTCCAAACCATTAACTCAAGCCCTGTCCCGATTTCGACGATTTCCCTACCTCATGTTTATTCCTACCCCGGCAGCATAAGACCTCAGCAGTTTGTGCGTCGTTATCCCCAACCCCTTAAAAGTTGGCTTTCCCGTCGCTCCACGGTTCCTCAATGACCTTTCTCTGTGAGAAGCTGTCATGACATAACCGAACCTTACCTAACCTTGTCCCTATGAAGCGACCCGACCTGCGGCGCACCTAACCTGGGGTTAGTTGCCTCCTTCATCTGCAGTGCAACGCTCCGCCTTTGTCGGCTGCGGCTGCGCCGCGCCTCCTCAGGCTCCGGTCCGCGAGTTTCACTCGCCGCCGGCTTCGCCGCGGCTCATCTCCCTCCCCTGCGTAATATGCACCTCATTGCTGGGAAGTCTCTTCTCTGAGCGAAAATTTATTGGTAGTTATGAGCAGTATAACCATAAAACAGACTTCAGTGATAGGTACTTAATGGAAAATAGAATATTGCGAGGCAGCCTCTCAAACATGTTTTGTATTAAATGCGAAATTTAGTATAAACATCGGCCAAAAACATCGTATTTTTGAAACTTGCATTTTTAAGAACAAAATTATGCCTATTCTAAATTATTGCGCATCTTTGAAGTGGTGGACTCCCTGAGCACATGCGAGTTTTACTCCCCGACGGAAAGTTACTATGCTCAAATCTATTCTGCGGGCTTCAAAGGGAAATTTTGCGACTGTTTTAGACTTTTGCACATTACTCTGAAACTATTAGGGTAGCATGGAAAATAAAACCAGATTTTTCAAGGTATTTTTCCATTCTTTACAAATGTACAGGTTTCGGAATTTAAGATTGATTGCAAAATAGAAAATTTTAACAAATTAAGTGACCCTTTAGAATTGTAATTTTGGATCACTAATCTTTCGGCGTAATTTTCTACAATATCGTGTTTAGTGGCTAGGTATGAATACAAAAAAGGTGCGTTATTGCTCGGAGCACAGCGTGCGTCTTATTTCGTCTCTTTATCACTAACAGCCGCCAAGTTACAGTCGAAAAACCACTAAACCCAAAAATCGACAGTGACCTGTTAGACACATCCTCGTGACCAGCACGTGCAACCTGGAGCCTGGGCCTTTCCTGCATCACGTAGGCTGAAGGTGGGGGCGGCCGTAGTGAGGAGTGGAGCGCCAGTAGTACAGAGCAGGTCTAAAAAGCAGAGGGCACCTACAGTGAAGCATGGGGTGCGCCGGTGGGGTGCAACGACGGCACCAATGATGCACCATGGGGCGCCGGTGGTACATACATGTTTGGTTTTAACAGATGGGGTGCCTAGTGATGCATGGGGCGCCATTGGAGCAAAAACAAGACGCCAGTACTGCACCATGGAGGCGCCAGTAGTAGAGAGCGGATTTTTAGAAGGTGGGGCGGCCCGTAGAGAGGAGTGGGCGCCAGTGGTAAAGAGCGGATTTTTAGAAGGTGGGGCGGCCCGTAGAGAGGAGTGGGCGCCAGTGGTAGAGAGCGGATTTTTAGAAGGTGGGGCGGCCCGTAGAGAGGAGTGGGCGCCAGTGGTAGAGAGCGGATTTTTAAAAGGTGGGGCGGCCCGTAGAGAGGAGTGGGCGCCAGTGGTAGAGAGCGGATTTTTAGAAGGTGGGGCGGCCCGTAGAGAGGAGTGGGCGCCAGTAGTAGAGGGCGGATTTTTAGAAGGTGGGGCGGCCCGTAGAGAGGAGTGGGCGCCAGTAGTAGAGAGCGGATTTTTTAGAAGGTGGGGCGGCCCGTAGAGAGGAGTGGGCGCCAGTGGTAGAGAGCGGATTTTTAGAAGGTGGGGCGGCCCGTAGAGAGGAGTGGGCGCCAGTAGTAGAGGGCGGATTTTTTAGAAGGTGGGGCGGCCCGTAGAGAGGAGTGGGCGCCAGTAGTAGAGAGCGGATTTTTAGAAGGTGGGGCGGCCCGTAGAGAGGAGTGGGCGCCAGTAGTAGAGAGCGGATTTTTAGAAGGTGGGGCGGCCCGTAGAGAGGAGTGGGCGCCAGTGGTAGAAAGCGGATTTTTAGAAGGTGGGGCGGCCCGTAGAGAGGAGTGGGCGCCAGTGGTAGAGAGCGGATTTTTAGAAGGTGGGGCGGCCCGTAGAGAGGAGTGGGCGCCAGTGGTAAAGAGCGGATTTTTAGAAGGTGGGGCGGCCCGTAGAGAGGAGTGGGCGCCAGTGGTAGAGAGCGGCCGTTATAAGGCGTGAGAGCCTGCGTTGAGGCTTAGGGGTGCCGATGCAGTGGAGTGAAACGAAGGCACTAGTGATGCACCTTAGGGGCGTCGGTGGTACGTAGTTGGAATTCAACAGGTGGGGCGCCTGCAGTGGGCGTCGTGGCGCCGGTGCAGCAAAAGAAAGACACCGGTGATGCACCATGAGGGGCGGAAGTGGTATATATCGGAATGCTGGAAGGTGAGGGCGGCCACAATGAAGCATGGGGGCGCCGATGGAGCCAAGGTAGGCACTTATTATCTAATATTTTTGCGTTCCCAGCCCGGGAAAATTTACACATTTGCACTACACACACGCAGCTACACACTATGTGCACAGCAGCGGGGCTTACGCTTATCGGCACCCTTGCGGGACAGTCATGTCCGCACGCTCCATGTCACGGGCCCCACTGTACCAGGCAGTGGAGCTATCCCGATTTCTCGGGCCCGGCGGAACAGAGGACTGCTCCGATGACACGCGACGAGGCCGTGCCCTCGGGCGGTGCCACCGGACCGGTGGATCTATTTAAAGGCAGATCAAGCCCGCGCTCCCAATAACCAGGGCCCTGGTTGGTCAGCGGAAGTCCCTAGTCAAGGCGGGCACTACCCAGTGTACTGTCATCTCCTGGGTAGGGGGCGGTCGAGGAAATGGCTGCCAGAGGTCAGCTTTGATCCAAGGACCTCCCGCACTGTTCCGAGGCGCCTTCGCCAACTGCGCCACGGTGGTGGTAAAGGAAGGCACTTATGATGCACCATGGGGGCACCAGTGGTACAGGGCTGGTTGTCAAGACATACTTTTAACACACGCATTGACGGGGGTCTGAGCCACCTTCGCTTTGACGGGGGAGGGGCGGATACCCCTAAGATCTCGAGAACCACGCTAGGTGGCGAAAAACGGTAAACGGCGTTGAGTAGCCCATCCACTTCTCCATCGAAAATATTTGAACCATTTTTTCAGGTCACATTTAAGGTCACGAGAGGTCAAATTACGTCGTCATAGGGATAACATTTAAATGAAGGTTTTCGGCCATTACATCTGAACAAGTAAAGATCGAGCAAAACGACTTGAGCTGTATGAATCCTCGTAGCAAGCTGAATCGAATGATATATAATTTGACCTTGTTAGGTCAAATCAAGGATTTGACCTAACCTGAGGTCAGGTCAAGGTCAAATTAGATAAAATACATATCATTAGAACTGCAAAGACAAGGCGAGTCTAACGCAGCTAAAATAAACGCTCTATAACCATCCGTTATAGAGTTATTTAGCCAAAACCATTTTTAACCATGTATTTCCAATGGAGAGGTCATGGCTCGTACCTGACCTTAGGCCATCGATATCAAAAATACTGGAACGTATTTTTAGAAGTACAGCAGCGCTACGCGCCGCCGTTTTTCTACTATCTCCGAAAAACCCGAGGGGGCGGGTAACGGCCCCCGTCAATGCGCGTGCTAAGCAACATGTTCCCACGGGGCGCCAGTATTTCCGCTAAGGTAAGCAAAAGTGGAACAGAGGGAGCCAGCCTCGGGAGCCCTTACTACCGAGGGGGCGCCTCGCCAGCGGAGGGGGGAGGATCGCGGCCCCCCGGATCCGCCACTGCGAACCACCCTCATCATTCTTCTAGAAAAGGACAAGAACCTCGTGGCAGAACGGTACCAGACACCTGCATACAGGAGTCGATTGGGCCGTTCCCGCGGTCGGTACCGTCCTGACGCTGCTCATGTACATAGGATAAGTGACGCTGCAGCTCGACGGCGGCGACGGACCAGCGGCGCTTCCACGATATAAAGTTTTTTATGAGGTCTAGGATCACCAAGCCACAGGAATTCCATGTTTTGGATACGGAGTTGACGCTGGTGAAAACTGCAAGTCGATATCTTGTTTGCTTTCAAAAAGTTTTCTCCGCAACACGTTGTACGTTATAATGTGCCCGTCATGGGGTTTAACCCGCGCCCCACCGGGGGTCCGACGCCACCTTCACCCCACGGGGGCATCGATGCCCCCTCTAACTCCGAAAATATGGGCGTTAGCGCAAATCTGCAAAGTGCACTAGAAAGCTCGCGTGAATTCAGTAAGAAATTACTTCACATGTTTTAGTGCTCAGGTCAATGGTTTGACCTCCAGAGGTCAAATTAGGCCAAGATCGGCTATTTTCACTCAAATATGCAATGATTAAGCAAACTGGGCATAACTCTTATGTCATTAGAGCTATTGAGGTCTGGTTAAGTACATTTGATAGGAAATTGCCAGTAATTTTTCCGCTATGTGGAACGTAAAGACCTCCCGCCAGTGGTTTCACCTCCAGAGGTCACCTCGTGACCTAATATGACCTGAGGTCACGAAAGGTCAAAAAGTGACCTTGCCATATATCAAATGAAAGCCAGTGACGAGACAAACACGATGGTGTTTTTTCAGCGCTCTAGCTTAATTAAGCCAAACGTTATTGTCAAAATACTGTTTTTGACCCCTGGTGACCTTGGATGACCTTGGAAAAGTCAAAGAGCAAATATGACCCCTGGGATCCGTGAAAAGGTGTCCAAAAACGCTGTTCTGAGCAGGCTGAGTATTTGCAATCATTTTTGTGGCTTTTATATCATGAAACAGCTTTTCCCCATCCTTTTCCAATGGGAGAGGGTCGCCTCGTGACCTGACATCAGGGCACGAAATCGAAAAATCCCGGATATAAACCTTGTAGAACCTGGAGGGTTCATGAAGTGTAGGAAGTTTCAAATTGATCGACTTTGAAATATAGCTCTTACAGAGCTCTAAAGTTGAAGTGAGGTGACCTTGGTTGACCTCGTCTGGTGACCTGACCTTGGGTGACCCGGGTTAAAAAATTTTATGGAGGATGGAAATGATGCAGTGAGAGGTAGAGGCCCTCAACCGCGGTGCTGCGCCTCGTCGTTTTTCTGCTATCCCAGAAACACCTTAGGGGGGCCATCGATGCCCCCCCCGGTAGGACGAGGGTTAAGATCACGACAATCTGGAATATCACGTTTCTGATGGCAAGTATTGTTTTGGTGAAAACCAGAAATCGTTAGGTGGCCTGGTTGCAGAAAAAATTTCCTCGCGGGAAAACCCTCCAAATTTTTACATTTCACGTAATAGCGCTGTTATCAGGGGCGTCGCCACCACGGGAACCATGAGGGCCATATTCATAATGGATTTTTAAACCCTCCACCTTTCTGAGGAGGCTCCCTGAGTTCATAACTGCCCCTTGGGTATCAAAGAGCCTAGCCTCCTTGCTTATAAAGGATGCCTCCCAATTGGACTATGCAGGGAGGCCTCATAACGGCCTACCTGGTACACCCCTTACTTAACATGGAGATTCCTAAACAGCCTCTCTACTTATAAAGCAAGTCTCCCGAACGGCGTGTCTAGGCTTTAACGGGAATGTGGCACCTTGGTCGAATCCTGGAATTTAGGGTATTTAGGGGTACTTTTAGCCGAAAATCAAGGAACCGTGAATGATTTCTCTGAAAAAATGCACAATAAGCTCAATATTTTTATTTTTAAAATGCTCCTCTGGGGAAAGAAATATCTGCCTGTGGATGATATCATGATCTGGCAACCACTACCATATTCAATACGCTTCAAGGGCTTCGATTGGCTGATGCTCACCGTCACGTCAGCATATGTCGTCACACCAACAGCCATGACAACTGTGGCTTGCTGCAAAGGGTACATGAGGGGTACTGTAGCAACGGGTACAAAGGGTACATTTCAGGTAGGTTTTAGCTCTTTTCTTCGGAAATCTCGAGTGATAAGAAAAATGACATATTGAGTACCGGGTTTTCCGACCTGCTTTACAACTTGGCTATCTCAGTTAAAATCACGTTATGAAGGTGATTTAACTGAAGCCCACGGAATGGCATATTACTTTAAATGAAGCACTCAAACGGCCAACATAGAAAAAGCTATTCGATAACCTGTAAAATAGAGGCCCCAGGGATAGGAAGCCCCTCAGGACTAGGGATAGGAGACCCCCTCAGGACCATGGGTAGGAGGGCCCCTCAGGACCAGGGATAGGAGGCCCCTTTGATCCTGGCCCCATAGGCGGATCCAGGATTGCCGATCGGGGGGCACCTTTCCGGGGGCGCCATCCGGACCGGGGGGCGCCATCCAGACCGGGGGGCACCATCCGGACCGGGGGCGCCATCCAGACCGGGGGCGCCATCCGGACCGGGGGGCCATCCGGACCGGGGGGGCCATCCGGACCAGGGGGAAGCCACTTATGACCGGCAAAACCTATCAGGTGGGCGCCAAATCCTATCGGTGGGCGCCGACTTTCGCATCCTGGGGGGGAGTGGGAAGCGACATTTCAGGGGGCGCCATCGACCTTTCAGGGGGCGCCGAGAGTCGATCAGGGGCCCCTGATGACCCCCCTTGCCCCCTGGATCCGCCTATGCCTGGCCCTACGGAAGGAAATCCGTGGCGACGCCCCTGGTTGTTATGGGGTATAGTTTAATGAATCTCTGGAATCTTAATCATGAATCTCTGGAATATTACTGATGGCAGTAATCACTTTAGTAAAATCCGCTGGTCTCAACGTAGTCAGGTTGCGAACACTTTTCGTAGATATTTAAATCCGCAGAATTCAAGGCCTGAAGGGGGAGTGGGAAGCGAATTTCGGGCACATTGCCATCTTTGAAAACAAAACAACCAAGCACTACACTAACAAATTTACGTAGGTTCACATGTAATAGGAAACAATGCAAAAATACGCATTGAATCCTTTTTTGCTGAGACGTCCCCCTGATTCGCGAGTTTCCCGTCCCCTCTCCTGCTTTCGACGCCCAGGGTTCTGAGAGGAACAAAACATGGAACCAAGGGTTTTCTTGTATGCTCTACGCGACTGATATTCAGTTCTTGTCTTGTGCATGCGCTATATACCATTTACATCATGTATTTTTGTTCATTATTCTTTTTCGCTCATGTCAACCGTTGCGCTATTTGTAATTCCAGTATCTAACGGGCTAACATTATTAAGATAAACGGGGATTTTTTCTCCAGATTATGATTCCTCTAGTGTTCAAATCCTTTCACCTATTCTATCGAACATTTCATTTCCCCATTTCTCAGGTAACGTACTTTCGTTTCCCAACGATATATATTGAATTTTGAAAAAAAATCACCGTTTATTGGACAAGACAGGGCGACGGGACAATTTTCATAACAAGACCATGGTAGAAAACTTGATGTTATGAACTCTTTCTACTGCTCAGCTCCCTCCTCCTCTTCCTCTTCATCGAACTCGCCTTCCTCTTCAGCAGTGGCATCCTGGTACTGCTGGTACTCAGACACCAGATCGTTCATGTTGCTCTCAGCTTCAGTGAACTCCATCTCGTCCATTCCCTCACCTGTGTACCAATGGAGGAATGCCTTGCGCCGGAACATAGCAGTGAACTGCTCGGACACGCGCTTAAACAGCTCTTGAATGGCAGTGCTGTTGCCGATGAAGGTGGCCGACATCTTCAAGCCACGCGGGGGTATATCACAGACAGCTGTCTTGACGTTGTTCGGGATCCACTCGACAAAGTAGCTACTGTTCTTGTTTTGGATGTTCAGCATCTGTTCGTCCACTTCCTTCATTGACATACGTCCACGAAAGATGGCCGCCACGGTCAGGTAACGTCCGTGGCGCGGGTCACAGGCAGCCATCATATTCTTGGCGTCGAACATCTGCTGAGTCAGCTCGGGAACCGTCAGGGCACGGTACTGTTGACTGCCGCGAGACGTCAGTGGAGCGAACCCAGGCATGAAGAAGTGCAGACGAGGGAACGGTACCATATTCACAGCCAGCTTGCGGAGGTCTGCGTTCAACTGACCCGGGAAGCGAAGACATGTGGTGACGCCTGACATGGAAGCAGACACCAGATGGTTCAGGTCTCCGTACGTCGGGGTCGTCAGCTTTAGGGTGCGGAAGCAGATATCATAGAGCGCTTCGTTATCGATGCAAAAGGTTTCATCCGTGTTTTCTACCAGTTGATGAACTGAGAGTGTGGCATTGTATGGTTCCACGACGGTGTCAGATACTTTAGGCGAAGGCACGATACTGAATGTGTTCATGATTCTATCAGGATATTCCTCCCTAATCTTGGAAATCAGAAGAGTTCCCATACCAGAGCCAGTGCCTCCACCCAGGGAATGTGTGAGCTGGAAGCCTTGCAAGCAATCGCAGCTCTCCGCCTCCTTTCTTACAACATCAAGGACAGAATCCACAAGCTCCGCACCCTCTGTGTAATGTCCCTTTGCCCAGTTGTTGCCAGCACCGCTCTGACCGAAAACGAAGTTGTCAGGCCGGAAGATTTGCCCAAACGGCCCAGCTCTTACCGAATCCATGGTGCCCGGTTCGAGATCAACCAGAATCGCCCTTGGTACGTACTTGCCTCCACTGGCTTCGTTATAATACACGTTGATTCTCTCAAGCTGCAGGTCTGAATCCCCGTGATAAGTTCCTGTGGGGTCGATTCCATGTTCATCAGAGATGACTTCCCAAAACTTGGCACCAATTTGGTTACCGCACTGTCCAGCTTGCATATGGACGATTTCACGCATTTTCGGTCGTTTCAGCTCCTACGATAATTCAAAAGGACAAATATTAGAGCCACTACTAATAATGGGCCCAACAAAAATACACACCGTTGAAATATCCCCCTATCTTAATTTGCAGCAGTTTGAAAGTCAGTGTTGTTGCTTTTTTTTAAAGTCACGCGCTTGCCCTCGTGAGATTCTTCTGTTTCGGGTCCTCCGAGTAAATATCCCCTGATTCTGTCGAACGAATTTTCTCGCTGATTTAACTGCCAGCACGCGCGATAAGATATTCCAAAACCTCCACAAAAAGGCTTCTTTTCATTTTTCCCCTTTAATTAGGAAAGTGTTACTTCTTAGCTATGAAACAGTGCCCTTCAGCGTTGTTTTTTTCGTAACACATTTTTAGAGAATTGTTTCTGTGAGATTTACCGTACTAGATATAGGTACCGTTAGCCAGGGCCGGATTCTGCCTGTTTGTTGGGGGAGGGGGAATTCGTCGATAGATTTTAACAAGGTGGGCAAACCAATGTCATGCAGAATAAAAACCTCGGGCGCCAAAGGCGCCCTTCGCCTTTCCTTTCTCTTCAGAGCAAATTTAACCTTCAAAGGAGTACCTTCCGAGCAGACAAGACGCTTAAGACTTTTACTGACGGATGTTCCTTCTCCCCATTTTATAGGTATATTTTATCAATTGTGAAACGCAAACACTAGTTTGGTTCTAGGGGGAAGATGGTATTGTTCCCCTCTATTTCGCTTTGGGGTGCATGCCCGGGTTATCTCCCCTGGGTCCGCCCCTGCATTTGACCAAGGACGTCGATAGATTTTAACAAGGAGGCCTCCATACCACAGCCATAGGCGGATCCAGGATTGCCGATCGGGGGGCACCTTCCCGGGGGGCGCCATCCGGACCGGGGGGAGCCCCATCCGGACCGGGGGGCGCCATCCGGACCAGGGGGCGCCACTTATGACCGGCAAAAGCTATCAGGTGGGCGCCAAATCCTATCAGTGGGCGCCGACTTTCGCATCCTGGGGGGGGTGGGAAGCGACATTTTAGGGGGCACCATCGACCTTTCAGGGGGCGCCGAGGCTCGATCGGGGGGGCACGTGCTCCCCCCTTGCCCCCCTGGATCCGCCTATGACCACAGCCAGATCCAGGGTTTCCGATGAGGGAGGGGGTACTTTGTTGACGCCGGACACCATTTATTAAAGCATGGCCAATAAGGGGCACCAATACTTGAATCCTAGGGAGGTGAGAGCAACCTTCCAGGGGGTTACCGAAACAGTTTCAGGGGGCGCCGGGTGCCTGATCGGAGAAGCATCTGTCCCTATTTCCCCCTGGATACGTATGCCCTATTTACCTGCCCGAGTGCCCCCATAGATTCGCCTCTTACAGCCGATCTTGTGCCCACCTGTATCCCTGATTACAAGGCTTTGCGAACAATTTGGCCGGCGACCAGTTGCGAAGAGAGTGGCAAGGCCACGAAAAATTATATGCGATCGAGGTTTCTCCCACATTTTCTCTGCTAACTGGGAAATTCGAATTAAGTGCCGCCTCCTTAGCTCGGTTGGTAGAACGATGAACTCCGGCCCAATAAAAAACCGTGCAGTGGCAGTGCACTGGTGAAATCTTGGGATCGGTTCCTCTGCACGCACCAACACGCAATATTTACCAAAGGCAAGTCGCTTGGCAACTGAATGATGAGAGACCCATCGAAATGACAACCGACAAGTCGGCTGGTAACTGACTGGCAACTGACTGACCTACGCAGGGCGGCCGTACCTGTGCTTTGAGAGACATTAAACTTTGGTTTCTAAATTAACCCGTCCCTGCGGGAGTTGCCCATTTGGATGGTGAAGCCGGAGCTTCCGCGACAAATCCCTTGGGCCTTAACCTGCGCCCCAGCGGGGGTCCGGTGCCACCTTCGCACCACGGGGGGGCGGGGCATAGATGGCCCCTCTAACTCCGAAAATATGAGGGTTAGCGCAAATCTGCAAAGTGCATTAGAAAGCTCGATTAAAGTCAGTAAGAAACTACTTCACATGTTTAAGCGCTAAGGTCCATGGTTTGACCTCCAGAGGTCAAGTTAGATCACGATAGGCTATTTTCACTCAAATATGCAATGCTGAAGAAAACTGGGCAAACTCTTATGCCAATAGTGCTATTGAGATCTGGTAAAGTACATTTGATAGGCAAATAGACCCAAATAGATAGACCTTTTTCCGCTATGTGAAACGTAATGACCTCCCGCCAGTGGTTTGACCTCCAGAGGTCACCTCGTGACCTAACATGACCTGAGGTCACGAAAGGTTAGAAAGTGACCTTGTCGTATATCAAATGAAAACCAGTGACGAGACATACACGATGATGTTTGATTCAGCGCTCTAGCTTAATTAGGTCAAAAGTTATTGGCAAAATACTGTTTTTACCCCTGGTGACCTACGATGACCTTGGAGGGGTCAAAGGGCATATATGGCCCTGGGATCCGTGAGAGGGTGTCCAAAAAATTTTCTGAGCAAGCTGAGCATTTTCAATCGTTTTTGTGATTTTTAGGTCATAAGGACAGCTTATCCCCATGCTTTTTCAATGGGAGAGGTTACCTCGTGACCTGACCTCAGGTCACGAAATCGAAAAATCCCGGATATACATCTTGTATACCCTAGAGGGGTCATGAAGTGTAGGAAGTTTCGAATCGATCGACTAAGAAATGTAGCTCTTATAGAGCTCAAAGTTAAAGTGAGGTGACCTTGGTTGACCTCGCCTGGTGACCTGGCCTTGGGTGACACGGGGTAAAAAATTTCAGGGATGGTGGGAAAATGATAGGGTGAGAGATAGAGCGCTCAATCACGGTGCTGCGTCTCGTCGTTTTTCTGCTATCCCGAAAAACCTTAGGGGGCCATCAATGGCCCCGGTGGGGGGAGGGTTAATGACTGAAGTGAGGTTTCGATCCCAAAAGCCGAGTCTGCAACAACCCGGGCAAAAAAGTCAGAGGTTTTGATCCAAATGTCATCTAGATTCAAATTTTGGAACTGAATTCCGATCCGGAGTTGAAATTTGGATAACAGGTCAGTGAAACACTGTTCAGGAAATTCATGCTAGATTATTTCATCCGCTGAGCCTGGCCGAGTGCTTTACGGAGCGGGCACAAAACATAGATATCCAAACTCTGACGTAACATCGGGACCTAGATTAGAGGTAGGGCGATAACTCAATGCAAAAAAAACAAATTTTAAATTCGAATGCAGGCCCCCGAAACCTGTGTGTGTGTGTGTATTGGGGTTTTAGGGCGCTTTCAGCGACTTGGCCATATAGTGCCTTTCATTACAATAACTTCTCAGGTGGTAATACTATATGTGGTTTCAACTCTCTGTCGCCTGAAAAGGTCACTTAAAAATGAGATGGTTAGCACAACTAAGTCTCCCAGCTTCTACGGTCATACATTTCAGATACGCACCAAGCCGTGCGTGCGTCCCACGCTTGTGGTGGTCTCTCCGTTCGCTCAGGATATCCGAGACCTTTGGGTGGAGAGCGGCGAACGAAGGTCGTGTTTCTGTTCATGCAGGTCTCCCGGACTCTCGGCTCAGAATGCCTGTCATTACTAACAGCGCAAGGGCGCGGCACATCCTGCCAAACATTTTGGACTTCTCCAAAACTTTCTAGGGAGCCCGCTTGCTTTATTTTAATAGGGAACTCTTTTTGGACTCTTGGCACCCAAATTTTCTTTCCCTTTGTGTCACGGAAGAGGAAATCTGGTTTTTGATGCTTTTTTGGCGCCGTATTGGGGAGATACCTTTTCTGAACTTGGGCAAGGGGAAAGCCTTCGCTTCCCTTCACGGGACTGTGTGCCTGAGTGACCTGTGTCGATTGTGTTCGGCGGCGGTGATGGTGGAGGGTATGGTGGTGGCATAAGTGTAGAGTCGCTACCTGCGGGGGTTGGCAATAGCGCTACACTTGACTCCTTTCGAGCGCTGCGTCCTTTTGGTGGCGCTGAGGTAGAGCGCTCCGATTCACGTCTCTGTAGCTTGGTTTGCCTCTTTGCTACTTGTGCAGCAGCCCCCGAGTCAGAGACTGGCTGTTTCCCTCTCTCGTCAGTCCCAGCACCCTTCCCGGAGGGGTCTGCTGTTGGTGCGGCGTCCGATGCCATCACACCTCCTTCACGGGTACACGCTTGGGTGCCCTTATCAGCTGTGAGCCCACTATGATCGCCAAGCTGCGGTGCTGCTGGGGATACAACAGAGTTCCCTACTGGGTCAGTTTGAATGCACTTATCCTCTGTGGTCCTAACTCCACTTGTCTGGGTACTGGAGCAGTTAACTGGCTGTGGCACCCGCCCACTGCAAAGGCTCATAAAATCACGGACCGATAAATGCTCGATATCCCACAGGGAAGAGTCTAGATTGAAGGACGGCCTCTTTCGCTGAGGCCCGCCCACAAGGGCGTCACGATAGGGGAAGGACCGCATGGTAGTTTCCTCCATCACAGATGGTTTGGGAGAACCAGGTACCTCACAGCCGCTATCTCCCCGTGTTGCAACCTCTTTGGGAAACCTTCCCAGGACCCTACCTTTCATCTTTTCCCGCTCAGAAAGGAACATAGGGCAAGTGCGCGACCACGCCTCGTGGTCTCCATCACATCCGACGCACTTAGGGACGTCAGCCTCGCAAGACGCTGAGCCGTGGCCTGCCAACGAGCACCTTCCACACTTCTCCTGTCCCCTGCAAGCCTTCGCCACATGGCTGTATCTGTGGCATCGGTAGCATCGCGTTGGGTCTGGTACGAATCTGCGCACGCGCACGGAAAGCCAGCCTACACGGATGGCAACTCCGTGGTATTGAATGTAAGGACGAAAGTGTTTGTTGCTACGGGCTCACCGTTCAGCCTCTTACTCATTCTCCGCACGTTTTTCACCCCCCCTGTTCATCCAAGCCACTCAGTGCGTCCTGTTCTGTCGACTCTGCGAGCTCCCGACAAGTCACAACACCAGAAGAGCTGTTCTTTGTCGGGTGGAGAGCTACTGTCACTGGTATCGAAACTAAGGCGCCTCCTTCTCCCGGGTAGGAGAGGCTTTTAGCTGACAACAGAATGCACGTTTCTTCCTCTGAAGACATGGTGACATCCAGCCTGGTGGCGTTGTGCCAATAGACATGGGTCGTGGTCCCAAATTTAGACAGAGCATGGACAACCTGAAAGGGATTAATTTTCCGATCCTCATCCAGAGTGAGGACCAGGACCTTAGAAGAGGTCTTGTCCCATGTAGGGGTAGAGGAGCCAGCCTGATCTAGTCTAGTCCGCGCGGAATGTCTGACTTCCATAATATCGGTGGTGTGCGAGGGTGAACTCAAGGTGGTCTGTGCTGTGGCAGAGGTCAGGATCGTTCAACCATACTGGAGTCACGGCCGATCAATTCTAAAAGTGTGGACTCCTGCCGGTGCACGCCAAAATGCAAAGACCGGTGTCTAGCATATTCCGGGCACGAGACTAGCACGTGTCGGACCGACAGGGGCGCCGCACATCGCCGACATTGTGGTCGAGGTTCGCCGCATAGCAGGTATCGGTGAGTGGCCAGCGTGTGGCCAGTCCGCAATCGACACAACGCCACTTCCTGACGGCGGTTAGGCCGCAGCGAGGATGGCCACTCACCGATCTTTGGTTTGATAGCTTTCAACTTGTTATTTATTATATCATTCCATTGTTCTTGCCATACACTGCGAAGGTGAGTACATATATATTGGTACAAATCTCTAGCGGGGACTCGTTGCGCACGCCTGCAGGGCCTACGGGAAACACGTCGGGCCGCTGCGTCTGCCACTTCATTCAATTGTATTCCAACATGACTTGGGACCCAGCAGAGTGTTACATACTTTCCCAGTCTGGCGAGGCGGGTTAAGCGCAGGACAATGTTTAAAACAAGTCCATCACTTGGGTTGAAACCACTCACAGCTTGAATGCTGCTAAGGCTATCGGTGAAAATAACGTATTTCGTGGCATCACTAACTTCGATAAAGCATAGACCTTTATCCAAGGCGGTGAGTTCAGAGGTGAAAACCGATGCAAAAGATGAAAGTGAGAAATTTCTTGTTACTGTATCCGTCACAAAAGCGCATCCCAATCCAACTTCAGTTTTTGATCCGTCAGTGTAGAACGACACATGATCTGCATACTGTGCGATGTGTTCGAGCGCCAATTGTTTAAATTCAGTAGGGATAGTATCGGATTTGGTTTTCCCTGCGAGAGTCATGTCGGTTTTTGGGCAGATAAGTTCCCAAGGAGGGATGTCTGAAAGCTCGCTATGCATCACAACACGCGGCTGGATACCACTTTCGGCCGAGAAACGTTGGACGCGTACGCCCAGTGGGATTCCTCTTTGCACGTTCACCAACAGCCGTAGTATGTTCCGCGAGAAAACTGCGTTATATGTTGGGTGTGACGGAGACTGAGCCAGCTTATAGGCGTAACGCTGCCCGAGCAGGCGCCGTCGCAATGCGAGAGGTGGTTCATTTGCTTCCACCAACAAGCTGGAGCACGGTGTTGTCCTAAACGCACCTGTAGCCACTCGGAGTGCAATATGGTGAATCGTATCTAAACAGCGTTTAGCTGATTCCGACGCAGAATCGTATACAAAACAGGCGTAATCCATCTTGGAACGAACAAGAGACCGATAGAGAATGAGAAGTGTCTTCCTGTCCGCTCCGTACGATAGACGAGATGCACATTTCAAGGCATTCAAAGATTTAAAACACTTGTCACGTATATTCCTAATGTGTGCATTGTATGTCAGCCGTTTATCAAACGTTACTCCGAGAAACTGCTGTCGGTTGGAAAGTGATAGTTTTACCGCGCAGCGATACCATAGGTTCCGGACAGGTCCTGCGCCTGCGACAGAAATGAACACCAGCGGTTTTTTCCGTCGAAAAATATAATCCATTTTTACTACTCCAGCCTTCCAAATGGTTCACGGCCAGTTGGAGTTGACGTGATAGTGAAGATGTTGTTGAAGATGTTGTCCATATTAAAATATAGTCCACGAATATGGAACTCTGTATGGATGATGGGAGGGATGTTGTGACGTCATTTATGGCTACAGCGAAGAGACAAATGCTTGAAACGCTCCCCTGTGGGATGCCCTTTTCCTGATAAAATGCATTGGAGTACATGCCACCGATCCTGACGCGAAAAGTCCTATCAGTCAGGAAGTTCTTCATAAAAAGACGCATCTGGCCACGAATACCACACTGATACAATTTTAACAGGATACCATGTCGCCACGCTGTGTCAAAGGCGGCAATGGCGTCAAAGAACACGGCTCCAAGGTGTCGCCCCTCTCTGAACGCACATCGCACTGATGTATCCAGAGACACCAAGTGATCCACCGTGCTCCGGCCTTTGCGGAAACCGCACTGGTTGTTACTGAGAATACCTCGGCTTTCCAGATACCACACGAATCGCACATTCACCATTTTTTCGAAAAAGTTTGCACATGCAAGAAGTCAGCGATATTGGTCTAAAGTGTAAAGGGTCTGAGCCAGACTTGCCCGGTTTCAGAATAGGAATCACTATGGCTTCCCGCCACGCCGGAGGGAAATCGCCAGACTCCCACATCACATTAAATGTGGCAAGCAAAGCCCTCAGCGCATATTGCGACAAGGCTTTCAACATATCATTATGTATAAGGTCTGGTCCCTCAGCTACAGAACGAAGGGCACGGATCGCTGCCACCAGCTCGTGCATCGAAAACGGCTGGTTATAAGATGGCGTGTCAGTAGTGGTAAAATCTATAGGTCTCTGTTCGGCTAGGTTTTTATGTCTCATAAATGTATTATCGTCTCTCAAGGAGCTACAGCGCTGTGCAATCGCATTGCCTATACAGTTAGCCACTTTAGCTGGGTTGAATATTGTTCTGCCAGAAACGTTTGGTGTTGGAAGATACATAGGCGTAGGAACCGGGGGGGCCAGGGGGCCACTGGCCCCCCACTTTTCTGTGATGGGCCCCCGCAACGGAGGTAAAAATATCAACAACTGTAATATCAAGCGAGAAACTCAAACTGGCCCGATAGCTTGCCCCGGAACCCCGTTAAACTTACCTGTGCCCCTAAACTAAGTTGAGGTCCTATGAGTTGATTTTAAGGTCCCCTGAGCTTCTCGGGGCCCCTGAACTGGCCTCTGATGCCATACGAGCTAATCTGGGCTCTTTGAGCTGAACTGAGCGCCCCTGAGATGGTTTGGGCAGCATGAACTGTTCTAGGATGCCTAAACTGAGTTAGAAGCCGTAACCTTGAACAGGGCCCCTTGAGTTGGCCAGAACCTATATCTACCGACGTGGGGGCCCCTGAGCTGAGCTGGGACCGTAAAGTTAATATTGTTCCTTGAGCTAATCTGGATCCCCTGTGATGCACAGAAGACCCTAAACTTATCTGAGGCCCCTGCACAGGAATAGGGCCCCTGCTCTGAAATTGGGTTATAAGCTTCAATTGAAACCCTGGACTGTTCTGACACCCCAAATATGCCGGCAAAGGGCCCTTGGATGATCCAGGCCCTTAAGCTTATCTGGTCATCAGAGCTAATATGGGCCTCTGTGTTGAACTGAGGGCCCCTGAGATGGTCTGGGACCCCTATAAGGCTTTACAGCCACTGACCTGGCGGCCGTGAGCTTGAATGGGTCCCTTGAGATGTTCTGACAGTGGTGTAGCCAGGGGAGGGGGGTCCCTGGGGTCCGCGGACCCCCTTGGGCTGACCTTATGCACTAAAAACACAAAAATTGATCTCGGGGGCCCCTGAGCTTGGTCTCAGGGGGCCCTTCGAGTTTGGTCTCAGGGCCCCCGAGCTTGGTCTCAGGGGCCCCCGAGCTTGGTGTCAGGGAGCCCTCCGAGCTTGGTCTCAGATAACCCCGAGTTTGGTCTCAGGGCCCCTGAGCTTGGTCTCAGGGGACCCCGAGCTTGGTCTCAGGGATGTCCCCAAGCTTGGTCTCAGGCCCCCTCTCCCCGAGCTTAGTGTCAGGGGCCCTCGAGCTTGGTCTCAGGGGGGCATCCGAGGGCATCTGATGCATAAGGCTGACCGTATGCACTGGAAAACACGAGCATTGGTCTCGGGGGCCCTGATCTTGGTCTTAGGGGCCACCGAGCTTGGTCTCAGCGCCCCACGAGCTTTGTCTCAGGGGCCCCGAGCTCGGTGTCAGAGGCCCTCCGAGCTTGGTCTCAGGGGAACGCCCGAGCTTGGTCTCAGGGGACCCCCGAGCTTGGTCTCAGGGGCCCCTGATCATCGGTATCGAGGGCTCCAGAGTACCGAAAATTGATCTCGGGGGCCCCTGAGCTCGGACTCACGGACCTTTCGATCTTGGTCTCACGGACCTTTCAATTTTGGTCTCAGGGTGCCCCAGAGCTTGGTCTCAGGGCCCCCCGAGCGTGGTCTCAGGGGACCCCTGAACTTGGATTCAGGGGCCCCGAGCTTGGTCTCACGGGCCTTCCAAGCTTGGTCTCAGGGGGCCCCCGATCATCGGTATCGAGGGCTCTGGAATACCGAATATTGATCTCGGGGCCCGTGAGCTTGGTCTCAGGGGCCCCCGAGGTTGGTCTCAAGGAACCCCCGAGCTTGGTGTCAGGGGGCCCTCGAGCTTGGTCTCAGGGAGCATCCGAGCTTGGTCTCAGGGTCCCCTCGAGCTTGGTCTCAGGGGCCCCCGAGCTTGGTCTCAGGGGTTCAGGGCCCCCTCGGGGTGCCCCCGACTATTGATATCGAGGGACTCATGAGTGAGGCACGAGCATTGGCCTCATGAGACCCAGAGTTTGGTCCCAGGGGCCCCAGACCTGGGTTCAGGACCCCTGAGCATCGGCATCGAGGGGCTTCAGAGTACCAAGCATTAGTCTCGGGGGGGGGGCTCGAAATATTGATCTTGAGGGTCCCGGAACATCGGTGTCGAGTTACTCCTGAGAAAAGCGCGAGCATGGGTCTAAGGGTGCCCCTGAGCCTGATCTAAGTGGGACCCCGAGCTTGGTCTTAGGACCCCCGGGCATCAGTATCAAGGGGCTCCGGAGTATTGGTCTAGGGGAGTAATTATTTTAGGGCCTCCAAATGGTGATTTCGGAGGGCCCCCGAAAGTGTGGATGCAGTGGTGTAGCCAAGGGGGCCCTAGGCGTCCGCAGACCCCCACCCTTTGGGCCAATCTGAACCACTGCAAAGGATTCTCTGATCACGGGGCCCCCAGAGTCAGTCTCAGGGGCCCCTGAAGATTCGTTCTCAGGACGTCCCGAGTCGGCCTCACGGCCCCCGCCCTGAGAGTCGGTCTCAAGGCCCCCGAAAGTAGATTTCGGGGCCCCTGAGGGTTGGTATCAGGGGCCCCAAAAGTCGGTATCAGGAGCCCCGGGAGTCTGTCTCAGGGGAGGGGGCCGAGCTAGTCTCAGGGCCCCAGAGAGTGGTTCTCAGGGCATTGCAACAGTCTATTTCAGGGGGCCCCTGACACTCAGTCTCAGAGAACCCCAAGAGTCGGTAAAGGTGACCCCAAGAGTCTGTCTTGGGGGACCCCGAGATTCGGTCTCGGGGTCCCCCTGAGAGTCTGTCTCAAAGAACCACAAGAGTGAGTCTCAGAGCACCCCAAGTGTCGGTCTCAGGGGGCTCTCATAGTCTCACGGGCTTCTCTCTCAGGGTCTATATTTATTTTCAGGTGGCCCCGAGAGTTAATCCGGGGGTTCGAGAGTTAGTCTAATTTAATCCACAGAGTGCTGGTTTCAGAGGGCCCCAGAGGGGTAATTTTGGGAGCCCTCGAGATTTAGCCTCAGGCTATGCCCCCCCCGAGTTTTGGTATAAGCGGCCCCAAGAGTCAATCTCAGGGAGCACCCAAAAGTTAGTCTCAGAGGGCTCCCGGTTGTCAGTCTCAGAGACATTCGAGAGTTACTCTCGGGGTTCTGAGAGTATTTTCCAGAGGTGCTCCCGATTTTTGGTCTCATGGGCCCGGAGTTAGCCTTAGGCCCGCGAGAGCTAATCTGGAGCCTCCGAGAGTCAGTCTCAGGAACGCCAAAGACTCAGCCTCAGAGGTGATTCCACCGCCCCCCCCGGGTGTTTGTCTCAGGGGCGCCCTAGAGTAAGTCTCAGAGGGCTGTCGGAAGTCATTCCCAGCCCCCTCCCCCACCCCAAAGACAGCCTCAGGGGACCCCAATAGCTAATCTGGATGGCCACGATAGTCAGTCTCAGCCCCCCTCCAGAGCAAATCTGGGGGGCCCAATAATTAGTCTCAGAGGTGCTGCCGATAACTAATCTCAGGAGCCCCGAGAGATTCTCAGGGGCCCCCAGTTTTGATCAAGAGGCGCCGTGAATCGGTCTCAGAGACCCCCTGAGATCTAATCGGGAGAGCGGCCGAAAATTAGCTTTGTGAGTGCCGCCAAGTGTTGGTCTTAGGTGGCTCCAGAGCTCAAATAAAAATTTTCAAAATCATATGCCTCGGAAAAAATGTACCTACCCCTATTGCGTACTAAAAAAGGACAAATTGAAACATGTCGATCAGGCACCATTATCGATTTAAAGGCAAAAATTAATCTAATTTTACCATAAGAGCAAATCGAACAGGGAATTTGGCACTTCAGTCAATTTTTAATCTAATAGCTTAATACCAATTAACATATTCATAAATGTTCTGAAATAAACAACTTGGCAATATTTTCGTAGGAAACCAGACAAACAAGGGTAATGACAGAAATTGATGAGCATAATCCCAAAAAGAAAAATAGGTATGAAAGGTTGAAAATAACAATAACAGAGTGAGCCAAGGCGATAGATATCTTGGGTGCCTTTTGTCTTGGTAATTTGCTCGTTTACAAGATAGCAAGGGTAAGAAAGTAACTGGATCTCAACAGGATCTGTCGACGGAATAGAGGTTATGTAACGTTCAGGACACACTCCCATATCCCTTGCGTCCCATATCCCTTGCAATAAAGATACATGTATCTTTATTCGTTTTTTGTTCGTTTCTTTGGAAATTTCCTGATTAAAGAGTTCATGGATTCGACACCGGGAAATAATTGCTAATCATTTCCCGTAGATCATTTCTTCGTACTCAAAACGACTGACCTCCAATAACTTCAGGTCTGATTACCCGAGTAAATTGAGGTAGACTCAAGTTTAACATCATGCGCGCATCAACACTGATTTTCCCGAAATATGGCACAAAGCTGCTATTATAGCCACGCTACCATATAAGATATGGGTCATCCTTAATATTTGGTGACTTTAGTTTACCAACACTTGGTCGGATCGAAAAAACCAAGCTAGAAACAAAATAAGAATGAGTGCTTAAAAAGCAATAAAAATTTCCTTCGTGTGAATGTTATAATGTTAAAATACTATACAAAAGACATAGGAGATGGGCCCGGTTACTAAGGGGGACCCCCGGCCTGGGCCCCCCCGACGGTAGTCAGACCCCTCCTTGGCCGAATCCTGGCTACGCCACTGTGTTCTGAGACTCTATATCAGCCACCCTGGGACCCCTAAGCCTAGCTGGGGCCCTGAGTTAATCTGGGTACCGCTGTGCTTAACTGGGGCCTCTGATCTGGTATGCGGGCCTTGAACTCTTCTAGGGTCCTTGGGCTAAGCTGGGGCCGTGAGCTTGAATGGAGCCCCTGAGCTGGTATGAGAGGTGGACCCTATATTAGCCGATCTGGGGCCCTGAGCTGAGCTGGCCTGTACTGAACAGGAGCCCTGAGCTGGTCTGGGGCCTCTGAACTGTTCTAGCATCATTGAGCTAAGCTGGGATCCGTAAACTTGAACAAGTCCCTTGAGCCGTTTTGAGACCCTACATAAGTCGACCTGGGGACCTCCGAGCTGAACCGGGCCCCTAAGCTAATCTGGCACCCTGGCGAATCTGGAGCTCCCCTGTGATGAGCTTCTAGGGGTGCTGTGCTTATGTAGGGTCCCTTGATAAGCTGGTCCCGAGGCTAATGCACTGGTCTGGGCCCTCGAGCTGACTGATCTGGGTTCCTGAGCCATGGTCTGGACTTTGGGGCCCTCCGAGATAATTTGGCGGCCCCTGGGTGGCATAGGCATAGGAACCGGGGGTCAGGGGATACTGCCCCCCCTTTTTGAGGTGGGCCCCCGCAACGAATATACAAATATCAGCAACTGTAATATAGAACAAGAAACCCAAACGGCCCCGATAGCTTGTCTGGGAACGTTCGAGTTCGGTAGTACGCTGCCTGCAAGCCCCTGGAGGAGGAGCGCTTCGTAAAAAAGCCAAGGCACCTACTACCCGAGTGTTTCCAAATGAGTCCCGAGAACTGGGCCCAATCAAACTCCATTCCATATCAATCCCAACACAAAATATGAATCGGACACGGACCCCGCACTGAATGCCGAGCAACAGTCGTCCCTGAGCCATCGAAAGGCGCGACGTCTTTCGATGCCAGGGTTATATGGCGTCGCCAACTCTATCCCTGTTGGAGGGGTTTCTTGGGAGTCAAATTGCTCCTTGCACAAGGAATCTGCCGTGCCTTAAATACGAGTTGGTCGCGTGGAAAGCAAGGTTGCTAACCACTTTAACACCATGCCCACACCCCCTCGGCATCACAAAGCTGGCCATCAAGTACCTACATTGCACTTGCAGTCATGCTGGAACTCTGCATTTTAGGCATCGAAATATAGCTAGGCGTATTTATTGTGGTCAGCCTTTACCTAAATCAGTATCTAATGATGGAAAGAATAGATCCGTGATAACCTACATAAATGTTCCCATTTTCGTCATTAAATAAGCAAATACAAGTTGATTAGGCATAGCAAAGTGAAACTATTTGGTATCAAAGTATTGTCTGTAGTTTTCTAAACAGTTCTTAATTTTGTAAATGTAATGAAAAGGGCCTAAACATCTGTAAATATAAAAAACGCGCTCGTGGTAAACAAATTATTGAAATCTTCCAAAAAAGCTTAAAAATGTATTTCGTATTTGAAGAGGGTCTAGGTAAAAAAACAAAAATGTTTTTTGGCGTTTTACTATGATTTATTAAATCATAATAGGTACAACTCGAAATCATAGGGCAAAATTAAATTTCTCAATTTTCCATATATTGACATCCTTGTGTGCATGCGTGCCTTATTACACTAAACGAGCTATCTAAAATTTTTAAAATTATGGGCCCCCGTAGACTGGGGCCCCCCTTGAGGTGGGCCCCCTCTCAGGTTGGCCCCCCACTTTTCAAACCGTTCCTACGCCCCTGGGAAGATATGTGGGGACCGACGCACATAGGCCCCAAATGCCTCCGTCCGTGGCCAATATTACTTTTCGTGGAAAGCTCCTTCGCAATACTGCAAATTCTATCCGATTTTTGGACAAAAGAGCTCATTTGACAGATAATTAAACAGCGCACAAAAATAACATTCGAAATATAGGTTTTATTTTACATGGGCGTAATCAGGACAGGGAAAAGAGGGGCATTTGGAGCAGCTCAATCCAGCCTAAGATGCCCGTAATATATTTTGCAGATATTGTCAGCGCGCCATGAAATGAGGTCGAATTGTAGTTTGAACACTGCGAACAATATACATGTCATCTTTAAACAACGATACAGCAATCCTGTTCTGCCATAAATTCATAAGCGTCACCCTGAAGAACAAAATGGGAGGCATCAGGAATGAGTATTTGAGCTTGGTTTTTATTTCTGAGCCGGCTTTTTGGTATAACTGTAACACCTTTGCTGCATGGGAATATGCTATTATAACCGGCATTCGAGTGATTATTAACAACCGCACTGGAGAAGGGTCCGACACTAACGCGCACAGGATGGGGGCTGGTAGGCCCCCTGAGATATCGGGAACTAAGCGGCTTAAAAAACGCCGATAGGGGATGGGTGAGGGCTATGGTGATCTACATCATAACTTATTTTCATTGACCTAGGTCTATACTGTCAAGGTCAAACGGGGTCATAAAGGTCAAATATTGGCCATGCTTGGGATCTGTTGGGAAATGCCCTGGTTATGCGGGAAAAAAGCCGGCAGTAAACTAAAGCCGGACCAGGTTCATAGAGGTTGTGTCGCGAAGAAACTTTCCATCAATTTTGAGGTCAAGGTCATTCAAAGTCATTGACCTATCACGTCACAATATGGTACACTCCCTATAGTGCACACTTTAAGTAACGCTATAGCAAACCTTGGGCGGGAAATGAGGATTGGCCTTTGCCCATGATCTTTAACGTTGACCTTTGACCTTGACCTTGCAACTGGATTACCTTAACTATGATGTCATAGCATAATATACGTCAGACTGGGTCACATCAGCTGCCCGGAAGCATCGGGCCAATGAGTTTGGAATTGCTGATATGACCTTGAACTTTGACCTTGACCTTCACGTAAGGTGACCTTGACATATCATACGGTTTATATGGGGCTGTGACGTCTGTACTCTGTCTCCAATGCAAACAAACTGTTTCGACTGCGCGATCGTGGCGATTTCAAAATGCAGGTCTGACTTTAGAAGCCTATAAGTCTAAAACATTTCGACCAATTTTCAAAATTATTTCACTATTCGACGCGCTGTTAAATTCTCTCAAATGTGGCCGATTACCGTGTTTTGGTAAAGAGCGGTTCTCCGATCATCCCGGGAAAATAGTTGGCGAGTATCCGAGGCCCTTCCAGTGCACGTGTTAACGCGCAGAGTAGAAGAATGGGGTAGAATCTATCCCTCCCTTGTGTTTCCTCAAGGCATGTCAAAATATCAGTTCGTGAAAGTCAGTCCGTTTCACCCCCCCACCCCTCCGCTACATACGATATCGCGGTATCGCCAACTATGGGACGTAGGTCACCTGAGTAGCTCGAGCGTCATCTTGCGTCGGCCCGTGACAGTGGGAACGACGAGGAAATTCGATTCCCGATTGGATCCCTAGGACACCTCGTAACTCCGATGGTTACGGCGACCGAGTTCACCTGGATGAAAAAGTCCGACTGGTATTCACTGTACACGGTTTAACTTGTGATATGCAGCAAAACAGGATTGTTAGGTATCGTTTTTGCTGTCTCGGCATTGCTTGAAAGTACTATAGTAAATGTTGGAATCCCGGGATCACGAGAGGCTTAATCCCGGGATTCGGCCTTTTGAAAATAGCGGGATCCCAATCCCGAAATTGACATACCTAGCAGGCACATTTCTCATGAAATAAATGTTTCGTTGTCAGCAGTCCCTCCGGGTATTTAGATAACAGTCAACACAGCAGTCAATACAACAATTTAGACTGTTATAGTGTTTTGAAATTTTATAAACTAGTTTCAGCACTTCTAGGCATTTCTTATAGCATCGTTCTCCGATTTTCCACTCATATTGCGCATTCTGGGCTGATCCATGCCTCCATTCGGTAACCCATGGCGTTGCGTTAGCACCGCAGCGGCTTGGTTGGAGCCACAACCTGAGTTATTATATGCCATCTGGTGCACGGGGCTGCAAGTGGACGCAATATATTTTGACTTGCCCTTGTAGAGCTCATCCTGGGGAATCGTTTGATGGTAGTTTTATGCTGGGCCGATGCTGGCCAAGTTTTAAATCCCTCTCTGTGTATTTGTAAATCGAGCACTTTTTGAGATATATAGCATGCTTAGAGAATGGTCTATAAAATAGTTGTAAAAACTATTTTTGCATTATTTTATAACAAAAACCATTGAAAAGGACTCACACAACAATATTATTGGCATACTTTGACCTTTTCTTTCTTTTATGGTCGATTTTAAGCATGATGAAATGTACGTAGTTTTCGAGGCAGATCCCTGGTCCGCAGGTGGCGCGCCGGAGTGCTTACTTCAAGCAACTCTGCAAAGACTTCCAGCGCACGGTTTGTGCTTTCTATGCCTGTTTCAAGTGCAGTGAAGAATTCCCTATCAGCATATGTGCTCAAAAACTGATTTTGAAAAAGTTGCATTTTCGTAATATTGGCCACGGGTGGAGGCATTTAGGGCCTATGTGCGACGTGCCGTCAATGCGGCGAATTTGGGCAAATACCTGGGACAATGGCGTACATCTATTCAGTCTGCTTACATATTCCCTCCAAGACTTCCTTTTAGCTTGTTTTATGGTGCGTCTGCAGGCGGCTCTGGCCTGTCTATAGATATTTGAGTTGTATAGTGTGGAGTTTCGTTTAAAGTGTCGGTAGGCACGTCGTCGTTTACGAATAGCGTTCCGGCAATCCTCGCTCCACCACGGAACCGGTGGCCGCTGCGGGTTTTTTGATGTTCGGGGGATACTGGCATGGGCTGCGTCTCGGAGTATGGTCGAAAACTCGTCCACTGTGAGTGGCTCTCCTGTCGACATATTCTCTACGTAATCATCTACGAGAGAATTAAACAGGGACATATCTGCGTTTTTAAACTTCCACCGTTGCGGTCTCGTGCCTAAAACAGGTGCACCGTCACAGGTCACAAAAACAGGGAAGTGGTCACTTCCCATTGGGTCACTGTTTACTGACCATCTAAATGTAGCAGCCAGCTGAGGGCTGCAAATGCTCAGGTCTAAAGCTGATTCGCGACCAGATGGAGTGGTAAAATGTGTTGGTTCTCCTGTGTTTAAGACACATAAATTCTCATCTCGAATAAAACGCTCGAGTTGGCGGCCCCGAGTGTTTGTACCTTCACACCCCATGCAGTATGGTGCGCGTTAAAATCCCCATGAGAAGGATTGGGGGTGGTAGCTCGGACATGAGCATATTTAATTCTGGCGAGGGCAGGTCTACCCCAGGAGGCAGGTAGACGAAACATAATGAAATCTGCCGTCGATTGAAGCATATGCGCGCTGCGATAGCTTGAAGCCGTGTCTGGAGTAGGATCTGTTTTGCTGGTAGATTGTGATTTACTGCTAAAAGAACGCCGCCGTAGGCGACTGGGTTGCGTTGCATGTCTTTTCGGTACATGCGGTAACCTCTGAGGGCAAATTAAGTCTCTTGTGACAATTTCGTTTCCTGCAGGCATATTGCTGCTGGTCCATGGTCTCTTATAATAACTCGCAGATCCTCAGCACTTGTCCGAACTCCACGGCAGTTCTACTGTATAAAGGTGTTCATGAGGAAGGTGGTAGGGAGGGGTGCAGCTTATGTCCACCCAGACGGCCATAACCCGTTGAGCTGTGTCGAAGCAAGCAGGGGTGCATAGAGCGGAGTGGTGGGTCGCCACCGCAAAACCACCGTAGGCAAAAGTGCTACCAAAAACAATTTTTTTGGGGGGTCTGAAAGTGTCGTAAACTAAAAATGTTTCCAGGAGGCAACATTGTCTCCTGAACATATGGGACATAGGCATTATGTTCAAGTGGAGTATTCTGCAGGTTCAAAAGGTTAGTCCGAAGGTCTCCGCAATTCAACGGTGAGATATAGTTCATGTGTAAAAAGGGAAACAGGCTTTGGCTGCAGGCCAATCACTATTTCCAGTGAGGGCCTGGAGGCCCATGGTGCTTTTTTGGGGGTATAGGGAGAGGCCCACTTTGCCTGCCTTCCCGGGTGAAAGAGCTCCTTTCGCTGCCGCTTGAGCAGGAGCGAGCGCGGCTAACAGAGGTAGCATCACGGTCCTGAGGCGAGGCGGCAGGGCGCTTGGTGCTCCCACGTGCCGGCACCGGACCCTTAAATGCGGCTCGCAGTGTCTGCACTTGTGTGTTTGGGGAGTCAGTGTCACGGGTGGTCCCCTGTCCACCGGGTGAAGGACCGGGAGCCGGTACCCCAATAGGAGACCAGTTTTTACGTCTGACCGTGGAGGCCTGTCTTCCTCCCCGGCCAACAGTTGTCCAGCCTCCGGAACCGTCCGGAGGCTCAGGGGGTCGGGGCACCATCCCGACCCGAGTCCGCGGCCGGAGCAGAGGCTCGCTCTGGCCCCCGGCCGCAGACGGGGCCGGGGAGGGAAGGGCGAGGGAAGAATCCCGCCCAGTTCCCCGCCACCGGCCGGAGCCGGGGGCGGTGGGGGTGGAGGACGCACCACCTCCGACTCAGGTGTCGGGGCAGCGGGCTGGTTAGTGAAAACCAGCCCCATCCTCCCAGCCAGGCGGACAAAGTCCGCCACGGAGAGGGATCGGATGGCCTCCTCCCGCGTCATCATGAGGCTGCGTTGACCGCTGCTGAAGGAACACGGGTCCTAGCAGCGGCGGTCACCTGTGAGTAAGACTGCCGAGGATGGGAGACCTCATAGGCCTCCCTGGCCTCACGGAAACTCACATTTCGAGCTTCCATCAAAGAGATAATCTCCTTCTCCCGCTTAAAAGCGGGACATTCCTTGTCGAAGGCAGAGTGGGCCCCCCTGCAGTTCACGCAGTACGGCGACTCTTTGTCACAGTCGTTCTTTGTATGTTCTTCACAGCCGCACCAGCTACACAGCTTTTTACCTCTACAGGAGGAAGACGTGTGACCGTACCATTGACAGTTAAAACATCGCATAGGGTTTGGCACGTATGGCCTCACCCCAGTCCTGACATATCCGACGATCACATGGTCTGGTCGATCAGTTCTGTCAAAAGTCAACATCACGGTGTCTGTTTCCATCAACTCGCCATTCTTTCTAAACCTCATTTTTCTTGCTCCAACTACTCCGAAGCTATTCAGACCTTCTACAATGTCCTCTTCCGAAACATCTCTCAACTCTGCACATCTGATCACACCCTTTGAAAAGTTTTTGGTGAGATGTGGAGTAATGGATACATTAGTTGTTATTGTTTGCTTTCCGCTTTGACTACGCTTGGAGTATGTCAGACTTGTTACCCTTAATGCAGGTTCGGTGTCCTCATACTTAACAAACTCGACTTCAAGTTGTCCATCACGAAGGCGTTGGCAATTTTTACTCGACCCATGCAGCCACACGCTTCTCTGCGCTGGAAGGGCGAAAGGGATGACAAGGGACCATCTAGGCCCCGTATGATCACAACGCGGGGACATGACGGTTTCGGCAGTAGTGCCGCGGCTGAACGAGACGGTGCACTGGAATCCATAGGTGCGGGTCCACCAACCTGAGAGCGGGAAGGGCCAACAGTAGGCTGGTCCAGGACGGGGTTGGGTGTGGGGGGTGGAGGGGTTTTGTGTATGAGGTTGCCATGAGAGAGATTTATATTCAATCCACACGAGCACGTCCCCCTTCCAACGAGGGTGCTACTAGGCGTGCCGACGTGCCGGTGAATTATACAGGGGAGACGCCGCCGCTACAGAGGGGGAGAGAGACTCACCAAACCCCCTGCCCCTATGGCGGTCCCCCTTTGCACCTAGCCTGGACGACCCCGGGCGGGGCGCGGACACCCCTCCCTCCCCGGGTGAAGTCGGGACCTCACCAAAAGAGGGAGGGACAGCCGAGCCCCACCAAAGGCCGGCAGACTTTTACAATGCTGCTACTCTTGTCGATGCCTTCAAGAGTTCCCCGCCCTTGCGGAAATCCAGACCAAAGTAGAGTGTTGCTAGAGGCACACGAACCAAAACAGCGCCTACCTCAGCTCAGCTACCAGGACTCCTTCATCCCGGGGTACGGGTCGGTGCGCAGCTCACCTTAAAAAGACAGGCGCCTCCACAAGGCCTCATCGGAGCAGGCGAATACCGCCTGCTCGTCACAACTGATTCCCGGCTGGTCCGAGAGAAGCGAGCCCCCCGGCTCGCAGGGCCGGCGACTAGAGGGATCCAATCGTCAGCCACACGAGCCGGAGGCCCACATACACCCAGACCATCCAGGAATCATGGGCACGTGCGGGGACGCCCATGACACTGGGAAAAGGTGGGTAGCTGGGAAGTTATGAGTTGGGAAAGGAAGCGGGTCGGTCTGCGCTGTCCAGCCCAGCCGCGCGCCACACGCGACCGAGATGTCCACACTCAAGACGAGCAAGAGTGCACACATCCCCGCCACCCACGGAGACACGCCAGGCTAGACATCGCAGACAGTGGATAGGAGGGGTATTTAGGAGTGGACAGAAAGGATACGGGTGGAAAGGTATAGATACACAAGGAAATAAGGAAAGAAGGGGAAAAGGAACAAGGAGTGGGTGGGATTTGAAGTTAGGAGGGCTAAGAAAGGATTAGGATGGCAGTTTCGATTTGGCCTCTCGCCCGAAAGCGAGGGGCGAAACCTATCCTGCCAACTGGGGTCGCGGGTGTCGTCACATCCCGCACCCAATTATCCATGTGCCGGACCAGTCAGCAGGTGCCAACAAGTCCGGCAGATGAAAATTGGTCCCCTGCGGCGCCATCGCCTGTTCGTTGCGGGGCTCATCGTCGGTAGACCGTTCCCACTTCTTCAGTGTCTTACAGACTCTACCTACACTGTCTGGTTTGTTGAGAGTGGTGGAGACGAAGTTACGGAAGCATGCGCGTGACACTCGTTTCTCCACCTCCGCTGCACGTTTTTTCGCCGCACGTTTTTTCGATCGCGAGACCCTGGGTCGTCGTCCCGGAGGAGGCTGCGGGCTCGTCTTCGTTCCTCCACCGCTTCTAGTAGTTCTGGGTCCAGAGCCCAGGGCTTGGCGTCAGCTCTAGCGCCGCGTGGAATGAACCTCAGGCTGGCCCTGTTGAGCGTTTCCGTGAAGTGGGTGGATAATGCCCGGACGGAGGTCAGCTGAGGCATCGTCTCTGGGAAGGCAGCTTCGCAAGCTTGCTGCCAGTCGTGCCACTCTGCTTTCTTGTACGCCCACTTCGGCTTACGGATGCGGTGGGGGGGGGCGGTATTGGAGGTGTTGATCGATACGAGCATCGGGAGGTGATCACTTCCCATGTCAGGGCCGACGTCCCAGGTGGCACGACGCGCCAGGTTCTTCCTGCAAGCGGCAATATCTGGCGTTGTCTGTCTGTCCGATAACTGGCGAAGGTTGCTGCCCCAGAGTTGAGCACTGTCCAGTTGGCTTGTTCTAGCCATGTCGCGACGCGGTTATTGACCTCGTCCGCATCACTGCAGCTGCTGTCCCACATGGGGTGGTGGGCGTTTATGTCTCCCAGGACAATGACATTGTCTCGGGTGGGGAGTCTCGTTGGATCGAGGTTATCTTCCCGCTGGTCTTCCGCCGTGGCTCGGATGGGAGGGCGATATATATTCATAACATCTACAGGCGATTGACCGAGGATGCGCACTCCGCATACCTCTGTGGTGTCATCGGTTGGTGCCAGAATTCGTTCAAGGGGCTGGAAGTGGACCCCAGCTCTGATGTAGAGAGCTACGTCACCTCCCTTGGCGGGTGCACCATGTTGTCTTCCTCGCGCCCTTCGGGTGACCAGCGGGGGTTGAAACCCCGGGAGGCGCACGGCGGACTTCGAGAATTGACCTTCTTGGATCACTACGACGGCCGATTGCTCCGTAGAAAGCCAACGTTGGAGTTCCGGTACCTTAGTACGGAGCCCCTCCGTGTTCCAGCAGAGAATTTGCAGGAGACTTCGCTGATTTCGGTTCCGGCGGTAGCGTCTGTTTCAGGCCCTCCGTCTGCCACGTCCTCCGGGGCGTCCCCGGTGGGCTTCCCCACCGTCGGTGCCATCGGCGGGGAGGGCGCAACTTGTGATTCACTCATTTAGCGGGTCGGGGGCGCAGCATGCGCTCCCCGGACCCACAGTGGGCATACGCAGCCCCAGAGCGTGAAGTAGAGAAGAGGTGATGGAGAGAGGGATGTAGAGCGTAGATACAGGTGTAGGAGGAGGAGACCGGGCGTGAGCCCGTCGGCGCAGCCGGAGGGCCGCTGACAGGTGCCTCTCGGAGAGGGCACCTGTCACCTGGCACCTGATCGCATCTCGGCGATGGTGGACAGCGGAGTGGACGAGGTCGTCATCCGTCGCGACTGTCTGCCCTCTGATGTTCGCCTGGAGCCTCTGGACAAGTCATTTAGCCTGACCTTGTCTCCACATAATCGGTAAGGCCAGAGTGCAGATAACCTTGGGACGCCAGGTGAATCATGTGCACTGTTACGTGGCCAGTAAGCTGTTTGATCAATGTATGTTAGGAGCTAGATACCTAACTGAATTAGAAGCATGCATAGACATGAGGCAAGGTCTTCTTATTGTGAATGATGAAAACCTGCCCCTTTCCCGCCGACTCCTGGAATCAGATACGGCCGTTGCGAGAGTGGTGGTTAGGGACACAGTGGTGGTTCAACCTAGTTCTGAAATGATCTGTGCCGGGACGAAATGCTCCTCTCGTCCCATCTCACAGCATTTCAAACACCTGTTCCATTCAAACCAAAAGTGAAATCGCAGCTTGATAAGCTGGTACAGCAGGACATCCTTGAACCCGTTCAGGAACCTCAGTGGGCCAGTCCTTTAGTGCTGATGAAAAAGTCGAATGGGGATATCAGGATATGTGGTGATTTTCGAAAACTGAGTAGTGTCACGATTCCGTCGGTTCAGGTCATTCCGAGGATTGAAGACTGCTTGAACAAGCTCTCTGGAGCATCATGGTTCACCACGATCGATCTCAATCAAGCCTATCATCAGATCCCCCTAAAAGTCTCCGATAAAGCGAAGTGCGCTGTGACTTTAGAGTTTGGATTATGCAGGTAAATATCAGCACCTTTTGGATTATCAGGCATTTCTCATACTTCCAACCGGGCGCTAGCCATGGCCCTGTCTGGCATAGACACTCAATGAAAAACTGCCCTGAACGGCAGCTCTTTTTGACGTATGGATGTATGCTTGAATCGACAGCAAGTCATCGGGGCCTACAACCTTCAGTGGAGACATCAGCAAGTACATCGCCGTTCATCACTGACTCGGTGGAGTCGCTGCAGGTTGTCGCATTTCCCACGATTCGCTGCGATGATTTCCCAGAAATGGCACCAGAGGTGGAATCGAGCCTGAGCAACGACATGCGCCTGCTCTTCCTCTGTGCTATGGCAGTGGCGAGCAGGGATGCTACAGCTGTTGCTGGACGTCACCACGGTAAGCTCTGCATGATCAGATGGTACACTGCCCAGGGCCGCCTGCTGCGGTACTGCATGTCGCAGGCGAAGCCATCTGAAGCACTCCTCAGTCTGGTTCGTTACATCATCTGTGTGTACGTGTCGGTAATGGTCCAGATAAAATATCAGCCTGACTTGGTGGATGCGCCTACCCACCTGTGCGAGAGCCTGCGCCGTCAGCGTCTGCACTTCTAGGGTATCCAACTGGACGTCCTGATGAACATGAAACGGAACATGTCCATGGCACATCCGGTGGCTGTACTCCTCGCAATGCTCGGCCTCCGAAACCAAGGAGAACGAGCTGAGGCGGTCGATATGATCATCGATATCCGGCATCGAGTCCAGCAACAGCAGTAGCAACGTACTGCTGTTGCTGGATGGCTCGAGTATCCGTCTCTTCCGGGCTCCGGAAGTAAGCACCAGCGCGGTACACTACATGGCCTTGACAGATGTGTGGAGCTATGTGATTGGCTCCAAGGATATCGAGCCTCCTTTCACGAATAGTATGAGCCAGACCGAGCTGGAGGGACTGAGAAACAGGCCCTTGGGAACAGGAGAGCCCACACATACGAAGTCCACAGAGCGCGCGGTCAAACTCACATCCGAGGTCGTAGCTGCCCGGATAGGGAGGACGACGCGACCCTCAACAAAAGGGAATAACGGCACAGATTTCCTAGCCAAGTAACGAAGACTTTGGTGAGAGGCGAAGAGGGGAAGTGCAGAGAAGATTGGTGACATTGCACGTGACACTGCTGTTCAATGTTTAATAAAGAACGCATATTTGTACAAAACAGTATAATCAGGCTTAATGGACGGATAATTCAGCAACAAATATCATCATATGATGTGAGCAGTTAAATAAAATGCTTTGCATAACATTTAAAAGCTTTTCCGTACCGGGAGATCACTTTTAAGTGAGTTTCCGTGCCTATTGCACCGATCTTCGGTTACTGCCATCTAGCGATCCTAAGGCGAACTACACACAACTTGCGCTTGAGTGGCTATAGGAAGGCCGTGATTGCAGGATACATTAGGCGAGCCAAACCATGCTTGTGGTCTCAAATTGACCCGAGACATCTATTCAATACATTGCAATCGTTTTTCTAAAATTTCTACAGTTTTAATAATGATTTTCCCGAAATATGCGAAAAATTATACAAACTTTCGCAAGGTGCGCCCTCAAAAAGTTCGAATTCGTAAAAAAGATGCGCAAAATTGGAATCAGCGCCTCATTTCACATCATTATAGATGAGAAGAGCAGCAAATTTCCGAAAAAGTGTTAAAAGGTCACCCTAATATGCATACATCCATCTTTGCCACCCTTCCCGTCTCCACACATCTGCCATTGCTCTAGCCAAACACCGTATTCACAGACATACCAGCATCGGATACCCGCAAAAACTTGTAACATCCTCCATGCATGGGTACGCTTCGACGAGGAAACTGACCCCAGTCAAACAAACATTCAAAAACCACAAGACGCAATATGACTCGATGTCGGTAAGTTACACGTTTGATTTCATTTTCGAAATTATAGCAGGATTATATTTGATCCACGACACAGAGAGCGAATCATTCATAGATAAGTAAAACAGCCGAGATACCACCAACCCACTTACCCCTTCCTTTACCACCCTCTCTCCACACCAACGACAGTGACGTACACACACGTTTAGTGGAAGACAATGTGCCCTGCACCTTTTCCTTGTCATGCACCATACTCCACTGGGTGGTGGTTGCCAGTCCATTTGGCCAAGAGAGAGCTAAACTGACTCCGCGAAAACGCCAAAGTATATTTATTATCCAGTCTTCCTTGGCCTTTACAAGCCCATCTGACTAATACTTGGTCCCTTTAGCCAAATCATACCTGGCATCCTTATCTTCATCGGTTTTCATAGAGGGCGCTGGATCAGCCCCAATACAAACAACTACTTTAGGCAGACTCGGGCAGTTTGAAATTCGTCTCGTCGCGGCGGGAAGAAAACTAGCGAGTGAGCACTCAGCTGAAGGATATCGCGGATGCGCTGAGCGATTGACAGTCAGCGAGGCGCCATGAGTTTGAAAGGTGCTAATTTTGCTCGGAAGCACAACAAGGCATGTAAATCCATGAAGCTCGGAGCCAGTGGCGACTAGATTTGTACAACCTTTTGCTCAGTCAGCTGACTGCAGCTGACGACTTCGGCCACGTTTTCCACAGCTCCTCGTTAATCTTAATGAATTTATGGAAAAAGTATTATTTGCGGTTTTCTTGTGGTGCAATCTCTTCTTCTAGGTGCTGGGCTATTGATTGATTCACCATATCCTGGATTCAAGTATGCAATACTTCATAAACAGTGAATAATTTCACCGTGTCTTGCAGAAGATCGTTTGAAGAGCTAGTGAAGTAGGTATTTTCCAAGATACCTTTACTTAAAGGTACGTTCAAGAGGGATTCCTTTACGCCCGTGTGATGTCACACGGGCGTGGAGGAATTCCTTCACCATTGAGCCGTGTGTTTAACTGCTGCTAATAGCACTTCCGCTTACGAATTTGTGAGAATACACGGATATCAAGTTTATCCCAAATGCAATGGATAAGCATTTCATTTTCGATTCTGGGCCTCTTTTTGCAAAAATTTTGATATTTAATAATTCAATTTTCCCCATGTTATATGCTACGAGATGTGACGTCACATCAGGGAGTATGCAATTGCTGTTGGAGGGGCTGGGTATTTTCGATTAGAGTTTCACAAGCAAACTGAGCTTAAGCTGGCATATTTTTGCCTTTGAAACAAACGTGACGTCTTTGAAAAAGCTCCTCCATCCGAGATATCTTCCGGCTCTGAAATATCTAACGGCGTCCTGAATAATATTGCTAAATAATTTGACACGTAATAATTGCACAGCCATTCAGTAGTAATTCATTCACACCGTAGGTGCTGGACTTCTAAGCAAGGATGAAATACTTCCCACATATTAGAAGAACTTATTAATCCCATTCATCTTAAACGCAAACCGAACGATGAACACCTTTAAGAAATAAGACCTGAGAAACGAAAACGAAAAATCACGACGACAAAAGCCAAGAACGAAAAGAGACCAGCCGAAAATGAACAAGAATGATTCATCATCACCGTCATCGTCACGCCTTGTTTGTTGTTTTCCATGTTTTTTCACCGGATCCCTTCATCAAGTCCCACTACCTCACCCCATGGGTTGAGCGCGGCGCCTGTGGCGACCCTCCCCGGGGGTAAACCTTGTCCTTCCCCATCACCCATCCTATCCTTATCCTTATCCTACAGTGTGTTTTTGCTTAAGTTGTCATTTATGTCCCTCATCTTCATTACGACCGGCGTCAGAATAGCCACATGCAAAGTGGAGATGCTGTGTATGTCAAATAAATAAATAAATAATAAATTTGCACCTGTTTAGTTCACCCTCTATAGATACAATACGCAGGGTCCCTTTCTTAAGTTGAGGGGGGCAATGCCCCACGTCTCAGAAGTTGGGGGCAGCTGCCCCCACTGCCCCCCGTTCCCACGTCCCTGTATCAGGGACTTTGCATCTATCGCAAAGCCTCTGTTTCGGCTCACGGAGAAGGGATGCCGTTTTTTCTGGACTCCAGAGGCGGAGGAGCCATTTCGGACGTTGAAATATAGATTAGCTTCTCCCTCTGTCTTAGTTCACCCGAGATTTGACGGCGATGCTCCTTCGTTTGTTTGTGATACCGACGCGAGCGGGATGGCTCTCGGTGCATGCTTGCTGCCGGGCGGCAAGGTGATTGCTTATGCCAGCCGCGCACTCAGTAAGGCTGAAAGGCAGTACTCGGCAACGAAAAGAGGCTTTTAGCCATTGTATAGGCTACTCAACATTTCCGACATTTTTTCGTGGGCCGTCGTTTCATTCTTCGTAAAGATCACTCAGCTTTGCAATGGCCCTTTTCATTTAAAAAACCAGAGGGCCAGCATACCCGATGGATGCTGCAACTCTCGGAGCTGGACATTTCCATCATACACAGAAAGCAGGGTCGATGCAAAAAAACGACTGTTAATTAGTTAGTTAGTTATTTGGGCTTAGGGGGCGCACCAGCCTGACAAGGCCATATAGCGCCCAGAACAGTACAATCGCTAAAAGTGCTCCATCTGGGACAAGAAGAACGCGTGATTTAGAGATTCATTACCAGTTTCGATGTCAATACCTCGCTGTGCGGGTGAATGGCAAAGCAAACAGAGGGGTGCACACACACTACTAACATCAGCCCTTCCTATCCTGAAAACAAAACCTAGACCCTACAAGATCCACCAGGCAACGCCGCGCAGAGAGCACCCGGCACGAGGCATCCGAGCGTCAGTTCCGACGCCCACTCCGTACCCCCGGACCCAGGGGGCCCGGGAGTACGGGAAGTCCCTGAGTCCGCCCGGGCGCCCAGCAAACAGCTGGGCATCTAGGCGGACTCCCCCTGCGCTGCCCTCCCACGGAAGTCAGGCGCAAGTCACATTTTCATGTGACTCACGCCCGCCCCCGCCGGACGGCAGTGTAGTCTCAGCACGGGACGTGAGACTCCACAGGGGGAGTCAGGCGCTCCGCGCCAGGCAGCCCTCCGCGCAGCGTCACCCGGATGACTCACTGTATGTGTACTAAGGCATTAGGCTGAAGTATGCCAAACAGTGTTCAGCTGAGGTCCTCACGGAGCATGTTGCGCTTAACCAGGGTCATAGATGATTCTAAAATTGATGGCCTTCAGGAAAGTAAGCACTTGTTCTATCAAACGGGAGTCGCGGCCAACCATCTCTGACATAGTAAAAGGCTCCTGTCTCTCGCCAAAGTGTGTGGTCCTCTCTCCGTTATACCCAGGGCAGGACGTCAGCACGTGCCTCACCGACAAGGGTACACCGCAACGCGGGCAGGGCGGCCTCGCTTCCCCACAAAGGAGGTAACTCCAGGACTTCAACTGATTAACGGCTAGCTGAAGCTGCCGCGAGAGGGATGAAGATGTAGACGACGTGGTCCATATAGCAAGGTCGTCTACGAAGAGCGAGCTTTTTATAGACTGCGGTAGATAGTCTGTGATGTCATTAATTGCGAGCGCAAACAGTCCTACACTCATAAAACTTCCCTGGGGAATACCGTCCTCCTGGTAAAATACCCTCGAGTAGGCCCCTCCAACACGCACTCGGAAAGTCCTGTCAATTAAGAAGTTCTTAATAAAAAACCCAAGTGGCCGCGAATTCCAAACTGGAATACTTTCATGAGAATTTCATGGCGCCAAGCAGTGTCATAGGCGGCTACAACGTCAAAGAAAACCAACCCTACATGCCGTCTTTCTTTGAATGCGCTTCGAACGGCAGTGTCAAGGGACACGAGGTGGTCGACAGTACTCCGACCCTTACGAAAACCACATTGGTTGTTGTTGAGAATACCTCGGGATTCCAAGAACCAACTGAAACGAACATTTACCATTTTTCAAAGAGCTTACACAAACATGAGGTCAGTGAAATAGGTCGGAAATGAAGTGGGTCAGAACCGGTTTTGCCTGGTTTCAAAACCGGAATAATTACTGCCTCCCGCCATGCACTAGGAAACTGTCCCGACTCCCATAGTGTATTGAAAATATTTAATAATGCATCCAGTGTACGCTCAGGGACCACCTTGAACATGTTATTATGAAAGAGATCCGGGCGCTCCGCTACGCTACGGAGTCCACTGATTGCTGAGGTGAGCTCTGTTAGTGAGAATGGTGCATTGTAAGAGAGATTACTAGTTGCGGAAAAATCAATGTTCTTCTGTTCGGACCTAGTTTTGTGCTGCATAAAATTTCTATCGTCCCTTCTAGATCGGCATCGGTAAGCAAACGCCTCTCCCAGGGCGTTTGCTACCTCTACTGGGTCCATGATTGTTCGGTTGTTCACACACAACACTGGAAGCGGAGCAGACTGAGAGATGCCCCCAATGCGTCGCATCTGGGAAAAAATGACTGCAGATGGGGTGGAACGATTTAGCTTTCCTAAGAAATCAACCCAAGACTTTCTCTTAGCTCGCCGGATGGTACGTTTTCAAACTGCACGAGATCGTTTGAAGACGACGAGGTTTATTTCAGTGCTATTGTTTTTAAATCGTCTGTAGCTCTGCGGCGTGCTCTGATGGCGTCCCGGCACTCGTGAGACCACCATGGGACCGGAGGGCGGCGAGGTTTTCCTGAAGTTCTCGGGATGTATCGAAATGCAGCCTCTCTGACATATGCAGAAAACTGTGCAATTGAGTGGTGGGTCCCTTGCCAGGTCGGCAAAAAAATCGGTTAGAAGGCCCTGGAACTTTAATATGTCGGCTCTAGTAAAGTTCCATCGTTGTGGCCTATTTATTACCTAAAGAAGCAGAGACTCCGCAGGTTAAGAAGATGGAGTAGTGGTCACTACCCAATGGGTCCCTATGCGTTGACCACTTGAAGACGGGTGCCAATTCCGGGCTACACAAACTGAGGTCAATGGCTAATTCGCGGCCAGAAGGCAGGGTTATGTGCGTGGCACTGCCGGTGTTTAAAACGCATATGCTTTCGTCGGCTATAAAAGCTTCGAGGTAGCGACCTAGAGTGTTAGTACTTCTGCATCCCCATGTAGTACTATGTGCATTAAAATCTCCCAATAGGAGAAAAGGCTGGGATAGCTCTGCCACCAGCAGAGAGAGCTCCACACGGGACATGGCAACCTCTGGAGGCAGATATATGGAGCATATCGTGAGCGTTCTTCGACCGACGGAAATCCGAGCTGCAACAGCTTGTAGTGGTGACCGCAAGGCGACCTTTACTGCTGGCACCCCCTGGTGTACGTCTATCAGAACACCTCCATGTGCTATAGTGTTACGCTGCATGTCATTTCGAAAAATAGTGTAGTATTTAATAGAGTACAAGGCCTCAGGAGATAACTTGGTCTCCTGTAGACAGACCACTACAGGGTTATTGGATCTGATTGTGGTATGTAGGTCGAAGGCGTTAGCACGAGCCCCCGACAGTTCCATTGTAAAAGGTACTCATGGGGATGTGGGATAAAAATAACTAGTTATATGTCAAAGTAATACGACGCTCCAGAAACGCTTGGAGAGGCGCCAATGGAGTTGCGGCGGTAGTGCCCATCCCTGGAATCAGGCTGTAGCCGCTGTTTCCTATGCGGGCTCTCCATACTGTTCGGAGATGGTGTTCCCGACAATGTGCGCTTGTCGGGGCGGTGTGATGGAGAACTCCCTGGAGGCGACAAGAACCTGCTGCCGGGGGGACGGGGCCGGGACGCAGGACCTTGCGGAGTCCGAGGCCCCTGTCGCCGCGGAGGCGGTGGTGGGAGAGGGGGTGGACCGGTGTCTGCCCTTGGAGCCACTACAGGTTTTCGTGCGCCTACTGTTTGACCTCTGTCGCACTTAATCGGAGACTGCGGCAACTTTTCTGGTGTAGTGTGCTCGTCAGGTGATTTCTTGGCTGTGGTGCGGTGAGATATCGGTTTCCCGCCTTTTCCAACCACCGTCCATGCATCTCTGACCGTCACAGAAGCGTCCTCGGATCTCATAGATACAGTCGTGTTGTCCTCGATTACGGTTGGCTGTTTGTTTGTGTTTTCCTCTGCGGGCTTAGCAGATACCTGGAGGGAGCTATCTGGCATGATTTCTGGCACTGCTTGGGATACTGGCGTCTCAGCCTCCATGGTTGCGTTTGTCTCAAGGTCTAGAGAAGCGCTAACATCATTCTGAGGGGGCCTTGTGTGCATCATGGGCTTTCCACTGTCAGTGTAAGTGGCCGTGGTCGGTGGCGTAGGCGATGGTACACCAGCGTGCGAAGAGGTCGATAGTTCCTCTCGTGCGGGAGGTAGAAGTGTGATGATCATTCGCAAAAGGTCGCCAATGGTCATGTCAAGCAAATCCCTGACTTTTGTCGTCAGAGTGACGTGGCCTACACTTGAGGATCTGACGCGAGCTCCCGGTGAACTCTCGACCGGAAGGGAACTATGAGCTGTATCAGTTACCCTTGCAGTTGTAGTTGATTGGCGAGTTTGACTCATTAATGCGTCTCTATATGATACGGTGGGGTGATTTTCGTGATATATACGCTTAGCCTCTGCAAAGGACACAGCCTGCTTCACTCGGATCTCTGCAATTTCTCGTTCGGTTTTGTAAACTCTGCATTGCCGACTCCAGGCTGGGTGGCTTTCCTTACAGTGGACACACTTGGCATCCCCTGACACTCCTTGCCATGTTCCGGCTGGCCGCAGCGGCCACATCGTGCTGCCCCTCGGCAGGAACCAGCTCCGTGCCCAAAGCGATGACACCTAAAGCAGCGGAGTGGGTCCGGGACATACACTCTGACAGGCGCCGATGTGTAGCCAACAAATACCCGGTTTGGAAGCGATGGAGCGCTGAACTCCAGGGTTATTGCATCAGTTTTACCCAGCCTTCGAGCTGTTGTGACTCCCCTGATCTGCAAGCCCGTCCGCTATATCCTCGTCGCTGACTCCTTGCAGCTGGCGACAGGATATGATGCCTTTGGTTCGGGAGCGGACAACACAAAGCTGTATTTCTATGGGAATATCCTTCTCTACCTTTTCCCTTCCTCCCTGACCCAAAAGGTCAGATGGGAGGTAGATAGGGCAGACCGGGAGGCATCTGAGCGTTCAAACTCAACCAAAAGCGATCCATTTTTCCTCTGCTCGCATCTCCTCACCTTACCAAGTTTTTCAACGGCGCTTTTGCGTTGGAAGGGTGATAAAGTTGTCAGGGAGTTCTCTTTTCCGCGAATGATGACTTCCTTGGTTTCCATCTCTTCTTGAGAGAAGGCAATGTTACTACTTGTTTGTGTATGTGTTGTGTTGTTTTCCATGGTTTATATTCTAATTGCTCCACCATCCTCTCATCCTAAAAAGTTGAATTTGATGGCTGTAGGAGGGTCGGTGATACCTTTACAGACCAGGCAGAGCCAGCTCACATCCGGGTCCGATCGGGCATCGCCTCCCCCTTCCTCCCTCAGCCCAGAGGGCGCAAGGTGCTCAATCCCAGGGCCACAGAGCCACGCCAATGCCGAAAATTAGACCGCCGAGCGTGCCCTACCGGACCACGCCACCGACCGGAGCATCGGCGATTGAACAAATCGCCCGAGACTCCCGCCCATCACGCACCCAAACAGGACACACACGCGGCCCCAGCACGACAGCACGCAGGCCAAGACCCCAGGAGAGTGCCCCAGGCCACAGCTGGACAGGGGACGCCAGGCGTTGCTGACGTGGCTAGACCACCCGCGGAGGCTTCGGGGGGCCTACCCCCGGTTCGATCATGATATCAAGGCCAAAGGGAGCGTGTTAACTACCCCCTGCAGTAGGCTCCGAGCAGGGGAAGCCTCAGCTCCCCAGGATCCCATCTACCCGTCGTCGGAGCACAAGCCGGAGCTCGGAAAGAAGGAGGCCAGCCTATGTGGGCGCTCTACACCCGTAAAACGGCACCAGCAGCTCAAAGTGGTGGTTGCTGTTGCAAACTCTGACCCAGAAACGAAGATAAAAAGGCGGAGCAGAAGAAACCAAACAAAAATTAACCCAAAAAGAAAACATAATCGACCAGAGACACATGGATGGGAAGGTACAGGAAGGACCAGACCTTACCAAGCCACGGAGAGACCAGGGTAAACAGGGATTGAGGGAAAGAGGGACAGGAAGGGGATCAGTCTGCATAGTCAAGCCCAGAAACGCTCCACACGCGGCCGAGGTGTGCACACTCAAGACGAGCGAGAGTCCATACACCCCGCCACACGCGGAGACATACCGGGCTGAACACGACAGACAGTGGGTAGGAGTGGTATTTAGGAGTGAGCAGAAAGGATGAGGTTGGAAAGGCATGGACACACCGGGAATTAAGGGGGAAAAGGAAGAGGAGCATGGAGCAGATAGGATTTGAAATTAGGAAGGCTAAGTGGGGATAAGGATGGCAGTTTCAATTTGGCCTCTCACCCGAAGGCGGGGGGGGCGAAACCCATCCTGCCAACTGGGGTCGCGGGTGTCGTCACATCCCGTACCCAATTATCCATGTGCCGGACAAGTCAGCAGATGGCAAACTAGTCCAGCAGATGAAAATCGGTCCCCTGCGGGAAAAAACGACTGCTGCTTTCGACTGCCAGGCATTAACACCCTCCTGGGTCCCGTTTAACGTTTAATTCTTCAAAACATAGTCGTGGTGATGTTGCCTGAATGTTGCCTAAATGTTCGGTGTTTCAAAGGGGTCTTCCCATGGTGATGCTGATTCACTGTCGCGCTACCCACACGCAGGTGAGGTGACGTTTAAATGGGTCTGCGTTCCAGTGGGCGCAGCTGACAAGGACGAGACACCAAACGGTTGTGAATCGGACGATGGTGCCGCCCGCGGTTCTAGTGCGGAACCGAGTGATGCTGCAGCACCTAAAATGGTACGGGTGCTGATTAACGATGAGCCCAGAAAGGCCTGGCGAGCTATGGCGAGCGTTTCACAGGCTGACCTCTGGTTGGAACAGGACCGTGATGAGGGAATACGGGAGATAAGGGCTTGGAAATCATCCAGGCTTTCAAATCCTCTGCCAAACATTCAGAAACCCCCACTCGAAATGGTCGGAGCTAGCGATACATCGATAAACCACAGCCCTAAGCATCCTAAACGGCATGGCACTGACCTGCTGTCCAGCAGCTCCCCGATGCGGACCCGGTAGTAGCCCTCGGCGTCGTCCCAGTTGTCACGCAGGTGCGGGTTGTCGGTGAAGTGGGTCACCTGGTCGGCGCCGCTCGGACTGGCGAAGTTGTCCGAGAAGATGTCCGTCACCGCCGCCGGCGCCGCGTCCCGACTGCGCTGCCGCGAGGTGGCAGCAGCGTCGCCGTTGGCGGCGACAGAGGAGGCGCTGTGATGGCGGTCTCGGCGGTGGTCGGCTTCTGTAGGCTCGGCGACGGCACTGCTGCACAGCCACAACAACCGACTGGATGGTAGGTGGCCAAGAGCGAGCTGTCTTACTTCATTCCAGGTTTCACACACAAAATCCGACCCATTTCCTGGGTGAGCTTGATTTAAACTGTGTAAATAAAAGTCACTAAAGTTGGTTTACCAGGAAGATATATTTATCAATTTTTGACAACACATTGAATTGGACCGTCGAATTGCTCCAATCTTTGTCCAAATAGTTATCGGCAGCCCAGCACACGTCTGTGACAGTTTTAGGCTGCTGGCTGCAACAGTTCAAGAGTTCTGGTCTCCGGCAATCTTGCACTTTGCCGGGGGAGCAATTTCTTCTGCTGCTGTTATATCAAATTAAAATAATGATACATGGGCAAAACTATGCATCAAAATGTTAAGACTGATGTCCGAGGGCTTGGACTGCGGATGCCCGAGGGCCACCCAACTGACGTCGAGGTCGCTAAGGGGAAAAGTGACGTGAGCGTGCGCTTTGTGCGATGGGCTGCCGCTGTACGTGCATAATCAAAAATGAAAAATGATGGCCGGCGGCAGGCATTGAACATTTTGAGTTGACGTTTTGGTTTATCTCCTCGAATAGTCCAGTCAAGTTAGCATTTTTATAATGGGAACATGTCATTAAATTCGGACCCCGCCATAAGATACTACATTGTGTTCGCAATTGATAGGGGCGTAACATATAAAAAAATCCGCAAAAATCCACCGAGAGGATGTTTTATAACAGGGGTGCGAAGTCTACGTGCCAGAGAAAAAACAGCAATTTCAAAGTAAAGCGCTGTGGTGTGCAGAACCTGCAACATCGTCCTAATGGCTTTAATATTTGGGAAGCAGGCACACATCCTGGATGCATAATACAGAAAAAAACTACTCAGTGACTATGCATTCGAGCACAGCCCTTCCTCAGGATCTTCACCAAATGTATTTATCGGAGAAGTTCTTGATCATGGCACGAACTGAGACCCTGAATTTTAGAATAATTTTTTTGTTGTTCTTTGTTATGCATCCAGGATTTGAGGAGATATGCTGATCAACAACTTTTCTATCATGCTTACAGAAGATAATCTATGAAGCAAAATCTTTGAGGTGTTTGAGAGTTCAATTTCATGTGCCAAAAGGTCAAGCTAGGCCACAAAAGAAAAGGTCAAACCAATAACAAGTAAAAATTTTAGAAATGGCAACTTTTTTGTTGTCAAATAATCTATGGTTCAAGACAAGTTCTGTGATATGCAAAAATTGTTTATCAGGCGTGCGTTTTTTAGTTATGAAGCATCAAAGATGAGTTTATAAGGTGCCCTCCCGAAAATGCCTCGAGCTATAACTCGGTCAGCGTTGGTTGGAGCGGGCTAAGATTCTCACAGCTTTGTTCAGTGCCCAAAACAAGCCCGGAGACAAAAGTTTCATATTTTTCTAGACATGGCGGGGTCAAATTGAAATATTTTTGGTATTTTTGTCCTGAAATGCCCCACCTTCAAGCACTTAGTGAAGTATTTACTCGCCCTGCGGTTTTTCGAACTTTGGCGTGAACGTTTCCGATGGAGCAGCATGGTTGAACTAGCTTATACTTACCAGCTTTCTTTGTTTGTTTATATTCAACACTCATCAACGGGTTCATATAAGTCCCATTCACAGATGAAGTCAAGCGATAAATATCAGCAAACATTGGCTGCTTAGAAAGTACAGATTTACAAATAACAGTGAAAATATAAAAGCGAGCGGTCAGTTTTTCATTGCAACGTCTTTATCGCACTGCGTCACAACGCGTCAGAGGGCCAAGCGCTTGTAGAAAAGAAAAGTTTCATATCCTAAAGTATATAAAAATACAAATATAAAAATATAATGTCATACAGACATGACATAAGACATCAATAATACATCGCAGGCTCAGCATGACTAGATAGTAGTGAAAGAGTATGAAATAGCATGCTTACAGAAACTGATCTGCAGAGCAATGCCAAATGTCGGCTTCTCTGCATGGCACACTGAGAAATATACAAAATCTGAAAACATTTCGGTCTCGCGGGACCTAAAAATTCAAAGGTCCCCAAAACACTTCCACACAAAGGTTTTACCTTTTAAGGTTATCCTTTATGCATATTTAGGCAAATGGATGCAAAATTTTGCAGTCATGTCACATGTCACAGGCTAGTCATATCCCTCGCCCCAGTGGGGGTGTTTGACACCCCTCTCGGGATTTCCTGTCGGCCTGTCACCTTCTTTGGCCCGTCATGACCTCAACATTAACCTTAGCAGAAGTGACCCATACAATTTGGTCAGCACTTTTTGCGACCTATCCACTAGCGTTGACTTTTTTCTTTTGCTATACCGCACAGGAGCCAAGATCGAGGGGGTGTTCAAACACTAACGTCATACTGGGATGGCTCGTCTGTTTCCACTGCTATGACTATGTTGGCAAATCAAGCAAAACATTCAATTTTTATAGACGAGCTTAATCCTAAGATAAGAAAACAACCGAAACAAAGTTCTGGAGAGTTGCTTGCAGCGATTTAGCTCTGGGATGTTTTGGGGAAAAGTGTTTGATTTGGCAACACCAGCCTTAAATTCGAGACATAAATACATTTGACTGCATGACTTCAATTCTCTCTTATCTTTTATCTTCATCCCGCCAATGTGATGAGTTATACACATATTCAGAACGGTATTCATCCCGTCTTTGCCATGGTGAAGCTAAAAAACCATCACAGAATTTCTGGAGACATATATTCTAGCTCCTGCGAAAAACTCTGGCATTTGCACGATTTCCGTGGAAAGCTGCCGGATATTTCTGCTCGCCTGTATATCCGACAATAGTATCCTTTCATGACTTCCATTGGCTCATTTTAAAGCAAAATTCCAGGGCAAAGCACTAGATGCCCCCCCAAAAGACAAGGTCACATTATCCAAATGGGCACAATACCAAGTCAAAGTTGACTTAGTTAAAAAAGTGGCAAGCAAAATAAGACAACTTTAGGTGTTTTTTTTGGGATCCTGACATTTTTAAGGTAGGTTCCTTTTCTTCTAGCCCTTAGTGTTATATATCAGGAGAAAGCTGGTGAAGTGAAGAACAATTAAGCATAAAGCTATCTTTATCCAAGTTTTTAGTAAGCTTCAAGATTTCCGTGACAGCCCTGAGACAAAAATACGCTCTTTATCTGAAACATTTATTTATTTGCTTTCTCAGAGATACCCACGTTGTCGTGGCAATTATATCCCTGTTTACACTTAACTCAGTGACACAGATCATCGTTTAACATCGATTGTGCTAATTATGGATGACAGACTATTATTATAATTATTGAATGAAAAATCATGGATTTTACAGATAATGGATTGACACAGTAACACAAATTATGATTTAGGGCCGGATGAGTTTCTTTATTTTCTGTTTGTAGCTGTAGCTGTTCTTGGTGTGTCTTGCAGTCGCAGGCAGTGCGTTCCAGGTTCTGACGGCTCGGTGCGGGAATCTCTTGTGTGTCGTTTCTAAATTTGGTGGTCTTGTGTCGGAAGTTTGGATGATGGTAGTGTCGGCTGATGCACGTGTTGTCCTGCATGATACCTCATGCCTTTTCTTGATCAGATACTTGTTTCTCTGTGGGCCTTCAGTTAGGTGAACCAATTTATGAATGGCTGATGAGTCTCATGTTGAAATGAGCTCGGTAAAGCTTGGCTACCCGAGCTCCCGCCTGGCTGCGCTGATTCGGTCGTACTTCTACTTGCCGGTGACTATTCGAACCCCGAAGTTCACGACCTTGTTCAGCCTTTGGCGGTTCTGACCAGTGACAGGAGCCGAGGAGGGCAGACAGTACCGCATGTGAGGAGACACGAGGGCTACTACCAGCGTTTTGGTTGTTTTTCGAGGGAGAGTGTGAGCCAGCTTGTTGATTGAGAGAAGTGAGCCAAAGCATCGTTTTGTGACTATGGATGTTTGCTGCTCCCCAGTCAGATGCTTATCCAAAGTTATTCCAAGAATTTTCACCGTTTGGGCAGATTTCAGCGTTGTATTTTCAAAAGTGACTTCAAAATTATTCGCTTGTTTAGTCTGATGAGGCATTCCAAATGTGATGAATTCGGTTTTGTTCGGATTCAGCTTCATGCCGTTCGATTTGAACCACTTGGACACGATGACTAGGTCCTCTCCAATGCTCGTCGATGATTGTCGTATGCATTGTTAAAAGAATGATAAAGCCCAGGGATCCGAACGAACACACGTTCTTTTACAGTGGCATAAGGAACGTGGAACACCACAGGGTTCTGCAACGCTCGGGAAGGAGCAGTTCAGTTCAGTTTAATTTAAGGAATCGAACACCAGAAATTTACAAACAATTCTCCTCGTGGCGCATTCTCCAACCAGTGCCATATTCATCCACTTACAGCACCTAGGACTTGCATAATCACACATAATCCTCATAATAAACATTAATGTTTGACCTCGAGATCCCCCAATGTGATGCTATTTCATTTACTGTGTTAATGCGAGTGTTTTTGGATGCACGAGAAGGGGTGTGGGTAATATGATCACATGCGCATTGCCGCTCTCAAAATTCAAATTAAGCTTGAAAATCATGCTCACCGAAACTTTTCAAAATCAGATTTTATGCTAACGAAGACAACACGCTGAATTATTTATAAACCCTTTCAGCACTTTGAAAATTTTCGATTATTACAAGCGTCAGATGGCTAACAATTTACTCCAAAGCGATAGACACGCTCAACTCAACAGCATCGAATATCGAATAAATTCGATATTTGAACGAACATTCCAATAAACTCGAGTAATGGAATAAGCCTGAGGTGTTGGGTCACGCTATGGCCAAGAGTTTAAGGTTTCAGCTATTGCATTGAAGGGATTTGGACGAAAAGCTATGCCCGATCATATTAGCACAAAAGATATTGTTAGACGACGCACACAGCGGTAACAGTGGTGTTGCAAACGATTCGGCCTGCGGCTGACCGTGCGGCAGCCAGCGAGCGGGCTGACCTGTGGGCGGCGGCGGGGGAGGCGGCGCTCTCCAGCAACCGCAGCTCCGCAGGCGTGCTGGCACGCGACGGCGGCTGCCACCCAGGCGCCTCCTGAGCTCCGTGACCCAGCTTCTGGAGAAGCTGCAGCCGCTGTTGCCGTCGCCGCTCGATCTGTGCCTCTTCGTCTTCCTCCTCCTCGTCTAGGGAGATGTCCAGCTCCCTGCTCAGGCGACGGCTGTCTTCAGAAGGTGCATTACGTACAGCCCGTTACACACTAGTTGGTAGGCTTAAGTCTCAGTTGTTTTACGACACATCTTAAGAACGATGACACTTCTTACAAAAAGTTGCGTCTCTAGTAACGTGTTTTGACGAGCTCTTGACTCTGCGAACTAAATGAGACGTCAATTTGGAAAATTGTTTTAGCGGATGCCGACGATTTTCTGTGTCTTTTCTCAATTACTTCCGAATTTTGGACCTGATACAGTATTTTTGCACGTCAGTTCATATACCGGTTAAAACGCAGCAGGTGAGGTAACATGGTGTCGGAACAGACCATCACTTGAGACATATTTCGCAAAAACCACCGCGCCTAATACCTAACAATCAGTATGGAACCAGCTGTACCATTTTCGAAGGTTGTATAATCTCTGCTGAATGATATAATACATTCTCTTACACACAGAAAATACAAGGGGCGGGCGCAGACCCGAGTTTTTTTCTGGAGGGGGGCAAACCCAGGTCTGCCTATCCTCCGAGGCGGGGGGTGGGACGTGCGATTTGGGTGCTCGACAGACTTAGTATAAGCTACGTACATAAAAGCTCTGCTGGGGGGGAGTGAAGATTTAATTGCTGGACATACCTAGTGTAAACACCTTTTTCAACATTTCTCCGGCCTTCGGGAGGGGGGGAAAGATAGTTTGCCCCCCTTACAGCGCTTGGGGGAGGCCATAGCCGGAATGCCCCCTTCCCCCTGCGTCCGCCATATAGCCGGAACGCTCCCTTCCGCCTGCGTCCGCCATATAGCCGGAACGCTCCCTTCCGCCTGCGTCCGCCATATAGCCGGAACGCTCCCTTCCGCCTGCGTCCGCCATATAGCCGGAACGCTCCCTTCCGCCTGCGTCCGCCATATAGCCGGAACGCTCCCTTCCCCTGCGTCCGCCATATAGCCGGAACGCTCCCTTCCGCCTGCGTCCGCCATATAGCCGGAACGCTCCCTTCCGCCTGCGTCCGCCATATAGCCGGAACGCCCCCTTCACGCCTGAACGCTCCCTTCCCTGCCAGATATAGCCGGAACGCTCCCTTCCCCTGCGTCCGCCATATAGCCGGAACGCTCCCTTCCGCCTGCGTCCGCCACATAGCCGGAACGCTCCCTTCCCGCCTGCGTCCGCCATATAGCCGAAACGCTCCCTTCCGCCTGCGTCCGCCATTGCAACATACTCAAAATGAAAAGTAAACTTCAAAATGTTCGAAAGCGCTTTTCATACCGACAAAAAAAACGAAAAAAACGTACAATGTGAAGCAGTAAACGTCTCTTTGGGCGAAAACCGAGTGGGCACCTGATATCAGAAATTGAAAGGTAGCATTATAATGGACGAATATTTCATGCGGCGGACCCCTGAGAACGGCGTATTTTCATTTTCTGTATGGCATTGCCAACGCTGAACCTGTTCCTCAGTTCTAAAAAACAAAATTTGCAGTGAAATCTGCATATAGCTCATAATTCGGCAAATACTTCGCTTGCCCAGAAAGTATGGTTATATTCTGTAGCTTACGCTTTGGGCTGCCTGAATACCACATTTTCTATAAAAAAATGTATACCTTAGCTTGAAATGAACAAATAATAAATAAAGAAGGAGTGGCAACTGAGGTCTACCGAAAACCGAGTGACACAGGGCAGTGCATGAACGGCAAAAGTGAGTGTCCTGGACGGTACTTCCAGAATGTAATACGATCCTTCATCCACCGGGCAATCAAGTACTGCGGTGACTGGGGTGAAACTCATATCAAGTTCCAGTTCTGCAAGCACATACTTGTGAACAACGGGTACACAAATTCAGGCCTCGACAAGGAAATCACCAAGCGCCTCGACAACTTCAAGAACAAAAACAACAATATCCGAAGAGGGAGATTGCTCTCTTCTACAAAAGCCAAATGTGTCCCTCCTACAAAGTCGATGAAAATGTCTGAAAGCGGATGGTAACAACCAACATCCGATACAAAGAAGACAACACGAAATTCAAATTTAAGATCTTCTATCAAAATCCCAAGATTAGCCGACTCATTATGAAAAAGAACATGACCAAGAGAACATCTGACTTAAAGAAGATCAGCGCAGTGTACCAGTTTGAATGCTCTTACGAAGATTGCAAGCTTTGAGGAGCCGGTAGCTACGTTGGTCTCACAACAACATCATTATCACGCAGGCTCACCTGCAGATGGGAGTCCCCAAAGGCCACCTCAAACAACATCATTATAGCGACATCACGCGGAAGGACTTGGTGGACAACACCCGCACCATACGACAAACTACCGACCGGCGAAAACTACCCATCTATGAAGCCCTAGTAATCAGAGAAAATAAACCGAACTCAACAAGCAAAATACAATATTAACATCATGCCTCGAGCTGTATTAAAGCTTCGAGTCCAATGATGCATTTGTATCATGCATCGTTGCATGTGTTAGCGATTTTGTTTGAAATCAGCAGTATTTTCGGTCTCTACCACCGAAAGGGATCTCCAACGTAATTCCATGTTTTGGTTCTCGTGAATTTCGAAGGACAATTCTCTGCATAAAAGAGGAAGGGAGTGTGAAAGGTAACTTATTTATGTTTACTAAAGATGATGAATAATGTTATTCGAACGCTCTATTTAATCATTACCAATTTTCAATGCAATTTCCTGACCTGATATACCAAATAGCAGAGGGAACGAGAAAAGTGTTAGAGAAAAGGAAAAGAGAGAAAAACAACTCGTAAAGGTTTGATTTGGTACTGAATTTAATAGCTTTTCGTTCACAAGCACCCACCCACCCACATCCACACCCACACCAACACCCACACACACTGTGTATCTGTGTATATATATATACACACACATATATATATATATATATATATATATATATATATATATATATATATATATATATATATATATATGTTCGTGTAATTGGGCAATATATTTTCTTTCAGGCAGATGTCGTTGAAGAGAATAGCGTTTCGAGTTTTTGAGAGTTTTCGGTTGAGTTTCAGTAGCTTGTTGAATATTTTTTGTCTGGTTCGGTAATGGTGTTAAGTACTTCTATTATAGTCATAAGTCATTTTTTCCGACGCGTTTCGATTGTATTATACCAATCATTATCAAGGACAACTAACACTTCATTTTTAGTTTGTTACTTACTGAGGCTAATCTTAGTTCACAAAAAGCGAATATTTTCAAGAAGGAGCAGAGGACAATATCTTAGCAACTTTCACTGAGAAAAACCACAAAGCATAGTTTTAACGCATTCATAAATCACAACCATACTAATTACATTCTAATGCATACTTTACCATATGCCGAGCAATGAAAATACATTGGCACGTAGAGTGCGGTAACCATCGCTGGAGTGCGGTAATTTCCGTTTACCGCACGGCGCCGATTAGCCAATCACTGAGGGCTGTGTCATTTTCTTATAAGCATTCGTCAAATTTCCAAAACAATGACGGTGAATTGAATTGTTAAAAATGTTCTCACTAGCAAAAGCTATTTCAATTACTGAAGGATATTTATTGAATCTCGTAAATACTCCTCCAACTAAAAAACGATATCAGTGATATAACTGTCACACTCATCTCCCTTTATTTCAGAGCTAGTTAACAATGTAACAATGCAAACAAACATACAAGAATGTCAATCAAAGTAAAAATCACCTCATTAGCATAACATAGCATGCCTAGTGGTAGTTGTTCACTGTAACTGAGCTGCAGCCAGTGATGTTGAGGGTGATTGGTGCCGAAGTTGAGGGACTTGGATGATTAGTGGTCGAGTTTTCGAGAGTCGCTGTGAAGGATCTCCCTGTAGCGATGCTTGCTGAGATGGCACGATGGGTGGTAATGTCGACGTCGGCATAATGCTCCAGGCTACGGACTGTCTTGTGCCCCGTGATTTGTGCCACGTACTCACGTGAACACCCAGCGTCCAGAGCACGTTTTACAGCTGTTTTTCGGACTGAGTGGTTTGACTTTCGACCATTTATTCCAGCTGCTTCACATCTAGTCTTTATTAAGCTACTGATGGAGTTCACACCTAGAGGGCTACATTTAAACCAGACTAGGTCATCTAGCGATCTCTGGTAGTTTACAGCGAGATAAAACGGAGTATCAGGCTTGAGCATTTGTTGTGGCCTTCGCTTCATATATTCTTTATAAACATTGACCGGGCATCGGTCTGGACAGTTTGGGTTAGCAAATGCTCTTGGGAGAAGTTGCCGGCTCCCTCCCTCGTCACTACCATCCCTTGTTTTCGTCAGTCTTTCATGGAACTCGAGATACTCTGCTTGCTCATCTCGTCGTAGTGAGATATCACCCCAAAGCATTTGCCGACTCTCTTGGCGGCCTCTATGTCCAAACAACATAGTTGTCAACATGAACATGGTTCTTAAGAGAGCCATAGGATTTCCCAGTCCGAGTTGGCCAGTTTCATACAGTTTTTCCTCTTCTTCTCTGGTGATCGGTGTTGACCGATTGGGCTTATTTCCCTTTCCATCTGCTTTCAGGATCTTCATCTTAGCCCGTTCGACGTCCCTGGCACCTTGAAATTCTGGATCCTGCTCCAGATTTCCTTTCTTGGAGTCCTTCAGGAAACGGTTAATCACCCCCATAAAGCTGGAAATTGTTGCCGTTTCATATGCTTCTCCGCCTTTTTTCTTTGCATCGATGAGGAATGAGCAAATTACCTCATTGAGTTCCGTCTTCTCCATTTCCAACAAGTCCTTGTTTTTTCCTAATTTTTGAACATGCTCTCGCAGACGGATAACCCAAAAGTCCAATTTTCTTTTTGTCTCCTTGGAGCGTGCACCATATATTTTCAGTAGCATCTTCTTCATCTTCCGGTAGACTTAGATCGAAGAAAGGATTCCCGCAGTGATTCATTTTTACGCAAATTACGACTCCAGTACAATACAACAATGAATTAACGTGTGTGAACTAATGTGTGAACAACAAACGGCTATGGTAAATACATTACCGAAACTCTGCTGTGTATGAATTTTTTGGTCTCGTTGTTTTCAAAAGTTACCGCACTCGCTACGCTCGTGCCGTAACTTCTGAAAACAACTCGACCAAAAAATTCATATACCAGCATCGTTCGGTAATTTATAATACCACATACTATTCAGTCACAGTTCACACACCCCACAGTGCTAGTGAAATGTGTGTGAGTTTCTGTATGTTGAGGTGTGGTTTCTGTCGTGTAGTGTGTATGGCTTCATAAATGAACAGGCGGAGATGGTCGTGGGCGGAGTCGATGATTTTTGTGTTGTCTTTTAGGAGTTTGTGTGTTGGTTTTGTGTGGTGTTGTGTGGCAAAAAAATATTCAACAAGCTACTGAAACTCAACCGAAAACTCTCAAAAACTCGAAACGCTTTTCTCTTCAACGACATCTGCCTGAAAGAAAAAAATATAAATATAGATAAGGAGGTGCCTTACTGGTCATCGCTCTCCTTCCTGCTGTTTGACCAGTCCCTCTGACAGGCTGCCTTTGAACTTGTCCTCCTCACTGCGACGACGGCGGCCGTCCCCGTCCCTGGAGCGGGACATCCTGTCGACCAGCAGCGTTGACGTCCGTGTCAGAATGGGAGGCGCACTCACTGACCATCATCATCATCATCAACTTTTTTAGTCATTTCAACACAAAGACAGGTGGACAGAAACGAAGAAAGAGAACATAAAAGACATGAGAAAAGCAAGCAATAAGATTCGCTGACCATACATGACAGCAACTGAGGCGACGCACTGTGACCGATATCGTACACCAGCTACGATAACATTGGTGTACCTATACAGCTGAAGTGCCGACTTCCCTGTTTGATTTGATCTTGTAGATGATAAAAACTACATTAATTTTTACCCTTCCTTCGTTACTGATACCAGTTAAGCATGTTTTGATGTCTATTTTTTTTCGTACACAATAAACGTAGATGCATTTTCCGAGACATGTGATCTTCCAATTTTTAGGGGTTTGGATCTCAAGCGATATCTTTTGATTCTATTCGAAATTCTAAAACACATTATTGGAGAGGAAAAGGCCACTCAATTGAAGGGATATAGGAGGGTGCCACAGATGCTGTATAATGCCTATTCCGTGGACGGTACTGCTGATGAAACCGCTCACTTACCCTCCCTAGCCATTGGTTGGAGATCCCGGGAGGATGGGGGTCAGAACTCCCTTGTACTTTGGATCTCCGATAGGCTTTGTATAGGGCTTGTTTTGCTGTGCTGGCGCTAAGCCACTCAGGGCCACCCCCCTGGGTCGAGAAGAGATCTCCAGCCTTGTCCCTAGTACTTGACATGGCGTCTAAACAAGTACTTAAGGACCCCCGAAAGCATCACTTGTTCCACAAATCAGTACTTCCATTCCCCGAAACCAGTATTTGGGGGTACCCTGGGACTAACACTGAGCAGGGGGAGGAAGGGGCTCATGCTCAGGGATGTTCGCTGAAACTAGCTCCCGGGGACACCTGCGGGCAGCTCCAGGGGCCCGAGATTACTTCTTTCTGGCCCCTTAGACTAGTTTGGGGGGCCCCTGAGACCAATATTTGGCGGCACTGATAACGCAAATTTTCCGCCCCTCCTCGATTAGCTCTCAGGGGGCCCCTGTGACTAGCTCTGGGGCTCCCTGAGACCAAAATTTGGTGGCACTCATTATGCTCATTTTTGGCCTCTCTCCTGATAAACTCTCAGGGGACCCCTGAGACTGATTCCCGGAGCCTCTTAGACCAAACCTGAGGGGGCCCCTAAGAATATCTCGTAGGAGGGCCCCCTAGATTTTCTCTGGGGGGGGCTGATACTAACTCGCCGCGGCATCCAGATTAGCTGCCTTACAAAGGTGAAACATTAGGGCAAAGGTCGGGCCATCAGGGCAAGGCGACACAAACCCAAGTAAATCCCGGGGGTTCCAAAAATGTGTGGGGGATGGCACTGGGCCTACAGTCCTGGCTGCCTTAACAAACAAGAGCAAAAGATTAGGTAACCGAAACCCAGGTACATCTGCTCAACTGGCAAGCGTCAAATAATGCAATCATATGTTGGTCAGTTCAACATATTTTCACGATTTCTCTTTCAATCGTTTTTGTGCTGATCTCTGTTGGCCAGTTAAGGTAACAGGGATATTTCAAGTGTTTACGAGATAACAGTTTTCTTGATTGCCTCTTCTCTATCCATAATGCCTTCTACTAACTGGCTTGAAAAAAACACTTGCTCGATGGTTAAAGAGTTAGATCCGCCGGATGCGAACTGCAAGGCAGGGGCGCCGCCACAGAATTTTCGCAGGGGGGACGGACCCGGGCTGGTGTTGACTGGGGGAGGCGAATTTTGAGCATATTCGGTACCCGATGGCCTTAATGACCATTGGCCCAAAAATTTTGGGGGACGTCCCCCTGGTTGGCCAACAGGGGGGACGCGTCCCCGTCCCCCCCGCTTTCGGCGCCCATGCTGCAAGGTGTGTGGTATTGAATTGTTTTTTTTGCGCCGATTATTGAACCATAGTATATTTCATCACTTAATAGTGTCTATTATTCTTGTCTTTTGTACATGGATTGTGTTATGAAATAATTGATGCCAGGCTAAACATAGCCACATGTCTAATGTGGAGTGTCCTGAAGTAGTAAAATAAAAGAATAAATAAGTTCTTACCAAACTTTTCGTGCCTTGGTAATGATCAGAATAGCTCAGTGACTGGACTTCAAACCCTACTGCATAGTTATGAATACTTTACTTTGAAAAATTTAACCAATCTTCATGACTTTCATACAGACTCCAACATCTCCTTGCTGCACATAAACATTCGCTCTCTAACTAAGAACTTTGACAAGCTTGAACTCCTTATTCTTCAGCGACCGGTGGCACCTAAAATTATCTTATTGAGCGAAACCTGGCTTGATCCCTCTCTTGCCTCATCTTACAACCTTAAAGGGAATGTGGCACCTTCACAACGTGATTTTAACTGATATAGCCAAGTTGTAAAGCAGGTCGGAAAACCCCGTACTCCATATTTCATTTGTCTTGGAACTCCATATTTCCGTAGAAAAAAGCTAAAACCTACCTGACACCAGCCCCCATCAGCCCCCGTCGCCGGCGACCATTGTTGTGAGCTACTGGTGTGACGACATATGCTGACGTCACGAGCATCAGCCAATCGAAGCCCTTGAAGCGTTCCAAGTATGGTAGTGATTGCCAGATCGTGACATCATCCACAGGCTGATATTTATTTCTTTTTCTAGAGGAGTATTTTTAAAAACAAAATATTGAGCTTATTGTGCATTTTTCAGAGAAATAATGAGTGGTTTCATTATTTTTGGCTAAAAGTACGCCTAATTTCACTAAATTCCAGGATTCGACCAAGGTGTCACATTCCCTTTAAGAATTATAGATTGGAAGTGAGTGGGCCCAACCCAATAAAAGGCCAAGGATCAGCAATATATGTCAGTGATTCCATATCATATCTAAGGAGAGAGGATCTTGAAATTTCCAGACTTGAATTCTAATCTGTCTTCATTGAACTTAAGTTACAGCAAAATAAAAACTTAATAATTGGTTCCACTTACAGATCACCCTCATTTCCACCATCGGCTATCTGGAATATATCGAACCAGTAGTTAACACGCACCCCGCTGGGGTCCCTGGCATGACGCGCCCCGCTGGGGGCGGGTACGTTTTTTCGCCCCCCTCCGTATCTCATTCCCCACGAAAGCTAAAGGAAAATTACGGGCGGCGTTCGAAAGCTCTTGACAAGACGCAGAGATTCTATACGAATAATTTTTATGTCAGGTCAATATTTAGGTCAGCATAGGTCAAAGAAGGTTCCATAGGCTTACAACAGAGCAGTGTACGCTTCTTTCTCTAGATCTGCCCTCAGGGGAGCTAGAAAAATATGTATACATCATTGGATTCTCCTCATCGCGGCGAATCGAATGATGTATAATATGACCTTGCTAGGTCAAATAGTGAAAATGACCTGACCTCGAGCAAGGTCAGGGTCACAGAGTGACCTGGTATGGTCATGTTGCATATAAATCGACTCCCCGGGACAATATAAGCACAATGCAAGCAAAATGGGAGCTTTTTCTCAATTCAGTGAGAAGTTATTGACAAATCAATCACTCTATGCTCTCGTAACCTGACATGACCTTTGAGAGGTCAGATGCTCAAAAACTCAACTTTATGGTCAAGATCGTGGTAAGAATAGACGGTTTGAGGATTTTCAGCTTTATCTATCCAGTATTTACTGAAAACGAGCCCATTCTATTTTTCACCATAGACTTATAATGGGGTGACCAAAAATTGACCCCACCTTAGGTCAATAATATCAAAATTCGGAGATAGCAGATTTGTAGACCCTAATGACCTTATCATATTGTGGAAGTTTCAAACTGATCGGTTCGCTGATGTTCCCTGGGCGCCGCTTCAAACTCGTGATTTTAGGTTTTGAGGTCGGGTCGCTTCACATCAGGGATAAGGTACTTCAAGTTTCGTTGATCTGCGACTCTTCGTTTTTGAGCTATCTGGGGAAAACCAGGAGGGGGCGAATTTTGCCCCCCAGCGGGGCGCGTGTTAACGCACTGGATCTAGAAGCCAGGAGCTGCATGTATGAAGCTAAGAGGTGGTGAGTTCAATGTAGATATTCTAAGACACAATTCCGTTGATCAGTCAGCACTTTTTCTCAATGTATTTGCTGATCCTGGCCTTTTCGAGTTTATCTCACTACCAACCATAATCATTCAAGAATCAAGTACACTTAGACAACTTCTTTCATAATGACCCCACCATAATCAACAATCCAACCAAGTGATCACTTGTCAATTTCCATCAGCATTAACATTACCTTTGAAAATGCGAAAAGAAAAAGCTATTGTAAACCTGGATTTACTATTGACTTTCGAAACGTCCAAGCCCTCAACTTGTCCTTTTTCCACAAATTGAAACACATCTATGATATAACCGACCCAAAGGAAGCGACACTATTCCTAACACCATCAATAACGATATAACCAGACTAAGCAAAAAAAGATAGAAGGAATGTACCTGTCCAACCCTGGATCTCTCAAGGCCTTCTCCAGAGCTTAAACAAAGAACCATAAATAAAGCATCCAAGAACCTTCTTGCATTAACAAAAATAACTATTACTTATAGAAACCGACTCTCAAGCCTTTTCCGGTCAGCAGAATCAGCGATAATATTCTAGGAAATGGGAAGAAACCCGGTCAAACCCGGTCAAACTTTGGCAGCTCCTGGCCTCAATGATCTACAAAAATAAAAATAAACAAGCTTCCAGATAATTTCACGGGCAATAACTCATCTATCAGCTCACACACAGACATTGCCAATTAGTTCAGCCTAGTCTCTGCTTCAGTGGCTACCAATCTAAACAATAATCTACAGCTCTCAGATCCTGACCATTTGACATATCTTCCCAACCCCCACAATCCTCGCCTATTATTCTATTTCAATCTCACAGATACCTATCCAATCACATCAGTCATAAATATTGGATTCTTTGCGACTTCTTCAGACTATCTCACCTCAAAAATCATCCACGCCATCTCAGTAACCATAGCCCTATTTTATCGAGTATGTATTTAATATATGCATTACTAGTGGTTCCTTTCTATCACCCTTTAAAAAATAAGTTGTGCGAATTTATAAATCTGATGACCCCTCCTCCTTTAAAGGGAATGTGGTACCTTCACAACGTGATTTGAACTGAGATAGCCAAGTTGTAAAGCAAGTCGGAAAACCCGGTACTCCATATTTCATTTGTCTTCGAACTCGATATTTCCGTAGAAAAAAGCTAAAACCTACCTGACACCAGCCCCCCATCAGCCCGTCGCCGGGCGGCCATTGTTGTGAGCTGCTGGTGTGACGACATATGCTGACGTCACGATGAGCATCAGCCAATCGAAGCCCTTGAAATGTTTCAAGTATGGTAGTGGTTGCCAGATCGTGACATCATACACAGGCTGATATTTATTTCTTTTTCTAGGAGTATTTTTAAAAACAAAGTATTGAGCTTATTGTACATTTTTCAGAGAAATCATGAGTGGTTTCACTATTTTTGGCTAAAAGTACGCCTAATTTCACTAAATTCCAGGATTCGACCAAGGTGTATTTGTATTTGTATTCAACGTCACGGACTCTTCCAAACATAGAGGTTGGCTATTATAGAGCCCAGGTCAAGAAGAAACATGGATAAAAACTAAATCATACACCCTCAATCCTCATACATTCCACAAACATGGCATGGTCACGATGAATTTAGCTCAGATGACGTTTGAACTCTCGTTTGAACACACCTATAGGCATGTTTCGCACTACATGTGGTAATCAATTAAAAGCATGACTGGCACGGTATATAAAACGCCTTCTTGCTGACTCAGTTCTAATACGTGGAAGGAAGAGATCGCTGTCATTTCTCGTGGTTCGGTCCTGGCGTTCACTGCGAGTTGCTATTTGTTGGGCTATTAGAGCGGGTTCACCCACGTCCATGACACGTCTCAATAGGCACAATGAGTGGTACACAATCATTTCACGAGCGGGAAGCCAGCCTAACAATTGAACAGCGTCACTAATGTGATCCCGCCGTCGACGCCCCGTGACCACCTGGGCACAAAAGTTAATGAGCTTCTGGATTTTGTACATGCACTGGACGTTACAATTTCCATATACACTTAGGCAGTAGCGGACTGAGGACAAAACCAGACTGTTCACTATGGGCTTAATGGTCTGCGGGGGCAGTCTGTGTCGAGCATGGTGGAGCCCCAACAACATTCCGGTGCATCTTCCGACCAGTGAATCAATATGGGGTTCAAAAGAGAGTTCTATCCATAGTTACGCCTAAGTTTTTAACCATATTGCTTTCTGTGATGATAGTTCCGTGAACAGATAGTGAAATTGTCGGAAGATTACTGAGCATCTGGCGGGTGCCGAGGACTAGAAGTTGAGATTTGCTAGAGTTCAATTTCATCGAATTTTGGGTAAACCATTGATATAAAGTTGAAAGGGTGCCCTCCATAAGCCGGATCATGGTTTGAATTTCGTGTTTTTTACCGGAGATTAGAAGTTGGGTATCATCAACATACTGGAATACTTCTATTTTTGGACTTATATAGAGACTAAGGTCGTTTGAGAAGATCGAATAGAGGAGAGGGCCGAGACATGTCCCCTGATATACACCAATCGGGTTACGTACTGACGTTGAACACTTGACCAAACTGACCCCTTTGTTGATTTTGACTACCGTCCTCAGTTCTATCGGAATTCAGCAGTACGTATTGGAAATGGTCGGACAGGTAACTTTCGAACCATTTGATCTCAATTCCGTAATATTCTAATTTCCTCAACAATTTTGAATGTTCAATAACATCAAAACATTTACTGAGATCCAAGAGTACAAGGAGGGAAATTTTGTCGTTGTCCATGCCATTTAGAATAGAGTCGGTGACTTGGATCAATGCGGTTTCTGTGGAGTGATTTCGACGGAAACCAAACTGGGTGTCTGAAAAAAGATAGTGAGTTGAGAAGGAGGCGTACAACTAACCATAAACGATGCGTTCAGTTATTTTTGCCAAGCACGGGACGAGCGAAATTGGCCGAAAATTGGATGGGTCTGTAAGGGAGCCCGAGCCTTTGTAAATTGGATGGATAACTGAAAGTTTCCTTGATTTAGGCACAGTACCAGTAACTAAGCTTGTGTTAACGAGACAGAGGATGACATGAGATATTGCATCAAAACAATTTTTGAGGAAAGACATGGTAAGGCCATCGGCTTCACATGCGTTGCTACTATTTAGGCTGGTAACAGTAGCGTATAGATCATCGATCGAGACAGGCTTGACGGAAAATGCATCACTCACTACCCGCGGTAGTCGGACAGGCAGCTCATCCTGGAGGGCAGCGTTGCATCTGGTAGCATTAACTAATGCAGCGGTTCTCGTTCCTATCTCAGAAAAGTACAAATTAAGTATTTCCACGTCCATGTCGGGCATTTTCGGGCGAGTGCGATTTCCACCACTAATAACGGAGCGATACAAACACACAGCGGTACATAGAGCCCGGGCCTGCATCCCTAATACGCTGGCTGATGCTTTCCCGGGTATCTCTCAGCATGGCAGCGCGGACCTGCCTGTTCAGCTCACTGTACAGCTCCCGGTCTCCCCACTTCCGCGCAGCGCGGCGGGCTGCCATTAAATGCTTGGTGACGTCAGAAACCGGTGGCGGATTAGGGTTCCTCACTTTGAACCGACGAACTGGTGCATACCCGTTGAGGAGGTACAAGAGAACCTGAACAAAAAAGTCACTCTGCCACTGGATGTCATCAGTGTTAAAAATAGGACCCCAGTTAAAACCGGAAACATCGTAACAAAATCGTTCCATGTCGATTCGCTTCCACTGCCTACCGCATCTGAAAGATGGGGAGGGGCGATGGTTCCTAACATGAATGAGAGCACGAGTGAAGCTATGTGGACTGAAATCACAGTGTCTAACTTCTGTGCGAACAATCGAATCAGCGTCGTTTGAAGCAATGATATCAATAATTGATTCGGAGCGCTGATATGTTGAAGAGGTGACAAATTGACTCATTTGGAATTTAGCAAAAATGCGCATCAGCCGAGAACCCGGGCTACTCCCGTCAGTATTCCTAAAGTCACAGTTCAGATCACCAGCTAAAACTAAAAGTCTGCGATGATTGGTTAACACGTGAAGGACTTGCCGCTCCAGGTCGTCCAAGTCGGCATCGAGCTGGGCCACAGTGCTGGATGGTGGGCGGTAGGCTGAGCACAGCAAGAGGTGTTTTTCCCGTCCGGTGTTCACTTTTATCCAAAGTGTCTCTAGTTTGGACGTAGTGTTCTCGGGAGGAGGCTTGGCTAGTTTCTTGAATTCAAAACAGTCCCGGACCAACAAAGCCACTCCTCCATAACCACGGTCGTCCGGTCTGTCCTCTCGGATTAGTTGGTAGCCTGGGAAGGTAATCACTCGGTTGGGCACGCGCGGTCGCAGCCTAGTCTCGGCAATGGCGGCAAAGTCTGTGGCCGAACTCACTAGCTCGTGCCGGAGTGGTTGAATCTTCGGTAGAAGAGACTGAATGTTAAGTTGTGTCAGAAGAAGTTGACGATTGCGTTGTCGGCCAGGTCTCCAGGCTTGCCCGCCTCTGCAGCCCCTCTTCTTGGCCCCAGGTGCGCGCCTGCCCCGGCGCGTGCGTGGCACGCGACCGCTGACCGGGTCAGTGGGGACGCCGGCGCCGCGGCCAAGGACAGCTGACCGGTCAAGGTCAAGAGCGTTCTCTGGGGCGGCTAACACTCGTGGGAATCGAACACTTCCCCTGATGGGTCGAGGGTTGGCAGGGCGATGGGATGTCACGTCGATGTTAGGGTGTTGGTAACGCCGTTGTCCCTGAGGTACGTAATGAACTGAGGCCGGGAGCGTGATCAGCACTAGTAGTCTGACAATGGTTGCCATCACGATGTATCTTGCAATATCTCTATGCAGGATCATGATTAGGTCCGAACTCACCAGTCCAGGTCCAGTAAATGATGGTAAGTCCGGTGTTGAAGTGACAATCTCGGTAAATCACTTGCACTCACACTACGGCAATCTCACTCTGGCAGTCACACAAGGCACAGAGGTGAAGTGGGGGCGGGAGCAGCCCCGGCTCGCAGCCGCTCGCGGGCGCAGTGCACAGGAGACAGGAGAGGTGCCACATTCCCTTTAAAGGGAATGCGGCACCTTGGTCGAATCCAGGCATTTAGTGTAATTAAGGGTATTTTTAGCCGAAAATTATGAAAACGTCCATCGCTTGGCCCTGAGAATGCTTCTTTCAGTTTGACTGTGAAATCCATGTATTGTACAATGTATGATGGTCGCGCCTCGCTTACTACGTCGGGCCTCGCTTAATTCTAGCCCTAACTAATACGGACTAGAAGCTGAATGCTGCCATACTCTCCCTGCGGCCCCGTTTTACGCTTTTTCCAGGTTTCGTGTGTCTCTCTTGTCGGTCTAATCCGCTACTTTGTATTTGAATGTGTCGGTGTGTGATAATAAACATGTGTTCCTCTCAAAAACATTGCTCTGAAAAATGTTCTATATGCTCTATATTTTGATTTTTAAAATGTTCCAGTAGGATGAAAAATATACCTCTGCCTGTGGACGACGTCATGATCTGGCAGCTACTACCATATTCGATAGGCTTCAAGGGCTTCAATTGGCTGATTACTCACTGTGGCGTCAGCGCTTTCGTCACACCAACAGCTAACAACTGTGGCCGCCTGGCTGGGGTACATGTGGGGTACATTTCTGATAGGTTTTTAGCTTTTCTCCGCGGAAATTTTGGGGTTCAAGACAAATGATTTATTGAGTACCGGGTTTTCCGACACGCTTTAAAACTTGGCTATTTCACTTAAAATCACATCATAAAGGTGCCAAATTCCCTTTAATAATTACCGACCGATTAGCCCGCTCAGTGTCATCTCTCCAGTTCTGGAAAGAATCATGTACGCACAACTCCGGAATTCAGCTCTTAAGAAAATATAGTAAACGACGACCAATTTCGATTTAGGAAAGACCACAGGACCTATATGCCAATTTCTCTTCTTCGTGATAGCATTACGTCTGCCCTCTCCAGGACAAAAAATAGTGCTACCATCTACCTAGATTTTTCGAAAGCCTTTGAAACGGTTCATCACGAGATTGTTTGGAAGAAATTTCACTACTACGGGATTACGGACATTTCCTTAACATTTTTTTAAATCATGCTTAGAAAATCGATCCCAAATAGTTTGATACAACTCTGTTCTCTCCCTATGCCACAGGATATGAAGCACGGGGTGCCACAAGGACCTATCCTTGGCCCTCCACTTTTCCTTATTTATATAAATGACATAAATCTTAGCTCCTCCACATGCCATTTCTCCCAATTTGCTGATGACACTGTTGTAACATACGCAGCTAAAAGTACTCATGGGCTTCAAACAATCTTACAAGATGTCCTACCAAAGTTCAGTAAATGGTTCAATAGCAACCGACTAGCCGTAAACGCAAAAAACTACCCATTATATTTTTACAAAAAAACACGCACCATCCTGATACAAACATATTCTTAAAAAAACTTAGTCGCAAACCTGAGACAAAGTATCTTGGCATAATAACTGACGGGAACATGAAGTGGGACCCACATGTTTGAAACATTGAAGTCACCATCTCTCGAAACATTGGTATTCTATACGAATACGAAAATTCCTAAACCCCAACCATATTGTCCTTCTCTATAACTCCCTAGTGCTCTTCCATCTATCCTACAGAATGCAAGTCTAGGGAGTTGCATATTCTTCAAAACTGACTCGATTGAAGATTCTCTGTCCGTATCATTCCGACTCCGCAAACCAGATAGCTCCACCCAGTCCCATCTCAAAAAAATATTGCATTCTTAAAATACACGACCTAGTGATACTGTTCCAACTAATGGTTCTCCATAGTTTTTTAAGCACTCAATTCTAAGGCCACTTGTGGAAAGATTTGCCCTTTCTGATATCAGGTAAGACTCAGGGTCGACAGACAGTCCAAGCACTTTGAAGCTCCCTTCACTTAAATGGTGTACAAAACATTTTCCTTCTTCATCTCTGCTCTCAGGATTTGGAATGAAAATATTGCTAGTAGAATCAGAAATCTATCAGATGACTCTAGTAGTAAGTCCGTCTTCAAGAATGTAGTAAAACAAATCTTCATGGATATTTACTGAGGCTTTTACTCTATCTTGTTCTTGATCTATTCCTCAGTGATATAAGTTGTCTTTCAGTGCTCCTTAACGCCTTACATTACCGTTGGCTCACCCTCTAGCGCACGCGAACTGCAGGCCCTTTAGGTCTGGTGAGGTGTGATCGAGCATCGTATGCGGGTTGCTGTCCCCACGTGACTGTGTGTGTGTGTATGTGGTGTGCCCTCTCAGACTAGGCTGTCTCTCATCCAAATAAGTGCATCACAGTCCTCTAGTGTCTTATCCCATCACATGTAAGAGCAAAGGTACATTCGACGCCTAAAGATGATTTAATAAAATTTCACGCTGTTTGCATTGGATACATTTGTCTGAATAGTTAAGCGCTTGCTTCCTAACTAGCACCGCACAGAACTTACCTTCTGTCGCGGTCTCTGTCTCCCCCTCCGATCATCTCTTCTCCCATCCCTTCTATTATCTCTCTCATCTCTCCTGCCGTTCGCCTCCTCCATTCTCCTTTGTTCTCTCCTCTCCATCAGCCTCTCTCTGCTCTTCTCCCTCCTCTCTCTGCTGCCGCTCCTCCCTCTCGCTGGTCTGCCTGTGCGTCGGTCATCAGCCCTGGCGCGCGGCTCCCTCTCCCTCTCTCGGCCGGGCCGGCTGGCAGCGCGCTCGGCGGAGCCGCGCCGCTGCTCCTCCGTGCGGGAGGAGTGACGACCAGCACGGGAGGAGGCCCGGCCCTCCAGCCGTGACCGTGACGAGTGGCCATCCCGCTCTGCAGACCTGTCACCACAGCCAGAGCAGGCTAGCCGCCCTTCTCGCTGCATGCCACATCTACATGGTACCACATCTACGGCGTCGTGTAAGACTGACGGCTTTGCGCTTGTCACGCCCAGTCCACTGTAGGCTACAGAGAGCATCAACCAGATCGCACAATAAGTATGCCTCCCGCGATTGAAACATTCGCCTCATCATTAAAAATACTTGACTAATAAAACTAATTAAAAATGTTAATTAAAAAACAATATCGCTCCGCCCACAATGTTGACATGTCCTGAATCTAGCCTTCATTTCAACCTGATGCCGCGAAGACCTCCACCATGCATACTTAAACAAATCCAAAAGACAATTGCAAACACTGTGAGAAGGTACAGCAGGCACTCATCTCGTTAGAAACTAACAACCAAACCATCCGCGGCTAGGCTGCTCCGCTCCTTCCCTACCCGAGCACAGTTCACAGATGTACAGATTAGGGCTGCTCAGATTGCAACTTTGGTAAAAAGTGTAAGTGCTCAGGGCTGATATTGTTCTGTGAAGCATTAGGAGTTCAATGAAACCGTTTTCCTCTACATTAGAGTTGATTGAGGGCTTCCACTAACAGCTGAAAGTTTGGACGTTTTTGCGGATATTTAGTCCCCACATGACGCTACCATGGCGGTTGTCTGCATTCGCTATGCATTACGCTAGGTCTATAGTGTGTATTATACCAATAAGTTATGGCTGGCGTTGCTGTGAAGGTCTACGTTTGTACGTAGGGGAGGGGGTTAGTATAGGGGGATCGAGGTGGGATGTTTGGGGAGGGGCGCAACGAGGGCAAGTCGTACATTTTTTAAGAAGATTTGTAAAAATCGGATAAAACTAGGTAATATTTCATCAATTTGAAGGAGTATGGCCGGATCGCCCTCCCTCGGCAGGCCAAAGATGACTATCGCAAGAGGATCACTATTTCGACAAGGGTCTTGTTGAATGGCTATGGGCAGTGGCTGTCGGGATGACCACGCAGGTCACTGAAACAGCTGACCATGATATTGATAGCAGGTTAATGTTGCTTCAGTATTGATAACTGACAGAAATATAACGCTGGCTTCGGGGACGTCAAATTATTTCGCATCTTAAAATGAAAATTTTTGACACCCGTCAAGACATGGCTCTAAACATACGTTTAACACCAGACTTCCTCTATTCACACACCAACAAACCGCCAGGGGCAGGTCCAGGGGGAGTAATCCGGCCGTACCCCCCTCTCCCCCCCGCCCGAGTGGTCAAATTTTACCTTGTTTTATCCCATTTCGACAAATCTTCAAAGAAATGTACGACTTGCCCTCGTTGCGCCCCCTCCCCAAACATCCCACCTCGATCCCCCTATACTAACCCCTTCCCCTACGTACAAACGTAGACCTTCACAGCAACGCCAGATACACACTATAGACCTAGCGTAATGCATAGACAAATGCTGACAACGGCCATGGTAGCGTCATGCGCGATGTGCCACATAGGGCCAGATATCCGCAAAAGCGTCCAAACTTTTCACTGGTAGCGAAATCCCTCCATCAACTCGAACAGAAATTAAAATTTACCGTTGAACTGGAACTGGCAACGCTTCAGAGGACCATCTCAGGCCTGAGCAGCGGCATGTGCACAGTGTCACCTGCGGCGTGGTTTCTTGTGTGGGCGGCTGTGGTCGCCGGGCTCGTCGTCGCTGAGCTCGATCACCTCCGGACCCTCCACGGTGATGACCTGCTGCCGGCCGGGCAGCGCCGGCGCGCGGCAGGCCATCTCCTCGCGTACCTCGGTGAACACCTCGTCCAGCCGCGCCTGCAGCATCGCCTGCGGCGGCGCAACCTTCATCTACCCACTTAACGCAGACATCCACGGCCGCACGCTGGCTTCCGAGCATAGAAATTACAACTGATGTCTTTTCACGCATTGCTAATCACAAAGAAAATACTTCCTCAAAACTAGACAGACAATGTCGGGCTATCTGCGCCAAGTGCGAAGTTTTTCTAGAACATAAGAGCACTTCTGGTTCATTCCAAGACAATAAGGAATCATGTCGGTACACCATCAGCTAATTCACTGTTATTACATTCACATATAAACGTGGCTATGCTGACCACATGAGCTTCGCAGGGACTATGACCGTTACAGATGGCGATCTAGACTCTTTGTTTGCCGACGCTCTTTCTACCACGCTGGAATGAGAGGCATCTTACGTTTGCCGTATCAGACATCTTTCACCCATGTCTCCGACTCGAGATTTTCCAATGCGTCCTCTTGCATGGTCGTTTTGTGCCAATGGGCACAGCCTAAAGGCGAGAGCCAACCAGAGGCCCAGGCCAACACACTACACGAGCCTATGAATATGGTGCGAGTTGCCCCCATTCTACTGTAGCTAATACCTTCTGGTGCATGAGATCATCCAAGTCGAGAGTGTCCTCCAGCGCCGACACCTGCAGACTCTCTTCATTGCTGACCGCCGGCGCTGGCTGCGCGCTGCACCCGCCCTCCGACGACGTCGAATCCACGTCCACCAGCTTGGCAGCAGCAGCTGGCACTGCCGCTGCCGCCGGCCGGTCCACTGCAGCGACTGATTTGGCGGCCGAGCTGTCGCCACACTGGGAGGAGCGATCTCGATGGTGGCGTTTGTGCTTCCTGAAGGCGGAGATACACGTCAGAGGTGTGACGACTGCATCCCAGCTATCAGCATAGCAATGCATGGACAGTCAGTACGGTTCCAGTCAGCAAACGCACTCATTCCACCGAAGGAAAGCCCAAGTTACATTTTTAGATTTCGAAATTTTGGTATCATTCGATGCAAAAAGACAAACTCCTACTCATTAAATGAAATAATGCCTTGATTTTTTTATTCTTCAAACCAGTCCCAGGCTTCCGCTAGTGCCAAGCAAAAAGAAAGAAGCCTCTTCTGTAAAAAATTCCGAAGACGACATAAGCTTTTCTTCAGTTAGACGACAGGAAAAGGCAAAATACAAAGCATATAATCCCACGATAATTTGCATATTTACTTCTGCAACTGGGCATTGATACGCCAAATAACGTTTTTCCCTCAAAAGGCGACTGTTGGGGCTACAACAAACACTCTTGAAAATGAAGTCGAGTGTGACATTTGCTACAGAAATAGATGAAACTGGCGCCCTGGCTCGCTTCGCTGAGCCCCCTACCCTTGTTGTAAAAGGTGGTATGAGAAAACGAATCCAAAACTTCATCTATCTGTCTCGAACTTTGAACTGAAGCCCTATCCCGATTTGGAGGGTTTCCCTACCTCATGTTTATTCTTGCCCTGGCAACATAGGACTTTAGCGTTGTGTGCGTCGCTATCCCCACCCCTTTAAAATTTAGCCTGCCCGTCGCTCCAAGGTTCTTCAACGACCTTCCGATGTGTGAATCTGTCATGAAATAACCGAACCTTACCTAAACTTATCCCTATGCAGCTAGCCGTCCTGCGGCGCACCTAACCTGCGGTTAGGTGCCTCCCTAACCTGCGGTGCAACGCTACGCTTTCGTCGGCTGCGGCCGCGCCTCATCAGGCTCCGGTCCGCGAGTTTCACTCGCGGACACCACCAGGGCTTCGCCGCGAATCATCTCCTTACCAAAAAAACGTCCAGCGCGGTTTGGCGTCAATTAATCTAAATAAGGTCGCTTTAACCCAGAGCGCCCCTAAAATATCACCATGACAAGTCATCTGTGTGCCTACCAAATTGCTGCAGAGTCAATCGTGCTCGAAAAGCGAAAAAGGCCGGAAATATTTCTTCCTCTTTGGGAGAAACTTCTCTAAAAAATAGATACGATTTCGGGATGATGCACTGAGGAACATAATAATGCGTAGAAAAGTTGGTCATTAACCTATCTCCTCAGATCCTGATTCATAATAAAGCAAACGCACAAATATTATTGTGAAATTTGGTGAAATCTGAAATTCCCGGTCTCAGGTCACATCATGATCAAGAGCTTCTCTAATCAATACATTTCGTGAAGATTCTGAGGAAGGGCTGTCTTCGAATACATTTCCACAGTTTTTGCTATTTTATGCATCCAGGATTCGAGGAGACACGCCAATTAACATCTGAAGTTCGATGCCTGGCGCCTGTCATATATGGTGATGATGCACCTTAAGCGTTTTACCTACAGCGGCAGCACATCGCTCAAAGCCCTCGCTCAAGGCACATTTCCTCGAAACGACCTGGACCTCAGTTGGAAGGCCCTCCGGCATCCGCAGACATCTGACAGCCTTGCGTTAACCTGTATGGAGCGGTAGCACGCAGCCCCCAGACCAGTCACTACACGTAATTCTGCAAGAACCAGTCGGAGGCTGGTTGGTACCGCATTAACGATGCCTGTGTCTAAGGAAGTACCGACCGAGGAAGTGAAGAAGGCAACAGCGTACGTGCTTTGTTACGCCGCCAGAAATGCCGTTTAGTTCTTGTTAAGTGGTTTTCTTTCACTTTTTCAATGAAAGAATGTGGCGTTGAATAAATTAACACGCGCCCCGCTGGGGTCCCTGGCTTAACGCGCCCCGCTGGGGGAGGCGAATTTCGCCCCCCCCTCCGTATCTCATTTCCCAGGAAAGCTAAATAAAATTACGGACAGGGTTTGAAAGCTCTTGACGAGACGAAGAGAAACTATTAGCAGTATTTTTATGTCAGGTCAATATTGAGGTCAGCATAGGTCAAATAATGTCCCATAGGCTTACAACAGGGCAGTGTACGTTTCACCCTCTAGATTCTTACTCAGCGGAGCTAGTGCAAATATTGATCCCTCATTTGATTCCTCTTATTGTGTCCAATCGAATGATGTATAATATCACCTTGCTTGGTCAAACTGTGAAAATGACCTGACCTCAAGCTAGGTCAAGGTCACAGGGTGACCTGGTATGGTCATGTTGCATATCAATCGGCTCTTCGTGACAATACAAGCACAATGCAAGCAAAATGGGAGCTTTATCTCAATTTAGTGAGAAGTTATTGGCAAAACAATCACTGTATGCTCCTGTGACCTGATATGACATTTGAGAGGTCAGATGGTCAAAAACTCAACATTATGGTCAAGATCGTGGTAAGAATACACCGTTTGAGCAAATTTCAGCTTTGTCTATCGCGTAATTACCGAAAACGAGCCCTTTCTATTTTCTCCATATACTTATAATGGGGTGACCAACAAATTGACCCCACCTTAGGTCAACAATATCAAAATTCCGAGATAGCAGATTTGTAGACCTTCATGGCCTCATCATATTGTGAAAGTTTGAAACTGATCGGTTGGCTGATGCTCCTTAGGCGCCGCTTCAAACTCGTAATTTTAGGTTTTGAGGTCGGGTCGCTTGACCTTGGATAGCTCCTTGACCTGCCATGACCTGACCTAAAATTTTGGTGAGATGCGTAGAATTGATCAGGGATAAGGTACTGTAAGTTTCGTTGTTCTGCGTATCTTCGTTTTTGCGTTATCCGGGGAAAACCAGGACGGGGCGCGTGTTAAGGAGGGCCCAGCTGGTCCGACAGGGCTCTGACGATTTCAGCTGACCCTGGAACTCAAAGTGGGCCCCGCGGCCAAAAAAACCCTGCTGGCCATAGTGGTATTATCGGTTAGAGGGTCCACCTGACCAGACAAGGCCCCTATGTCGACACGCGGCCCTGGGGACCACAGTGGTTCAGAGGACTCTCTTTTTTTAAGAGTTTCGATGGTCGAAAGGGCCTTTCTTGTCACAGAATGGGGCACTGTGGAGGGCTTGAAATGGCCCCGTCTGACATGAAGTTCCACGTCAGGTCACAGAGTATGATGGGCTATGGGCAGCACGTCCTCGAGGGGGCCCTCAGGGGGCCACCGTCCCAATCACCTCTCCTTGGCTACGCCTCTGGAAGGGCCCCGCTGGCTATATAGAGTCCTACGGAAAATAGTCGGTCATACTAGTTCAGAGGCTTTGCTAGATAAAGACGGTCCAACAGTCAGAGTGGACTCTGTGGGCTAAAACGAGCCCTACAAGTCACAGTGGCCTCCTTACTTAATGAGAGCCCAGCTGGTCCGACAGGGCCCTGAAGGTTTTAGCTGACCCTGCGACTCGCAGTGGGCCCCATGGCCCAAAAGCCCTGCTGGCCATAGCAGTCTTATCGGTTGAAGAGGGCCTGACTGACTAGAGAGGGTCCTACTGTCGCCGAGAGCCTTGCGGGGTGACAGTGGTTTAGAGAACCTTTTGATAAAAAACCGTGCTTGTCACAGAAATGGAGCACTGGAGAGGGCTCAAGAGGGCCCTGTTGGGCATCGGCGGGTCACAGAGTATAATGCGGGTGGACCGCACTTCGTGCTATCCTCGAAGGGCCCTCCGGGCTCTCAAAGGGGCCACCGCACCAGTCGCTTCTACTTGGTTACTCCTATGTAGGGGACGCAGCTGACCAGAGGGCCCTGCGGAGAATAGACGGTTACACTAGTTCAGAAGCTTCTCCAGTTAAACAGGGTACTGTCAGACTGGGCCCTGTGGGCTAAAATGGTGCCTACTAGCCACACAGCCTTCTCGCTGAAAGAGGGCCCAGCTGGTCAGACAGGTCCCTGGCGACTATATACCGGGTTCTGACAGCCTGCGAGTCGCACTGGGCCCTGTTGCTCAAATAGTCCCGCTGGTCATCTTGGCTTTATCGATTAAAGAGAGCCCAGCTGATCAAAATGGGCCTTACTTTGGATAGGGGGCCCTGGCCACCAGTGGTTCGAAGGTCACCTTTTTACAGACGGTTTTGATGGGTAAAAACAGCCCTGCTTGTCAAAGAATAGAGAGCTGGATAGGGCTTAAGAGGGCCCTGTCTGGTATTAAGTCCCACATTTGGCCACAGAGCATAGTGCGAGCGGGCAGCGCGAAGCGCGGCCCGTATCCTTAGGAGAGCCCTCCGGGCCCTCAGGGGGACGACAGCCCTAGCCGTCCCCCCTTGGCTACGCCGCTGCTCTCAGATACCCCACATCGCGCATTTCCGAGATACAGACCCCATTCTGATTTCGATTCCTACGTCGATTTTTTCGCGTTTTTCGTGTCAAATTTTCTTCTTAAGGGAGGTTTTCTTACAAAAAGCGCACCAAAACGTGCAGATCTCCGCGCTGAATCGATCTGTGCCGGTTTCCTGTCCGTGCCGCTCCTACTTTTGGACCAATGTCCTAAAAAACATTATTTTAGACGACTACCCCCATTCTGGAGAGCGCACCCCCTGCTCGCCATGCAGCATGTGCAAACTTTAATCTGCATCCACTGTGTAGCCAAAACCCGGTGCCACGTTTCAAGACACTTTTTCCGAGATGGGTCAAAGTGGGACGTTTTGGATCGGCTTACAAAATGACGCCCGTTTTGCCCTGTTTGTATTTCTCATCACCGATTTCCCATGATAAGTCAATGAAGAGAAAATTTCAACTTTGAGCACGTGCCACGTGCAAAATATCTGCACCTCAAAGTAGAGACCCCCAAAGGCACTCCCCACATTTTTCAACACATTACAAAACGTTTCGTCTCAATACCGCTTTTAGTTTGACCTGCAGCCAATCCCAATTAAACAAAATACAAAAAGAGGACCTGTCAACTGCTATCATGTGATAACCCCGGTCTGCGACCTGGGCTAACGCCCCACCGCGCCGGTGCACCGGCGCAGCAGAGCCGCATGACAATGTGCTGAAAGCAAACCATATTTCCTTCGCAATGTATCTCTTCATAAGCCTGTAAGTTAGTGTTATCATTCTTTTCTTTGAAATAACTAATAAACAGCGTGCGGTCACTCCCAGATTCGAACCCGGCATCTCTGATAAAGATACAGAGCGCCTAACCACTATACCAGTGCGCCACAATCTGCACGCTCCCATAATAATAATAATCTTTGGGGCTTATCGACGCACCAACTGCCAACTGACGCACGCTCCCACTAGCCCTACACCTGTGACCAGTCAGGAGGTCACTGGCTGGTATCACGCAACCGAGGATAGCGCCGTGGCGTGGCGCCGGGTGCTGTGTTCGTACAGAAAAGGCACGGTATCAAGCTGTTTCTAGAAGACGAACCAAACATTATGTTGGCCTGGAATTACTTGTATCGGCGACCCAGTGCCCTAAGCTAGCTTCATGCTGAATTTCATCCATGTCCACTTATTCTAAGGACTTGAAACCATGGTGAGAAAGAAAGCTGGTCCGAGAAATTTAGCACCTTGTAGTACATTTTCGGACTAATTACTCGAAAGCCGTTGGAGATAAGTGGGTGGTGTAAATGAGTGAAATGACTGCAATTAACTTTCCTATTCAGTCATGTCAATTCCGGAGCTTATGAGTGACATGTGCTCGGAACCGAGAAGCTACAAATAAAAGTGTTTCTACTAAAACTATATTTATACATAAAAAAACAATGAATTTCAATATCACGATATCCATCTCCAAATATTATCAAGAAGAAGCAACATTCTTTGATTATCTGAAATGAAAATTCAAATCGGCGCATTATATCGCGAGATATTAAGATTTGAATGAAAAGAGCAAAAATGCAGTCCTCCGGCAGAATAGCAAAACCTAGGTCAGAATTGTACGTTTTCCACTGGAAACTATGCCTAAGCACAATAAAATTGACCTAGCTGCCTCCAGGTGGCTGTCTTTAAACTAACTGCAGCGCCTTCTGACATTTCTAGCTTATAAATCAGCCGTCAAATTTCAATATCTATTTTGCTTGCATCAGAAATACTCCCGTTATGGCGTAATAGCTATTGTCGGACCAGTTTGAAATTTTTGTCTTAAGTGGCCCCTGTTTCTTATTCAAAAGGTGCAAAATTTCAAGTTCGTCGCTAAGAAATAAAAATGAGAAAAATGCAAAAGTGAAAACATTTTTTCCAAAATTTCTCAAAAACTATTTTAAATTAAGATTTGAGGGCCTTAGTTTAGGCCTCTGGCGTAAAAGGGCTATCATCCTACACAATTGCAGAGCCCTGGCATCAACTGTCAGAACCGCCAAGCGGCCAGAATAGAGCCGCTTGAGAAATCTCAATCCGCTTTGCTCCATGGATTTCGTCATGCGGCTCTGACACAGCAGCCACCACACCACGGACCTGAGTCTGCTGCTACCATGTGATAACACAGCAGCCGCCACGGACCTGAGTCTGCTGCTACTATGTGATAACACGGCAGCTGCCACACCACGTACCTGAGTCTGCTGCTACCATGTGATAACACGGCAGCTGCCACACCACGTACCTGAGTCTGCTGCTACCATGTGATAACACAGCAGCTGCCACACCACGGACCTGAGTCTGCTGCTACCATGTGATAACACAGCAGCCACCACGGACCTGAGTCTGCTGCTATCATGTGATAACACAGCAGCCACCACGGACCTGAGTCTGCTGCTACCATGTGATAACACAGCAGCTGCCACACCACGGACCTGAGTCTGCTGCTCCCATGTGATAACACAGCAGCCGCCACACCACGGACCTGAATCTGCTGCTACCATGTGATAACACAGCAGCCGCCACACCACGGACCTGAGTCTGCTGCTCCCATGTGATAACACAGCAGCCGCCACACCACGGACCTGAGTCTGCTGCTACCATGTGATAACACAGCAGCCGCCACGGACCTGTGTCTGCTGCTACCATGTGATAACACAGCAGCCACCACGGACCTGAGTCTGCTGCTACCATGTGATAACACAGCAGCCACCACGGACCTGAGTCTGCTGCTCCCATGTGATAACACAGCAGCCACCACGGACCTGAGTCTGCTGCTACCATGTGATAACACAGCAGCTGCCACACCACGGACCTGAGTCTGCTGCTCCCATGTGATAACACAGCAGCCGCCACACCACGGACCTGAATCTGCTGCTACCATGTGATAACACAGCAGCCGCCACACCACGGACCTGAGTCTGCTGCTCCCATGTGATAACACAGCAGCCGCCACACCACGGACCTGAGTCTGCTGCTACCATGTGATAACACAGCAGCCGCCACGGACCTGAGTCTGCTGCTACCATGTGATAACACAGCAGCTGCCACACCACGGACCTGAGTCTGCTGCTCCCATGTGATAACACAGCAGCCGCCACACCACGGACCTGAGTCTGCTGCTACCATGTGATAACACAGCAGCCGCCACGGACCTGAGTCTGCTGCTACCAAGTGATAACACAGCAGCTGCCACACCACGCACCTGAGTCTGCTGCTACCATGTGATAACACGGCAGCTGCCACACCACGGACCTGAGTCTGCTGTTACCATGTGATAACACAGCAGCTGCCACACCACGGACCTGAGTCTGCTGCTACCATGTGATAACACAGCAGCTGCCACACCACGGACCTGAGTCTGCTGCTACCATGTGATAACACAGCAGCTGCCACACCACGGACCTGAGTCTGCTGCTACCATGTGATAACACAGCAGCCACCACGGACCTGTGTCTGCTGCTCCCATGTGATAACACAGCAGCCACCACAGACCTGTGTCTGCTGCTCCCATGTGATAACACAGCAGCCACCACGGACCTGAGTCTGCTGCTACCATGTGATAACACAGCAGCCACCACGGACCTGAGTCTGCTGCTACCATGTGATAACACAGCAGCCACCACGGACCTGTGTCTGCTGCTCCCATGTGATAACACAGCAGCCACCACGGACCTGAGTCTGCTGCTACCATGTGATAACACAGCAGCCGCCACGGACCTGAGTCTGCTGCTACCATGTGATAACACAGCAGCCACCACGGACCTGAGTCTGCTGCTACCATGTGATAACACAGCAGCCACCACGGACCTGTGTCTGCTGCTGCCATGTGATAACACAGCAGCCACCACGGACCTGAGTCTGCTGCTCCCATGTGATAACACAGCAGCCACCACGGACCTGAGTCTGCTGCTACCATGTGATAACACAGCAGCCACCACAGACCTGTGTCTGCTGCTCCCATGTGATAACACAGCAGCCACCACGGACCTGAGTCTGCTGCTACCATGTGATAACACAGCAGCCGCCACAGACCTGTGTCTGCTGCTACCATGTGATAACACAGCAGCCACCACGGACCTGTGTCTGCTGCTCCCATGTGATAACACAGCAGCCACCACGGACCTGTGTCTGCTGCTGCCATGTGATAACACAGCAGCCACCACGGACCTGAGTCTGCTGCTCCCATGTGATAACACAGCAGCCACCACGGACCTGAGTCTGCTGCTACCATGTGATAACACAGCAGCCACCACGGACCTGAGTCTGCTGCTACCAAGTGATAACACAGCAGCTGCCACACCACGGACCTGAGTCTGCTGCTACCATGTGATAACACAGCAGCTGCCACACCACGGACCTGAGTCTGCTGCTACCATGTGATAACACAGCAGCCACCACGGACCTGTGTCTGCTGCTCCCATGTGATAACACAGCAGCCACCACAGACCTGTGTCTGCTGCTCCCATGTGATAACACAGCAGCCACCACGGACCTGAGTCTGCTGCTCCCATGTGATAACACAGCAGTCACCACGGACCTGAGTCTGCTGCTCCCATGTGATAACACAGCAGCTGCCACACCACGGACCTGAGTCTGCTGCTACCATGTGATAACACAGCAGCCACCACGGACCTGAGTCTGCTGCTCCCATGTGATAACACAGCAGCCACCACGGACCTGAGTCTGCTGCTCCCATGTGATAACACAGCAGCCACCACGGACCTGAATCTGCTGCTCCCATGTGATAACACAGCAGCCACCACGGACCTGAGTCTGCTGCTCCCATGTGATAACACAGCAGCCACCACGGACCTGAGTCTGCTGCTACCATGTGATAACACAGCAGCCACCACGGACCTGAGTCTGCTGCTACCATGTGATAACACAGCAGCTGCCACACCACGGACCTGAGTCTGCTGCTACCATGTGATAACACAGCAGCTGCCACACCACGGACCTGAGTCTGCTGCTACCATGTGATAACACAGCAGCCGCCACAGACCTGTGTCTGCTGCTCCCATGTGATAACACAGCAGCCACCACGGACCTGAGTCTGCTGCTCCCATGTGATAACACAGCAGCCACCACGGACCTGAGTCTGCTGCTCCCATGTGATAACACAGCAGCCGCCACAGACCTGTGTCTGCTGCTACCATGTGATAACACAGCAGCCACCACGGACCTGAGTCTGCTGCTCCCATGTGATAACACAGCAGCCGCCACAGACCTGTGTCTGCTGCTACCATGTGATAACACAGCAGCCACCACGGACCTGAGTCTGCTGCTACCATGTGATAACACAGCAGCCACCACGGACCTGTGTCTGCTGCTCCCATGTGATAACACAGCAGCCACCACAGACCTGTGTCTGCTGCTACCATGTGATAACACAGCAGCTGCCACACCACGGACCTGAGTCTGCTGCTACCATGTGATAACACAGCAGCCACCACGGACCTGAGTCTGCTGCTACCATGTGATAACACAGCAGCCACCACGGACCTGGAGTCTGCTGCTACCATGTGATAACACAGCAGCTGCCACACCACGGACCTGAGTCTGCTGCTCCCATGTGATAACACAGCAGCCACCACGGACCTGAGTCTGCTGCTACCATGTGATAACACAGCAGCCACCACGGACCTGAGTCTGCTGCTACCATGTGATAACACAGCAGCCACCACGGACCTGAGTCTGCTGCTCCCATGTGATAACACAGCAGCCACCACGGACCTGAGTCTGCTGCTACCATGTGATAACACAGCTGCCACACCACGGACCTGAGTCTGCTGCTCCCATGTGATAACACAGCAGCCACCACGGACCTGTGTCTGCTGCTACCATGTGATAACACAGCAGCCACCACGGACCTGAGTCTGCTGCTACCATGTGATAACACAGCAGCTGCCACACCACGGACCTGAGTCTGCTGCTACCATGTGATAACACAGCAGCCACCACGGACCTGAGTCTGCTGCTACCATGTGATAACACAGCAGCCACCACGGACCTGAGTCTGCTGCTACCATGTGATAACACAGCAGCTGCCACACCACGGACCTGAGTCTGCTGCTCCCATGTGATAACACAGCAGCCACCACGGACCTGAGTCTGCTGCTACCATGAGATAACACAGCAGCCACCACGGACCTGAGTCTGCTGCTACCATGTGATAACACAGCAGCCACCACGGACCTGAGTCTGCTGCTCCCATGTGATAACACAGCAGCCACCACGGACCTGAGTCTGCTGCTACCATGTGATAACACAGCTGCCACACCACGGACCTGAGTCTGCTGCTCCCATGTGATAACACAGCAGCCACCACGGACCTGTGTCTGCTGCTCCCATGTGATAACACAGCAGCCACCACGGACCTGAGTCTGCTGCTACCATGTGATAACACAGCAGCCACCACGGACCTGTGTCTGCTGCTCCCATGTGATAACACAGCAGCCGCCACGGACCTGAGTCAGCTGCTACCATGTGATAACACAGCAGCCACCACGGACCTGAGTCTGCTGCTCCCATGTGATAACACAGCAGCCACCACGGACCTGTGTCTGCTGCTCCCATGTGATAACACAGCAGCCACCACGGACCTGTGTCTGCTGCTCCCATGTGATAACACAGCAGCCACCACGGACCTGAGTCTGCTGCTACCATGTGATAACACAGCTGCCACACCACGGACCTGAGTCTGCTGCTCCCATGTGATAACACAGCAGCTGCCACACCACGGACCTGAGTCTGCTGCTACCATGTGATAACACAGCAGCCACCACGGACCTGTGTCTGCTGCTACCATGTGATAACACAGCAGCCACCACGGACCTGAGTCTGCTGCTACCATGTGATAACACAGCAGCCACCACGGAACACGCACCTGTGTCTGCTGCTGGAGCGGCCGGAGTGCTTGTGTTTACCGCTCTTGGACCGGTGGTGGTGTTTCTTCTTCTTCTTGGAGCTGTGCGTCCTCCGCGAGGACCTGTTCCTGCCACCATCATCCTGTTCCTGCTGGTGAGAGGGGCTGCGCGAGCGCTTGACAGAAGGGCCACGACTGAAGTCCTCCGCCGAGGAGATGTCCGACATTCCCAGGTAACTGTAACAGAAATGACATCTGTTAATAGTGCTGGGCACGCGATCGAAAAATAAGTGGTCCACTATCGCCTTTCTGTGACTGAAAATTTGGCGTTCCACTATCGGCTGCGGGAGAAAGCGAAAGACGTCAAATTATGTGCGGTAGTTTGTGAAAAATAATGACTTAACTATTCTAGTGACTTTTTTAGCTCAGATGCTATGTTATGAGAGATCAAAAAGTGTATAACAGAGCTACAAAAGAAAATTTACTTTTGCGAGTATAAGGGGCTGTTAACATATGACGTCAGTCGCCGAAGAGAGGAAAGAGTCTGGATTTTCTGGTCTCCTTCTGACGTTTTCTGACAATGGGGGGAGGGTGGAAGCAATGGGCTGCCGTATATTTTGTATTGAGCGAGAACTGCGCGAGCCTAGGGCAGTTGACGAGTGGGTACCTCAGAGGTTTGTGATCAAATATAATTAAATTATAGTAAGGCCAAGTTTCAACAATAGGCGCTTCAAACTAGGTTATAATAGACTTAAACTAGGGTATGCTAGGCTTAGAATTGCGACCAGTCTAGGCTAAAATAGGCAGTAGGGAAAACAACGCTCAACTAACCAACTAACCTTAACTAGCCTTCCGTTAATATTCACTAGCCAACTAGCTCTTCCCCGGTACATCGGCAACCCAGCCGGAGAGGGGCGCTCACCGAGTGGTTGCAGGATAAAGAACTCACGGCACCCTGGCAAAGCGCTCGCGGCAGCTTCTAAATAACCGAAAATTACTGCTTAAATGGAAGAACTCGAGTAACGTAAGCAAAGCGCACACTCAGTAACATGAAACAAAACTGAAAATTCTCAACTCTAAATTCCTTAACCTTGGCGGTGGCAGGCAGCCTTCTTCACGCACCCTTTGAATTTCCAACTATAACCCAACACCCTTGGCGCGGCCTTTCTGCCGTAGCCATGACCATACCCTCGCAAGTATTGCAACACTTCCGGACCCATTACTTGAAATAACCTCCCTACTGCTTTGCAACATTAAAGTAACCAACTCTCCCCAAAAAAATTCTCCCACACAATCAAGAGGCGGGCAAAGGTGCCTTGTACAGAACGCCTTATAAAAGCCCGCAAGTGAGTAAGGCACCAGTTTCAACTTAGTGCACCACAAATTTTCTAGAAGTTATGCCAGTCACGTAATACCACTGCACACTGTTAACCACAAACGGCTACAGCTGGTGGCTGTGTTTCCCTCTAACAAACAAGAAACCGTGGGCTATCATCGTTGCGGCTTCTTCACGTTTGCTTATTTTCACGGCAGCATTTATGCTCTTGGCTACCATTCTTTTTAATAGTCTTATGCTCTTGGCTACCATCATTTTTCATACAGTCTTATGCTATCAGCTACCATTACTTTTCATGCAGTCTTATGCTATCAGCTACCATTCTTTTTCATACAGTCTTATGCCATCAGTTACCATTATTTTTCATATAGTCTTATGCTATCAGTTACCATTATTTTTCATACAATCTTATGCTATCGGCTACCATTATTTTTCATACAATCTTATGCTATCAGCTACCATTCTTTTTCATACAGTCTTATGCTATCGGTTACCATTCTTTTTCATAGTCCTTTTTGTAGTGAAGTGGCTACTGTGCCACTATTTTTTCCGTTTCCTCCATGCGTCAACAATGACCGTCGACGTTTTGAGCTGTAGGAAGGTATATATTATTCGCGGATGCCCAAACCATCTGTTATCAGTTTACAAAGTTGAAATCGGACAGGTGTCTACGAGAATTTGTTGAGGAGAGCTTTCAGACAATGTTCCGGCTTGGAAGCGCTTATTTACCATTAGGAGTAAGGGGAGTTGGAGATGGGGACGGACATTGAAACAAAAGGCGAAATTGAAACCTGAAATGAGGCTATTTTTTGACAAAAGGTAAGGTAATTCTGCTGCGGCTCTTTCTAAAATGTGCTATTAGAGAAATCTTACTAAAAGCGAAAACACTGTCTGAACTTGGAAAGCTAACCATCAGCAAAACTTATATCCCTGTTCCGGTAGGACTTCACTTGCTTTTACCCACGGTAGTAGAGGATTTTACTATTCTATCAACGCTCGTCTGGGGGAAGGGTGGTGTTTGAACACCCCTTCGGGTTCGTTTCCGACAGCCCTAGAAAACCGCGGCGCAAAGCGCGGCTGTACTTGGCACACCCTATGTTTTGTTGGTTGCGCAACTTCTCTCAAAATTCAAAGTTCATGTCATCTCAGGTCACCAGACCAGAAAAGTGACCTCATCTCTAAAACTCTAAGGTGCACAAGTGAAAAGAGGTTTTATTATCTACTGATCTGTAACATTTATATCACATAATAGACCCGAAGAGAACCACAAATTATAACAGGATTTTCAATATCGATAACCTAGGCTCAGGTACAGGTATCTCTTCATTGAAAACGCCTACACGGGAGAATGGGAATCCTCCCAAAAATACTATAAGTATGTAGGGACGCCCGAGAATAGCCTCCTTTAGTGGCATGTGCAGCTTTGCACCTGTGACCTCTGAAAGGCCATCTAGAATTGTTTAAGCAGGTTTTCAGACTTGGATGAATAACTTTGCAGGAAATTGTGATAAAGACTTCAGTTTGATAAATCGGTAGTTAGGATTATCGCTCCATATTGGCACGCATATTGACTATGTTGTGTCAAATCTTGTACATTTATCCGATTTTAATTTTAACCTAGTATGGCCATGTCATACACCATTCGATTCGCATTTACGAGATGAATCGAGAAAACCCAAAAACGATTTTAACTCACTCCAACCAGGCACTAAAATCAATAAAAAAACTATCCAACTGTCACATTCTTTGATGGATCATGACCCCAATATTGCCCTAAGCAAAAGAATTTTGAATTTTTTTCTTAATAATCTCTTATGGGAGATCTACTATCACTCGTGTTTAATGCGCTCTCCGGCATAGGGGTCGAAATCAAGCAGGGATTGTTCACCCCCCCATTCGCCGCCGGAGCGATGGCGGGGCGGGAGTTGAGCTGTATACCACGCGTTGTAGATTTTTGTTTAGCTATCTGGTTCGGTCTCGTTTCGTGCCACAACGCGTGCTCAGGCCGTCAGGGGCGTGTGCCGCGCCTCACGGCGATAGTTTTAGCGGGAGAAGAGTGCTGAGTCTCTAAACTCTTCTTAACTTTTACTTGGTGCATCTCTGTGGTCTTTCAAGTGACATATATTTTCTTTTTGCCCCAAAATTTTAAGTAATGTCAATAACTACCAATTTAAAAGGGATAGCATAACGCAGTGTGTTTAGCCCCTCTCACAGGGTGTTCCACCCGATACAGAAAATTAAAAATATTCATAAAAACATGAAAATTTAACGAACATTTCAACCACTTCAACATTTAAATAGGGTGCCAGGACACTACCAAAGTGATATAAATCCACACCCCTGCACCTTTCACCAGTATTTTTAAGGTGGACAACGGCTTTGCTGAAGAGAGGGGTATCTGGAAAATTAACTTTCTGACAAAGGGGAGAGAAGGGTCAACCATTTTTTAACAATTTCGGACAAAGGGAGGGGAGGGGGTCTGAAACCCCAAGTTTGGCTGACGTCATATGTGAACAGCCCCTAATTCCTTACAAAATTACGTCAGGGCAATATTTAGACATCACTAAAATTCCCTCATCACGACAATTGAATGGTGTGCATAACCTATCAAGGTCAGATCTTAAAGTAGGCTTGATTCGGCTTTAAGTCTTCAAATAAAGTCCAGCCAAATTCACCTAAAATAAAGCATCGCCATGAAGCACGCCAGATGGTCCCAGTGGCAAAACAGACATTCCTGAAGCACCAGGCACCTGATGATGTTTTCAACAACGCAACCATGGTTTGGTACTCATCGCGAGCGCAGGCGGCGCCACAGTGGGCGGGGGAAGCGAAATTCACGCCCCCTCCCCTCAGATCACACCGCGAGCACAAGCATGGTTGCCCCTCCCCTCACAAAACAAATGATAGAGTTGGAGAAAAAGAAAACCACATAGTTCCATTTCGGGCATTAGACTGAACAACGTATGATTTACAGTTTTGGACATTAATTTCCCCAATGGATGACAAGTCATCAACAGCTTTCTCTTAAAGGGAATGTGGCACCTTGGTCCAATCCTGGAATTTAGTGTAAGCAGGGAAACTTTTAGCCGAAAATCAAGCAGGTGTTCATGATTACTCTGAAAAATGTACAAAAACTCAATATTTTGATTTTTAAAATTCTCCTCTAGGGAAAGGAATAAATATCTGCCTGTGGATTATGTCATGATCTGGCAAACACTACCATATGCAATGCACTTTAAGGGCTTCGATTGGCTGATATTCACCGTGGCGTCAGCATATGTCGTCATACCAACAGCCATGAGAACTATGGCCTGCTGCTAAGGGTACATGAGGGGTACATTTCAGGTAGGTTTTAGCTTTTCTCTAGAGAAATCTCGAGTTTCAAGACAAATGATATATAGAGTACCGGGTTTTCCGGCATGATTTACAACTTGGCTATCACAGTTAAAATCATGTTATAAAGGTGCCACATTCCTTTTAAAGAGAATGGACCACTTTGTCGAAATTCTAAAAATAACAATTTAAGAATAAGAGGTTTCAAAAGCAGGCAACATTTCCCCACTTCCATGTGCTAAAAACAGAAATATCTCCTCTTTTCTTACACTAAGTGACGTCATCGAAATAAGTTTTAATAATCAGTGAAATCCTAAATCTTGATCAGATATTCAGGCCCATTCACAGCATTTCTGTATGGCGAAAATCGCGTGAAGTACAAGAAGCACTGGTGCAAAAACTGAACGACAAATGTCTCCTCGGCCGTGCTTATTCAGTGGTGGAAAGATAATGCATAACTGCATATGCCTGTTGTAAAGAAACAATTTCAGACTTTTGTTTTCAAGAAAAAAATATTGATACTTGCCTTGGCAAGTACAGGGGAGGGAGCGTGTGATGTGTGCTGCGACCATTGGGCGCATTTCGGCCCAATCGCGCCCTGCACTGGACGCTAAGTCGCCCGAGGTTTTCGGTCGAAAGGCAGTTGCATGCTGGTTCATTCGCTAGCATGGTATTTTCCAGACCCCGTTCAAGTTGTTTGGCAGCATTACGTCATCATGGCTGGAGAGGCACAACAGTTACTATGCAGGGCATAGGAGAAATTGCACTTTTTCGAAGCTCTAAATAACCTATTTTAGGACTGTATCAACAAAACTTATATGGTTGAACAGAAAGCTAAAAGATTTTTATTTTTGAAACCATCAGACGTTTTGCAAAAACTCCAGTGAAGAATATTATTTTTACGAATTTTCCAGAGCGTGTCAAAATAAGGACAGGTTCAGCACCAACAGCTGTTTGCAGTAAGACTAATCTCGATTTTGATTGGCTGTTGATTTCTGACCTTTGATTGGCTGTTGGTGGCACCTGCAGCAGAAGACAATAAACACCGGTGATCTCTTGAGCGAAGGTAAACTTATTTCTCTCGGCCTGAGTTGATAAAATAAATGCATGCCCTTTCAACAAATGCTTTGAAGTGTTATAATTTTTTCATTAGATTTACGTAAAATACGTTGCTCGCCGTTGAGATCAAGGTTACTGTCAAATGGGTGAAACAAGTTGATTTCGATTTATACTAGATTACTGCCAAATACGCCCAAACTTGGTATGTTCCAGCTGATACTTCCAAAAACTTAGTAGAATCTCCTAGAACGTAGTAGGAAAGGGCGGTGACGTCATCATGGGAGGACTATATTTAGTAGGAAACTTGGTTGTACCCGTAGTTAAAGTACCCTGGTATTTTCAGTAAGTGGGCGAGGCTTAAGGCTTACGACCAATCAGATTACTGCAACCATATGGAAGGCATTCCTTCCGGGTTTGAAATAAGGCAATAAACCCCTTTACTTTGATCTTTAAAGCTGGAAGAAGTTTTATACTGGGAGCTTTGGGTGAAATTAAATAAGCCAGTATTGGTTTCACAACAAGCTTTACAAAATGTATATCTCAGTTCAGATTCCATCACAAAAGTGGGACACTCCTTTAACCACTTGCTCATGATATTCTTTAGCGTATTCTTAGGCGCCGACCCCGGTAGCTAATGCACCATCTATTGGTGGTGTGCATCACAAATATATGTATAGATCTATACGGCTGATTACCCAGGCTTGAGGGGCCACAGGTTGAAAATACAGCAAGCTTATGTGTAAACTGATACACACAAATGATCATTTAGCGCCTGTTGTGCCCATGCCTGGAATAGTCTTCCACACCATGTAGTCGCTGAGATCGATCTGAAAAGTTTCAAGTCCAACCTGGCAACTGCACTGGGTGATACACTGTATGGTGATAAAATGTTTCTAAGACTTTGAGTAGACGCACAATATCAGTCTGGGCCTACTGCCCGATCTAGAGCGTCTTGTGATACACAGGTTTCCCCCTGTCCTGGTATACCTTCCTACCAACCAGTGTGCAAAGTATGGCATTTTCGACGAAATATCGTCGGTGCGAGTGGCCTTCGAGACAGGAGCAGCTGGTGCGAATTTTACTATCCTGGTGCGAATTTCCGAGATTGGTGTGAGGGAGCGGACACTGAAAAGCAACGAAATAATGTGGGAGGAGGAAAAACTTAATAGAAATCTAAAAATAGGCAGCCTCAAATCAATTGAACTGATTAACATGCACATTGACGGGGGCGGGTACCCGTCCCCCTCGGGTTTTTCGGAGATAGCATTAAAACGATGGTGCATAGCACCACCGTACTTGGAGTGCCTTTTCTCTCATCATTTGTACAACTTCTATCAAATTTTTAAGGTTAGGTCATCCCCAGTCAGGTCACCAATACAGGTCAAATGACCTGACCTCAAAAAAGTTTAAGATAGCATAAATCGGAACAGGATGATCTTATCGGATTGAAACTGATATCACATAATGGGCCCACTGAGTTCTCTAAAGTATGTTCCAGTATTTTTATATCGATGACGTCAGGTGCGAGCTGGGAAAATGGTTTTAACTGAATAACTTAGTAACGGATGGTGACAGTGTTTATTTTAATTGCATTAGATTTGCTTGTCTTTGCAGTTCTAATTCTTACCTGGTATTCTTACCTGATTAGTTTCCTTTGATGCAGAGAAAGGAAGGTTGAGTAAGATCCAAGGAGGAAAAAGGAAACCAGACTTACAGACGCGCCAGTCCAACAGCAAGATAGAGCACAGGTACTTCAATTGAGTGACTGGAATTAAGCGTCTTCCTTGAGAACTTCCGAGTGCTAGGCACTAACATCGCGAATATTCCAAAAGCATCAGTTGTAGGCAATTTGAAAAGGAAACACATTAATTACAATCGGCTTTCTGCCCTACGAAAAAGCATAAAGTCTATTGTGCATACATTTATCCGGAATAGCCTTAAAACTAGATAAATCAGGGGCACACACTGCTGCAGAAGGTAAAAAGTTCCAAGGTTGAACACAACGGACCGAGAAAGAACGCTTCCTAGCATCCGAGTTAGTGACTGGAACAGCTATTTTGTAGCAATGCCCCCTAGTGCGAGAATTTGTGCAGACTTCAAAGTCCCTAGGTGATATACAGGACCTACCATTAAACAACTTCCAACGCTGGATCATGTCCGCGCGCAGAAGCCTACCTTGCACAGAATACAGCTTGAGTGTTTTTAACCGATCGGCATAGCTCCGGGAAGTTAGACCTACGATCTGCTTAATCCACCGCCTTTGTACAGTTTCTAGCATATGTAGGTCATCAATATACCCAGTGAACCAGACACATGAACAATACTCAAGGATTGGCCGAATGTGGGTAGTCAAAAGAAAAAGCATGAACTCAGGGGAGCGATTCACTGTGGACTTTAGAAAGCTTTGTACAAGGCCATTGGCCTTTAAAGAAATAGTTCTAATATGGGCATGGAATTTCATCTTGGTATCGACAAGCACCCCCAGGTCCTGGTGTGACTCTCAACAGGAGGAATCGGATGTCCATTGACTCGGTAAGTTGGGACCGTGAGGTCACGGCTAGGCCGGGAGAAGCGCAACACGACACATTTACTGGCATTCATATTTAATCCCCAAGAAGATGCTGTATTGTGCAGTTTGTCGATGTCTCTCTGGACGGCCAGCGTGGATAATAGTGGGAGGCTGTGCTGGGGTCCCCGGGAGCTGTGCTGGACACATGCATACATCTTTAAATCATCGGCAAAAATTTTGTAAGTGGGCGACAGTTGAGAGGCTACACTACTGACGTATATTAAGAAAAGCAGGGGGCCCAGAACAGATCCTTGGGGCACCCCACTCAGGACCTCCCTCTGTTCACTGGAGGAGCCCTGAATACTCACTCTCATTTTTCTACCAATAAGAAATGAGGCTAGCCATTTCAAGAGTTTACCTCCAATTCCAATACTCCACAATTTTGCAATGAGGAGCTTGTGACAAACGTCGAAGGACTTGCTAAAGTCAAAGAGAATGACGTCACATATCCCTCCCTCATCCATGGACTTAGAGACACAATCATAAACCAGCAATAGCTGGTCCATAGTAGACCTTCCACTTCGGAAGCCAAATTGATGGGGAGTTATTAGTACATTGCTCTCCAGGTATGAAGTCAAGTGGGACCTAATAATGCGCTCCAAGGTTTTACAGCATACTGATGTTAGACTAATAGGGTGATAATTTAAAGGGTCATAACACACCCCCTTTTTAAAGATAGGAATAACTAAGGATGACTTCCACAATTCCGGAACTTGACCTTCGAGTAAAGACTGGTTGAATATTACATTGAGGGGATAAGCAAGTTCTGCAGCACATTCTTTAAGGAGTAAGGGATGAAGATTATTGGGACCAATGGCAGAATTCCCATCAAGACCATGAAGAACCTCAAGTACAGCATTCTCAGTGATGTCTAGTTAGCCTAGCAGTCCCTGAAAAATGATATGCATTTTACCTAATTTGACCTTGACCTGACCTCAGGACAGGTCAAATCCTTAATTTGACCTAGCAAGATCATATTATATATCATTCAATTCAGCTTGCTGCAAGGATTCATATAGTTCAAATTGTTTTGCTATATCTTTACTTGTTCAGATGAAATGACTGAAAACCTTCATTAACATGTTATCCTTATGGTGGCATGTTTTGACCTCTGGTGACCTTAATTGTGACCTGATACAAAAATGGTTCCAATATTTTAGATGGGGAAGTGGATGAGCTACCTAACTCCATTTACTGTTTTTCGCTACCTAGGGTGATTCTCAAGATCATAGGGGGGGCAGGTACCTGCCTCCTCCTGTCAAAGCGAAGGTGGCTCAGACCCCCATCAGTGTGCGTCTTAAGCTAAGTGCGCCAGATTTGCAGCAAACTATAAGCTCTTGAATTAAATTGTACATACTAACGGGTAAATTTGAGTTATGTGGATGGTCCGAATCAAAAAGACAGCAGTTTTAAAGGGGTTTCTTACTTATTGTTGACTTTTGGTAGAGTACAAGATTTGGATGAACAAAAACTTTCAGTGATTATTATTAGCATTCATCAACTCCAAGTCTGCAAAGTATGGCAGCAGGCCAGACGAGTCGCACCAGCCATCTAAAATTCTCGCACCACCAGCCATAAAAATTCGCACCAATCTTCCATATACCAGGGAGAAAAACGCACCCATTCCTACCCACAAGATGCAATGCTACCTCTCTTATTAGTTATTTAGTTGAGGGCTTTTCATAAGGCCCCCTCCTGTATCTTTATAACCATATAGTCATTATTTGTTTGGTTTTCAGTGTCACCTTCCTCGCACCAGTCTCACAAATTCACACCAGGTTGGTAAAATTCACACCACTTGCTCCTGTCTCCAAGGGCACTCACACCAACAAGATCTTGTCGAAAATGCCATGTTTTGCACACTGGATCAACTCCTGCGCAACTCCGGCAAATTAAAACAACATTGTATTGTTGAATGCTACTGGTTGAACCTGAATTGGAATGGGTCAGTGAGTAGAAGGGAGGAGTAGGGTGGCTGAAAAGCAATAAGGAGTGGTGGTAAGGTGGCAATATTCAGAAGGGTGTGGGGAGGGGTGAAGTTTGTAAAGACACTGGAGAGGGGTGAGAGAGGTAGCATTAAATTGTGTAGGTGGGGATGGGTGCGTTTTTCTCCCTGGTTTACAGCGAATTGGTGTGAATTTTAGGTGGCTGATGGTGCAAATTTGTGTGAGAATTTAGTCTGCTGGTGCAACTCGTCTGGCCTGCAGCCATACTTTGCATACTGGCCTGCGACCATACTTTAAAGACTGGCATATTCTAAAATCCCTAAATAAGATAAGGTAGGTTCTTGAGCATGTGTTATAATATTGAATATACCCTTCACTTACTGTGAAAGAAGAGAAAGTTCTGTAGACTGATTACAGTGAAGCTTCATTTCTTCAGAACATAGTTCACACAAGTAGACAAGTTTTATGAAAATAGACGTTTCCAACTCTGGGTCACTGTTCCCACTATTGGGAAATGAGCTCTGCCTAGATTCCCCCTGATGATTTTAAGAAAAACAATCATCACAATTCCTCATAAAAGTATGTATATCTCACCTTTCAACTTGAGCAAGTGCCATTTTGTGTCTGAGAACTCAGGAATCTATAGGCAAGGAAGGCAGGCAATGGCCGGGCCCAGGGTAATAGAGAACGGTTGAAAAGTGCCGCAGTTCATAAAGGCAGCACATTCATAAGTGCCAAATGATCAAAAGTGCAGCATGTTCAAAAGTGTAGCAGTTCAAAAGTGCAGCACGATCAAGGAAGGGATGTTCAAAACCCCCGCAGTTCATAAGTGCAGCTCGATCAAAAACCCTATAGTTCAAAAGTGCAGCACGTTCAAAACGCCCGCAGTTCATAAGTGAAGCAGACTCGTTAATCAAGCACGTTCAAAACGCCCACAGTTCATAAGTGCAGCAAGTTAAAAAAATGCGGCGGGGTCCGAGAAGCGGTGTTCAAAAAGGCCAGCAGTTCATAAGTGTGGTGATACCTGGATGCGCCTCTGCGCACCTGCCCGCAGGGCCAGTGACCGCGGCCCGCATCAGGCTTGCAGGCCTGCCCCGGGAGTCTGACTCAGAGCTTCACGTAATAAACATATACGAACCGTGACCGTACTCGAACATGGCGCAGCCGGCTAGCGGACACAGTGAGTGATAATTTAGTTGCGTGAGGACGTTGTAATTAGGAGAAATTCGTGCATAAGCATGTCAGTGCCAGTGCCAGTGAGAGACAGTGCTGTAACCGTGCGTGCCGACACGGGCGAGTCCGGGGTTGGACCGTCGTGGCTCGGTCGAGCAACCAGACCGGATCGCCTCGACATCGCAAGCGATAGAGGCGAACTGTTCCTGATATGGAAAGAACGATGGGAGGACTACACCCTCCTCTCAGGACTTCAGACTGCGGAGCCAAGGGTACAAATGGCTGCCCTGAGAAGTTGTCTTACAGACGAAACAATCCGAGTGCTCCGCAACCTAGAGCTAAGTGATAGCGAGCGGCTTGATGTGAAAGCTTCCATCTCCGCTTTGGAGCAATATGCAAATGGGCAGGTTAACGAAGTTCTGGAACGGAAAAGGTTCAACGAACGGGTTCAGAGGGATGGCGAGAACTTTGATGATTTTCTTACCTCCCTTCGTGAATTGTCTCGCAGCTGTAACTTTTGCACTACGTGTAATGATTCACTCATAAGGGACAGGATAGTAACAGGTCTGAGTTCTACTGAAACCGTAAGAAGTCTCTGTGCCATCCCCAATCTGTCTCTGGCTGCTGCCATTACCGTTTGCAGGGCCCAGGAGGCTGCGTCCAGAGACACCATGGAACTGCGGACGGCTACCCCCGCGTCAGCCTGCCAAGTCCGCAGCAGAGAAAGAAGTCGGGAAAGTCAGCTCGACTTTTGTACGGCGTGTGCACGGCACCGCCATCAGCGCAACCAGCCATGCCCAGCCTGGGGGAAACGCTGCCATATGTGCCAAGGTCTCAACCACTTCTCGTCAGTTTGCCAGTCTCGTCGGATCTCGCGTGACAGAAACTGGCGGCGATATCCGTCTCGGGGCAGTTACCGCTCTCCATCACCCGGGCGCGACCGGCACCCACCCCAGGAGCGGCGTCAGTCGACGTCACCTGACCACCGTCAGTCACCAGTGCCTAACAGAATGTATTCAACGTCTCGTCGTGGCAACCAGGTCCGTTTCTCACCACCAGTAAGAAGCGCCGAAAACAGAGACTTCAGACCCAGAACATCAGCGATTATCGCCTCGACATCAGTAGGAGGTGCCCCGAAAGTCCAGCTGATCGTGGAAGCTAACCAGTCCGCTACCATTCAGGCTCTACCAGATACCGGGGCGGACATCAGTGTTGCTGGCTTGCGTCTCCTTGACGCAATGGGAGAATATCGAGAAAACCTCCTCCCCTCCGGAACAGCATCCGAAAGCAGCTAATGGTGACCTGATCACTCCCATTGGAATCCTCCCTGTACGCCTGACGCTCGGAAACATCTCTGTGATGGAAGACGTCCATATCCTTCACGGCGTCACAGACTTACTCCTATCCTGGAGAGTAACAAGAGGACTTCACATCATACCTGCAGACTACCCTGAGCAAATTCATCAGATCGCATTCGCTGATGTCGCCACAGGAGACACAGACGGTGTCACAGACTCAGTCCAGACAAGGAAGTCAACGCATCGGGGTGCATCTGCTTCGTCACCGTCATCTGGTCTGGTGAAGACCGGTCACGTAAATCGTCCTCTGAATTGGAGCCTTGACGCTGCTGCCCCCGTTGACGCAGCCGCAGCCTCCCGCAGGCTCCGGCCCTGCCGTGGCAGCACCAACCAGAAGTGCCGTCGGCTCACTAACGCCATCTTTCTCACCGATGACAGCGCCACCTAAACTGGAGTCCCCCTTCCAGTATATAGATGTCGCACCAACCCCGGTGAAAGAAAACAACGGGGCCGTCTTCAAGCTACAAACAGCGAGTCACATCTCCGCAGATAACCAAGAGAGTGTCATGGCTGTTCGAACTGAAGACCACGACAACCACAAGACGCCAGATCCGCAGCAGCCATCGTTGCTGACAGAAGACTACTTAGAGTCGGATCTCACAGCAGTCAGCACCAACATGGGCAAGCACAACGGGTCTGAAATCGAATCTTCTCTGGCGCCGGGATGTCCAGACATTATTAAGGAGTTCCCGACCGTGTTCGACGGCCGGATACGCTGTATGCCAGGCGAGGAATTCACCATTCATCTGAAGGAGGACGCAAAGCCCTTTTGCGTCACTGCACCGCGGCGGGTACCACTGTCACTACGTGAGCCACTGAAGAAAGAGCTTCAACGACTGCAGGAAGAAGGCATCATCACTCCTGTGACGGCACCAACCGAGTGGTGTGCTCCCCATCGTGGTAGCACCAAAAAAGGACAATGCAGGCATTCGCCTCTGTGTAGATCTATCTCGCCTGAATAAGTACGTGCAGCGCGAGCTGTACCAGTCCCCAACACCATTAGAAGAGGTGGCATCAATCACGGCATCGCAAGCCTGCTGGTTCACTGTCTTCGACGCGGCAAAAGGATATCATCAGTGCAAGCTATCTAGCACAAGTCAGCCTCTGACGACATTCATAACTCCATTCGGCCGGTACGCCTTCCTCCGTGCTCCGTATGGCGTGACCTCAGTTTCGGAGCATTACAACCGGCGAATGGACGAAGCATTCGCTGGCCTTCCGGGATACCGAAAAGTCGTTGATGATGTCATCATATACAGCAAAACCCTGGAAGAGCACATTCAGCACGTGCGCACCTTCATGGCACGCTGCCAGGAGAGGGGCATCTCCCTGAACGTGAAAAAGCTGCAACTGGCCAGAAAATCCGTCAAATTTGCCGGATTCATCGTCTCCAACGAGGGATATCGGCCGGATCCACAACCGACAAGCTCCCTTGCAAGGTTTCCAACACCACGGAACATAACAGAGCTTCGCAGTTTCTTTGGTCTAGTAAACCAGCTGACGCCATTCGTGGACGATGTGGCTGAGCTGCTTCTCCCGCTCCGTCCGCTTCTGAGTACGAAGAACGTGTTCCGTTGGGAAGAGCACCACCAGCTGGCTTTTGAAGCAGCAAAGAAGGCACTCACTTCAGTACCAACGCTCGCATTCTTTGACCCAAGTCGGCCCACGACTCTCGCCACGGACGCCAGCCGCACAAAAGGGATAGGCTTTTTGTTAAGGCAGCTTCAGCCAGATGGCACGTGGCGAGTCATACAGGCAGGCTCTCGCTTTATTAGTGTAGCCGAGGCCAATTACGCTGTGATAGAGCTTGAGGCCCTCGCAGTAGCCTGGGGAATCAAAAAGTGCCACCTGTTCCTATCCGGCCTACCTTAATTCCAAGTCATCACTGACCATCGACCACTGGTGCCCATCTTAAACAGCAAGACTCTCGATGAGATAGAAAACCCAAGACTACAACGCCTCAAATTGAAGATGGGTGAAGTTGGAAGCTTCACTGCCGTTTGGACCCCGGGATCACGGCATCTCGCGGCAGATGCCCTGTCCAGACATCCCATCGATAAAGCTGGGGCTGACGATGAATGTGGAGAAGACCCTGCCACCCCCAGCCTGAACGCTATCGTCAGTAGTGAGCTACAGGCAAACCACACGGATATTCGCCTGGAAGAAATCCGCAGTGTTGTAGCGGTGGATCCGGAGATGCAACTCCTAATCGAGGTGATACGAAACGGATTCCCGAATTCGAAGTCAGAAATTCCGGAAGCCATTCGACAGTACTGGCCCGTTCACGATCGGTTGTCGGAGGAAAATGGACTGATTCTCTGTGGACAACGAGTGGTCATTCCTTCCTCACTTCGACGTGAGACGCTGACGTCACTGCACAATGCACACCTGGGGAAAGAGAAGACGAAGGCAAGAGCACGCCAGGTCGTCTACTGGCCCAGAATCGACGCCGACATTGACCGGACTACTAGAGGATATGAACGCTGTCAAAAGGAGCTGCCGTCCCAGCAAAAGGAAACCATGATACAGCACGAGCTGCCTCCCGACCGTTTCAGTACCTGGACGTGGATCCTGCAGACCACGCTGGAGGTAAATATTTGGTGGCTGTAGATGGGTACTCGGGCTGGCTTTTTGTGGAAAACGTTGGACGTCATGCTAACACTAATAAGGTGATATCTGCCCTCCTCAGAATTTTCTGTCAAGTCGGTATCCCCGAAGTCATATGGTCTGATGGGGGCCCGCAATTCACATCGTTCCAGTTCAAATCTTTCGTCAAAGATTGGTCTATACTGCACTGTGTCTCCTCACCATATTATGCAAAATCAAACGGCCGAGCAGAGTCAGCCGTCAAATCTGCCAAAAAATGCCGAGAAGATGCTGGGATGTTCGCAGAGGCACCATCGACGAACAGGCGTGGAGCAGAGCCGTCATCCAGCACCGGAACACGCCAGGCAGCAGTGGAAGATCGCCCGCCCAAATCGTGTTCGGCGGATCCATCCGGGACAGCCTTCCGGCTCATCCATTGAGCTATGTGACACCACCCGCTCCCGACATCAGTCTGGAACAGCACCGCGCGGAGACGAAGCGGCGATACGACGCTCACGCCCGCGACCTTCCAGAGTTCACTGTTGGAACCCACGTGCGAGTGCAGGACGTGCGTACCCGTCGGTGGGAGAGGTGTGGGATTGTAATTGCAGTAGGCCCATTCCGTCGCTATCGTGTCCGTCTCGATAATGGTGGAGAAATTGAGCGCAACCGGTGCCATCTCAGACGCAGATACGGACACGCGGAACCAGATGAAGTGCCTGTCAGTCATAGTGCTCATAGTGCCGGCCTGCGGCCAAAGTCTCACGTCGCCGTCGACGGGCCAGTTGGTCTACGAAGATCTAGTCGGGTGCGGCGGCCCCCAAGCGCCTAATTGAGGAAATGTGAACGGGCTATATCGAACAACAAGCGTTTCCGCAATAAGTTCCCAGCACTGTTTACCTTTTCGTTGTTATATTGCATTCGTAAATATCCTCATATTTGACGTAGGGGAGGTGTGGTGATACCTGGATGCGCCTCTGCGCACCTGCCCGCAGGGCCAGTGACCGCGGCCCGCATCAGGCTTGTAGGCCTGCCCCGGGAGTCTGACTCAGAGCTTCACGTAATAAACATATACGGACCGTGACCGTAATCGAACAATAAGTGCAGCAATATATTTCACGTAGAGTTCAAAACGTCCGCAGCTCATAAGTGCAGCAATATATTTCACGTAGAGTTCAAAACGTCCGCAGCTCATAAGTGCAGCAAGACATTGGTGCAGAGTTCAAAACCCCACAGGTCATAAGTGCAACACGTTCAAAAGTGCAGCACGTTCAAAACTGCGGCGTGTTCAAAAGTGCAGCACAATCAAAATTGCAGCCCGTTCAAACTGCAGCACGTTCAAAAGTGCAGCGCCTTCGAAATTGCACTTGACCCAGAGTGCAGCATATTCAAGAGTGCAACACACTTAAAGAGCAATACCTTAAAATGGCCACAGCTCCATACGCGGATCCAGGGGGCAAAGGAGGCGACCTCCCCCATCCACCCTCGGCGCCCCCTGAAGTGGTCATGGTGTCCACCTGAAAGGTTGATGGCGCCCCCTGACGTTGTTTCCCACCTCCCCCAGGATACGAAAATCGGCACCTATCGATAGGAGTTTGTCGTGATCCCCGCCGGCCGGCGTGCTTGCGCCGCCCTTGCCGGGCTTGGCCCGCGGCGGTGACCGTGGCCGGTGCCTGTGTGTGGACGAGTCAGTCGGTGCTCGGGAGTCGAGCGTAATATATCCTGGCACTGCACAGTGCGTTTGCGTGTCCACGTGACGAGGCACAACGGGATCATAACATGGCGCGGTCGTAAATTGTGTTATTACTTAGTTTTTGCTCCCATTGTTCTGTGCTTCAGTGCTATGTGTGATGTGGAGAAGCTATCTCAGCTGTTGCTGCAGCAGGCACAGCTATCGGCGCAGCGGGAGGAGCGGCTATCACAAATGCTGGAGCGTGTGGTGTCGCTGCAGCAGGCACAGCCTCCCGCCCCGGCCAACCAGACGACAGATCCGGCACCGGAGACAGTGCCTCGACAGGCGCCTCTGAGACTACCCGCATCTGCAACTCCGGCCCCGTACCTGACATCGTCAGCGTCTCTGCGCGAGTTCGCCGTCTGGCGTGAGAAGCTGGACGGGTATCTCCTGCTTACCGGTGCCTCCTCGCTGTCCGTCGCAGCTCAGCGAGCCGCGCTGCTAAGCCTGCTGGACGAGGACTGGCACCGTGTGCTGCGATACGGTCTCGCCGTCGGTGACGACGCGCCGCTCTCGACCATCGTGTCAGCGATGGAGAGCCATCTACGCAAGCAACGGAGTGTGCTGGTAGACCGCCGGACATTTTACTCCCATGTTCAGGAAGAAGGTGAGAGTTTTGAAGACTTTCTGTGCTCCGTGAAAGAAATCGCCGCATTCTGTGACTTTTGTGAGAAGTGCATGGATAGTAGGCTCCGTGACCGAGTCGTGTGTGGGTTACGTGACGAAGAGACTGTAAAACGGCTTCTTGAAGATCCCGGCTTAACGCTTCAAAAAAGCGATAGACATCTGTCGTGCGTCGGAAAACGCCCGGACCACCTGCGTTTCGCCGCCTTTTATTCATTTCTACTAGTGTTTAAATTCTATTGACTGCGGTTGCCAGGGGCGGATCCAGGGGGAAGAGATCGGTTCTTGGCCCCCAAAGCGTTCAAATATTATCCAGTTTTAGCTGAATTGGGCAGATTTTCATAAAAACAATGTTTGCATCATTTTTCTCGGATTCCCCCTCCCCAAAGACTTTGCTTATATCCGCCTCTGACACGTGCAACCTGAATTCGTGGCCTGCATGACGGAACACGATAGCTCGTGATCGCTCGAATGCTCACACTGTCTACGAGAGTCGGAATTATCTTTTACTTCTCTACCCATAACGGTAAAAACACAAAAAGTGCGTTTTTGCGACATTTTAAGTAGTTTCTGACGGTAATGTACTTGTAGAAAATTTCATAGAATTGTATTTTGCACAATAAAATCGTAGTGCACAGTTAAAATACGGCAATTTTAATTTTCTCATAAGTATGGCCCAACCTATTGCACATGCACAGCCACTGTATGTTCCAGAGCAGCGGCCCGGTGCCCAACGCTGTACCAACTGAGCTACTGGGTGGCCCTATAACCGCCGACTCCAAGAGCCGGCGACGAATTCCATGCTGCAGGGTTGCGCCGTACCCGCCCCTTGGAGCGACCGTGGAGACCGACTGGGTGCAGGAAGATGCACTGCCGGGGAGACAGCGATTAGGGGTTAAATTTATTATCTGTAACGTAATACTTAAATTCGCTCAAAATACCTAAGCCGATTTGACGAAGAATACGACTGGTTTGTTGACAAAGTCCGCTGGGGTCGCCAGTGTGGTATGTGGAGTTTAGACCGGTTGCATGATCGGCTGGCCCGGGCGTGGACTACCAAAGAACCTGACAAATGCCGATGTTTCATTGAGCCTGTCAGTGCGTTTAAATAGTTTTTCTGAGGCATCTAATCAGGAAAAAATTTTTGTTCTAACTATTTTGCAATGTAATTGGATTACATTCCTACATTTGTAAGCAATTTAAACGAAAAAATGGATATCAGTTGAGCTTTTTAACATTTTTCAGTGAATATATTTGTTTCTATTTTTCACAACCCAGTAGAGACTAAATCTACTTCATGGACCTGTTACATTACGGTAGTAAGAAAAACAAACTGCGGATATATGGTTACCTCCACTTTCAATAAGAATCGGTGCGTTGGCGGTTCACAATAAAGCACTTAATTGAAGAAAGGAAGATTCGCGCAGCGCTAGTTGCCATTAGAAGTCGACTATTCATCATTGTGCACGGTACTCCCGATGAGTGCTTCAATGGAGGGATAAAATGATTGATTTCCGCTACTCGCCCGGTGTAATGTCCTCACATTATGGGGTCGTTTCCCAGTACCAAGCAGCTCTTTACCTCTTGCGGCGTCCTTTTCTTTGTTGGTGGAGGACAACGAAGGTAGAACTGGACACGTCTCTGGTAAAAGGTAAGAAATAGTCTCCGTTTTGCCATTATGCATGTTCGAGTATTTAAATTGATTTTATTTATATCGTTAACTCGGAAGGATCCAATGTGTGCCCCTCATATCGACCAAGGAGAGCACCTTCCTCATTCTTTCTGGTAAAACACCATATTGTTCATTTTTGAAACATATTTTTTCCTTTTTACCTCAAAGTGTGCCCTAAAAAATTTAGGGGGCCATGACTCCTTGGCCCCCTTGGTTGTGCCACTGGCTTAGACAACTGAGACCATCTTCCAAAAACAGAGCACCAAAACAACAGCCACCATTGGGCCGTTACAACAAGCATTCAAAGATTGGGAGAATGAACGCACGCTATAGAAAGCATTTCAAGGAGACCATCGTCGGCGGCGACCCCGACGCGATCCGGCTTTCATCGGCGCTTGACTGAGACCATCGCATGTTAAAGCAACGGGCTCTACAATGGAGGCAGTTGCCGATGGATAGTTTCTGTCATCTACTCAGTATACAAATCGTTAGACCGCTCATGATTGGACCATGGACTTTCCGCTAGATATTCAAAGCAGCTGCTTACGCGGGAAAATTTGCTCCCTGTCACCCGGCTGTGAATCAGACACAACATCGAGTTTCACTCAAGGTGCGGAAACTGGGCAACAATGACACGGGGGAGGGTGGCCTGAGACCGACCCTCGCACCCCATGCCCCCTACTGAGGTTATCAACCCTGGCGTTTGCCGCCATGCTGTCTGGGGACGTATTCTTAGAAACAACCGTTAGAAACTGTCGTGAAAATGTTTCACTCGGCTGTGATTAAGTTTTAGTGGTAAGACCTCGTCGCGCCATTATATGATGAAAAAGATGTTGGTTCCTCTTTCTTCTGTATTGCCTCGCGTTGTGTGAAGGCAGGTTATAGTAGCGATGAATATAAGTCCAACAGGTATTAAATCAGTCGGTCTTCACTCGGAATGGCAGCGCCAATTAATATACGTAGAGGTGTCGAATAAGAATACGCGTCGCTACAGATCACTCACTCTCTGTCAAACTATCTTCTACAAGCGTGATTAACGGTGACCTAGCCTAATCCAGCGTGACCTGGCGTGGTCTGATGCTGTCTGACGCGATGCCGACCGTCGCCGGCGCCTGACTGCAGAGGTCCGCTGGTGAAGACGGTTCTAAGCGCACTCCCCCGAGACAACAGCGGGTAGCCAGTTACATATGTCCATCTCACCGAAATAACAGGGCAGTGGACGCCCACCACACACGCCAATGAAATCACTGGATTTGTGAAAAAAGATAGACGTCACAGCAACGTCAGAAACTGATGAAAGCTTTCATCAGGCAACTGTAGGAGCACCGGGTTACAGAAGTCATACGCATGACATCACCTGCCTGGGCCGTCGCTCGCTGTGCCAGAGCACTGGACACCGGATGCAAAGTCATCAAAACGCGGCGCGGCCGACGTCTCGGGCCAGCTCTGGGCCGTGGCAGCAGGGGTGGCTCGCCACACCATGCATTCATGACTACATGCTATGAATATTGAAGTAACTGAGTTAGAACTGTAACAGGTGAAATATGTTGTGGAAATTAGCATAATTAGGTGTCATTATTAATTTTTGTTACAGAAACGCTGTATGGGGTTCATTGCATCGGAAATATTTTCCCTTCTGCCCTTACCTTCCTCCCTATCGCTACCGCGTGACCAAAACCATGAAAATCGCCACCCTACCGTTCGTCGGTGGCGAATTCGTGATGACGAGCCCGGCCTGCGCATGACTGTACATGACTGTGACGAGCACCGCTACTGCCAGGCCCTAGCAAAAAATGCCAGCATCGTCTCATTTCAATTAGTTTGATGCAAAGAAGTCTAGGTGGTATCCATATTTTGTTTTTCGATAATTCGGCAGCAATCACGTAAACGTAGCTACCCGAAATGTTATCTTCGTGACGGTCAATTAGTGGTAGATATTCGCGTGGGAATAGTGGGTGGATGAAAAGGCAGCATTGCCAACATGGTACGGGATACGGCATTAGCCACCAATTTTTGACGGTTCATTCATTCATTCATTCGAGTGATCTTTAAGCGCCCGACGGGGTGATAGATTACACTTTTGTGATGGCTGGCCTTTGTCAACTCTTCTGTGGACGGAATCGGCAGTATGGAAATGTTGCCTTCTCATAGTATGGTTTCAGTGAAATTACATGTTTATACTCCTTGGATGTGCCATGCATCGATTCCCTGTTGAAATCATCGAATTGTTCATCGATTGTCTGATATCGGCTTTAGGATATATTTTGAAAAGTAGGCCACAACGAGAAATCGAAAACGTCTTTTCCCTTCAGCCTACATTTATTCCTTAAAGCTAAAACCTACCTGCAATGTACCCCTCATGTACCCTTAGCAGCAGGCCACAGTTGTCATCGCTATTGGTGTGACGACATATGCTGACGTCACAATGAGCATCAGCCAATCGAAGCCCTTGAAGCGTTACGAGTATGGTAGTGGTTGCCAGATCATGACATTATCCACAGGCAGCTATTTATTTATTTTCCTAGAGGACCATCTTAAAAAGCAAAATATTGAGCTTCTCATGCATTTTTCAGAGAAATCATGACTGGTTTCCTTATTTTCGGCTAAAGTACGCCTAATTACACTAAATTCCAGGATTCGACCAAGGTACCACATTCCCTTTAACTTACACCTGATAACGGATATCACATGCTCCTCTGATTTCTTTGATGTTAAGTACTTGCACGAGTTGGCTGAATTGCCCTTAAATCTGTCCAAAACAGTCGTCTTTTGTCTACTTCCATGACATATTGGTGATATTGTTCTTCTTTTTCCGTTTTAATCGGGGTTTCCTTCTCCGTCAATAATTTATTTGCATTTGTATTGAACCAAAGATGCCCAAAAATGATATAAAAAAGATAGAGTAAGTTTTAGGTTACGTTAAAAAGTGCCCTTTTTCCGGGGAGCCCTTCAAAGCTGGTGTGCCCCTCCATACCAAAGCTCTGGCTGCGCCCCTGGATTATTCTTTCTATAGATCACCACAAGAAGCTGACTTTTTCTCTCCTTTCTATATTCAAGGAAATGCTGAAATACATTTAGATTCGATTGGAAAGGCTCAGTGATATCGATGGGATAAGTAATAATACCGCTAAGCTGGCAGTTTCCTTTCAACCCTCGCCCCACCAGGGGCATCGATGGGCCCCTAAGTTTTTTTCAGAATAACAAAAACGACGAGGCACAGCACCACGTTTGAGGAGTATACCTTTCACTCCATCACTTTTCCATCATCCCTGAAATTTTTAACCTCGGGCAACACCAGGTCAGGTCACCAGCAGGGATGGCCAACGCTACGTTACGTTACCGAATTACGCTACGGAATTACGTTACGGAATTACGCTACGCTATATTTCATCGACTACGGAATTACGGTATTTTAGCTACGGCTACGGTAAAAGTATATTGCCCTACGATATTAAGATTTTCTTCACCTATTCAAAACAAAAAGAAGCTGTACTATGAAATAGAATAAGCGTTATTTTCTTGCAAACCGAATATCCTGAACCGAAAGTGCCCCACGCTCAGATGTACATAGCACGGGGGCATTTTTCGGTCGCCGGTTTCACACGCTTTGTCATCAGTTGTGTTTTGATAAATAAAGGTATTTTGAATTGTATAGGCCCAATAATGTGTCCGTGATTTACACTACCCACCAAATCAGGGGCGTAGCCAGGATTTCGCTCAGGGAGGGGCGGCGCCCCGAAAAGGGCCCCTGCGACAGCGCAAAAGGGCCCTGATGGCTAAAAAGGGCCCTGCTTGTTAAAGAATAGTGCTAAAGAGGGCTTAAGAGGTCCCTGTCTGGTATGAAATTTCAAATTTAGGCACAGAGCATAGTGCGGGCGAGCCGCCCTTCGCGTGGCCCGTGTCCTCAGGGGCCCTTCGGGCCCTCAGGGAGGGGCGGCTGTCCCTGCCGTCCCCCTTGGCTACGCCCCTGCACCAAATAGTCCCGATCTTAATTGACAGCGATGTGATGCATTTCCGTGTAATTGTTTAAGGTTTGTAATTGAAAAAAATCGTTTGGTCGTTAATTTTTCTACTATTATCACTTCTATTTCAAATTACAAAATCAAGCCAATCGTTACCAAGAATCCTTAGTACGGCAATCAAGATCACGAGAAGTTATATACAGATACATATTCCACGGGAGACAAACATTACAAAAATATGACGTAATTTTTTTCGTATTAGGCTATGATACACAAAATTTTGGTGTAGTACGCTACGGAATTCGCCCAGCTACGCTACGTTTCATTTCCAGAGCTACGGCTACGGAAAAATAATTTCGTAACGTAACGTAGGCCATCTCTGGTCACCAGGCGAGGTCAACCAAGTGCACCTCGGTTCAACTCTTGATATCCACCATAGCTACATCTCTAAGCTGATGGATTTGAAGCTTTCTACACTTAATGACACCTCCAGGTCTAAAAACTGAATATCCGGGATTTGTTATTTGGTGACACGAGTTCAGGCCACGAGGTGACCTCTCCCATAAGAAAAGCATGATGAAAAGCTTTCTTAGGATCTAAAACTCACAAAATTATAGTAAATGTCGGAAATTCTCAGAAATATAATTTTTGGCCACCCTTTTACACATTCCAGGGGTGATATTTGCCCTTTAACCTATCTGAGGTCATAGCAGGTCACCATGGTCAAAAATAGTATTTTCGCGATAACTTTTGACCTAATCAAGCTGAAGCGCTGAATTAAACGTCATCGTGTAGGTCTCGTCACTGGCTTTTGTTTGATAAGCCTCCACCAATGGTATTTTCTGACCTTCCGTGACCTTAGATCACTGTAGGTCAAGAGGTGACCTCTGGAAGTCAAACCACTGGCTGGAGGTCATGATGTTCCACATAGCAGAGAAATCCCCGATATTTTTGTTTCAAATGTACTTTACCAGACCTTAATAGTTCCAATGGCATGAGAGCTACGCCCAGGTTTCTTAAGCATTACATATTTAACTGGAAATATCCCATCGTGACCCAACTTGACCTCTGGAGGTCAAACCATTGACCTGACCACTTAAGCATGTGAGGTAAAATGGTAATGAATTCACTCGAGCTTTTCAATGCACTTTGCAGATTTGCGCTAGCCCCATATTTTTCGAGTTAGAGGGAGGCTATCGATGGCCCCCGGTGGGGCAAATGTGGTGCTGAAGCCCTGGTGGAGCACAAGTTAACCTTTTCTTGGGGATATTTGCGTCGCAATGTAACAGTTTGGAGGCGATCTCCTATCACCCCTTTCAATACACAAGGAAATGCGCATACTCAATATCATTGATCTCCGTGTGGAGAACGAACTCCCAACGTTCGAGTCGCAGGGCGGGCTTCCAACCACCGAAGTTACCTGCACTTGTAATTTCACGCTGCTCGATTTATGTACATAAGTACATACAACTCGATGCATGCGCCCAACAGCTTTGACTATGCCCACTGGCGGACGCAGGAGGTGGGATTCCGGCCACGGCCCCCCAAAGCGCTGGCGAGGGGCCATCATATATTTTGCCTCCCCCTTAAGGGAAGTGAATGGTAGCTACAAATTTTAGCTCCACAGTTACACCTTTACACTGGGGTGTTGGAATTATGTAGAAGTGGGGGGGGTGAGGGTTGGATCAAGCCGCCCAAGGTGGGGGGCCCATGTCGGCGATAAAAAAGACGCTGAGTGGCGAATGTGACGTTCGGCAGGATTAAACTCGTTAGGTAAATCAATCTTTCACCCACAAAGAGGTAGGGGAAGTCCGTGCAAGAGCACGCCTTTAACGTTCTAAGGGCTTTCACGTTTCTCTTATATGTCTAACAGCTTATATTTGTGTATGGTTGCTTAGCATGACGAAAGTTTCAACTCGATATCTCTGAAAATAACTCGCCACGAGTTCATCAAAAATAAGAAGTCACGTGCGTACTCTTGCCGGAGTGGGTCCGTAAGAGTACACATACGAAGAGCAAGAGGCTGGAGTATGTATTGATGCCACTCTGTGCTTTAGGTGCATAGGCCATGTCGCGAAGCTTTTTTGTCGCCAAACTAGGCGATTGTAGGAATATAGAAAAAAACAACTATGTTGCAATATTTGGCTTTCCAGATATGAACTACGGACTCTATCCCGAGTGAAAATAATTTTTCCTATCTCTTAAGCATGCGCACTCTTGCACAATGGTCTGCTTCGTACTCTTGCCGGTCATGCTCTCTTGGGAAGGAAGTCTTCATAAACAAGTTCGCATGTGTTTTGGCGTGAGCTCCAATCCTGCAGCAGAGTCCTAGCTCAGCCTCCTTACTGATGCCTGACCGTAATACAAGACTGTTGATAATAGGGGCACGGTGTACGGGTTTACATAGTTAAGAAATATTACTTCAAGGGTGTCCAGAAACTTATTTTGCTCTGTACTCTCGCGGAAAGAAAGGAGCACATTGAATTATTTAGCAACCGAGGCACTGACCCTGCTTTTTTATACCAGGGTATCCACCATCTCAACGGTTGCTAAGTAACCAAAACAGCTGGTGCATAATCTTATCTCCTGCATACTCTTACCCGCCCATACCCTACCTTGCGGACGGACAAAAGCATAAAAATGCTGTTTTTCTGAAGGACATGTTCTCCCCAATTTATCATTTATGAGTCAATAGTTGGCTTTGGTGGGAGGGTGGGAGGGGGGAAAGAGGGTTTGTCACTATCAAATTCTTTTGGGGGTCATGACCGGTTTCCCCTATCCCTGGGTTCTGGATTCCCTGAGTAGGGATTGCGAAGGTGATTTCCTCGCACCATAGTGATTTCCACCCACCCAATAATCTGTCACATTCAGAATGCATAAGAATCGGCAACGGTAGGACTGCTATAGCAAAGGATGCACTGTAACGTCAACTCAGCCCTTTGTACACTTCGTGCAAAATTATTGATTAAAGAATGAGAACCAGCTTAAGTGACCCAATACTGCCTAATAAGGGCCATATGTCTTTTTGTGTGACCTTGAGTGCTCGATTCCTCAGAGCGCTGGGTGCCTGGGGTTAGAGGAAAGTTTCGGTATTTTCTTCTACCCGATCATAAATTATCCGTGCTGATCTAGCACTAGTTCATCGGTATACAAACCTATCAACACGACCAGCCTCATTTGGTTATCTTATTATTCCATGTAAATTGCAGGTCAATCACCCAAATCGTCCCTGACTACAGACTGTTTCAGTATCTTTAAAGTAATGTCACTTGACCTTGTCTAGTGACCTGCCAAAGATGACCTAGACCTCAGTAAAGCTGCGAAATTCTGATCCCCCATTCCCTGAGGCGGGAGCCACCTTCCAAGGGGGAGGCAGCCTTTCAAAGAGGGGGAGGGTGTCGAGGATCGATGAGGGGCAAGTGTCCATTAGCTGCCCAAAATATTTTCGAACATGGGAGGAGGCGGGCTGCCAGAACGCCCTCACGTTTGATCACTCACGTTCGGGTGTTCTCTTAATCATACCTATTTCCGCCAACACAAATGGGCCCTTAACTCAACACTGATGCTGGAAGCGTGCTCCGTGGTGATAGCATTCCAGTTTCAATTTGAAGAAAAACTGAGATGTACATAGGCAGATCCAGGATTGCCTAATGGGAGACCTTACCTGGGAGGGGGGAGGGGGTTCGCCATCCGAACCAGGTGCGCCACTTTTAGCCGGAAAAATTATCAGGTGGGCGCCAAATCATATCGATGGGCGCCGATTTTCGTATCCTGGGGGAGGTGGGAAACGACAATTCAGGGCGCCTTCAACCTTTCAGGTAGACACCATGACCATTTCAGGGAGCACCGAGGGTGGATCGAGGGGGGGTCGCCCCCTTTGACCCCAGGATCCGTGTATGAAACTGTGGCTATTTTAACGTACTGCACTTAACACGCGCATTGACGGGGGCGGGTACCCGCCACCCCCTCGGGTTTTTCGGAGAAAGTAGAAAAACGGCGGCGTGTAGCGCCGCCGTACTTGGCATACCTTTCCCTCATCATTTTACAACTTTTGTGAGAATTTTAAGGTTAGGTCATCCAAGGTCAGGTCACCAATACAGGTCAAGTGACCCAACCTCAAAACAAGTTTAAGATAGCATAAGTCGGAGCAGGGTTAACTTATCCGATTAAAACTCATATCACATAATGGCCCCACCGAGGTCTCTAAAATGTCGTCTGGTATTTTTGATAGCGATGACCTAAGGTCCGGTACGAGGCATGACCTGTCCATTGGAAATACATGGGAAAAATGTTTTTTTTGCGGAATAACTCAGTAACAAATGGTAATAGAGCATTTATTTTAGCTGCATTAGACTCGCCTGGGCTTTGCAGTTCTAATGATATGCATTTTATATAATTTGACCCTGACCTGACCACAGGTCAGGTCAAATCCTTGATTTGACCTAGCAAGGTCAAATTATACATCATTCGATTTGGCTTGCTGAGAGGATTTATGTAGTTTCAGTTGTTTTGCTTTATCGTTACTTGTTCAGATGTAATGGCCGAAAAACTGAATTTACATGTTATCCCTATGACGGCATGTTTTGACCTCTCGTGACCTTAAATGTGACCTGACAAATGGTTCAAATGTTTTCGATGCAGAAGTGGATGGGCAGCCCAACGCCGTTTACCGTTTTTCGCTACCTACCGTGGTTCTCGAGATCTTAGGGGGCGGATTCCCGCCCCCCGTCAATGCGAAGGTGGCTCAGACCCCCGTCAATGCGCGTGTTAAAGTGTGTTGCACTCTTGAATATGCTGCACTCTGGGTTAAAAGCAATTTCGAAGGCGCTGCACTTTTGAACGTGCTGCAGTTTGAACGGGCTGCAGTTTTGATCGTGCTGCACTTTTGAACACGCTGCAGTTTTGAACGTGTTGCACTTTTGATCGCGCTGCAGTTTTGAGCGTGTCGCACTTTTGAACGTGCTGCACTTATGAACTGTGGTGGTTTTGAACTCTACACCAATGTCCTGCTGCACTTATGAGCTGCGGACGTTTTGAACTCTACGTGAAATATCTTCCAGCACTTATGAACTGCTGGTCTTTTGAACACCTCTTCTCAGACCCCGCTGCATTTTTGAACTTGCTGCACTTATGAACTGTGGGCGTTTTGAACGTGCTTCATTAACGAGTCTGCTGCACTTATGAACTGCGGGTGTTTTGAACGTGCTGCACTTTTGAACTGTGGGGTTTTTGATGGTGCTGCAATTTTGATCGTGCTGCACTTATGAACTGCGGGCGTTTTGAACATCACTTCCTTGACCGTGCTGCACTTTTGAACTGTGGGACTTTTGATCGTGCTGCACTTTTGAACTGCAGGCGTTTTGAACATCCCTTCCTTGATCGTGCTGCACTTTTGAACTGCTGCACTTTTGAACATGCTGCACTTTTGATCGTGTGACACTTATGAAAGTGCTGCACTTATGACCTGTGGCAAAAATGAACCGTCCCCGAGGCTCAAGCCTAAGCATGGATCACGTACGACTGGTTTGGAAGCTCCGCCCACTTTCCATTGTTATCAGCGTACCCCATTGTTCGGCGCGCCATCTATTGAGAGCAGCTGGTATGACAAGGACAGCGCGCACCGCCACTGCGGTGACCATATGGGCTCGAGGCGCTCTTTTCACTAAAAATAGCAGTTACGTGGTTCAAAGGACAGAAATGATTAAAATATTTTATGGCACATGGTCAGATCCAAGGGTAAAGCGGCTAGTGCCTCATCCCGATCAAGCTCTCAGCAGGGGCAAAACCAAAAAGGTTCCAGCTCGGTTAAGTTCCCTCTCCCTACGAGGCCCGGTTCTTTCTTACCTCTTAAGCCCGTTTTAGCATTAGCAGATTGTAAAAACGCTACGTTTCCAACTGTTTTACCTAGATTGCCCCCAAATGTTTGATGTAGATGCACCTTTGGCAATCGATGTAATCACGCTGCGCCCATATGATGCAGAAGTGGCGCTTCGGTCCACATCCCTGCCGGTAAATTCTAGATCTAGCTGTCTTCGTAAATGAGCAGCAGTTCCGGTACCATTGAGGAGAGGGCACACCGGGCGCAGAGGGCCAATATAAGCTTTTTTCAAGTCAAACCTTCATATTCCAATTCAAACCTTACATAAGTTATTCCAATCCCGGATTTCCGGGTCGAAGCCTGGAGTCAGAAAGGGACTTGTCTCGGAGATCCCAACCGCACCATCCTGCAATGCCGGCTAATTTGGAAGCCAGCGCTTAACGTATCACAAAGGACAGAGACCACCGCCCCGCCCAGTTCACCCTGTCACAAGCAATTGTCATCGATCTACGCTGTTCAAACAGTGGGCGCCGGAGAATTTCAGAGGATTCAATCCAAAGCCTGAATAAATACACTGCCACATCACGGTTTTCTGCGCAACGGCCTGGGGCCCAACGTTCAACCAACAGAGCTACCGGGGGCGGCAATATAATTTCATTCTTCGATCTTAATGCCGCTTAAAGTTACCGTGATAATATAGTTGTGAATGAACCAATTATCTGAAACAGGAAGAGAACGAGACATATGGAAGAAACTCAAGACGTATTCAGTAATTTTGTTACACACACACACACACACACACACACACACACACACACACACACACACACACACACACACACACACACACACACACACACACACACACACACACACACACACACACACACACACACACACACACACACACACACACACACACACACACACACACACACACACACACACACACACACACACACACACACACACACACACACACACACACACACACACACACACACACACACACACACACACACACACACACACACACACACACACACACACACACACACACACACACACACACACACACACACACACACACACACACACACACACACACACACACACACACACACACACACACACACACACACACACACACACACACACACACACACACACACACACACACACACACACACACACACACACACACACACACACACACACACACACACACACACACACACACACACACACACACACACACACACACACACACACACACACACACACATATATATATATATATACATATATATATACATACATATATATATATATATATATATATATATATATATATATATATATATCAATACTGGAGGTACACTGAGACCTGACTGGCATGAGAATGCCCCAGTAAAACAACTGCCGATAAATTAAGCATAAATACGCAAGCTTGAAAGGAAAACTCAGGCTCCTGAGTGGTGTAGTGGTTAGCATGCCGGGCCGGAAATCCGGAGACCTGGGTTCGAGTCCCAGCTTAGGAGCAATTTTCCAAAGCTGCAAAATTACAATAGTCTATAACTTATATATCAATACTGGAGGTACACTGAGACCTGACTGGCATGAGAATGCCCCAGTAAAACAACTGCCGATAAATTAAGTATAAATACGCAAGCTTGAAAGGAAAATTCAGGCTCCTGAGTGGTGTAGTGGTTAGCATGCCGGGCCGGAAATCCGGAAACCTGGGTTCGGGTCCCAATTTAGGAGCAATTTTCCAAAGCTGCAAAATTACAACAGTCTATAACTTATATATCAATACTGGATGTACACTGAGACCTGACTGGCATGAGAATGCCCCAGTAAAACAACTGCCGATAAATTAAGTATAAATACGCAAGCTTGAAAGGAAAATTCAGGCTCCTGAGTGGTGTAGTGGTTAGCATGCCGGGCCGGAAATCCGGAGACCTGGGTTCGGGTCCCAATTTAGGAACAATTTTCCAAAGCTGCAAAATTACAACAGTCTATAACTTATATATATATATATATATATATATATATATATATATATATATATATATATATATATATATATATATATATACAGGGACGGACGCAGATCCGAGTTTTGGAGGCGCCAAACCCATGTTTAACTCTCCTCCTAGTCCTGGGGGAGAGGGGTGGGATGTGCAATTTGGGTGTTCGACATACCATAGTATTAAGCTACCTCTCCAATACATGATCGCTCTTCTGGGGGAGGGGGTGGGGGTGGACCGAATATTTTTTGCTCGACAGACCTAGTGCAAACACCTTTTTCAAAAATTTATCCGGCCCTTGGGGGCCCAAAATATAATTTGTCCCCCCTTGAGCGCTTTAGGGGGTTCCATGGCTGGAATCCCCCTGTGTCCGCCAATGTATATACATATATCGTTGTTTAAAAAAAAATGGGTGGTATCATTGACAAGTCCAAATACAATCCCCGTGTTTCAATTGAGCAGACGAGTCAGCGTCCCGAACAGGTGAGAGTCGGCGTCCCGAATAGGTGAGAGTCAGCGTCCCTAACAGGTGAAAGCGAGCGTCCTGGGCAGGTGAGAGCCAGCGTCCTGGACAGTTGAGAACCAGCATCCTAAGCAGCTGAGTGTCCCGAGCAGGTTAGAGTCAGCGTTCCAAGCAAGTGAGAGCTAGCATCCCGAGCAGGTGAGTCAGTGTACCGAGTAAGTGGGAGCCAGCGTCCCGAGCAGGTGAATTAGCGAGCGTCCTGGGCAGGTGAGAGGCAGCGTCCTGGACAGGTGAGAGCCATCAACCCGAGCATGCGAGAGCCAGCGTCCCGAGCGGATGAGACGTTGCCCCCAGCAGGGGAAAGGCAGCATCTTGAGCAGCTGAGAGCCAGCATCCTGTGAGAGCCACTGTGCGAGCAGGTGAGAGCGAGCGTCTCAGTCAGGTGAGGGACAGCGTCCCGAGCAGGTGAGGGCCGTCTTGCGGAGCAGATGGGAGCAAGCGTCCTGAGCAAGTAAACAATCCAGAACTATTAGCAATTTGTGCTCGCCGTTACTTAATCATCTTGGATAGTCATCTTAATCAGGCATGGGTAGTGGAGTCTCCATCAACTAATTCCTTAAAGAATAACAGACAAGTCCTGGTCAGGGTGTATATGTATATATATATATATATATATATATATATATATAGTGCGCCGACTTAGTTTTCCGCCACACAACATGTCCCAAGCTCGATGAGTGCGGGCAAAACAGGCACCTGGCGTGCCTTATAGAGTCCCGATCATCTAAGGTATCTAAGGTAAAGTATCTTTCAGGGTACTCCGGGAATCGATGGAAAGACCGATCTGGGCACTTGCTCTTAGAATTTGAGCAATTGCCTAATTGCTCCGCACCAAATACCACCGTCACGCTCCCCTCAGTCATGTTTTCAAACTTGAATTTGGGCGCCACCCGAAGTCAATCAACTGCCCTGCGCTGGCCCTGAGCGCCGCCGTCCTTATCGAGATTCGAGACCCGAACGAGCGTTGTGGCGCACCTTTGTGCGTCGGGTACGCCGCAAAGGTGAGTTTCCAAACCAGTCGTTTGATCCATGGCCTAAGTAGTCTCAAGGCAAAAAAGTATCTAAAACCACGTGATAAGTCATCAAATATTATCTTTATTCTTCTACCAAACATGATAATTTTCTATTTGTCTTTAGTGCGCCATCTGCGGCTGCTTTTATATTTTTTGCCTCTTAGAAGCAAATACTGTTATTGGCATTTATAATTTACCACTTTGATTCGTTTAAAATAATAGAAAGCTGTTTTGACACAAATCAAAGAAGACAGTTGTTGCTACTAGCTTTTCCCTCTCACAGTTTATGGTATGCTTGGCCTTCAAATCCATGCATGGACGACATTTTTGTGTACGGTGTTGGGGAGGAAGGAAGGAGGAAGACGGGGGCTTACCTAATTGTTTTTGGGACATGCTACTACACTGCCGACTCCAACTGCCAAAACTCAAAATCTGAACCATTGCAGCAACTGCTAAGATGTTCCCTGGCCTCTCCCCTCGAATCCGGAAATGTAAAAAACACTGAAGATTATATATTCGGGCACAGCCCTTCATCAGAATCGTGGAGTAAATATCAATAATTCTTAGTCCAAGTATAGCCAGACCTCGAATCTGGCTATACTTGGACTGAGAATTATTGATATTTACTCCACGATTCTGATGAAGGGCTGTGCCCGAATATATAATCTTCAGTGTTTTTTACATTTCCCGGATTCGAGGGAGAGGCCAGGGAACATCTTAGCAACTCATCATCATGCTCCTTGCCGCAGCACTTCAAAACTTATCAACGATTGCAGCAACTGCTTAGCTTTTCAGTATGACAATAGATTACTACCTTTTTCTACAAATTTGTATCTTTTGGTGAGGTTTCCTTCACTAGAAACTGTTTTATTAGACTTTTTGTTACCCGGAAATAGGGTCGGTTACTGCCAGAACTAGGTGCCAAAACTCAACTCAGGAAAGAATGTAACAATCACTTAGAAAAGCTTTGTGCCGAAGTTAAAAATAGTAATTCTTAAAATTTGTACCTTTTCACGATGTTCCTTTCGAGGACAACTGTAAAATCATTGATTAAATATGTCACTACTTTATTACGTCAGAATATTTTCTGTTGCTCTTGGTGCTCATACCTGGAACCGAAGGCTGCATACCAGATCAGAAATAACCCAACATTCTTCCCCATATCCCAAGATATCAATAATTCCCCATACCAGGAGCAGGGGCGTACTTAAAACGCTTTGAACACAACAGAGAACGACAGCGCATAGGCGGATTCAGGATTTCCGACGGAGGGCACCATCCGGAACAGAGGGCACCACTTTTCACCGGCAAAACCTATCAGGTGAGCACAAAATCTTATTGATGGGTGCTGATTTTCGCAACCGGAGCGGGGATGGGAAGCTTCATTTCAGGGGGCGACCATAGACCTTGCAGGTGGGTGCCGAGGGCTGATCGGGGGAGGGCGCTGGACCTCTGCCCCTGGATTCGCCTGTGCGACAGATGCGTGCCAAGACTGCTGGAAAGGGGTGCAGTTGGAAAAGGCGTCCAAAAGAGACTGCTGGCATCGAGATGTATTCTACAGAGGTGTGCTCGAAGGTTAGGAAAAGGGTACAGTTGGCAAAGGCGTGTCCAGGAGACTGCTAGTAGGAGCATGTAATGCAGACAGGCGTGCTCAGAGTGCTAAAAAGATATAGAGTACAAAAAGCAATCTCAGAGTGTTGGAAAAGAGTGCATTGTACAGAGGTGGTCTCAGACTGTTAGGAAGGGGTTGCAAGTGGAAAAGGCATCTCCAGAAGACTGCTGGTGGGGGATGATTTATTCAGAGGCGTGTTCAGAATGCTGGGAAGAGGTGCAATTGGCAAAGACGTGTCCAGATCAGTGCCGTAGCCAGAGGAGTCGTTGGGGACCACGGACCCCCTTGGGCAGATCTTGTGCACTGGAAAACACGAGCATTGAACTCGAGGGCCCCTGAGCTTGGTCGCACGGGACCACCGACCTTAGTCTCAGAGGGCCCCCGGGCTTGATCTCAGGGCCCCGGAGATTAGTGTACGACTGCCCTCCGAGCTCAATCTCTGGGACCCCCGAGCTTATTGTCAGGTTGCCCTCCAAACTTGATCTCGGGACCCCGAGCTTGGTCTCAGTGGCCCTTGGATGGTCTCGGGGAGTTCCCCGAGCCTGGTCTCAGGGATACTCCGGTATCGAGGGCTCCCAAGTATCGAACATTGACATTGGGGCCAACTGAGCTTGGTCTCAGGGGGCCCCCGAGTGGGTCTCAGGGGGCCCTGAGTTGGTCTCAGGTGCCCCCTGAGCTTTGTTTCAGGAAACCCCCGAGCTTGGTCTCAGTGGACCCCCAAAACTTAGTCTCAGAGGACTCCCAAGCTTGGTGTCAGTGGCCTGAGCTTGGTTTCAGTGGGCTCCACGAGCGTGGTCTCAGGGACACCTCGATCATCGGTATCAAGGGCTCCGGATTATCGAACATTGATATCGGAGGCACCTGAGCGTGGTCTCAGGGGCCCTGAGTGGGTCTCAGGCGCCTGAACAGATCCCGCCTGAGATTGGTCCCACAGGCCTTTTGATCTTGGTCTCACGGTCTTTCGGTCTTGGTCTCAGGGAGCCCCCGACCATGGTCTCAGGGCCCCCCAAGCTTGGTGTCAGGGGACCCCAAACTTAGTTGCAGGGGACCCCCGAGCTTGGTCTCAGAGGATCCCCAAACTTAGTCTCAGAGGACCCCCAAGCTTGGTCTTAGTGGCCTGAGCTTGATCTCAGTGGGCTCCACGAGCTTGGTCTCAGGGGGCCCTGAGTTGGTCTCAGGGACCCCGAGCTTGGTCTCTGGGGGCCCAAGCTTGGTCCCACGGACCTTTTCTTTTTGTCCCACCAGCCTTTCGATCTTGGTCTCACGGGCATTTCGATCTGGGTCTCAGGGGCCACGAGTGTGGGGTCAGGGGTCCCTCGAGCTTGGTCTCAGGGCCCCAAGCTTGGTCTCAGGGGCCCCAAGCCTGGTCTCAGGTGCCCCCCCGAGCTTTGTTTCAGGAAACCCCCGAACTTGGTCCCAGGGGACCCCAAGCTTGGTCTTAGTGGCCTGAGCTTGATCTCAGTGGGCTCCATGAGCTTGGTCTCAGGGGGCTCCACAAGTTTGTCCTCAGTGGCCTGAGCTTGGTCTCAGGGGGCTCCACAAGCTTGGTCTCAGGGTCCCTCGATCATCGGTGTCAAGGGCTCCGGATTATCGAACATTGATATCGGGGCACTTGAGCTTGGTCTCAGGGGCCCTGAGTTGGTCTCAGGGTTCTGAACTGGGTCCCAGGGGCCCAAATTGGGGCCTCTGGGATCTTAGTCTTAAGATATTAAGAAGGCCCGTGGGACCAATCTTAAGATTGGTCCCATGGGTCTTTTGATCTTGGTCTCACGGTCTTTCGGTCTTGGTCTCAGGGAGCCTCCGAGCTTGGTCTCAGGGCCCCCAAAGCTTGGTGTGAGGGGACCCCGAACTTAGTTGCAGGGAACCCTGAGTTTGGTCTCAGAGGACCCCCAAACTTAGTCTGAGAGGACCCCCAAGCTTGGTCTTAGTGGCCTGAGCTTGATCTCAGTGGGCTCCATGAGCTTGGTCTCAGGGGGCTCCACAAGCTTATCCTCAGTGGCCTGAGCTTGGTCTCAGGGGGCTCCACAAGCTTGGTCTCAGGGTCCCTCGATCATCGGTGTCAAGGGCTCCGGATTATCGAACATTGATATCGGGGGCCCCTGAGCTTGGTCTCAGGCGCCCCGATTTAGTCTCAGGAACCCGAGCTTGGTCTCAGGGGCCCCAAGATTGGTCCCACGGGCCTTTTGATCTTGGTCTCACGGCATTTCGTTTTTGGTATCAGGGGTTCCCTGAGCGTGGTCTCAGGGGCCCCGAGCTTGGTCTCAGGGGACCCCCGATCTTGGTCTCAGTGGCCTGAGCCTAGTCTCAGGGGACGCCATGGGCTTGGTCTCAGGGGCCCCATGACCGTTGGTATTGGGGGCTCCGAAATATTGAAAATTGATCCTGGGACCCCCCTGAACTTGGTCTCAGGGCGGCCTGAGCCTGGTCTCAAGGGACTTCCTGAACTTGGTATCAGGGCAGCCTGAGCTTGGTTTCAGGGGACCCCCCAGCTTGGTCTCAGGGGCTTCAAGCTCGGTGCCACGGGCCTTTTGATCTTGTTTCCACGGGTTTTTCGATCACGGTCTCACGGGCTTTTCGGTCTTGGTTTCAGGCGGCCTCCGAGCTTGGTCTCAAGGGCCCCCGAGCTTGGTCTCAGAGGACGCCCAAACTTTAGTCTCAGAGGATCCCAAGCTTAGTCTTAGTGGCCTGAGCTTGATCTCAGTGGGCTCCACAAGCTTGGTCTCAGGGGACCCCCGAGCTTGTCCTCAGTACCCTGAGCCTGGTCTCAGGGGGCTCCACAAGCTTGGTCTCAGGGTCCCTCGACCATCGGTATCAAGGGCTCCGGATTATCGAACATTGATATCGGGGGCCCCTGAGCTTGGTCTAGGGGCCCTGAGTTGGTCTCAGGGGCCCGAACATGGTCCCAGGGGCCCAAGATTGGTCCCACGGGCCTTTTGATCTTGGTCTCACGGGTCTTTCGATCTGGGTCTCATGGGCTCCCGAGCTTGGTCTCAGGGGCCCCAAGTTGTTCTAAAGGGTCCGAGCTTGGTCTTAGGGCCCCAAACTTGGTCCCACGATCCTTCCGATCTTGGTCTCACGGGCTTTTGGATCCTGGTCTGAGGGGGCCCCGAGCTTGGTCTCAGAGGATTCTCAAGCTTGGTCTCAGTGTGCCCCACGAGCATGGTCTCAGGGGCACCTCTATCATCGGTATCAAGGTCTCCGGATTATCGAACATTGGTCTCGGGGGCCCTGACCTTGGTCTCAGGGGTCCTGAGTTGGAGTCAGGGGCCCGAACTTGGTCCCAGGGGCCCCAAAATTGGTCCCACGGGCCTTTTGATCTTGGTCCCGTGGGTCTTTCGATCTTGGTCTCACGGGCCTTTTGGTCTTGGTCTCATGGGCTCCTGAGCTTGGTCTCAGGGCCCCTTCGAGCTTGGTCTCAGGGGCCCCTGAGCTTGGTTTCAGGGGCCCTGGTTGGTCTCAGGGGCCCGAGCTTGGTCTCAGGGCCCCAAACTTGGTCCCAGGGGCCTTTTGATCTTGGTCCCACGGGCCTTTCGATCCTGGTCTCACGGGCCAGGATCGAAAGGCCTGGCCCGCGAGCTTGGTCTCAGAGGATCCCCAAGCTTGGTCTCAGGGGCCTGAGCTTGGTCTCAGTGTGCTCCACGAGCATGGTCTCAGGGGCACCTCTATCATCGGTATCAAGGTCTCCGGATTATCGAACATTGATATCGGGAGCCCCTGAGCTTGGTCTCAGGGGCCCCGAGCTTGGTCTCAGGGGTTTCAATTTTGGTGCCCCGGGCACTTTTGATCTTGGTCCCACGGGCTTTTCGATCTTAGTCTCACGGCCTTTTGGTCTTGGTACCAGGGGTTCCCCGAGCTTGGTCTCAGAGCCCCCGAGTTTGGTCTCAGGGGGCTCCACGGGCCTGGTCTCAGGGGTTCCTGAACATCAAGACTAACTTCCGGATGTCGCTGAGACTGACTCTCGGAAGCAATCTGAGACTAACTTTTGGGTGCTCCCTGAGATCTGCTCTCGGGGTCCCTTATACAAAAATGGGGGCACAGCCTGAGGATAAGTCTCAAGGGCTCCCAGTATTGTCCCTGGGGGCCCCCTGAGACCAGCACTCTGTGCATCAAGTGAGACTATCTCTCGGACCCTCAGATTAATCTCGGGGCTACCTGGAAGTAAATATTTACTCCTGAGAGAGACGCCCGTGAGACTATGGGCCCCCTGAGACTGACACTCGTGGGAAGGGACCCCTGAGACCAAATCTCAGAAGTCCCCTAAAACTGACTCTCGGGTCCTCTTGAACGACTCTTGAAGTTCTCAGAGACTATCAGGGGACTCGCTGAAATAGACTTTCGCGGGTCCTGAGAACCATTCTCTGGGGCCTCTGGGACTAGCTCGGCCCCCACTGAGACCGACTCTCAGGGCCCACTGAGACTGACACTCGGGCCCCTGAGACCAACTCTCCGGGGCCCCCTGAAATCTACTTTCGGGGGTCTTGAGACCGACTCTCAGGGCGGGGGCCCTAAAGCCGACTCGAGACGCCCTGAGAGCGAATCTTCAGGGTCCCCTGAGACTGACTCTGGGGCACAGTGATCAGAGAATCATTTGCAGTGGCTCAAATTAGCCCAGGGGGGGGTCCGCAGACTCCTAGGACCCCCTTTGGCTATGCCACTGTATCCATACATTCGAGGACCCTCCGGGATTAACATTTGAAAGCCCTTGAAATCAATGCTTGCCCCCCCCTACCGAGACCAATACTACTAAGGCCCTTGATAGTAATGCACGTGGGCTCCTAAGGCCAAGCTCAGGGTCCCACTTAGATCAGGCTCGGGGACACCCTTAGGGTCATGCTCGCGCTTACCTCAGGAGTAACTCGACACCGATGTTCGGGGGCTCCCCAGACGTTCATGAAGTTAGCGACGGATTCGCATTCGGATTCAGCGACGGATTCGCCCGAAATGGCGTCTCCTGCGATTTCACTCAAATTCACACCATAGGCTCCCCGTGCCCTCAGCAACTCACCCCTAAAGTAATTTTCCGTCACATTCACCCGTTCACCCGCTAGAGGTGAAAAAGTGAAATTCACCCGAAACGGCGTCTCCTGCGATTTCGCTCAAATTCACACCATAGGCTCCCCTTGCCCTCAGCAACTCACGCCTAAAGTGATTTTTCGTCACATTCACCCATTCACTCGCTAGAGGTGAAAAATTGAAATTCAAGCGAACCGGCGTCTTCAGCGTCAGATTCAGCGACAGATTCGCCCGAAATGGCGTCTCCTGCGATTTCGCTCAAATTCACACCATAGGCTCCCCGTGCCCTCAGCAACTCACCCCTAAAGTGATTTTTCGTCACATTCACCCATTCACTCGCTAGAGGTGAAAAATTGAAATTCAAGCGAACCGGCGTCTTCAGCGTCAGATTCAGCGATGGATTCGCCCGAAATGGCGTCTCCTTTGATGTCGCTCAAATTCACACCATAGGCTTCCCGTGCCCTCAGAAACTCACCCCTAAATTGATTTTCCGTCACACTCAGCTGTGCCAGTGCCTTTTGGCTCGTTAGAAGCGGATTCCAGCCTGGGCTTCTGGCCTAATGAAAAACATTTGTTTTGAATTATTCCTTTAACCGTCCGTGCAATATTCTGGAACAAAAAATAGTCAGGATTCCTTGTTTTTGCCATTTGGGGAACGCGTGCGGGTGAACGGGTGAATGTGACGGAATATCACTTTAGCTGAGTTCCTGAGGGCACGGGGAGCGTATGGTGTGAATTTGAGCGAAATCGGAGGAGATGCCGTTTCGGGTGAATTTCACTTTTGACCTCTAGCCGGTGAACGGGTGAATGTGACGGAAAATCACTTTAGGGGAGTTGCTGAGGGCACGGGGAGCCAATGGTATGAATTTGAGCGAAATCGGAGGAGACGCCGTTTCGGGTGAATTTCGCTTTTTCACCTCTAGCGGGTGAACGGGTGAGTGTGACGGAAAATCACTTTACGGGTGAGTTCCTGAGGGCACGGGGAGCCTATGGTGTGAATTTGGGCGAAATCAAAGGAGACGCCGGTTCGCTTGAATTTTACTTTTTCACCTCTAGCGGGTGAACAGGTAAATGTGACGGAAAATCACTTTAGGGGTGAGTTGCTGAGGGCACGGGGAGCCTATGGTGTGAATTTGAGCGAAATCGGAGGAGACACCGGTTCGCTTGAATTTCACTTTTTTCACCTCTGGCGGGCGAACAGGTGAATGTGACGGAAAATCACTTTAGGGGTGAGTTGCTGAGGGCACGGGGAGCCTATGGTGTGAATTTGAGCGAAATCGGAGGAGACGCCACTTTGGGTGAATTTCACTTTTTCACCTCTAGCGGGTGAACGGTTGAGTGTGACGGAAAATCACTTTACGAGTGAGTTGCTGAGGACACGGAAAGCCTATGGTGTGAATTTGAGTGAAATCGCAGGAGACGCCATTTCGGGCGAATCCGTCGCTGAATCTGAATGCGAATCCGTCACTAACTTCATGGACGTGCTCTCCAGATAAATATTTGGAGCCCCTCGAGACTGATGCTCTGTACTCTGGAGCCCCTCGATACCGATGCTTGGGGGCCCCTGAAGCCTGGGGGCTTCTGAGACCAAACAAAACATTATGTGAGGCCAATGCGCGTGCCTCACTCGTGAGGCCATCGATATAGATAGTTGGGGGCACTCCGATATCAATATTGCCCCCCCTTGAGATCAATGTTCGGCACTCCAGTGCCATCGCTACCGATGCTCGGGGGACCAAGCTCGGGGCCCCTGAGACAAAGCCCGGGGAGAAGGACCCTGAAACCGAGTTCGGAGGATCCCTGACACCAAGTTCGGGGAACCCCTGAGATGAATCTCAGAGGGCCCCTGAGACCAGGCTCGGGAGCCCATGAGACCAAGACAAAAAGACCCATGAGACCAATACCAAAAGGCCCATGGGACCAGGATCAAAAGGCCCGTGGACCAAGTTTGGGGCCCCGAGGTCAAGCTCAGCCCCTGGGACCAGCTCGGAATCCCTGAGACCAAGCTCAGGGGCCCCCTGAGACCAAGGTCGAGGGGGGCCCTGAGACCAAGCTCGAGGGGGCCCTGAGACCAAGCTCTGGGCCCCCCTGAGACCAGGCTCGGGAGCCCATGAGACCAAGACCAAAAGGCCCGTGAGACCAAGATCGAAAGGCCCATTGGACCAAGATCAAAAGGCCCGTGGGACCAAGCTCGGGGCCCCTGAGACCAACTCAGGACCCCTGAGACCAAGGTCAGGGCCCCCGAGATCAATGTTCAATAATCCGGAGCCCTTGATATCGATGATCAAGGGCCCCTGAGACCATGCTCGTGGCGCACACTGAGACCAAGCCTGGGGGTCCTCTGAGACCAACCTCGGGGCCCCTGAGACCAAGATCGAAAGGATGGTGAGACCAAGATTGAAAGGTTCGTGGGACCAAGATCGAAAGGCTCGTGGGACCAAGATTAAAAGGCCCGTGGAACCAAGTTTGGGGCCCTGAGACCAAGCCAGGGCCCCTGAGAACACCTCAGGGCCCCTGAGACCAAGCTCAGGGGCTCCTGATATCAATGTTCGATAATCCGGAGACCTTGATACCGATGATCGAGGGACCCTGAGACCAAGCTTATGGAGGCCCCTGAGACCAAGCTCAGGCCACTGAGGACGAGCTTGTGGAGCCCCCTGAGACCAAGCTTGTGGAGCCCACTGAGATCAAGCTCAGGCCACTAAGACCAAGCTTGGGGGTCCCCTGGGACCAAGTTCGGGGGTTTCCTGAAACAAAGCTCGGGGGGCACCTGAGACCAAGCTTGGGGCCCCTGAGACCAAGCTCGAGGGACCCCTGTCCCCACGCTCGTGACCCCTGAGACCCAGATCGAAATGCCCGTGAGACCAAGATCGAAAGGCTGGTGGGACAAAGAAGAAAAGGTCCGTGGGACCAAACTGAGGAGTGAACATCCCTGCCTCAGGACCTTACTGAGGAGTGGACATCCCTGCCTCAGGATCAAACTGATGAGCGAACATCCCTGCCTCAGGACCTTACAGAGGAGTGAACATCCCTGCCTCAGGACCAAACTGAGGAGTGAACATTCCTACCTCAGGACCAAACTGAGGAGTGAACATCCCTGCCTCAGGACCTGACTGAGGAGTGAACATCTGCCTCAGGACCTTACTGAGAAGTGAACATCCCTGCCTCAGGACCAATCTGAGGAGTGAACATCCCTGCCTCAGGACCAAACTGAGGAGCGAACATCTCTGCCTCAGGACCAAACTGAGGAGTGAACATCCCTGCCTCAGGACCAAATTGAGGAGCGAACATCTCTGCCTCAGGACCAAACTGAGGAGTGAACATCCCTGCCTCAGGACCAAACTGAGGAGTGGACATCCCTGCCTCAGGACCAAACTGATGAGCGAACATCCCTGCCTCAGGACCTTACAGAGGAGTGAACATCTCTGCCTCAGGACCAAACTGAGAAGTCAACATCCCTGCCTCAGGACCAAACTGAGGAGTGAACAACCCTGCCTCAGGACCCAACTGAGGAGTGAACATCCCTGCCTCAGGACCTTACTGAGGAGTGAACATCCCTGCCTCAGGACCAAACTGATGAGCGAACATCCCTGCCTCAGGACCTTACAGAGGAGTGAACATCTCTGCCTCAGGACCAAACTGAGGAGTAAACATCCCTGCCTCAGGACCAAACTGATGAGCGAACATCCCTGCCTCAGGACCAAACTGAGGAGTGAACATCCCTGCCTCAGGACCTTACTGAGGAGTGGACATCTCTGCTTCAGGGCCTTACTGAGGAGTGAACATCCCTGCCTCAGGACCTTACTGAGGAGTGGACATCCCTGCCTCAGGACCAAACTGAGGAGTGAACATCCCTGCCTCAGGACCTTACTGAGGAGTGGACATCCCTGCCTCAGGACCTTACTGAGGAGTGAACATCCCTGCCTCAGGACCAAACTGAGGAGTGGACATCCCTGCCTCAGGACCAAACTGAGGAGTGGACATTCCTACCTCAGGACCAAACTGAGGAGTGAACATCCCTGCCTCAGGACCAAACTGAGGAGTGAACATCTCTGCCTCAGGACCAAACTGAAGAGTGAACACCCCTGCTTCAGGACCAAACTGAAGAGTGAATACCCCTGCTTCAAGACCATACTGTGGAAATCTCGATAGAGTTGGTGTATGACCGTTTTTAAATTCACGCTGAAGGATATATTTTTGAACTACAAGTTTTTGGAGTAATTACAACTTTTTAAATAAAATTAAAATGTTTGGAAACTTGCTCTTGTATTTTTTGGCTTATTTCACACATTTTGATAAGCAATTTGGTACCGGGCCGTGCACGTTTATTGTTACACACTACATTGCATTCATTACATTCACTCGACATAAAACAGAGCTGTAAATGATGACATTCGTATTCATTTGACACTATCAGACCTTCCAGTAGCACATATAGCAGATAGACATAATTTGCTCGGAGTTTGCTCGCCCACCACCACACGCCGAGAATGCACGACACCAACCTGGCCCACAGTACCAATCGAACCCAAAAGCACTCATCCTCAGCATTTGCATTGGATTCTCAGGCCAGACATAAATGACCGAACACTACAGGTCACCTGTTTTGCCGACTTGTGAGACCTAATGGGCCATACAAGCTTACGTAACGCCAGGAGAAGCCGGGGCTTGGAGACGCGCTTAAGAAGCCGAATGAGATGAAGACAAGCATGGGAAGTGCAGGGATGTGGCAGGATGTGAAGAAGGAAGAGCAGGGAGTGCGACAGAGTGCATCAGTGCCAGATATCTTCACCTGAGCAGTGTAAATCTTCTTGTTGTGGCTTAAGGCTTCGAAGGCAACTTCGATTCTGGGGCCTCCAGTCCAGCTCTGGATTTTCACTACATCGGAGAGTGCATGAAAGGAGAAGCGGAAGGCTGCGCTTGAAGGCACAGCTGAGGGACTCCTGCAACTGAGCTCAGATGACGCTTGCCTGAGTGCCGATACATTTGAGGAACTCTTCCGAAAACAATTCATCGTCATCAACATCTTTCGGCAGTGCTTCAAATACTGGCCGACCATCTGTTCCAAGACAGGAGGTCTCTGTGGGGTTAGCAGCTAACCTCCACAGCGGTTGAGCCGTTTCCAGATCTGTGAGCTACCTGCAGACACTCGATGGCTTCAATGAGAGCAGCAAGATTTTGGAACTGTCATGTTTCCTTTCGAGGACACTGAGTGGACGTCTCTCCCTTCAGCCTGACCATCCCGGAGAGGCTCTCAATGATGACTATGATGACTGATGTTGTGGCTCACTCTCATCAATGAATGAATGAATGAAGCTCCCCGTCTGACCCAAGCAGCTACACTTCTCCGTTCTTCTTGCAGGGGAGGAAACTTGCTGCGGGGGTTGCAATATCTTAACACAACAAAATATCTGAAGAAGACATTACTTCATCGGCAATAAGTATCATTGCCGGATGCTATAATTCCTGGACCGTTGCACCTAGCCACCTAGAAATGTCGCAGGTGTGTTCTGGGGTACCGATAACGCCGTGGACGAATTTTGAAGACCGCCGAAGACACGAGAGAGTAAAATCGACCATCCCGTGTGCTGAAATGTAGAATGCCCCAGCCGGGACTTACTAATCTGATTTCATTTGTTTGTTTCAGAGTGGCCTACCCTTTCAGCCGACCACAAGATAGACAGACACACTTAGAAGGGCAAAACAGATATTACTCACAATGACTGTAAGTACCTCTTTAATATGTGTTTGATATACGTGTTCTAGTCGTATGCACTGGGGTGATGGCACACAGTTGTAACCTACCTCAGAATCTGGAATTTTCAGGTTTTTCTAATTGTAAAGCTAATTTTCTTGTAGAAACCTTGAGCAAACCTTCTCAATTACTTGAAAATGAGTGAAATAGCATGTGCTGATGTTGGTGGTGGTGGGTGTTGGTGGGATGTTGGTGTACGTAAAATCTGCTGGTGGTGGGGGAGGAATCTGGTGGTTGGTGTGAAATCTAGTGTTGGTGGGGGATGAATCTGGTGGTTGGTGTGCAAACTGGTGTTGCTGGGGGAGGAATCTTGTGTTTGGTGTGAAATCTGGTGTTGGTGGGGGATGAATCTGGTGGTTTGTGTGAAATTTGGTGGTTGTGGGGGAGGAATCTTGTGGTTGGTGTGAAATCTGGTGGTGATGGGGAGGAATCTGGTGGTTTGTGTGAAATCTGGTGGTTGTGGGGGAGGAATCTGGCGGTTGGTGGGAAATCTGGTGGTGGTGAGGAGGAATCTGGTGGTTGGTGTGAAATCTGGTGTTGGTGGGGGATGAATCTGGTGGTTGGTGTGAAATCTGGTGGTGGTGGGGGAGGAATCTGGTGGTTGGTGTGAAATCTGGTGGTGGTGGGGCAGGAATCCGGTGGTTTGTGTGAAATCTGGTGGTGGTGGAGGAGGAATCTGGTGGTTGGTGTGAAATCTGGTGGTGGTGGGGAGGAATCTGGTGGTTTGTATGAAATCTGGTGTTGGAGGGAAGGAATCTGGTGGTTGGTGTGAAATCTGGTGGTGATGGGGAAGGAATCTGGTGGTTGGTGTGAAATCTGTTGGTGGTGGGGGAGGAATCTGGTGGTTGGGGTGAAATCTAGTGGTTGTGGGGGAGGAGGGTCAGCTGTTTCCGCGGTGCGAGGTTCTGTGGACTGCGGCAGGCGTTCTGCTGATGGAGCAGCGGCGCCTGGTGTGGATGGGACGATGCGTGGCGCGGGAGTGGCTGGCTCTGTCGGGAATTACATGGACGAACAACTTTATTGATTACTGCTGCGATTACCTATCTGATATATCTGATTCCTGCAGCATTGTGATGACGTCCACTAAGAGCCGTGGCTTTTCAGTCAACAATTACATAGCAACATCATGTGGCACTCGCAACGAGGGTTTTTAGCAAAAATATTATTTCTTGGATATCATGTTCATGTGAGATATTCGAAGTTCTTTTGTGTGAAATATCGGATTATGCGCTGGGTGAAAGCAGGAAAGACTTCGTTAGGCGTTTGAAGGTAGTTCGTTGGGAGCAGTGGCGGGCTGGAACCGGGAGAGCATTCCAGGCTTCCACTGCTTTGTAGGTGAATCGTTTTTTTGCTGTTTTGAGGCGCGGAGCTCTTTTTTCGGCTGTTTCTAGGAGGGTCGTGTTGGCTGATGTTTGTGTGTTTCGGGATGATATTACCCTTCTTCGTTTGATGAGTCGTTTCATGGTTATGGGTTCGTCAGCTTCTTTGAGAAATCGATGGATCGCTATGGAACCCTGGAGCTGGATAAGCTGGTCGATGTTGTTGAATAGCTGGTCGATTACTCGTTGAAAGCTCAGTGAGCATTAGTCAAAAAGTTTTGAAGGCGGAAGAGGAAGGGGGTAGAGACAAAAGAAACGGTTTCCCAAAACCTTTGATATTCACCAATATTCTTAAAATACTATGATGTTCACAATTTTAGTCTATCCCCCGCAAATCATCAGTCTAGGTTAACCACGTTTGTATACTATTTGCAAATATGCTGTTAGTGTTGTCTTTAATTAAACCTTAAGAGCATAGAACCAGGGTACTTTAACTACGGGTACAACCAAGTTTCCTACTAAATATAGTCCTCCCATGATGACGTCACCGCCCTTTCCTACTAAGTTCTAGGAGATTCTACTAAGTTTTTGGAAGGATCAGCTGGAACATACCAAGTTTGGGCGTATTTGGAAGCAATCTAGTATAAATCAAAATCAACTTGTTTTACCCATTTGACAGTAACCTTGATCTCAACGGCGAGCAGCGTATTTTACGTAAATCTAATGAAAAAATCATAACACTTCAAAGAATTTGTTGAAAGGGCATGCATTTATTTGATCAACTCAGGCCTACTTAATAGCCGAGAGAAATAAGTTTACCTTTGCTCAAGAGATCACCGGTGTTTATTGTCTTCTGCTGCAGGTGCCACCAACAGCCAATCAAAGGTCAGAAATCAACGGCCAATCAAAATCGAGATTAGTCTTACTGCAAACAGCTGTTAGTGCTGAACCTGTCCTTAGTTTGACACGCCTTGGAAAATTTGTAAAAATAATATTCTTCACTGGAGTTTTTGCAAAACGTCTGATGGTTTCACAAATAAAAATCTTTTAGCTTTCTGTTCAACCATATAAGTTTTGTTGATACAGTTCTAAAATAGGTTACTTAGAGCTTCGAAAAAGTGCAATCTCTCCAATGCCCTGCATAGTAACTGTTGTGCCTCTCCAGCCATGATGACGTAATGCTGCCAAACAACTTGAACGGGGTCTGCATAGAACTGTCTAAACATTTTACTATGGCCAATATACAAGAGGAAATAAAAACACTTCACAGAACTGCAGTAAAAGCGATGCGCATTGGGCCGCTGAGTGCGGTGACGGCGCCGCCCGGGAGCCGGCCGCGCAGTGCCAGCCGATGTCCAAAACGCCCAGCGGGTCATTTTTGTCCGATGTCATATCTCAGAATCTAAAAGTGGTATTGATTTAAAACTTTCGGAACATCTTATTGGGCCTAGGAAAACATTTTTTCGCCGATTTGAAAGCTGGAAGTAGGTGCGGGCGTTAATGGGTTAACATTGAGGTGGGCGATTGTCAAACTTCGGGTGCTTCGGCTGCAACCTTGTTCTTTAGAGGTTTCGTTTCGATTAAGCTTCGTTAGGAATCTTTTCCGGACTGATTTTGGTCGAGGTGTTGGTCGATGTCTTACAATTATCGGTATGTTTCGTTGTTTCGGTGTCTTCGATATTCTCTTCGGGAATTCCTGGAGTGATCGTTTTGCACTGTACGGCGACGCCGTTATTATAGGTTCAGGCTGGTCACAGTGGCGTAAGATCGGTACGATCGTGGGAATTCGTTTAGGGGTCGTAAGAGTTCGAGGTCGATATTCTGATTTGAGACGGTTTTGGTATTCGTTTGTGGGTCGATGATCCGTTATGACTGTGATGTATTTTTCGTTTGGCTTAATTTCCAGTCGCTTTAATTCATCTAAGGTGTATGTGATGAATGCGCGACACATTTTGTACACAATTTGGACAATATTGATATTTCTGTTGATCCTCAATCTGGGATAGCTCTATAGGAGGATCACTCTTCAGGATGCCACGCGTTTTTTCCATAGGCTAATTCCGGTGTTCATCAAAAGTTAAGATTCACACAAGTAGAAGATCTCTCGTAACAACGTCATGTTTTTTTTGCGAAAACTTCAGTCGGGCTTGTGCGACGTAAGTGATGAAAGAAGGCAAAACTGACGCAATAGAGTCATGGAATAGAGATACCTGGAATGGAGACCTGAATGCAAACCCACCCCGCTTTTGGGTGCCAATCTAGGACATGGAAAAATCCTTCGGTAAGTAAAGCTCGGTAAGGACTAATGTAAAGTCTATGGGAGATGTGGTAGCCGATGACTTTGACGCGTCATAACTTATAAACCGTGGCTTGCGCAGGAAAACGATCATGCATTTCGGCAAGCCCAATCTGTGCTGCGTCCGCTAAAATACATTTTAGGCAGGAAATATCTAAAATCTCAGAGCAAAGCGCAGGAGAAATCAGAATCTAATACTGCAGCTCAGCTTGTATTATTACATGTTTTAAGCACGCGCGGCCCAGTACCGCAATAGCGCAGTGTGTTAAGCGCTCGGCTAGTAAGCCAGAGGTAGCAGGTTCGGATCCCGCGCGTGGCACTTTTCATCTTCATAATGGTAATTTCGTCGCTCAATAGCGCAGTTGGCAGCATGCTTGTCTAGCAATCCTAGGCTGGGGGATCCAGTTGCGCGTAGCTTCCGTCCGCGCTCTCCCTACGCCCGCGCTGATTTGGGCGCAAGTTTGCGCGTAAGCGATTTGGAGGGATGTTCGGGAGAGACCGATCGCGCGGAGCTCCGCGGCGGCGTAAGTTAGCGCGGTGCATCGGGGGTAATCCGAGGCGGTGGTGAATAGTGCTGGCGACCTTAGTAAATGGACACTAAGAGTCATCATCATCATCATGTTTGGGGTTTTGGGGCGCACCGACAGCCCAGGTCATATGGCGCCCATAACAATTTAAGGGTCAGATATTTCTAGAAAAAAACTTCACAATCCCTTCAAGGAGATCAAACCAGTAAAATATACATACGCGTTTACTCGCTGGATACAGAAAATCGGGAAGAAGGCTGCAGTCTGTCACGGAAATGAAACAACCAAGTCACTGCTATATAAGGTCACTTCACTGAAAAGAAACACACTAGGTAAACGTCACTATGTAGGAGAGTATATCACCTTGAAGTTAATTCTCCTGAGATACTCTTCTAGGTCTGAACATCTGACAGAAGGAGATTCCCCGAGAAGTGACTGCAGCGACGGCGAGCCGGGCAGATGGCGCCTCCTCTCCAGCTCAAAGTCACGGCACTCGACCAGGACGTGCCTCACCGTCAGTCTTTCGCCGCAGCGTGGACATTCCGGTGGGCGGTCGCCAGTCAGGAGGTAGGAGTGAGTGGCGTAGGTGTGCCCCATTCTAAGTCTCGATATAAGTACTTCGTGTTTTCTGCTGTTGGCATTGCTAGATAACCAGGGTCCTATCTGGGGCTTCAGTTCCCTTAGCTTGCCACCTTTGGTGTCAGCGTCCCATCGCTGCTGCCAGGTTTCGAAAAGGTACTTTCTTACATATGGGAATAAATCAAAGTATGGAACACGAATTCCGGGAGGAGGATCACTGCTTGCTGCTTCTTTAGCTGCTCTGTCTGCTAGCTCATTTCCTCTGATGCCGCAGTGACTAGGCACCCAGGCTAGAGTCACGGATTGACCTCGGCTCGCAGCCTGGTGTATTTTGTGTCTGATAAGAGGTAAAATATATGAGTTCGATGGGTTGTGGTTAGACAGTTGAAGTGATTGTAGTGACGAGAGTGAGTCGCTAAAAATCACCAACCGGTCCCTTCTTGACCGTAAAGCCTGACCTAGGCAGCGAAAAATCGCGTATAGTTCCGCTGTAAAAACCGAAGCTACTGGTGGCAGGGCATAGCGACGTTCAATCCCATTTCCAACAAATGCGCATCCGGTACCGTCAACACACTTTGATCCATCGGTATAGAAAGACGCGTGGTTTCGGTACATGTCGGAGCAGTGCTGCAAGAAAACCTGCCGCGTTGCCTCCGGCGAGAGGCCTTTGGTCAGACCCAGTAGATGGGTGTCTATTGCGACCTTGGTAGTCCGCCACGGTTCGGTCACTGGCGGCTGCACGGCCTCGACACTCTCTGGGTTTATGTTCGCCTCGTCCAGCCATGCACGAATTCTGATTCCAGGGTGTCTAGAAGATGAGCGGGAATCATTATTTATTCGCATTAGGCGACTATCGTCATAAAACGTTTTGTACGTAGGGTGATCAGGATCCTGTTTTAGTTTCAACACGTAGCGCAATGAAACATATTTCCGGCGCAAGTCCAGCGGCATTTCATTCATATCTGTAAGAAGGCTTGAAACAGGTGAAGTGCGGAATGCCCCACTTATGATTCTGAGAGCCTGGTTTTGGACTACGTCCAATATTCGCTTCGATGTTCCGGTTGCAGCATCATACACCACACTGCCATATTCTAGTTTGGATCTAATCAAGGATCGGTACAGCATTAAGAGGGTTTTCCTATCGGAGCCATATGTCATGCGGGTTAGAACTTTGAGAATGTTTAGGCAGCTAAAACATCTTTCCCTTAGCTCCCTGAAGTGTGGAACATATGTAAGTTTGCGGTCGAGTATCAGACCAAGGAAGCGGGTCTGGTCTACTACCCTTATCTCCTGGCCACCCATTTCCAGAACAGGATTTTCACATGCTCTCCGTCGGCTGCAGAAATGCATACATTTAGTTTTAGTTGTCGAGAAGGATAATCCATTTTTATCGCTCCATCGCTGCAGCCGGTCAAGGCAAAGCTGCAGCTGTCTTTGCGCCGTGCAAGTGGAGGATGTTGTGACCCATATAGCAAAGTCATCCACAAATATAGCACGGGAGATATTGGCCGGTAGAGTATCACCTATGTCGTTTATCATAACGGCAAACAATGCTACTGACAAAACGCTCCCCTGTGCCGTGCCGTTTTCTTGTGTGTGCTGCTTTGACAGAAGATGCTGAATACGAAATCTGAACCGCCTGTTCCTCAGAAAGTTGTGCAGGAACCAGCCCATGTGGCCTCGCACTCCCATGCCAAAGAGTTTTTTCAGAATCCCATGCCTCCACGTTAAATCATACGCGCGCTCCACGTCAAAAAATACTGCGATTGTGTGTTGTTTGTTGGTAAAACCTTCCCTAACGGCTGCGTCGAGTCTGATAAGGTGATCGAGCGTGCTTCTGCCTCGGCGAAAACCGCACTGTGCACTAGACAAAAGGCAATTGGTTTCCAGAAACCACATGAGGCGTACGCCAATCATTCTTTCAAACAGCTTGCAGACACTTGATGTTAGCGAGATGGGGCGATAATCATCAGGCGAGTCTCCCGGTCTCCCAGGTTTCTGGATAGGTACAATGATCGATTCACGCCACTGTTCCGGAAAGTCATTTCTTTTCCAAATATCATTGAAAATGTCAAGCAGTGAAGAGAGTGAGTGTTCGGGGAGGTGTATAATCATTTCGTTTGTTATTCGATCACTGCCAGGGGACACTCTCTTGAGGGTCTTTAGAGCCGCTTCCATCTCTTCCATGGAGAAAGGAGAGTTGTACGACGCTGAATTGTCATTACCGAAGTTGATCTGCCTGAGCTCCTCAATTTGTCTGTGTCTTAAAAAATTTGGGTTTTGCGAAGAATTGCTGCATCGATCTTTAAATGCCTCAGCCATGAGGTCAGCTACACACTGCGGGTCGGTGATTTTCTCGCCATTCGAAGTGAGGACTGGTGTGGGTGCAGACCGCCGTTTACCCTGAATGCACTGAACACGGTTCCAGACCTGTGTAGATGGGGTGAAACGGTTTATTGTGTTTATGTATGCCACCCACCACCTCTTTTTGGAGTTAAGGACGGTACGACGAGCCAGTGCTCTCGCGCGCCTAAATACCATTATGTTGTGCGTTGTTGTGTGTTTTTTAAGAACCCTAAAAGCCCGTTTCTTATTTAAAATCGCTTGCCGGCACTCACGATTCCACCAAGGAACAGGAATCCGTTTAGGTTTAACGGAGGACTTCGGGATAAACTGGTTCGCAGCTAAGATGATCATATCATTAAACCGTTTCACTGCTTCCGTTGCCGAAGTCTCCGCAGGGACGTTTAAGGGGCCGCACGCGCCCCGGAAACCCTCCCAGTCGGCCCTCCGGAGGTTCCACCGGGATGGCAGGATCAGCGGCGCCGCCGACCGGGTTGAGCCGATAACAATGGGAAAATGGTCACTCCCATGAAGGTCGTCAAGAGTGCGCCAGCTGAGCTGGGGTAGAAGAGACGGAGAGCAGACTGAAAGGTCTATAGCAGAGACCGAGCCAGAGGGCATAGAAAAGTGAGTAGGGCGACCAGTGTTCAGAAGGCAGAGGGAATTTAGGTGAAGGAAGCGTTCCACCGTTCGACCACGGGGGTCTGCACGGTCTGACGGCGATCCCCACGCTGGGTTGTGAGCATTAAAATCGCCTAGTAAGACGAAAGGGGTTGGGAGTTGGTCTGTAAGATTATTAAGGCCCGGCAAATCAATGCTGCCGCCAGGAGGAAGGTATATAGAACATACTGTAATTTTGGCAAAGCTTAAGTCCACTCGCACGGCTACTGCTTGCAGGACCGTGTGCAAGCGAACAGGGAAGCATGGAATGGAGTGGTGGACTGCCACCATTACGCCGCCGTACGCAATGGTGGAACTGAAAACGTCTTTCCTAAAAGTCTGAAAGTGACGCAATTTAAGGCTGGTTCCAGGGGATAATTTGGTCTCCTGCAGACAAAGAATCCTTGGATCATAGTCAAATAAAACGCTCTGCAGATCAGAGAAGTTAGCGCGTAGACCTCGGCAATTCCATTGGATTATGGATGTCATTTAGATAAGAAGAAACGGGCTTAATGACAGAAAGACTAGATCTAACCCTTCCACGGGGGCCCAGAGCCCCCGTAGGGATTCCTTGCTGGTACCGCACCAGAGCCACCGAGCCGACTCCGGGCGGGACCGCGGCATCTACTGCCTTCCACTGAGTTTCCGCGTGCCCGCGAAGCCTGCTGGGGAAGGTCGGGAGGGCTCCCAGCCGGGCGTTTCACCGGCGACCTTCCCCGCGTCACTGCCTCAAAGTTCCTCCGCACTGAGGCCACCGAGGTTGAAGAAGATGTTGGAGGAGCGGTCACGGTGGTTTTGACCGATGGTGCCGTGACCTGCGATATATGTTGCGGCGGAGGTGGGGTTTGAGACCTATGTTCATCGGGGGCCACAATAGGTGACCGTTGACGGTGTCGTGCAGAGGTTTGCTTCCCCTTAGGACCCACGACGGTCCAGCCTCCCGGCTCCTCGGGGTCCCGAGGAGCAGGGGCAAGTACCCGCCTACTTCCAGCGCTATCCACCGGCGTAGGGGGCGGGGCCTCAGGGGCGAGGGAAGTCTCGCCCCCGAGCGCTTCCCCACCAACAGATGTCGAGGGTGGGGGTGGTGGAGGTTGGGAGGGTTTCGCCACCGGCGCAGACACCGGGGTGGCAGGCCGGTGCGACAGCACCAGGCCCATGCTCCCTGCCAGGCGGATGAAATCCGCCACAGTCAGGGAGCGGAGAAACTCTTCAGGAGTCACCCTGGGAGGAGCAGGCGCCCCCGCTGCCACCATCTGAGCATACGACCTCCGGGGGTGGGAGGCCTCGTATGCATCACGAGCCTCCCGAAAGCTTAGTCGACCCTTCACTTTCATGCTCATAATTTCGCGCTCTTTCATGAGTGTCGGACATTTTCGGTCGAACACTGTGTGGGGGGTCTGGCCCTCCCCACAGTTAACACAGAAGTGGGTAGACGACGTGCAGTCTGCTGCCACGTGGTCTGATGCTCCGCACTGGCCGCAGGTTCGTATTCCTCTACATGATGAGGTCGTGTGTCCGTATCGATGACAAGTGAAGCAACGCATTGGGTTAGGAATGTAGGCTCTCACGTTCACCTTCGTGTATCCAATATATATGTTCTGGGGTAAGTCTAAACCATCAAAAGTTAATATAACTGTGTCTGTTTCTTTCTCCTCTCCTCCACGCTTCGTCCTCACTCTCCTCGCTCCCACTACGCCAAACTCTTCCAAACCATCTAGAATTTCATCGTCAGTAACACCTCTTAGTTCAAAACACCTAATCACACCCCTGCAGAAGTTTTTGGTCCTGTGGGTCTCGACAGTCACTTTTGTTTTGGTCAGTCTGCGTACACCATTTTCCCTACGTGTGTAGCTTAGCTCACTAACGTTTAGTGCCCTTGCTGCTTCTCTGCTTTCCACAAATTCCAGTTCCCAGCTCCCGTCTTTCAGGCAGTCGCATCTCAGTATTTTCCCAAGGCGATCGCATGCTTCTTTTCTTTGAAAAGGTGAGAGGCTGGATAGCGAGCCATGAACACCTCGCACTATCAGCACCCGTGGGTTAGATGGTTTCGTGTTGTCATTTCGAGGCTCTGACCGCGACGGGTGTTGAAGCCCATCCCCTGGTGGGGGCGTGGGTGGCCAGCGATGGGTTGGTTAACAACGGGATCAGCAGGAGGAGGGTCGTTTGGTTCGGAGGAGTTTTGAGTATCCATGGAAAAGTGATTTATTTCGACCAGCCACGTGCGCCCCCCTTCCAACGAGGGTGCTACGAGGCGAGACGACGCACGGGCTGGCTATACGGGGGGAGACGCCGCCGTTACAGAGGGGGAGAGAGACTCACCAAACCCCCACTGCCCCGACGACGGTCCCCCCTTGCACCTAGCCTGGACGACCCCGGGCGGGGCGCGGACACCCCTCCCTCCCCGGGTGAAGTCGGGACCTCACCCAAGGAGGGAGGGGCAGCCGCGCCCCACCAAAGGCCGACAGACTTTTACAATGCTGCTACTCTTGTCGATGCCTTCAAGAGTTCCCCGCCCTTGCGGAAATCCAGACCAAAGTAGAGTGTTGCTAGAGGCACACGAACCATAACAGCGCCTACCTCAGCTCAGCCACCAGGACTCCTTCATCCCGGGGTACGGGTCGGTGCGCAGCTCACCTTAAAAAGACAGGCGCCCCCACACGGCCTCATCGGAGCAGGCGACTACCACCTGCTCGTCACAACTGATTCCCGGCTGGTCCGAGAGAAGCGAGCCCCCGGCCTGCAGGGCCGGCGATTAGAGGGATCCAATCGTCAGTCACACGAGCCGGAGGCCCACATACACCCAGACCATCCAGGAATCATAGGCACGTGAGGGGACGTCCATGACACTGGGAAAAAGTGGGTAACTGGGAAGTTATGGGTTGGAAAAGGAAGAGGGTCGGTCTGCGCTGTCCAGCCCAGCCGCGCGCCACACGCGACCGAGATGTCCACACTCAAGACGAGCAAGAGTGCACACATCCCCGCCACCCACGGAGACACGCCGGGCCAGACATCGCAGACAGTGGATAGGAGGGGTATTTAGGAGTGGACAGAAAGGATACGGGTGGAAAGGCATGGATACACAAGGAAATAAGGAAAGAAGAGGAAAAGGAACAAGGAGTTGGTGGGATTTGAATTTAGGAAGGCCAGGAAAGGATGAGGATGGCAGTTTCGATTTGGCCTCTCGCCCGAAGGCGGGGGCGAAACCCATCCTGCCAACTGGGGTCGCGGGTGTCGTCACATCCCGTACCCAATTATCCATGTGCCGGACCAGTCAGCAGGTGCCAACAAGTCCGGCAGATGAAAATTGGTCCCCTGCGGGGGACACTAAGAGTGAAATTCCCATAGAATACAGTGCTTTTTTGGCCGTAGTAAACTCACGTCATAGGTTACAGCCTGATAACTGCTGTACGGTGTCGGATTTCCTGGCCAACTGTGGGGGAGGGGATGAGAGGAAGACACGGCCCCGCGCTGGGCGGTGCGGTGATGATAAAAGTGCTCGGTTCGGATAAAGGGAAAAGCTTTCACCGTAAACGACAATTTATAAGTGGGATTTCCAAATAAATGAAGCATACATGAGAAAATGATATAATTTGGCTTACTCCGAATGCTTTTCTATTATAAGCCTGCCATAAATTGACTTCTATTACTTTTGTCTCGTTGTACTATGGTGCCATTGGATTAGTCGGAGCACTGGGGGAGAGATGAGCCGGGCAGGCCCCAGGAAGCCTGGTGCGGCGAGCGCATTTAGTGCATTTCCTGCATTCTGCCTATGAATTGGACCCCATTTTTCTTATCTTTCTGCCTTTGAAACAGCACCATATATTAAAAAATCCTCACGCCCACAGTTCTCAGGGTGAACTGGGTTATCGCTGGCGTTCCATGTCAGCCACGACGAGACCGCTCGGGGACGGTGAGTGGTACGAAACGTGAGATACGTCCTGGGGCGAACAACAATGTTTATTGGAGGGCAGTTAGCATTACGGCTGGTGATCCACTACCACAGCTGCAGTGATCTACGTTTCTCTTCGCCTGTGTCTCTTCTGACGATTTCCCAATGAGATGTTGGGAGTTTGTGGGCCTCGATTTTTATTAAAAATACATGTTTTGTCGAACGCAAATCATGTAACTTGGCTTCACTGACATTTCCAATATATTTTTATTACTTTAAAAGAATCATACAGGCTTCCTCTCTGTCTTCCGCGCTGTTGAGAAGACGCGGAAAGTTAGCGCGTAAGACGGCGAGTTGCGACACTACTTCCCCACAACTTAGCTGCGCGCCGATGGATCCCTCGAAAAGCCGCTGCGCGCTAACTTACGCCCCCGCGCAGCTGTGCGCTGTCTACCGCGCGTCCGGATCCCCCCAGCCCTAGTGTTCCGGGTTCGAATCCGGGCTGACGCTGATTTTGCATTCATATTTTATGGCTATTATGCCATTATTTAGGTTTATATTGGATAAATAATACCTCATTAGTAGCTGTTTCCTCTCGGTTGAAGTAAGGCACGCGCAAAGACCCGTTTTTTGTTGAATATTTTACTGCCGTCTATATTTTAATGTTCTTGGCTATTTACCCAATTCTTTTTAATGAGCCCCACAAAAGCATCCCAGAAATCAACGAGGATTCCGTTCCAGGTATCTTTATTCCATGGTAGAGTCAAGTAAAATCAGTAGCAATGAAACAGGCGAGGGTGTCGTTACCTTTCGGTGGAGCTGATGTGGATGAAGTTTTGGCTTGGCGAAAAATGTTCTTCCTATATGGCTTGAAACACAATCCTAAACCTGAAAATATGTGAATCAGTCCCTACCTACAAGATTACAGAAGACATTTGACACTTTGTTCACACCGGATACGCACTATTTCAACAAATTAATAGCAAGACCATTATTGGTACAGTCTTTACCGTTGGAGCTGGATCTAAGACGCGCGATTCCTAGGCGGTGTATGATGTCCTTCGCCCGGGTGGGGGTCTTTTTAGTCCCTCCCTCGGGTTTTTCCGAAGTGACCAAAAAAAAAAAAAAACGGCGGCGCGCAGCGCCGCCAAACTTTATTTCCCTGTTCTTTCATCATTTTACATCTTTCCTGAAAATTTTAGTTCAAGGTTATATCAGGTCAGGTCACCAGGCCAGGTGAAGTGACCTCACCTAAAAATGCTTAGGAATGCATAACTAAAAGGAGGGTGAAGATCAAGTTGAAACTCATGCCACATATTGGGCCCACCAGGAGCTACAACATATGTTCCTGGCTTTTTGATAGTCGCGACCTAAAGTCATGTGCAGAGCATGACCTCCCCATTGAAAATACATGGGAAAATCATGAAATGAGCTTTTCTCAGTAAGTATGGATGGAATCAACTTTAAAAATCGGTTAAAACTTTCTCTTAGCCCATTTCTGAAGTTGATACAAAAAATTGACTTGTGACCTTTGAAAGGTCACCTTAGGTCAAATAAACATTTTTGGTGTTTTACTTTACTCTATAAATTTTGAATAAAAAATATATAACTTGTATTTTGTCACCAAAGTGTTTGTAAGATCACTGCAAGTCAAATGATATACATCATGACTATACCAGGTCAAGTTGGGTCAAACCGTTCACCTGGGTCAGGTCAAATTTTAAATTTGGCCTGGCATAACAATATCATATATCATTCGATTCGTATTGACGAGAGGATTGCAATGGTGCATCAATGGTGCGCTTTAAGGGGTTATTTGCAGAGTGGAATGTGATTTGTGGTTTTATTTTTTGTGATTTGATTTAACCTGTGTATTTTACTCCTTTAATGTGCTTGACGTGCAACCATGAAAAACCTTGAATGATCGGGGATGATTGCGAATAAACTGATTCTGATTCTGATTCAACTATGGCTGCATCCTACTTTGTTTGGAAGTTATTAGCGAAAAAGGAAGCATCCTTATGCATGGGTGGCCGTGGACATTCCCAAAAACATTCCCAATATTCAGTGACCTGCAGCTCCCTAAGCTTTGACCCGAAAATCATTCCCACTATAATGAAAGAGCAACTCAAGAGTTTTCGAATGGTGTTAAAAATGTTTCCAGCTATCTTAGTTTCGGAGATATATGAGGTTTTCTTAGTACGCCTCATACTGGTGATTTTGACCTATTTTGACCTCTGGTGACCTTGATATTGAGCTGACGAGAAAAATGATCTAAGTATTGTCGATATAATTTTTGAAGAGCTTTCGATTGACGTTTTGCGCTTTTTTCTTGTTCTTAGTTTTCAAGATCGTGGTTTTTTTAGCCCCCCTCCCCCTCCACCAGGGCGAAGGTGGCTCGTACCCGCCACCGGGGCAAGGGATATGAGTGTCCCATACTGGATAAAAGTATTTGATTGATAATGATTGTATTCTTGTAATGAATAAAATCTTTGATTCCTTGGAAGTATTCTGATCAATAATAAACGTGAATATTAGAGTTCTCACAGACAGGCTGAATAATTTTAATCAACGGTGTTTTCTTCTTCCTGTTAGGTTAGGTATAGGCGAAGATGATGAGGCCATGGTCATAACGTCACTTTTTTTGCTCCAGTTACGGCAGACGTTTCTGCGCAGTTTTCTTCGATGCGCCGGTTTGTCCGCACCTATTTCAGTGACGATCGTTAAAAAATAATTCGAGTTGATTCGATATTAAAATGTACTGACCGTGGAAGCTGCTGTTCTGATGGTCTTCAGGTTTTCATGCCGCGTAGATGCCTCCCTTATTTTCGTGTTGGAAGTCGCAATATGCACACAAAACTTAATTCACTGTTTAAATACGATAAATGTCTGAGCCTCGTCGACACGTCCCTTGAGCTGGCCATCAGCTGGTCAGTGTTAGGTGTCAGTTCACTGGTGCAGTTCCGCAAAGTTTTATTATTTCCGACGGAAATTTTATTTTATATAATATACGAGCCCAGCCGGGCGTGGCAAGCGCATCGAGACTAGTCAGGTGTAAGCTAGATAGCTCTAGTGTTAGCAATCAACATATATGATGACCCCTGAACGGTTTTTTTCCACTGAGTAAATCGAACTGTTAGGCGCGCTATGTAGCCCTGGTAGCTGAAACGCCCTAAAACCCACAACACACACGCACACACACACACACACACACACACACACACACACACACACACACACACACACACACACACACACACACACACACACACACACACACACACACACACACACACACACACACACACACACACACACACACACACACACACACACACACACACACACACACACACACACACACACACACACACACACACACACACACACACACACACACACACACACACACACACACACACACACACACACACACACACACACACACACACACACACACACACACACACACACACACACACACACACACACACACACACACACACACACACACACACACACACACACACACACACACACACACACACACACACGCACGCACGCACGCGCACGCACGCACGCACGCACGCACCTATCTGTTACATGATCATTACGATCAGTTTGTGTTTATATGAGATTAATGGTAGTTCCTGAATTGGTTGACAAAGTGGTAGGAATATGGGACTGGGACAATGTGCTATTGTCATTGTGTGATGAGGCACTATTATTGTGGCCAGAGGGCATGCTGAAACAGACTAAAATCGACCAACTGCTTTCAAATCTGTGCCTTTAGAGGACACCTTACTGGATTGATGGTGCGGACATTTGTTGCTGTATGAGAAGGCAATCTGTGTCTTGAGAGGACACCTTGCTGGATTGATGGTGCGGACATTTGTTGCTGTATGAGAAGGCAATCTGTGTCTTGAGAGGACACCTTACTTGATTGATGGTGCGGACATTTGTTGCTGTATGAGAAGGCAATCTGTGCCTTTAGAGGATACCTTACTGGATTGATGGTGCGGACATTTGTTGCTGTATGAGAAGGCAATCTGTGTCTTGAGAGGACACCTTACTTGATTGATGGTGCGGACATTTGTTGCTGTATGAGAAGGCAATGTGTGTCTTGAGAGGACACCTTACTGGATTGATGGTGCGGACATTTGTTGCTGTATGAGAAGGCAATCTGTGTCTTGAGAGGACACCTTGCTGGATTGATGGTGCGGACATTTGTTGCTGTATGAGAAGGCAATCTGTGTCTTGAGAGGACACCTTACTGGATTGATGGTGCGGACATTTGTTGCTGTACGAGAAGGCAATCTGTGTCTTGAGAGGACACCTTACTGGATTGATGGTGCGGACATTTGTTGCTGTATGAGAAAAAAATCTGTGCATTTAGAGGACACCTTGCTGGATTGATGGTGCGGTCATTTGTTGCTGTATGAGAAGGCAATCTGTGTCTTGAGAGGACGCCATACTTGATTGATGGTGCGGACATTTGTTGCTGTATGAGAAGGCAGTCTGTGTCTTGAGAGGACACCTGACGGGGTTGATGGTGCGGACATTTGTTGCTGTATGAGAAGGCAGTCTGTGTCTTGAGAGGACACCTGACGGGGTTGATGGTGCGGACATTTGTTGCTGTATGAGAAGGAAATCTGTGTCTTGAGAGGACACCTTGCTGGATTGATGGTGCGGACATTTGTTGCTGTATGAGAAGGCAATCTGTGCCTTTAGAGGACACCTTACTGGATTGATGGTGCGGACATTTATTGCTGTATGAGAAGGCAATCTGTGTCTTGAGAGGACACCTTACTGGATTGATGGTGCGGACATTTGTTGCTGTATGAGAAGGCAATCTGTGTCTTGAGAGGACACCTTGCTGGATTGATGGTGCGGACATTTGTTGCTGTATGAGAAGGCAATCTGTGCATTTAGAGGACACCTTACTGGATTGATGGTGCGGACATTTGTTGCTGTATGAGAAGGCAATCTGTGTCTTGAGAGGACACCTTGCTGGATTGATGGTGCGGACATTTGTTGCTGTATGAGAAGGCAATCTGTGTCTTGAGAGGACACCTTGCTGGATTGATGGTGCGGACATTTGTTGCTGTATGAGAAGGCAATCTGTGCCTTTAGAGGACACCTTACTGGATTGATGGTGCAGACATTTGTTGCTGTATGCAAGGCAATCTGTGTCTTGAGAGGACACCTTGCTGGATTGATGGTGCGGACATTTGTTGCTGTATGAATAGACAATCTGTGTCTTGAGAGGACACCTTACTTGATTGATGGTGCGGACATTTTTTGCTGTATGAGAAGGCAATCTGTGTCTTGAGAGGACACCTTACTGGATTGATGGTGCGGACATTTGTTGCTGTACGAGAAGGCAATCTGTGTCTTGAGAGGACACCTTACTGGATTGATGGTGCGGACATTTCTTGCTGTATGAGAAAGCAATCTGTGCCTTTAGAGGACACATTGCTGGATTGATGGTGCGGACATTTGTTGCTGTATGAGAAGGCAATCTGTGTCTTGAGAGGACACCTTATTTGATTGATGGTGCGGACATTTGTTGCTGTATGAGAAGGCAATCTGTGTCTTGAGAGGACACCTTGCTGGATTGATGGTGCGGACATTTGTTGCTGTATGAGAAGGCAATCTGTGCATTTAGAGGACACCTTACTGGATTGATGGTGCGGACATTTGTTGCTGTATGAGAAGGCAATCTGTGTCTTGAGAGGACACCTTGCTGGATTGATGGTGCGGACATTTGTTGCTGTATGAGAAGGCAATCTGTGTCTTGGGAGGACACCTTACTTGATTGATGGTGCGGACATTTGTTGCTGTATGAGAAGGCAATCTGTGTCTTGAGAGGACACCTTACTGGATTGATGGTGCGGACCTTTGTTGCTGTATGAGAAGGCAATCTGTGTCTTTAGAGGACGCCTTACTTGATTGATGGTGCGGACATTTGTTGCTGTATGAGAAGGCAGTCTGTGTCTTGAGAGGACACTTGACGGGGTTGATGGTGCGGACATTTGTTGCTGTATGAGAAGGAAATCTGTGTCTTGAGAGGACACCTTACTGGATTGATGGTGCGGACATTTGTTGCTGTATGAGAAGGCAATCTGTGCCTTTAGAGGACACCTTACTGGATTGATGGTGCGGACATTTATTGCTGTATGAGAAGGCAATCTGTGTCTTGAGGACACCTTACTGGATTGATGGTGCGGACATTTGTTGCTGTATGAGGAGGCAATCTGTGTCTTGAGAGGACACCTTACTGGATTGATGGTGCGGACATTTGTTGCTGTATGAGAAGGCAATCTGTGTCTTGAGAGGACACCTTGCTGGATTGATGGTGCGGACATTTGTTGCTGTATGAATAGACAATCTGTGTCGTGAGAGGACACCTTACTTGATTGATGGTGCGGACATTTTTTGCTGTATGAGAAGGCAATCTGTGTCTTGAGAGGACACCTTACTGGATTGATGGTGCAGACATTTGTTGCTGTATGAGAAGGCAATCTGTGTCTTGAGAGGACACCCTACTGGATTGATGGTGAGGACATTTGTTGCTGTATGGAGAAGGCAATCTGTGTCTTGGGAGGACACCTTACTGGATTGATGGTGCGGACATTTGTTGCTGTATGAGAAGGCAATCTGTGTCTTGAGAGGAACCTTACTGGATTGATGGTGCGGACATTTCTTGCTGTATGAGAAAGCAATCTGTGCCTTTAGAGGACACATTGCTGGATTAATGGTGCGGACATTTGTTGCTGTATGAGAAGGCAATCTGTGTCTTGAGAGGACACCTTGATTGATGGTGCGGACATTTGTTGCTGTATGAGAAGGCAGTCTGTGTCTTGAGAGGACACCTGACGGGGTTGATGGTGCGGACATTTGTTGCTGTATGAGAAGGCAATCTTTGTCTTGAGAGGACACCTTGCTGGATTGATGGTGCGGACATTTGTTGCTGTATGAGAAGGCAGTCTGTGTCTTGAGAGGACACCTGACGGGGTTGAGATGCGGGCTTGTGTCGCTGTCTGAGAATGCGCGTCTTCTGATGAAAAATAACATCTCTCCCATATGAAACATCTGAATGCTTACAAATGTTGTTTATTTCAGGTCCAGAAAGGAAAAGTCGGAACCAAGGGGCAGAAGCAGATAATGGAAGAAAACACTCAGACACTGAACTTCTACAGGATGATGATACTTGGCTCCAATGTGTTCTTCCTGCTCTTGAATGGCTTCGTTTTCTCAGAGTTCGCCTATTTTGAAGTGGTGAGTGAGGACTTCGCTCCTTCATAATTGTTCTGATAGGACTTTTCAGCTTTGATGGTAACCATATGGTGTGGCTTAATGAATTTTCCCGCAAAAGGTATGTAACAAAGTGCTCATGGTAAACATTCCGAGCCTCTCTGAATATTCAGTAACAAAGTGCTCATGACAAACATTCCGAGCCTCTCCTCTGAATATTCAGTAACAAAGTGCTCATGGTAAACATTCCGAGCCTCTCCTCTGAATATTCAGTAACAAAGTGCTCATGGTAAACATTCCGAGCCTCTCCTCTGAATATTCAGTAACAAAGTGATCATGGTGACCCCTTCAGAGCAGGGTTGGCAAAAAACTGGTAAAAACTAGCTTTATGCCAGCCGGTGGCATAAACTGGTAAATACCGGTATTTACCGGTAAGTGTCAAAAACTGCCAAGAAGTGGCACAACCCTTTAAACTGACAACGATATACCAGAAAGAGATTTAACCCTCGCCCCACTGCACAGTGATGCAGCGGGCCTAAAAACGGGACGAAAATGCCAAAAATGACTTTCTAGAATTGATATCAAATGTATGCGATGCGTTTGAGAATTGTTTGGAACCCGGAAAACCATAATTATTTTCTTTCTCTAGCGTATCACATTGGTTTCACAGGAGCTGAAACTTGAAACTTATTCTGCCTTTCTAAATACGAGTATCTGGTCAGAAATAATAGTGTGATTTAAAACGTTAATAACAGGTGCTCACACATCGCCATCCATAAAAAACGTATACTACCGCAAAGCTTGGGATGTTTGCGACCTTCTGGTTACAAAAATATGGTTTTAGCTGCTCCGGAGAATGCAGTGAGTTCATTTTAATAAACATATGTTTCGGAGCTAAAATCTATAACATACATCATATTTCCTTAGACGGGAAAAAAGGCATAAAAGGCATTTTGTATAAACTCTGTAAACTGGGAGTCCATGGCCACCTTGCTAGATTCATTGACAACTTTCTTAGGGACAGAAAATTCAAAGTGCACTGCGGCACCACCTTTTCCTATCTGACATCTCAAAACCAGGGCACACCCCAGGGTAGCGTTTTATCTCCGACCCTCTTCCTAGTCATGATCAATGACATTTTTCCAAAAAGCTACCACCTGGAGTTAAGTACTCCCTATTTGCAGATGATGTCGCTATTTGGAAATCCACTTCGGTTGACACCAGGCGGCGCAGTCAACCAGAATTCAAAACCGCGACTACCGAATTGCAGGGTAGTCTCGACGACATCCATGCTTGGTGCAATTCAATGGGTCTATCACTCTCGGCCGAAAAGTAATCAGTCGTAGTCTTTGCCAGGCCAGGTGTGAGACACGCTGTTCCTCAGCTCCAAATCTCAGGCAAACCGACTGAATGCGCGAAAAGCTTCAAATTCTTAGGCGTCATCCTTGATACCCGCCTTAGTTTTAACGAGCATATTACCAAAGTCGTCTCTAGCTGTCAAAAACGAGTTAATATCCTCCGCATGCTCGGCGGAACAGAGTACGGCGGGGATCGAAAGACCCTGCTCATGCTCTACAAGTCCTTGATCCGGCCCATACTCGAATATAATTCGTTCGTCTTTGACTCAACGAACAACACTAATAAGCTAAAGCTAGAGCGCATCCAAAACGCAAGTATCCGGGCAGCCACAGGCGCGCTCAGAGAATCCCCCATCACTAGCTTGTTAGTGGACAGTGGGCTGTGCCCTCTCCAAACAAGACGCCACTCCCAGCTTATCTCTTACTATATCAAGATCCAATCTACCGAAAATCACCCGGCGAAACAATGTTTCGCCCACCCTGGACGTGTATCAAAAACTAATCGGACAACCTGGCCTCCATTTAAGAATAGAGTAGCTAAGACTCTGGAAACCCTGAACCTTGCGATCCCAGAAGCCATAGGCAAACCCCCACTCTCCCGCTTTTGGACTCGCAAACAGCCCAAAGTCGAGTTTCTTTTCACCACACGCAAATACAACCTCACCACAGAGGAGATCTCCCAGAAATTCTTAGAGTTCCAGTCTAACAACACTGGCAAAACCTTCATTTTCACCGACGGCTCTAAAATAGGCGAAAAAGTAGGCCTCGACATCTGGGGGCAAAATATTTGCCTCAAAAACGACTTCCGGACAACTGCTCAATCTTTACTGCCGAGGCTGTCGCCATTCTAGATACACTAGTCCTGATTAGAACCCTAAATATTAATTCAGCCGTCATCTGTTCAGACTCTAAATCTGTCTTGCAAGCTATCAATAACGTAGAAATGACACATTTAAATGGGGGAAGGGGTAAAAAATCACAAAATATGCGTAACGTTATTGATGGACGGCCTCTTATTGAAGGAGGAAATAAAGTTGAGAAGCAGGAGGGTAAACTGAGATAACGAAAGCAGGTATTAGTGTCAATTCAGTAGGTATTAGGGGTCAGTTCAATACTTATTAGGGCATAGCGGGATCAGGCCCTGAATAAGGAAATTCAGATTTTAACTTTAGCTCACATTCTCCCCCTTTGTAAAATGTTATTTTGAACCGATTTTCCGTTAATCTTTGGCCTCCGCCCTCTGTTTAAACTGACTGTCATGTATGTACATACAGCTGGTTCCCCAGTGATTGGTAAGTATTAGTGTCAGTTCGTTTAAGAAATATATTTAAAACGAATACTCTTCTCATAAACCTTTCGTCTCAAGCAATGAATTTTGACGAACTCTTTAAATTTGGGACCCTGTACACTGGATGAGACGTAAATTTGAAAAAATTATGGACAAAAAACTGTTTTCACCAATCCCGATGATTTTCTGTGTCTTTTCTCAATTACTTCCAAATTTTGGACATTATGAAGTATTTCGCACGTCAGTTCATGCATCCAGTTAAAACGCAGCAGGTGAGGCAACAATGGTGTCTGTAAGGACCATCACTTGAGATATATTTTGCAAAAACGACCGCAGCCTAATACCTACCAATCAGTATCGAACCGGCTGTGCATACTACCTCTCTTGGATTTTGAATAAAGTCGCTTGTCGCACATTTTGTTGCGTTTGCTGGCTGTTAAAGCTTAACAGTGGTTACCTTCTGATGATGTTTTAATACCCGAAGCTCCCTAAATGTGTTCCCCATGCTAATAAATACGAGGTGAGAATGCATTTTTCACTTCCAATATTTTCCGGCTAACAACTGGGGAAATCCAATCATTAACTCAAATTATCACTCATATCAATTATTTTCCTTACTATTTCCTTTATTCAGCTTATCGCATGGTCAGATTTGCGGCTATGTAATTATTTCATACAGCTACAGCCACTGTCAGAACCGTTAAGAACCCTGGATAGCCTCTGCATAGAGTAGCGCACCCAGTGCCAAGGGCTGCTTTGGTGCCTTCGTTATGGACCTGACCTCAAAATAGAGGTCCGCTCTAGACAGTGGCGGATCTAGCCGGTCGGTTTGGGAGGGGCAAACCAAAGCCGAAAAGCAAAAAAAACGTCGCGTAGAACGTCACGTGAAAAGCTGCTCTACAATATCACTTACCGGTATAATTTTGAATTTTGAGGATTCGTAGCAAAAAACAAAAAAAACGTCACGGGGTGAAATATAGACAAATATTGATTCGAGATACTTTTTTCCTATCCAAGGCCCAATATTTCCACTTGAAATTGAGAGTAGAAGCACCAAAATCTTGCTTATAAACTGAAAAGGAGTCGGGGATAAAAGGAGGTCGATCGCTTTGGGGGTGGGGGTCAAAAACATAGTTTTGCCCCGAGCTTTTTCCGTTTGGGGGCAAATGCTTTTTGCCCCCTGGATCCGCCACTGGCTCTAGATTTTCCTTTACATGAGCTTTAGAATGGTGTATAGAAACTCGATCTAACTCCTCTAGAAGCTGAGTTATTCCCGGCTTTTGCCAACCTTGTTTTGAGAACCAGCATTGCCTCACATCGGTTTAGAAATGACATAACTCGGTGACCTGACCTGACCTTGGATTGAAATTTCGTCAAGATGTATCAAATTGATGTTGGTTCGCACTTGCCACGCGGCATTGCGCTAAACCGAGCAGTTTTTCTCCCATCGCAAAAAAATTAAGAGGTGGTTAGAATCGACCCCCCGACAAAATGAGGGTTAAGAGGAAAAACGAAATTTGATGTGCTTGTTTAAGCTGCCTGATAGAGAGCTTCAAATTGAGCCCAAAATCATTGTTGTATCATTATTATTTATTGAATTATGAATTTCGTCCCGTTTTTCAGGCCTCCTGCATCAATGTGCACTGGGGGCCATCGATGGCCCCCCTAAGGTTTTTTCGGGATAGCAGAAAAATGACGAGATGCAGGACCGCGGTTGAGGGCTCTATCTCTCACCCCATCATTTTCACACCATCCCTGAAATTTTTTACCCAGGGATACCCAAGGTCAGGTCACCAGGCGAGGTCAACCAAGGTCACCTCACTTCAACTTTTGAGCTCTATAAGAGCTACGTTTCTCAGTCGATCGATTTGAATTTCTCAGTCGATCGATTCGATTTCTACAAGGTGTATATCCGGGATTTTTCGATTTCATGACCGAAGGTCAGGTCACGAGGTGACCTGTCCCATTGAAAAAGCATGGGGAAAAGCTGTCTTATGATCTAAAAGCCACAAAAACGATTGCAAATGCTCGGCTTGCTTAGAAACGCGTTCTTGGGCACCCGTTTACCGATCCCAGGGGTCATATTTTCCCTTTGACCTATCCAAGGTCATCCAAGGTCACCAGGGGCCAAAAACAGTATTTTGGCAATAACGTTTGACCTAACTAAGCTATAGCGTTGAATCAACACCACGGCGTATGTCTCATCAATAGCTTTCATTTGATATACGGCAAGGTTACTTTCTGACCTTTGATGAACTCAGGTGATATGAGGTCACGATGTGACCTCTGGAGGTAAAACTACTGGCGGGAGGTCATTACGTTCCACATAGCGGAGAAAGGTCTGGCATTGTCCTATCCAATGTAGTTTACCAGATCTCAATAGCTCTAATGGCATAAGAGTTATGCCCTGTTTGTTAGTTTGTTTGTTTGTATTGAACAACTATCAACGGGTTCAATTAAGTCCCATTCACAGATGAAGTCAAGCGATAAAATGTGAGCTAGCATTCGCTGCGTGGTGAGAGAAATAGGTCATAGTTCTACATAATCGCATACACATCTTTACACATACAAGTAAAAGTATAAAAATGATCGGTCAGTGTTCATCAAAAAGCCCCTATTACCCGACGTCACAGCGTATAAAAAGCCCAAGAGCTTGTAAAAAATGGAACAGTTTAAGATCTTAAAACATTTAAAAACTATAAAATATATAAGGAGAAAATATACCAAAATATATAAAGATACGAACATAAATATAAAAATGTCATGCGCGACTTTGGGGTAATCTTGGACGAAAAGTTAACATTTGCCCCGCACATTGATTCTAATGTATCCAAAGCAAATCGAGCTTTGGGCTTGTTAATGCGATCCTTTCAAACCGGGAAAAATGACCATCACTGTACGGGGTGAACACCAAAACCATAGTTGGCACCTATTGTGCAACCGTGCGCTCAATAGTTGAGTACGGGTGTATTGTCTGGGGAGGAGCCGCCAATGTTCATTTGCAAAGAATTGAAAAAAATTCAGCATAATTTTCTCATTTGGCTTTGCGGACGATGCCGAGTTAAAAATGTTTCTTTTGACTATTCCAGCCAACTTCAATATTTCGGTCTAGCTTCTTTGGCATCAAGGAGGTTACAATACGATCTCTTATTCATTAGAAATCTGTACAAGCACAAAATTGACTCGTCTTATCTCCTTGAATCATTTCCATTGGCTGCTCCTTCCCGATTGTTGCGGAACCCAGTGGTATTCCATGTTCCTTATGCCAGGGTAAATACTGTAAAAGCAAGTATGTTCGTTCGGATACCTAGGCTGTATAATTCTTTCAATAATACCCATAGAGAAGCGGACATTTGGCATTGCTCTGCATATCAGTTCCGTAAGCATGTTATTTTGTACTCTCACTACTATTACGATTTTGCATTACGATTTTGCTTCCGAAATGAAAAAGATCTGAGGGCCAAGTCTCTTGCGGATAAACTTGTGAGAAATCCATGTGACACGGTTGCTTTTTGGAAAGAGGTCCGCAAGCTTAATAGCTCTCCCCCATTAGCACAATGTGTTGGAAATATTAGTGGTGAGAACAATATTGCTGGTATGTGGAAGACTCATTTCTCTGGTATACTTAACAGTGTTCAAAATGATTCGTGTAAGTCGTCGATTCTGGAGCGGCTGGGGAATTATGAGAATGATTTTGAATCCTTCTCTTATCGGGAGACTGTAGCAGCAATACAAGCCTTATCATCAGGACGTTCGAATGGAAGCGATCAACTAAGCGCAGAACACTTTAAATTTGCAGGTCCATCTTGTGCAGTTCACTTATCACTCTGTCTCACTATGGCTGTTAGGCACGGTTTTCTACCCCCCGCTTTGACAAAAGTGCTTCTGTCCCCAATTGTGAAGGATAAGTCTGGGAACATTTCGGATAAGGACAATTATAGACCGATTGCACTTGCTAGCGTAGCTTCAAAAATTTTGGAAACGTTGGTGTTAAACAGGAGTAAATTGAGTCTCGATACAGGTGATCATCAGTTTGGATTTAAGTCTAAACGCTCCACAGATATGGCAATCTATGCGGTGAAGGAAATTACTGATTATTATATTCGCAACAGTAGTCCTGCCTTTGTGTGTTTCCTGGACGCCCGTAAAGCTTTTGACCGCGTAAACCATTGGAAATTGTACGAAAAGCTCTTGAACAGAGGAATGGACGCTTGTCTGGTTAGAATGCTCATGAATTGGTATAAATCTCAACAGTTTTACGTGCGCTGGGGTAAGTGCATCTCAGAGGGATTTTCTGTCTCCAATGGGGTAAGGCAGGGCGGCATTTTATCACCGTACTTGTTTAATGTGTACACTGATGAACTGTCCTCTCAGCTATCCAAAAGTAAGGTTGGCTGCCACTATCTAGGCTGTGCAAATCACCTTTATTATGCAGACGACATGGTTCTTTTGTCTCCAACCCCGTATGGGCTACAAAAAATGTTAAAAATATGTGAGATGTATGCCAATGATCATGATATATTATTTAACACGAAAAAATCAGTATGCATGGCTGTTATCCCCATGATGTTTAAAAAAATGGTATTGCCCAATTTCATTCTATGTAATAATATTCTAGCGTATGTGATTCATATAAATATCTAGGTTTTCATCTCATGAATGTACATGTCCGATGTGATGACAGCGAGGTGCAGTATCAGTATCGGCAGCTATGCTGTCGTGTCAATTCACTTATCCGAAAATTCTCCATGTGTTCATATGCTGTCAAGAGGTTTCTGTACAACGCATACTGCTCAACTATAAGCTGTGTGCATCTTTGGCACTCATTTCGATCCTCGGTTCTAAAAAATTCAAGGTTTGCTTTAATAATGCTGCCACTTATCGGCCGGGGCACGTACGTGCGCCCAGTCGGCGTACGCCGACCGGCCGATAAGATAAGCCCCCATCCGGTAAAAAAAAACATATGAGGACGGATTACTGCACGATTTTTTGTGGCAGTTGATTAGTACAGTGCAGGATCTTTTGAAGTGAACATCTCTAACATGCAGGTGAGTTGGTGTTGTGAAGTTTGATTTTTTCTTTTTGTTGATGAGGTGATGTTTGATTTCTTTCTTTTTTGTTGATGAGGTGATGTTGTGAATTGTATTTAATTCTTCTTATTATTTTCAGAATGTCTCTGACGACGTATCCCGTGGCGTGCGGTCCAATCTACTATCGCAAGGAGGGGAAGGTTCCGGTACAGCTACACCAGAGGACCTTAGGGATCTGTTTCTCCATGACAGCTGGCAGGAACCCCTTCCAGGAGTTGCGGAGCTTCTTACCGACCCCTCCAGCGGATCAATTGAGCGAAGCAAAACCAAGTCTTCAACTGTTTCTGTTGAACGAGGAGGACACCTGGGCGACATGGCAGCTGAATCTAAACAACACGAGTTCCTTTGTGACCAGGGAAAGTATCCTTCAGATGCTGAGCCAGCTACCCCAGATGAACGTTCATTGGATTCAGATCCAGTGGTACAGCGGGACTCTCAACCTGGAGCAGTATCATCCCCGGAACCTTCAGGAAGTTACCAGGGTCCTGAAGGACAACTTTGGGAAGAGGAGCAGTGTCCGCCCAGCCCAATTATCAGCTCCCGTCGTGCCAGATCAGTATCTGTGGGTAGCCGAGGTAAGTCTGCAGAGCCCCGAGATGTTTCAAGCAACCCTGATGAACCCTGGATGGACGCCTTATACGGTTCCGCAAGTGGAGAGTTCAAAATCAAGATCAACGAATTCAGGAGAGAAGAACGTCAGTCAGGCATTGAGTGCGCCACTTGCGTCGTCTCAGGAGATGTTCGAGAGTTCTTTGCAGGATCCCGATGGTCTGGAACAGTGGCTTTCCATGCAGGTGAATCAGGGGAACCTGGCCACTCACACATCACATTCCCAGCCCCAGGGAGCAACAAATGGCGTGTCCTCCGCTGGATTGGACAACGCCTCGGCCTCACCGACCGCCAACTCGATGCCCTCGGCCGTACATACCAGGTTATCCGCTGCATTACCGACTGGATGGTATATCTCGCCAGGTATGGAGTTTCTGCGGTCGTTGTACATAGTCCATCCCACGCTGCCATCAAGTTCGGCAAACGAGTCCTCCAATATCTCGTAAACTGTGGTGGCGATGTGGTTGATGGTGCTTTGCCTCAGCAGTGTCTTCCTAATTTGGGTGATCGGAACCACAGCAGCGCGGAGGGAGCGAGGAATCGTCGTAAGAGGGCTGCACCGTCTGAGAATGAGGTGGACTACATCAACAGCTTGTGTGACCGTTACAAGGTTAACTCTGTTGGCGGATTCATGAAAGTGATCAACGCCGAGGAGTTTAAGACTTTGTACGGGATGAGTACAAGTTTTAAGGATCGCGTCAGGACCATCATTGAGTATCGGGCTACTCAGCGTACCATGGCTCTGCATAGTCAACGTTTTTGGGAAACGTACTACAATGAGTTTTTGGATGAGCTCGTCCACCCGATGACTGATAATGAGGTGTGGATATCGAATTTGTTCAAGAAGAATAAGGTGAACCTGACTCAGTTCCTCGCCTGGGTTGAAGTCATCTCTGACAGGTTGCTCACTAAAGTCAACACACTTCTGCTGTTTGGGAAGACCACGTCTGGCAAGACCCTCATTTTGGATAGCCTGTTGAAGCTTCGGGAACCTACTAAGTTGTCTGCCATGAATGCGAATTCTCCGTTCTATTTGGCACAGTTGCTGAACTCTCATGTGGGTGTGATGGAGGAGATCACCGTTTCCGACGCCAACAAAGACGACTTCAAGAAGCTTCTCGGCGGTGAACCGATGCATGTTGGAGTCAAGTATCAGAATTCTCCAGAGGTTTTGGGACGTGTCCCTATCTTTGCGTCTACGAACAACCGTCTGGGAGGCTTCTTGGCTGATGGTGATCGTGATGCCCTTCAGTCCCGCACGAAGACCTTTGAACTCAATCTTGAGGTCAGGAGTCGGGGAGATCGTGAGGCCAACTGGTGTATCCCCGAGCCACCTGGTATCATCACGGCGGAAGACTGGTGGGGACTCTACAAACGCCACGCCAAGGCTATAAATGCCGAGCTCAAACATATCACAGGTCAGTCTCTTGCTGCTATGGCTAGCGGTAGCATCAATTTCCCTATAAGGAAAAAGGTACTGATGTTGTATGATTATGAAACATTGTTCGTCACCTCATCTGTTAAAAAATATATTCTTGTTCGTCACCTCATCTGGTAAAAAATAAATTCTAACCGCTGTTCTCCTCCTCAGGTCGCTCAGACTGTGACACCTGGATTCGGGTTCGGGATGGCCGAGCCGTCTCAGAAGAGGCAGAAAGTGAGTACGAGGAGTGAGCAGCAGAACAACGACAAGGAGATTGGTGCCATCGGTGCCTATGATGTCGTCTCTACACACCGGGGGAGAGAAGAAGTCCACAAGTTTACCGTTACTACTATACATGATCTACTGTTGGGACCGCAAGAGCTTGGGAAATACTATATTCTGAATTTAGTGAATGCACGGGAGTATATGGTGGAAGCTTTGAAAAGAAATGGCACCGAAGGAATTAGTGGTGGAATGGAAGCTATGTATTCTAATCTGTGTGAACAAATGGGATGTAAAGTGTTGTCTGCTACGAAGATGTTAGGGGAGTGTCGTGGTTATGATGTCTTGCAAGTGTCCCAAGGTGGTACTACTGTTGAACAGAAACATCCTAATGCTCAAGCTGAGTTGGAATGGGGTACTGATACTGGCGGTGCTTTTACGCATAGTTCGTTTAAGGAAAATGAGCAATTTGATTATTTGAAGAAAGATGGCGGTTTGCCTGTTGTAAATCTTAAGGATATAATGCAAAAATACGTCTGGCGATAAATTGACTCTCACTGATGCTGTTACTGCTCAGTGTTTCAATGATAGAGGTGTAATACAAGGACCAGACCACAAAGCTTGGACTGTACAACCTATGAAAGAAAGGTGGTTAAGTTGGAATTTAAAGACCCATGTTGTGTTTCCTTATTACCAAAAGTCGTATATTCCGACTGATCCAGAGGATGATGTGCCTCCTCCCAGGCAAAGAAGGGACTTTGATGTTACTGCTGTTTATCTTCGTGTAAAGCAGTTGGATCCGGCTATAAAAACGTATATTCGTTGTCTAATGACTACAAAGATCACTATGCTGGTTAGGTTTTGGATGCCACATGTCTGTCGCCGTACTTTGGCGTGGAGTTTGTGTAAGATGCAGTCCCCAGAGAGGTGGACCGATGGTGTTAACGTGTGGGTTAAGAATGTTCATATGTACTCTGTTGCTGAGTGATGAATACATAACCAGAAAATAGTTTTCGTTTGATGAGGAGAGAGAGACTAAGAAGAGTTTTGGGGAGATGAGGGGAGGTCTGACATGATAGGCCTCATCACGTAAAAAAATAAAATACACACAACATCACGTCAGTTGATGAGGAGAGAGAGACTAAGAAGAGTTTTGGGGAGATGAGGGGAGGTCTGACATGATAGGCCTCATCACGTAAAAAATAAAATACACACAACATCACGTCATTAGAAAGAAATGCGCAGTAATCCGTCCTCATATAATAATTAATACTAAATATACATCATCCTCCTCATCTTATCGGCCGAGCCGGCGTACGCCGGCGTGGGCACGTACGTGCCCCGGCTTCACGTGACGTTCTACGCGACGTTTTTTTGCTTTTCGGCTTTGGTTTGCCCCTCCCAAACCGACCGGCTAGATCCGCCACTGTCTAGAGCGGACCTCTATTTTGAGGTCAGGTCCATAACGAAGGCACCAAAGCAGCCCTTGGCACTGGGTGCGCTACTCTATGCAGAGGCTATCCAGGGTTCTTAACGGTTCTGACAGTGGCTGTAGCTGTATGAAATAATTACATAGCCGCAAATCTGACCATGCGATAAGCTGAATAAAGGAAATAGTAAGGAAAATAATTGATATGAGTGATAATTTGAGTTAATGATTGGATTTCCCCAGTTGTTAGCCGGAAAATATTGGAAGTGAAAAATGCATTCTCACCTCGTATTTATTAGCATGGGGAACACATTTAGGGGAGCTTCGGGTATTAAAACATCATCAGAAGGTAACCACTGTTAAGCTTTAACAGCCAGCAAACGCAACAAAATGTGCGACAAGCGACTTTATTCAAAATCCAAGAGAGGTAGTATGCACAGCCGGTTCGATACTGATTGGTAGGTATTAGGCTGCGGTCGTTTTTGCAAAATATATCTCAAGTGATGGTCCTTACAGACACCATTGTTGCCTCACCTGCTGCGTTTTAACTGGATGCATGAACTGACGTGCGAAATACTTCATAATGTCCAAAATTTGGAAGTAATTGAGAAAAGACACAGAAAATCATCGGGATTGGTGAAAACAGTTTTTTGTCCATAATTTTTTCAAATTTACGTCTCATCCAGTGTACAGGGTCCCAAATTTAAAGAGTTCGTCAAAATTCATTGCTTGAGACGAAAGGTTTATGAGAAGAGTATTCGTTTTAAATATATTTCTTAAACGAACTGACACTAATACTTACCTATCACTGGGGAACCAGCTGTATGTACATACATGACAGTCAGTTTAAACAGAGGGCGGAGGCCAAAGATTAACGGAAAATCGGTTCAAAAAAACATTTTACAAAGGGGGAGAATGTGAGCTAAAGTTAAAATCTGAATTTCCTTATTCAGGGCCTGATCCCGCTATGCCCTAATAAGTATTGAACTGACCCTAATACCTACTGAATTGACACTAATACCTGCTTTCGTTATCTCAGTTTACCCTCCTGCTTCTCAACTTTATTTCCTCCTTCAATAAGAGGCCGTCCATCAATAACGTTACGCATATTTTGTGATTTTTTACCCCCTTCCCCCATTTAAATGTGGCATTTGATTGAAGAAAGGAAATAATACACGGCGATTGGTGGATGCCGCGCGCGTCATTGCCACAACCACCCGCCGACTACGGGTAGAACATAAGCTCACTAAAACTGTTGTCACAACTTTTTCGGCCACCGGTTGCCGACCTACAGATTCCACCATTGTAAAGAAGACACGTCCCAAAAGGGCAATTCCAGCACCAATCGACCATGCAAATGGCAAATCTACACGGTACCTCTGCGATTTTCTTCAAAATAGTTGTATAGGGTTTTCATGGACCCTAAAGACGAATCTGAAAGTTTTAGCTCGATCAGAGTAAAACTTTAGAAGTTACCGCCTCAGGGAATTTTTTGAAAATCTGCTTACAGTGCATTTTTTAGATGACCATAAAACCCAAAGACACTGATGAACTATGCATTAAAGATACATTTTCCTGTCTGAAATGAGCCGACAAACTTGAATCTTAAGTCTCTTTGACACTAGGTCACTTGTGAAAAAAGTTGTGATTTGACCTTGACCTAAGGTCACATTCGAAATTTGCTGGTACACTTTTTGTTCAAAATGGAATGTTCCAAATTCAAGATTGAACTTTTCTCCTTCCATTAAAATAGGTTAGAACATCCGTTTTTTATATCTATTGGTGTTTTTAACACGCTTAGTGGAGGGTAACCTGGCGTCAACACGTAATGAAGGGGTCCCGAAATGCCTCCCCTGAGGTTTCACCGATTAAGAGGGTTAGGAAATGGAATTTTGTGTAGGCCTTGGTCGATTGGTGCTGGAATTGCCCAGATCTGGTGCGTTTGTGATATTGTCTTGGAGGCACTCTAAGTTTTGATGCTTGAAAAGAAGAGCAGTATCATCTGCATATATCAGGCATAACATGTTGCTGCTAACTAAAAGCAAATCGTTAATGTAGAGAATAAATAAGAGCGGACCAAGGATGGAGCCTTATGGCACACCAATATCAATATTCTTGGGATATGACTTAGACCATCAATCTCAACGCATTGCTTTCTATTTGTAAGATATGACTTCAATATGAGGTGTACATTACTTATTATTCCATATTTTTCAATTTGTCTTGGAGAATATTATGATAAACTGTGTCAAAAGCTTTTTGTAAATCTATGTAAACACTAGCAACATATTCATTGTCTTTGAAACTTTTCGTGACAAAATCTTGAAACAATATAATTGGCATACATGTTGATTTATTTTTCTGGAAGCCGAATTGGTTTTGATGGATACTTGAACGTTTTGTGAGGTATTTTTCTAGTCTAATGTGAATAAGTTTTTCAAGTATTTTAGAGATGAATGGAAGTATACTAATTGGCCAGTAATTATTGAACTTTTTGTGCTCCCCACTGTTATAAACAGGCTTGACTACAGCTATTTTCAAGCAATCATGAAATACACCGTTGACAAGACAAACATTGCACATTTTGATCAAATATTTCAGAATTGCTTCGTATTTTTGAATATTTTTGCGTTGATCTGATGGATTCCAGCACCAACATTTTTTAATTTATTGATGATTGTCCTTACTTCTTCCTCATTTGTTAGTCAGGTCCGTGGATCGGTATTCTGATGGATCCTTCGCCGAGAGAGAAATGTCATTTTTTAGCTGGAGGCCAATAGAGGAAAAGTAATTATTGAAAGTTTCTGCAACATTACTGCGTGAGATGATTTCATTACCTTCTGGATATTACCTCATAGAGTAAGGGATATTATATTTATTTTTGGTAGCGTTTCTTAAGGCCGAGATTGTTGCCCAGGTTTTCCTTCCATCGCCTTTCACTTTACTAAATTCGTTCAAGAAGTACTGCTTTTTTGTATTTAGTATGACTGAATTGAGTACATTGCGGTATTTTTGGTACCTCAACTTATCAGTTTCTAACTTACTTTTGAATTGTTTGTGGAAAAGCTCGTTTTTATTGTTGATAGAATGAAGAATTGCGGGAGATATCCATTCTTTTCTCGGATGATTTTTTCGGTTTCTTGATGGGGTATAGGAAAATTTATCAATTCCTTTTCTATAGGTTGACACGATATGCTCTGCAAAACAATTGGGATCGCTTAATGAATCAATTATTTCTATTTCATCCCGAAGAAAGTATTTCAGCTCTTCAGCTTTTCTATAGTCAAACAGACGAACAGTATCACTTTGTCGCGGAGTGTTATTTGCGAATGTATTGAAGAAAATCATTACCGGAAGATGATCAGATAAATCACTAAGGACAACTCTAGAATATATTATATTTTCGATGTCATTTGTAACGATATTATCAATTAAGGTGTTGCAATTATGTGTCGATCTCGTAGTTTTGGAGACTGTGGGAAGGAATCCATGCGATGTCAGAGTCAAAAAAGTTCTTCACATTGTGATCAGTGTCTAATGAAAAGAGATCAAAGTTAAAGTCAGCAGTAATGTTAATTGTTTTATTTGAGCTACAGAGCCAGTCAAGACACCTATCAAGCTCTTCAATGAAAATTATTTTGTCCGTATTTGGTGCTTTGTAAATTTGGAAAATTACTACTGATTTGTTGTTGGATAATTTGCATGAACACATAGTGTTTCCGCAGTTGTGAACTGATGGTAGGCTAACTGTTCCGGGCAAAGAGCCGTCTGGATGTAGAGTGCTACATTCCCACTTTTCCGTTCTGTTCTGCTGAGAAAGAAACCTTTATAGTTGGGAATCGAAAATGGATGGATGGATGGACGCAGCTGAAAAAGGAGTGATAGATACAGTTGAAGCAATTTTAGACGGTAAATAGTAATCACAAGACTTTCGATGTTTTCAAATTCAGAAAGACCAGGGATGTTTTCATTGTCTTCAACATGAGAAAAGGGGTCAAATGTTTGATCTAAACTAGAATGTAGCCTGTCATCATTGGTACCTGATTCTGAGCGCATGGAACCTTCTCAATGAGGTGAGTAGAAACAAAGAGAAAAAGGAAATATTTAGCCAAAAACTAATAAAAACTTAACTGGTGAAATTTACCTCGCGGGTAGAGCCCGGCGCACAGCCCATGTGAAAACAGTTTCACTGTGTATTTTATTACAATATAAGATATCTGTAGAAAAAAACAGAGGACTTGCGAACTGAGCTATCAAATTGATATTATGATGATGATGATGATTCCGGCCGTCGAATAAGGATATCCATATGGGGGTGCCTCGTTAAAGTCGCCCCAATCGCCGAAAGAAGATTCGGCGATTCCGGTTTGGATGACAGCCGATTTGTGGCGAGGACCCGCGCCGTTGCGCCGTCCAGGTCCCACCTGGCCCCCTCTCGGGACCGGAGGTGGCTGTCTTCGGGACCGTTTTCGTGATGATTGCCCAGGCTGGGATATCCGAATTGCAACCTTGATCAGCTTGAGCGATCCAAGGTATAGTCGTTGGCCGTTGGCCCAGTCTTTTCGGTGGTCGGTTTGGTCGGCTAAGTAGAGATGCATTCGCGAGTTTGTTGGTCCTGTTTTTATACAAGTAACTAGATCTTGTGGGTATAAGTTAATTAAGCTATCCTTATCTTCTTATAATCTTGTAGCCCGGTATTTTTCTACATATTGCAGGATAAATAAATTACCTCCGCCCGGTATGCACGAGGTATGCATAAATACCAATAATAACGTTATCTTTAGAAATCAGCTTCAAGGAGGCTTCATGATGGGAGTATTATACAACATCTTTTGCCAGTGGAGTATTGCTAAAGACGTCACGTTTTTCTTCTAATGAAAATGGAGGAACTGAGGTCAGTTTTTTTATAAATTTTGTCCAAGTTGTTCCCAGTTCGGCTGATGGAGTCGGAGTCTCACTAAAGTCATCAATGGACTTGTCACGGAGACCCCGACCCCACCACCCGAATGAGCAACTCCCACAATGAAGGGTTGATTTAGAAGCCAAAGTTTAACGTCCCACAAAGCACAGGGACGGCCGCCCCGTTCAGGTCACCCTCTCATCAGTCAGTTGCCAGCCGATCTGTACGTCGGGTAAACTATTGAGCGCCGGAGCGTCTCAGGGGAACCGATCTCAAGCCTGAACATGCACTGCCACTGCATGCTTCTGAGCAGCGGGCAGCGCTCTACCAACTGAGCTACCGGGGCGGCTCAGTTGGTAGTTTTGATTCAAGTGTCGAGTTTGCCGCACCTGTTTTAGATTTGTCTCTCAGAAGAATCTTCTTCTCTCCAGTTTTTCTTAGTCTTCTTTTTCGTCAGCGGATTCAATGATAGCCGTCATATTTGCAAGATGGGCAACATGCACGATAAGGTACATTTTGACTACACTGACGTGAAGTTAAGTGCTAAGAAATGGTTTAGAAAATGCAATAAACACGGAGCCTCCCTTTTTTCCGGCCGACCAGCTGGAAGTCAGCTGGCCGACAATTGATATTATCGAGAGGGATATGTAGTTTATTTACTTATCTGAAAGATTTGAGACCATTGAGGCGGTAAATAACCGTTGATTCACAACCATCATATCCCTCGGGAAAATAGAGATTAAAGCTGAGGAAAGAAATATACTCTCAACCACAGGCATTTGGTGAACTAACAGTCCGGCAGCTCGGTCTCGACGTCAAACAAAAGAATTTTGCGACTGTCTCATGCGCGTCCGCAGGAGGCATCACCGCACACGCGCCGCGCAGACGCCCGTTCACCATGACCGCAGCCCTGACGGTGACTATTACAAAAGAAGCGGCTTGGTGGGCGCACAGTTTGAAGGCGATGAAAGACATATAGCGGCAGCGAGGCAAAGCACTAGTTTCACGATCACAGGCAGGGCTAGATGGCCAGCGCTTGGAATTTAACTTGTTCCACTAGTACCCCAAAATTTAAATATGGAGCATGTACAAATTGTATCGCGGGTATAACTATGTCGGGGTGGCTTCGTGGCTTAGCCGAGCGGCGCCGAGGGTCAGGTTGCACTCTCGTCTGGCCTCTGCTGGGTCGAGCGAGAAGAGGGTGCCAACTGTCTTCTCTTGGCTGATGGTTAATTTCCACTCTTCCGCCCAGGCCGTAAGATAATCCAGAGCTCTTTGGACTCGTCGCTCTGCCGCGGCGACGGTCCGGTCAGTGGCCCAGATTGCCAGATCATCGGCGAACAGCGATGTCCGGACGCCAGGTGGTAGGTGCTCGATGAGGTCATTGATGTATGAAATGAATAAGGTGGGAGAGCAAACGGCCCCCTGCGGCGTGCCCTCACGGATGCATCTGAAGCGTCCGCACTTCCCGTTATATGTGACACAGGCCTGACGGTCGGTAAGAAAGGATCGGACCCAGGCCAGGTAGCAGCGCGGGAGGCCCATCTTAGCGAGCTTGTAGATGATTCCCGTGCGCCAGGCCTTGTCAAAGGCGCGCGAGAAGTCCACCAGGACCATAACGGTTCTCTCTCGCTTCTGGAAACCATCGGCCACGGCCTGGGTCACCTTCAAAACTTGATCCTCAGTGGACCGACCCTTCCTGAAACCGGTCTGCACTGGGGAGAGGAGGCCTCTTGACTCTAGCAGATGAGAGAGCCGGGTTTGTACTAGTCGTTCTGCTAGTTTAGATGTGCAGCTTAAGAGGCTTATTGGTCTGCAGGAGCCTACTTGTCCTTTTGGCTTGCCTTTCTTGGGTATCAAGCTAGTGAGTTCGAGCCCCTGATCCTCTCAGGTAGCTGGTTATATAGTTTCGTAGCACTCGGCAAAAGGGAATTCCTAAAGTTAGTTGTTCTAAACGGTACCTGGGTTCTTTGGTTTGCATTCCGAATAGGCCTATTAACGATGTTGTTTCTTATGTTTGGCAATATGTTTTGTATGTAGCTAGGTACGTTAGAGTGGCATAAGGTTTGAAAGAATTCGATTTTGTGAATTTTGCGTCTAGTTTGGAGAGATGTCCACCCGAGCTCTGCTCTAAGTTTCTCCGTACTGCTTCTTGGAAGTGCCCCAGTCACTAGTCTCGCGGCCCTACATTGAAGTCGTTCAAGTCGTTCTGTGTCGTCAACTGTCAGTAGTCCGTCATATATTATGTCGCAGTAGTCTAAGTGGGGTCGAACATACATGTTAATGATGTGATTTAAGATAGATCTAGGGAAGTGCCGTGCTATGGGGTAAAGTGGGCTGAGAGTCATATTGACTTTTTTAATAATTTCATTTGCATGCTCATGGAATCGCAGGTCCTGGGATAAGGTCATTCCCAAATGTTTGTGACTTTTTAAAACTGGTACTGTTTGAGAATCAAAAACAAATTTGGGGACTGCTGGTAGTTTTTTTTGTACAAAAAAGTTTGCTGTATTGTCTTGGTTGAGTTAAATGTGATGAGCCAATCCCTACCATATGCTAGAACTCTATTCAAATCATTCTGGAGTGATAGTTCCACATTTTGAATGTTAATGGAATTATGAGTAGCAAATAAACAAGTATCATCAGCGAAAAATAGGATTTGGTTTTCTGTTTTGTTTGAAAGATCGTTGAGATAGAGAAGCGCAAGTAGGGGTCCTAGAACCGACCCCTGGGGACATCCTGCGTCTAGAGTTAGCAGTGAGGAATGAGAGTCTTCGATGCGTACGCGTTGTTTTCTGTCAGTCAAGTATGAGTGAAGCCAAGGGAGGATGTTATCAAGTCCAAATTCGTGTTTAACTTACTGGAGGAGCCCTTTGTGCCAGATTTTATGGAAGTAGCGATTTATTTCCAAGTAGATTAATGTCTGGTCATCTGCTTTGTCAAGAGATTCGTAAAGGGTGTGAGTGAGGTAGAATAGCTGAAGTCGTGTTCCATGTCCCGGTCTGTAGCCACTCTGCTTTTCTGTCAGTAATTCATAATTTGTTATGTGAGAGTATATCTTTCGGAACATAATTTTCTCAAAAATGTTTGATAAGCAGCTCAATAGGCTGATAGGTCTATAATTTGCGATATCAGCTGGGTTACCCTTTTTCTTGAATATGGGCTTGACATTCGCCACCTTCCACGATTTCGGAAACTGGCCAATTTCGATTGATTTATTGAGAAGCCTTGATAATGGTCCAGAAATAATTACTGCTGTGAGTTTTACTAATGAAACAGGGATCTTGTCTGGCCCCGTCGATTTGTTTTTACTTAAACTGTTGATAGTTGTGAGCACTTCTTGTTCTGATATTATTGGTAGACCTAACTTTGGGACACCTGGTGGAATACATGCCCGAATTTCATGATTGTTTTTAGCGCCGAGGGAGGATTGAGCAGCAAAATATGAATTTAGAAGCTCGCATTTCTCATTATCTTCTAGGACCAAATCGCCACCAAAATTGATCAGAGGATGGATAGTCGATGGTTTTTGTCGTCCAGTCATGTCTCGAATTATTGCGTGATACTTATGTGAGTTTTGATTTTGTTCCAGAAGTAGCTCGCCCCCTTTGAAGGTTTTGGCTTTTTAGTCTTCTAGTCATTGATGTAACCCGATTTCTACATAATTTCCATGTTTTGCAGTCATTTTCATTGTCAGGGAGGTTGGAAGCCTGCCGTTGCCGCGCTATTTTGAAAAGCCGGTCTCGTTTCCGCATTTGTCGCCTAAGGTCATGGGTTATCCAATTGTTTTGGTTATTCCGAATACGAACATTTTTGGTGGGTATGGCCGCCTGGGCTGCCTCGAGAAGGGCAGAAGTGAAAAGTTCTGTAGCCTTGTCTAAGTCATTTTCAAGTGTATCGTCCCAGTTCCTCGTCATTAAGTGTTCAGTGAGTCTCTGTGCGTCCAGTCGTGAATAGTCCCAAATAGTTTTGGGCATCTTCCTGGGAGTATGGTATACGTTAGTTTAAATGATCTAGTTGGGAGAAAGAGGGCAGCAACCCGCTGTGCGAAACAGCCACGGGGTCTGAAACAAAGCAAAGATCGCGAATATTTTTGGTAGATATTTGTAAACGTGTCGGTTCGCGTATCAGCTGGAAGAGAGACAGGGATTCGGCGGTAGCATGTAGGCTCTTCTCGAAATTTGAAATAGGGGAATGGTTGAACTGGTTGTTTGCATAAGTATTTCCGGCATTAAAGTCTCCTAGGACGATGATCGACGAAGGCTGGTATCCCCGAGCCATGCTTACGCTTTCTGAGAAATTATCGATAAAGTAATTTAGTCTGCTAGTGTCCAAATTTGGTGGCAAATAGACACAACATATTAGGATCGTTTCCGAGGTAAACTTCACTCTTACCCAAATCCACTCTTCATCGCCCAATTCTAGATCAGAAATCCTTGAAGCAGCTAAGGACCTATGACAATATAGGGCAACTCCCCCTCCATTTCTACTGCGACGCCGAACAAAGGGTGTATGAAAATCAGGGATGCTATAAATGCTTGGTTGAACGCTCGAGTCAAGTTTAGTTTCATTTAGAGTTAGAATTTTAATGTCGTTTGTTGTAGTGAATTCTTGAAATTCGTCACGTCTGTTTTCACTAGTGATGCTGTTAATATTAACATGAGCTATGTTGGTATCTTCATCAAAAACCTTGAGCCTGGATTTTTTCAACTCCACCAATTATGAGAACAGTTTCGAGGTCTGGAAAAATAGTTGAGATCCACCAGCAATAGCAAATTACAACTCGGAAAATAACCAAATATGACGTTAATTGTATAGGACTATGCAATAACTTGTTCAGCATCTTCAAAATTTGGGTATTGAGGGTAGATGTTTTGAATGGACACGCCGGCGCCTCAGCAAATGACTTGTCAAAAACAAACATTAATGAGCTCACGACTTGAATGGGTGCTCACCACGTCTCTAATAATATACTAAGGGCAATCAGCAGATGCGAAAAATTCACAACCCTCACGACTGTTACATAGTGAATTACAAAAGAACATATCAAGACTCTAGGACTGGAAAAGTGAAAATTCAGACTCAGGATAACAAACATACATACATCGCCGCGCTCCAGTATGCGATAACACACGGGTGTGCCTGTCGTCGCTAGATCTAGTCCTACGTCAGGACAATACATGAGCAAACATGAAATGACACAGAACAAATGGAGTTTGACATGCAGCCTGTGGAACACTGTACACTGTCCTTATCATCTCTTTGGTCTCAAATGCTGCTTCACTTTACCTCCAAAAATTTATACTTCATCTGAAATGATAGTAGTGGCGATATTTGATTTGTCTCCTTGTTATTGAGGTGGCATCCTTTTATTGTCTGGTGACACTTGTAATCTAATTTGTGTGTGGAGGTTCATGCTGAAACAAAATTCAGTCAAAAAGCACTTTAAATTAACTAGAAATTGTCGAGATTAGTGAAGTTTTCGTAGGTCACCATTGTTCCATTGCGGAGATGAGATCGACAGATAACTCCGAACGCTGATGTCAAGGAAACTTCCAAAATGTCAACATGTTCACAACACTTCCAAACCAAACAAGTTTCAAACAATGTGTAACAGTCACAGACAAGAAGCCCGATTGCACGACAATTTTACACTTGAGTCTCAAACCTGGTCATGTGCAATCGGTTATCCGATTATCGGAGTCGCAGATGAGGGGCCACAGCTGAAAGCAAACCTCAGTCGTCAAAAACAATCAATTCAGCTGGAATATGTAGCGAATAAGAATGTCTCCGTAGGCCAACGTTATTCAATCACGGAAAGAGCAATTCTGACGAATGACACCAAATGCTGATCCTGCAATAAGTTAACAATCACTTCCGAAAACAGAGATTTGTTCAATGTGAAGAAACATTCGACAAGAAGTCCGAGGATAGTACGAGGGCTAGAAGTTCGTTCGTAAGAAGCTTGACTACATTTTGATTTAAGGAACATTTTAAGGAATTTGATTGAAGGAACATTTAAGAAATTTTATATTTTCTCTGGCCAAAGAAAACGTTTCGAGAATTATAGACAGAACTCCACTTGCGATTCTATGACACCGTGATGGCCAATCACTCACTTGTTGCGTCCTATACCACCCTTATCCCGCTCCCAAACTGAGTCTGGTACACTGCGGGCGAGCGGCTGCCGGCTGCGGCTGCCGGTGACCTGTGCTGGGCGTCAGGAGCGGACCCAGCTCCGCTGCGCAGGGCGGGGCCGCCAGGGCGTCCATCGCTGGGTGGCGTCAGCTGATTGGCCACCCGTCCTTGCCGGGAGTCCATCGCTGGTGAGTTGTCCGAACTGGCCCGCGCCGGGCTTGGCTCGGCGGCACCAGGGGACAGGCCAGCAGCGGCTACCGGATCGGCGTCTTCTCTGATGTTCGGGGTTACCGCAGGGGCGGGTCCAGGCGTTCTGGTTGGGGTGATTGCGACACCATGATCCAGGTTTGACGTCGATGACTGACGACCGTATAAAACATCATCTGCAGTGTCCAGTGCTGGGTGGTCACCCACAAGCTTTCTGAGGTTCGCTGCACTGCGAATAGCCCTAGTTGGTCCATTTTCAACCTTTACTTTCACTTTTCCTGAGTCCGTCCACGCAGCGGTCAGCTTACCTTCGCGCTTCAATTCTCGACAAGCGTACATCAGAGCACTGTTGTAGTGAGTGAGATTGTCCGCTATGTAGACATATTTGACCATGTTGGACGTGAAGGAGGAATCTCTAGGAAGAGTCACGTCCCTGAGGTTCTTCCGCTCCTTGTACAGCTCTTCTCGTTTAGCGTAACTTACGAAACGAACAACAATGGGCCTGTGCTTTCTCCTTTGATCGCTCTTGCGCCCAATCCTGTGGGCGGCCATAATGTCGTTCAAACCTAGATCTACTCCTAGGATTCTGGCCAGTTCGATCACTAGCCCCGGGACCGACTCATGATGTTCAGGCATTCCACTCACCATGATGTTTGCCTTTCGGCTGTATTGCCACAGATAGTTGATTTTGAGGCACTGCTCCTCCATCATGGGGATGACAAATAGTTCCTGCAGGGACTTAAGGACCAAGGGATCCTTCATACCCTCGATGATTGCCTTAACAATTTCGCTCTTATCTATAGTGAGCACCCACTCTGCACTGCTAATCGCTTATAGCTGTCACTGCGGTGCTTACTGTCACTTTAAGCACAACTGGCTGCGGCACTCGCACACCAGGCAACAGGCGGAGCGCGGAAGAGACCAACCTGACCCGGCGGCGTCAGGTCAGGACATATGCTGACGTCACGATGAGCATCAGCCAATCGAAGCTCTTGAAGCATTTCAAGTATGGTAGTGGTTGCCAGATCATGACATCACCACAGGCATATATTTATTTTCCTAGAGGAGTATTTTTAAAAACAAAATGTTGGGCTTATTGAACATTTTTCAGAGAAATCATGAGTGGTTTTATTATTTTTGGCTAAAAGTACGCCTAATTTCACTAAATTCCAGGATTCGACCAAGGTGCCACATTCCCTTTAAAGAAAACGCTGCACCTTTATAACGTGATTTTAACACGCGCATTGACGGGGGTCTGAGCCACCTTCGCTTTGACGAGGCGGGGGCGGGTCCCCACCCTCCCCCACCCTAAGATCTCGAGAACCACGCTAGGTAGCGAAAAACGGTAAACGGCGTTGGGAAGCCCATCCACTTCTCCATCGAAAATATTTGAACCATTTTTTGTCAGGTCACATTTAAGGTCACGAGAGGTCAAAACATGCCGTCATAGGGATAACATGTAAATTAAGTTTGTTGGCCTGAACAAGTAAAGATAGAGCAAAACGACTTGAACTATATGAATCCTCCCAGGAAGCCGAATGGAATGATTTATAATTTGACCTTGCTAGGTCAAATCAGAGGATTTGACCTGACCCGAGGTCAAGTCAGGGTTTAATTATATAAAATGCATATCATTAGAACTGCAAAGCCAAGGCGCGTCTAATGCAGCTAAAATAAACGCTCTATCACCATTCGTTACTTAATTATCCAGTAAAAACATTTCTCCCCATGTATTTTCAATGGAGAGGTCATTCCTCGTACCTGACCTTAGGTCATCGATATAAAAATACCGGAACATATTTTAGAAGACTTGGTAGGCCCATTATGTGATATGAGTTTCAATCGGATAAGTTCACCCTGCTCCGACTTATGCTATCTTAAACTTTTTTTAGGTCAGGTCACTTGACCTGTACTGGTGACCTGACCTGAGATGACCTAACCTTAAAATTTTCACAAAAGTTGTAAAAATGATGAAGGAAAAGGTATGCCAAGTACGGCGGCGCTACGCGCCGCCGTTTTTCTGCTGGTTCCAAAAAAACCGGAGGGGGCGGGTACCCGCCACCCCGTCAATGCGCATGTTAACTGAGATAGCCAAGCTGTAAAGCGTGCCGGAAAACCCGTTATTCAATATATTTTTATATCATTTATATTTATCGATATATCATCACAGAAAAAAATGTTGCCACTCAATCGATCTGATTAGTTAGATTTTGCAGATATATTACATTCTGTGTTAGTCAGAATCGGTGCGGTTATGGAACACTTTGAAAGGAAGTAAAACACCCTTTTGTGAAAATGTCCCAAGACAAATTCCATGCCTCCAGTGGGGCGGCAGACGAATAATTTCATCACCAGTACAAATAAATCGCCCCCAAGACAGTGTATTGTGCCCCCCTTGACTAAATATGCCGGGTAGGGTCCTGAGACTAATCGTGCGGTCACTCCGAAACTGATACTTTGGGTCCTCGTAACAAAGAGTTTTGGGCCGCCCCGAGATAAACTCTTTACAGCCCCCGGGATAAACGATTTAAAACCACTCAGACTAGCTCTTGGAACCCCCGAGACCAACTTTCGGGACATCCAGACCAACTCTTCTGCGGACCTTAACTAACTCGTGGGACCCCAGCCCAACTTGTGGGCCACTAAACCAGTGGCGGATCCAGGAATACATTGAGGGACTGCAGGCTCGAACCTCCTCCGCAATTTGCTCAAAACGGAATCTAACTATGCATTTATTATAAGCACATATTTGGGGGCGAGAGCCCTCCACCTTTGTATCCGCCACTGCCTTGGCCAATATCTGGGTGGCGTTTGAGCTTCCCAGCAACGCCCATTTGACATCAAAGAGGGCCACCTGGCAGTGCTTAATCCTAGCCCAAAGGGAAGCGGCCACGCCCTCGCCCATCCCCCTTCGATCTTCACCTGAGGACCCCCCAAGTTAATGGCGGACACAAGGACATATGTGAATCGAAGGAGGCAGATGCCTCCATCGCCCGTCGGCGCTCCCTGAAACGGTCACTGCAGCGCCTAAAAGGCTGATGGCGCCTGCTGATATGTCACTTCCCCCAGGATGCGAAAATCGGCGCCCAATGATAATATTTGGAGCCCACCTGGTGAGTTGTCGGCCAGAAAAGGCGCCCCTGGTCTAGATGACACCCCACGTGGGGAAGGGAAGGCACCCCCCACAGGAAGGTGCCCCTACCTCCGAATGCCAATCCTGGATCTGCCTATGTTCAAGGGAGGCCGGGCATACACAGATTCAGGGGCAAAGGAGGTATGTGCTCCTCCCTCCCGAACGACACTTGATGCCCCCTGAAATGGTCGCGGCGCCCCCTGAAAGGCCGGTGTCCGCCCTCCCTAAAATTTTATTTCCTACTCCACTCTTCAGGATGCATAAATCGGCGCCCGCCGCCGAAAGGGTTTTGCGCCTACCTGCAAGTTTTTCCCGGCCAAAAGTGGCGCACCCTAGTTCGGATGCCCCCCCCCTTATTGATAATCATGGATCAGTTTATGTACAAGGGGTGCTGGGCATACGCAGATCCAGGGGGAGTTGCGCCTTGAGATGGTTACGGTGCCTCTACGAAATGATCTCGGCGCCCCCTGAAACGTCGATGTCACCATCCTGAAATGTCGCTTCCTACTCCCCTCCTCAGGATGCGAAAACCAGCGCCCACAGATAAATTTGGCAACCATTTTATAGATTCAGTCGGCCAGAAGTGGCATCCCCTGGTCTGGAAGGCGCCTTCCCTCGGTCCTGGATCTGTCTGTGTTCAAGGGGGCTAGGCATACGCAGATCCAGGGGGCAAATGGGAAGGTGCCCCTCCCTCTCGAGCGACCCTTGGTGCCCGCTGGAATAGTCACAGCACCCCCTGGAACGTCGATGCCCCCCCTGAAATGTCGCTTCCCACCCCCTCAGGATGCGAAAATCAGCACCTGCCGATAGAATTTTGCGCCCACGTAATTGCTTTTCCCGGTCAAAAGTGGCGCTGAAGAAAAGAAGATCGGAAGTCCGGATAGCGCCGCCCTCGGAAGCTGCCACCCCCCCGACGATCGGCAATTCTGGATCCGCCTGTGGCATACGCTACGCAGGCGGATGGTGAGATGTAGTCCCCCTCGCAAATGTCAGAGTCGTTATAATAACTACAGAGCCTGAGGCTGCTACGAGGCAGTAGCGAGAAAAGTCCCCAATAAAGTCCTGAATTCGCCATCGCCCTGCGACCAACATTTGGGCGGCACTTGGGTTCCCCATTCAACTTCCGGAACACCCATCAGACCTCGCGAGGGGACCATATCGGGCCATTTGCAGTGTTTTAGCTCAGTCCAAAGGAGTCCTCGCCCCATCACCATCCCCCTTGGCTTTGTCTTTGTACTGAGCAATTCCAATGACGTTGAAAAAAGAGATCCTGATAATCCCGTCTTCGATACTAGTAACTCGGGATCCTGGGAAAATTCCCAAGGGTATGAACAAATCCCAATACCAATGAATTTCTACTAGAACAAATGCGAATGCTGCTCTACAGAGCAGAAATGTATCTTTGTGCGATATGGCCTTTTAAATATCTAAAAAATATTTACCATTATACTTTAGAGCTTTAATGTTGTCATGAATACAAAATTGGTGCTCAAGAAATGCAACTACCTAGTACCTACTGTTTACCTTTAGGATGGTAAACATAATTCCTTTTATTCCTCGTGTGAAAACGCGTAATATGACGTATATTATGTTATGACGTCATAGGCTAGGTCACCCAATCTTGATCTCATCGCTGGTTCAAGTCATAGGTCAATGTCAAACCTGAATTCCCGCCTGATGGTTGCTATAGTGCTAGTTGCCCTTTCCGTTATAGGCAAAATGTAATCTTTTGACGTCAAAGGTCAATGGCCTTAAATTACTGTGACCTAAGAGTTTCAGAGAACATTGCCTCAGACCTCTCTCCCGTTATTTTAGGTCACTTTCTCTCCATATCTGGCTTCTCATCGCATAATCACGGCATTTCCCAATGGCTACCCTGCACAGACCGAATTTGACCTATATGGCCTCGTTTTACCTTGAATATATTGACCTAGGTCTATGAAAATCGGGTTTAGGGTAGAATACCCTAGCTTCCACAAACACCCAAACGTTCATTTTCCTAGACCTCTTGGGTTTTGCACTGTCAATGTCACTGATCCCAAGTAGGCTTAAACAAGACGACACACAGACGTACTGGAGCTGTAAATTCTGGTCTGATACGGTATTTCTGCCGCCATATTCGTGCTCAGCGCCACTCTAGAAACGGACTTTTTTGTATTAGATCAATTAGAAAAGTTAAATTTTGTCGACCAGTGTTATCCATACCAAAGAAATTCCAGGCAAACTCAGCACTTTCTCGTACAGTTTGCTTCAACGTTGTATTGAAAGTGTTTTTGTTCATTTCATCTCTATTGATCTGGAATATTACCGTTGCATCTAGAATCAGATATCAAGCTGATATTCTGCAAAGTAAGTATTTCTTTAAAAAAGTTGCGGATATCATAACTAATTTTATTTGTTAAGTGGCGTTTCAGTGTCCCCTTGACTCAAAGAAGTTTACGGTGCATAATCTCATCTTCATTATCATGTGCCATTTTGTGTTGTCTTCACTCTGACTGCGGCGGCTATGGTATGGCACAGGGTAACCTCTGTTACCTCCCTGTCCCAACTTATTTCATACTTTTCTCAGCTAAATTTTTCTGTGATTGTGGTGTAAAACTGTATGTGCTGAGCTCACGTGTGTGTTTGACCGTTCCTTTGCTATAGTTTTTGAAAAATACACTGTGTACGATTTCGAAGTGCTCATGGTGGCACCTTCAGAGCCTCCCCTCTGAATATCCAGCAACGAAGTGATCATGGGGGTGTTCCAGCACAGATCGACCAGGCCCCTACGTAGCATAGTGTCGGATTTCGCTCAAATTTCGTCCAGGGGGTTGTCAGGAGCGTGGAATCCTGGTCTGAGATTATTTTCCTCTGACTTACGGTTTCGGAGTAATAGCTTGAAGAAAATCTTGAAATCGCCGATTTCGTCAAAACATGGTGATCTTCAACGATTATTTTCAGCCTTAACTTTCATTTTTAAGCTAAAAATGACACGGGGTTAGATTGAGCTTGTAACTACCAAAGTTAGAGAATCTGGTTTTTTATTCGAAATTGTCAAAACTTTAAGGCTGTTTTGACCATTCTTTCCAACGATTTTTATTGTGGCCAGTAATTTTGTGTAAAGTATTTATACAAAAATATATACCCATTTCTCCTCTTTTTAGTGAAATCAATAATGTTTTGCGTTCTAGACTTTATCTCTGTGTAATTAGCCATAGAATCACGCCATGCGCGCAAAGCTCGGCCTCCCGGCGCGCCCGGCCGTCGTCGGCGCGGCCGCCGGTGCGTGGGCACGGGCAGTAGATTGACTCGGGAGCGTAAGAACTCTTGCAATCGTAATTAAAGGTGGGAAATAAAAGCAGAAAAAACATGTGTTCAACAAAAGGGTGAAATCGATGCAATTCTAGTTCGGTTTAGGGTGTACGATTTGCCATATCTCAAAAATCTATTACGGATTTGGGCTATACATTTGGATTTTAAAAATGGAGAGACTTGTGCATTTGTGCACAAGTCTGTTCATGTCACAAGGTCTGTGCAGAGCTTGGTCAATTTTTGCAAGCTTGGTCTGTTTTGCATCTTGAAACGACATCGTATCCAACACGGATGAAGCTTGCTCGCAGTTGTGCGGTCTCCACCCCGGTTCCTGCGTCAGTGCCTTCATGACACGCGCGAGGTGTCAGATGTCCAGTGCGCAGCTCATGAAGATGGGAGCACATCCTCCACGTTTAGTATGACATTGCTACTTGGCAGTTGCGTGTCAAATGGAGATAAGGCATGGGTTCAAGGCGCCTACTTCGTTTCGGACGCCAGTTTTCTACTGTCGGTGTTGGTGTCCACACTTTTTTGCGACGTATGAGTGGAAGAATGCCACGGGATAAGAGGAATTATTGTGCTGACTAGAGGATTTACTTTTTCTAGATTCTCGGTCGCGGTGCCCGTCCCGGCGCCGGCAGGCCTCGACTGGTCCCGGCTAAACCCAACGTGGCATTGGTCCCGGCAAAAGAGTCGGGTTAATAGGAAACAAATTGCAGCCTTGTCATATACGTTTCAACCAGTGACTTAAATTTTCTATTTCAGCTATGAATGATGTGTAATTGTTTTATTTCATTTCATTTTTAATTGAGCTTATTGCAACTAAAATAGGGCTTGTATTGCGTGACAGCGTTAACCCTCCCAAAACCCCCTGGATCGAGAAGAGATCTCCAGCCTGGCCATGGTATGTCACTTTTCGGCCCTCACCCCCCCCCGTGACGTCATTTATGAACAGCCCCTAACGGTTTAAAGGGGATATGGCACCTTGTTCGAATCCTGGGATTTATTGTAATTAGGTGTATTTTTAGGCGAACACCAGGAAACGTCCATGATTTCTCTGTAAAATGTACAGTAAGCTCAATATTTTTATTTTTGAAATGCTCTTCTAGAGTAAGAAATAAACCTCTGCCTGTGGATGGCGTCATGATATGCCAACTACTACCATATTCAATAAGCTGCAAGGGCTTCAATTCGCTGATTACTCACCGTGACGTCAGCATATGTCGTCACACCAACGGCTGACAATTGTGACCGGTTGCTTTGGGTACATTTTGGGTAGATTTCAGGTAGATTTTTTGCTTTTCTCTAGGGAAATTTCGAGTTTCAAGACAAATTATATATTGAATACCGGGCTTACTGGTATGCTTTACAACTTGGATATATCAGTTAAAATCACGTTATAAAGGTGCCACATTCCCTTTAACACGCGCCCCGCGGGGACGCTGCGCGGAGGGCTGCCTGGCGCGGAGCGCCTGACTCCCCCTGTGGAGTCTCACGCCCCGTGCTGAGACTACACTGCCGTCCGGCGGAGGGCGGGCGTGGGTCACATGAAAATGTGACTTGCGCCTGTCTTCCGTTGGAGGGCAGCGCAGGGGGAGTCCGCCTAGGTGCCCAGCTGTTTGCTGGGCGCCCGGGCGGACACAGGGACTTCCCCGTACTCCCGGGCCCCCTGGGTCCGGGGGTACGGAGTGGGCGTCGGAACTGACGCCCCGACGCCTCGTGCCGGGCGCTCTCTGCGCGGCGTTGCCTGGTGGATCTTGTAGGGTCTAGGTTTTGTTTTCAGGATAGGAAGGGCTGATGTTAGTAGTGTGTTTGCACCCCTCTGTTTGCTTTGGCATTCACCCGCACAGCGAGGTATTGACATCGAAACTGGTAATGAATCTCTAAATCACGCGTTCTTCTTGTTCCAGATGGAGCACTTTTAGCGATTGTACTGTTCTGGGCGCTATGTGGCCTTGCCGGGCTGGTGCGCCCCTAGGCCCAAATAACTAACATACTAACTGCTTGAAACAGACCATAAAATGTATTCAGGAAGAGGTTATTAAAGGCATTGGCCTTAGTTGATCTGGGCGCTATATAACCACTAAGGTTAGTGCGCCCTTAAGCCCCAATAATCAATCAATCAATCAACGCGCCCCGCGGGGGAGAAATTGTCCCCTTCCTGGTTTTCCCCAGATAACGCAAAAATGAAGTGGCGCAGAACAACCAAATTTACAGTACCTTATCCCTGATCAATTTTACGCATCTGACCACATTTTTTAGGTCAGGTTATGTCAGGTCAAGGAGCTATTCAAGGTCAATGGACCCGATCTCAAAACCCAAAATAACGAGTTTGAAGCAGTGCCTAAGGAACATCTGTCAACCGATCAGTTTCAAACTTTCACCATATGATGTCATTAGGGTCTACAAATCTGCTTCTCGGAATTTTGATACTGTTGACCTAAGGTGGGGTCAATTTTTATCACCCCATTATAAGTCTATGGTGAAAAAGAAAGGGCTCGTTTGCAGTAAAAACTGGATAGATCAACCTGAAAATGCTCAAAATGTGTATTCTTGCCACAATCTTGACCATAAAACTGATTTGTTTTACCATCAGACCTCCCAAAGGTTATGTCAGGTCACAGGAACATACAGTGATTGTTTTGCCAATAACTTCTCACTGAATTGAGATAAAGGTCACCTTTTGCTTGTATTGTGCTTATAGTGTCTTGGGGATTCGATTGATATGCAACATGGCCATACTAGGTCACCATGTGACCTTGACCTAGCTCTATGTAGGGTCATTTTCACCATTTGACCTAGCAAGGTAATTATACACATCATTCAATTCGCCACGATGAGAAAATCCAATGATGCATAAATATTCGCTGTAGCCTTGCTGAGTAAAAATCTAAAGGGATAAACGTACACCGCCCTGTTGTAAGCCAATGGTACTTTCTTTGACCTTTGCTGAACTGAATATTGACCTTACACAAAATTACTTCGTATAATTTCTCTTTGTGTCGTTAAAAACTTTCGAACGTTTTCCCGTAATTTTCCTTTAGCTTTCCAGGGAAATGAGATACGGAGGGGGACTAAAAACGCACCCCCCTCCAACGGGGCGCGTCATGCCAGGGACCCAGCCGGGCGCGTATTAAGTAAGAAAATTCATGTGTGCGTAGTTTGCCATAGTAGGTTATCTATTTGTCAAATGCTAAGGGAAAACTAACTTAATTGGTTAAGCATTAACTAACCTCAATCTGATAAGGGCCCCAAGGAACACAGGTCCTAGTTATGACTATTACACTCTCCAATCCTGAGGTCCCGGCACGCTCCCGGTACAGACGCAGTTGATTCCGGCAAAGTCCCGACCGGGATCAACTTGATTGGTTAAAAACTAACTAGTCTCAATCTGATATGGGCCCCAATGAACACAGGTCCTAGTTATGACTATTGCGCTCTCCAATCCTGAGGTCCCGGCACGGTCCCGGTACAGACGCAGTTGATCCCGGCAAATTCCCGACCGGGATCAACTTGATTGGTTAAAAATTAACTAGTCTCAATCTGATATGGGCCCCAAGGAACACAGGTCCTAGTTATGACTATTACGCTCTCCAATCCTGAGGTCCCGGCACGGTCCTGGTACAGACGCAGTTGATCCCGGCAAAGTCCCGACCGGGATCAACTTGATTGGTTAAAAATTAACTAATCTCAATCTGATATGGACTCCAAAGAAAGCAGGTCCGGGTTTTCAGATCCGGTCCCGGCGCCAGGACGCCGGAACCAAAAATAGAACCTCTGTTGCTGACTCCGTGCAGTGTTCTCCGCAAAAGACGCCTACTTACAAGACAGAGTAAATTTAAATTCGGAAAATGTCAATTGCTCAAGAGCCAGACAGCAGCCGGAGGCAGCTACTGAAGAGCTGTTCGCTGCGGAGACACAATCATCATCGACTGACTCACTGGGCGCTCCAACAGTTTTCAGCCGAAGTCGATGTTTCCCATTTATTGCCGCTGCTGGACTGGATTACCGTCAGAACAGATAGGCTTTTGGTTGAACTGATCCTTTGAAGTTGGTTTATTCTTCGCTGTGTGCTTTCAATTTCTTATTGCCGTTTTCGAAACATAATAGGATGTGCCTAGAGTTCGTCATTTTATTTCAGAACCGAAGTGGTAAATGTCAAGGGGGAACGTCCATCCAAGTGTGAACCAAAGTAGGTCACATTCGTGCCTCAATTGCAATTAAAATTGTCCTTTGGTGAATTGATTCAGCCTTGTCTGGCTCCTGTGCTGGTGAACTGAACCAAATGCCACTAAATCTGATTTAACTGTAAATTCGCTGCCACCCACGACCTGAATAATATTGATTCCACCTTGCTTCAAAACACATACTTTATAACGTATGTTTTTGACGTTCTTTACTATTAATGAAACCTTACTGAAGCCGAAAACAAAAAAATGAAAGAAAAAGAAAGACTAGAAAATATTTTCTTGTCAACTGCATACCCTTATTTTATGAAAATTTCTACAATACCATGTGCTTATGTAGATGCATGTTTCCCTAGCAACAAACTTCTAACCCATAGTCTCCGCTGAGCACCACACGCGTGCGTGTCGTCGGTTGGCCGAAGTGCCAGTCGGCTATCGGTGGGGCGCGCCGGGCGGCCGATTTTCGCGCGCATGGCGTCACTCTATGGCTGATTAGACATCGATAAATTCAAGAACACAAATTTTATTGATGTAATTTGAAAGCCCAGGCACAGGGAAACATTTTTTGTAGGTTATTTCAAGGTGAATTACTGGTGAATTACACTTCGAAAAAATTGTTTCAAAAATGAATACAATGTTCCAAAAACTTTATAAAACTATTTACGAAAAACTGAATTCTCAAAGTTGGATAGTAGAATGTTAAATACAATCACGTTTTAGATTGGCATCCATAACGAAGGACTACACGGAAAATAATGATTGTATGCCACCATGTTTTGCCAAAACCACGGATTTTCACGATTTTCAGCAAGCTGTAACTCCAAAACCCGTATTTTGAGAAAATAAATATTATCAAATCTGAAGCCTACGCCACTAATAGCCCCGGGTGTACGAAGTTGGAACGAAATCTGAGACTAAGCTATGTACAATCCAGGTGGTGCCTGGTTGATTTGTCCACGGTGAAAGCTTCCGAGCCTCCCCTCTGAATATCCAATAAGAAAGTGCAAATGATGACCCTTCAGAGCCTCCCCTCTGAATATCCACTGAGAAAGTGCAAATGATGACCCTTCAGAGTCTCCCCTCTGAATATCCACTGAGAAAGTGCTCATGGTGACGCCTTCAGAGCCTCTTCTCTGAATATTCAGTAACAAAGTGCTCATGGTGACATCTTCAGAGCCTCTCCTCTGAATATTCAGTAACAAAGTGCTCATGGTGACATCTTCAGAGCCTCTCCTCTGAATATTCAGTATCAAAGTGCTCATGGTGACATCTTCAGAGCCTCTCTTCTGAATATTCAGTAACAAAGTGCTCTGGTGACATCTTCAGAGCCTCTCCTCTGAATATTCAGTAACAAAGTGCTCATGGTGACATCTTCAGAGCCTCTCCTCTGAATATTCAGTAACAAAGTGCTCATGGTGACATCTTCAGAGCCTCTCCTCTGAATATTCAGTAACAAAGTGCTCATGGTGACATCTTCAGAGCCTCTCCTCTGAATATTCAGTAACAAAGTGCTCATGGTGACATCTTCAGAGCCTCTCCTCTGAATATTCAGTAACAAAGTGCTCATGGTGACATCTTCAGAGCCTCTCCTCTGAATATTCAGTAACAAAGTGCTCATGGTGACATCTTCAGAGCCTCTCCTCTGAATATTCAGTAACAAGGTGCTCATGGCGGCATCTTCAGAGCCTCTCCTCTGAATATTCAGTAACAAAGTGCTCATGGTGACGCCTTCAGAGCCTCTCCTCTGAATATTCAGTAACACAGTGCTCATGGTGACATCTTCAGAGCCTCTCCTCTGAATATTCAGTAACAAAGTGCTCATGGTGACATCTTCAGAGCCCCTCCTCTGAATATTCAGTATCAAAGTGCTCATGGTGACATCTTCAGAGCCTCTCCTCTGAATATTCAGTAACGAACTGCTCATGGTGACATCTTCAGAGCCTCTCCTCTGAATATTCAGTATCAAAGTGCTCATGGTGACATCTTCAGAGCCTCCCCTCTGAATATTCAATAACAAAGTGCTCATGGTGACATCTTCAGAGCCCCCCCTCTGAATATTCAGTATCAAAGTGCTCATGGTGACATCTTCAGAGCCTCTTGTCTGAATATTCAGTAACAAAGTGCTCATGGTGACATCTTCAGAGCCTCTCCTCTGAATATTCAGTAACAAAGTGCTCATGGTGACATCTTCAGAGCCTCTCCTCTGAATATTCAGTAACAAACTGCTCATGGTGACATCTTCAGAGCCTCTCCTCTGAATATTCAGTAACAAAGTGCTCATGGTGACATCTTCAGAGCCCCTCCTCTGAATATTCAGTATCAAAGTGCTCATGGTGACATCTTCAGAGCCTCTCCTCTGAATATTCAGTAACAAAGTGCTCATGGTGACATCTTCAGAGCCTCTCCTCTGAATATTCAGTGAGAAAGTGCTCATGGTGACGCCTTCAGAGCCTCTTCTCTGAATTTCCAGTGACAGAGTGCTCATGGTGACATCTTGAGAGCCTCTCCTCTGAATATTCAGTAACAAAGTGCTCATGGTGACATCTTCAGAGCCTCTCCTCTGAATATTCAGTAACAAAGTGCTCATGGTGACATCTTCAGAGCCTCTCCTCTGAATATTCAGTAACAAAGTGCTCATGGTGACGCCTTCAGAGCCTCTTCTCTGAATTTCCAGTGGCAGAGTGCTCATGATGACATCTTCAGAGCCTCTCCTCTGAATATTCAGTAACAAAGTGCTCATGGTGACATCTTCAGAGCCTCTCCTCTGAATATTCAGTAACAAAGTGCTCATGGTGACATCTTCAGAGCCTTTCCTCTGAATATTCAGTAACAAAGTGCTCATGGTGACATCTTCAGAGCCTCTCCTCTGAATATTCAGTAACAAAGTGCTCATGGTGACATCTTCAGAGCTTCTCCTCTGAATATTCAGTAACAAAGTGCTCATGGTGACGCCTTCAGAGACTCTCCTATGAGTATCCAGGGGCAGACTGGGGACACTCCCTCATGGAAATCCTTCAGACTGGTTACTGTCCCGAAGCTGATGTGGTATTTAAGCACGTTGAAATTGTTTGTGATTTGGATTGGTTTGCTCCCTCCAAGCCCCTAACTTGGTCCTTCCATATGACTATTGTTATTGTACATATCGTGCTCATTATGCACTAATCTATGTTATGGGATGTCTCACAAATGGCTATGGGTACTGTCTGTTCATTTACTCTCTAATGTGAAACTCGTTTGTTCTGCAGTGTGCGTTCACCCTGGTGGCCATCGTTCACATCTGCAGCTATCAGTTTCTGGCCTATATGGCCAAGCCGAAGTTCACCGCTGCGGGCCAGCTGGCTGATGGAGGACTTGATCTCAACATAGAGTCTGGTGTGGCCGAGTAAGTAGGCCTAGGTATTTGGCGGAATCGTGATTGACGAGGATGTTTACCTGTCAGTATGATATGCTGATGTTATGTTATCCTTCTCTTCATGTTATCCTCCCGTTAGCTTCGTGAGACTTCTGAGGTATCATGTTATAGGTTACACGTTGTCTGACATCATAAAAACTTGACCTATGACAACTGGAGTTGATATCCTGTGTTTGAAACCAGGGCTGCCAGTTTGACGGTTTTGAACGAATTTTCTGGAATTTGACTTTTTTCGTGTTTGGCTCTGGATTTTTTTCTCCAGTTGGCCGTTTTGTTAGAATCTGCCTATCTTTTTTACTTTTCTAGCAGTTGGCTCCTGGTCTATTTTCTGTAGGCCGCTGATACAAAGCTGGCTTGTTGTGTGTTTGTTTAACATATTGTTACAATTTTAAGTTTTTACATTTAACTAGGGAGCAGCGACACTGCTGATATCCAAAGAAACAGCCCAGCACAAAAATGCGGCGTGTGGAGTAGGCTGTCTCACTCGAAGGGTTTTTGTCTCAGAACACAGTGCCCCTATGATTTTATTATGCCCTGTAGATACAGAAACAATTCTACGTTGTTATATTTTTCCACCTGAAATCCCCAGCCTGCTCCGAGCAAAAGTATATTTCCCTATACCTTTAACATTAGAACACTAGCGCCGCCAAGCGGAGATATTATGAACTAAGGGCTTTCTTTCACTTTGACAAGCTTATCCCGCGCGGGGGTGAGGTCTCCAGCCGAACGCCCAACCAAAAACAGCCTCATGGGTGTTTTTACTTGCAACGAACTTGGAGAAGTGACTGACGAGGAGATTCTCACCGGTCTAAAGGGCCAGGGAGTCACTAAGGTTCCAAGGATGAACCGGAGAGAGGGACGGAAGCTGGTTCCGACGAGTAAATTTGTACTGATGTTCGATAGCAGGGAGCTGCCCCAAAACCTGCGGATTGGTTGGTTCTCCGTGCGTATTTGTGCTTATGTGCCTGACCCCACTCGCTGCTTCCGGTGTCAGGGCTCCGGCCACATCGCAAAATTTTGCAAAATACCGGAGCCGTGCCCCAGACACTCCGTGTAGGTCACGGCCCTTCATCGTGCAAAGCAAAGAGCGCCAAATGCATTGGGTGTGGCGATCATGAAACCTGGTGGCGCACATAACCCATGTTCATTTCGGAAAGAGAAAAGCTAAAAGACAAGTTAACATCCACATTGGAGAGGGGTCTGGCACTAACGCGCACTGGAGAGGGGGCCTGGTAGCCCCCCTAAGATCTCGGAAGCTAAGGGGTGTAGAAAAACGCCATTTGGGAGGTGGGTGGTGGCTATGGTGATCTACATGACCATTTTTCATTGACCTAGGTCAATGTTTTCTAAGTCGAACGAGGTCATAAAAGTCAAATCTTGGCCATGCTGGGGACCGATTGGAAAATGCTGTGATTATGCGGGGAAAATGGCAGAAATAAGCTAAAGACGGACCAGGGTCATAGAGGGAAGGTCCCAAAGATCCTTTTCCACAATTTTGGGGTCAAGGTGATTTAAGGTCATTGACCTTTAAGGTCACAATATGGTATACTACTTATCATGTACACTTTGACTAACACTTTAGCCACTGTTTGGCGGGAAAGGAGGATTTACCTTTCCCAATGACCTTTGACCTTGATCTTTGACCTTGAACTTTTTATTGGGGGTACCTTTACGATGATGTCATAGCATAATGTACTTCAGACCGGGTAACGCCATTTGACCGGAATCACTGGGGTCAGTGACCTTGAAAGTGCAGATATGACCTTGACCTGAGACCCTTGGCCTTTATTTGAGGTGACCTTTACATCATCCCGGTTATATGGCCTTATGACGTCACCACTTAGTCTCCAATGCAAGCTAACTGGTCCTGATGGGTGGTGATAGAAAAGTAGAAGATGACCATGGAAAGGCAGAATTTTTTAACTTTACATTTGCTAGTAAGTTCACGAGGCCTGATGTGGCGAGATTTCCTGATGTGCCACAGTATTATATAGATAACCTACCTACTTTTAATTTTTCTGACGATGCTGTTCTCACTATACTTCTAAGTACGAATAGGCAGAAGGCTTGTGGCCCAGATGATGTTAGTGCTCGTATAATACATGAGTGCGCACATGAGCTAGCTGTGCCTGTCGCGAAATTGTGTCGCCTCTCTCTGATGCAGGGTGTTTGTCCTGAAAAATGGAAACGTGCCAATGTCGTACCAATTTTTAAGAAAGGTGCGAAATCGTGGGCGTCAAATTATAGGTCAGTGTCCTTAACACCACTTTTTAGCAAGGTACTTGAGCGTATTGTTTTTACCTCTTTAATCGCCCATGTCCGACCTGTGCTGGCGAACCAGCAGCATGGCTTCATGCCATCACGTTCTTGCGTGACAAATTTGGGCACCATGTTGGGCGTGGCCTGGAAAAACATATCAGCTGGCTCTCAAACTGATGTAGTTCACACGGATTTTAGTTCGGCTTTTCAAAGTGTTAATCATAAACTTTTAGTTTATAAATTATCTAAATCTTACAATATTACTGGTAAAGCTCTTGAGTGGCTGAAATCATACCTGACCAGGAGAGAGCAGCGGGTTGTAGTGAACGGCCAATGCTCATCATGGGTGCCGGTGTCATCCGGAACACCGGAAGGCGGGCTAATATCGTCGCTGCTGTTCGCTTGTTTTATAAATGACCTTCCAGCAACTATTCAGTCAGACTGCCTAATGTTTGCAGATGATGTAAAGCTTTATAGAAGAGTAGACAGTCAGGCGGATGTTAGGTCACTCCAACTTGACGTAGCTCGTCTGTGTCAATGGTCTCGTGATTGGGGTCTGAATTTAAATCCATCGAAGTGCAAAGCCATGACACTAACCTTACGTCTCAAGCCAGTCATTGGAACTTACACTATAGATGGCGCAGCAATAGGAAGAGTGAATGTCATGCGCGACTTTGGGGTAATCTTGGACGAAAAGTTAACATTTGCCCCGCACATTGATTCTAATGTATCCAAAGCAAATCGAGCTTTGGGCTTGTTAATGCGATCCTTTCAAACCGGGAAAAATGGACCATTACTGTACGGGGTGAACACCAAAACCATAGTTGGCACCTATTGTGCAACCGTGCGCTCAATAGTTGAGTACGGGTGTATTGTCTGGGGTGGAGCCGCCAATTTTCATTTGCAAAGAATTGAAAAAATTTAGCATAAATTTCTCATTTGGCTTTGCGGACGATGCCGAGTTACAAATGTTTCTTTTGACTATTCCAGCCAACTTCAATATTTCGGTCTAGCTTCTTTGACATCAAGGAGGTTACAATACGATCTCTTATCCATTAGAAATCTGTACAAGCACAAAATTGACTTGTCTTATCTCCTTGAATCATTTCCATTGGCTGCTCCTTCCCGATTGTTGCGGAACCCAGTGGTATTCCATGTTCCTTGTGCCAGGGTAAATACTGTAAGAGCAAGTATGTTCGTTCGGATACCTAGGCTTTATAATTCTTTCAATAATACCCATAGAGAAGCGGACATTTGGCATTGCTCTGCATATCAGTTCCGTAAGCATGTTATTTTGTACTCTCACTACTGTCTAGTCAAGCCGACCTGGCGGGGGTTCGAAACGTTTTGATGGTAAACGATATGTCCTTATATTTTATATTTTTATATTTATGTTCGTATTTTTATATATTTTAGTATATTTTCCTTTTATATATTTTATAGTTTTTAATTGTTTTAAGATCTTAAACTGTTCCATGTTTTTTACAAGCTCTTGGGCTTTTTATACGCTGTGACGTCGGGTAATAGGGGCTTTTTGATGAACACTGACCGATCATTTTTATACTTTTACTTGTATGTGTAAAGATGTGTATGCGATTATGTAGAACTATGACCTATTTCTCTCACCAAGCACCGAATGCTACCTCACATTTTATCGCTTGGCTTCATCTGTGAATGGGACTTAATTGAACCCGTTGATGATTGTTTAATACAAACAAACAAACCACTTAGTCTCCAATGCAAGCTAACTGGTCCGACCGCCCCATTACGGTGATCTCAAGGTGCAGGTCTGACTTTGAAAGCCTGTATGTAAAAATTCCACCGATTTTCAAAAAAATGTTCACCAATCGACGCGCCATTAACTTCTGTTAAATGTGGCCAAGTATGGTGTGTTGGCCACGAACGGTTCCTCCGGCCACCTCGGAAAAACAGGTAGGGGGCCTCCGAGGCCCCCTCTAGTGCGCGTGTTAACGAAGGTAGCTCAGGAAAAAGTCCAAACCCTAAAGCAAACCAGTAAACTGTGCCACGAAGCTTCTCTCCATCCGGAGCCATCCATGGCAGGCAGGGCAAGTGTGACAGGAGATAAGCGTGACATAGCACATGGCTCTCCGAAGCTGAGCGTGAGATGGGTCCCTGGTCCACTTCTCCCCATTCGACGACACACTTGTCGGGAGGTCAAGGCAAGCGAAGCCGTCAGTTACCCTGGACTCTGCCATACGAGATCTCATGCACCTGTCTGTCCGGGATTTCATGGATCTGCTCGGTGGTCAGGTGCCACACTCTGACAACCAACCCGACATGAGCGTTGAAACCCAATTCGACCCGCCAGGATCTCCACCGCCAGCACAGGATCTCCATCAAATAAAAGAGAATGTGCATTATCCACACCTGCAACCGCAAAAACTCCAGCATCACAGCCATCCGTAAAATCAAAAGGCAGAACACCATCCAAAGTAGCAACCAAAAGACGTGTTTCAGAGCGGTCTTCCTTAGCACCTCCTAAAAGTCGTAGCGTGCGCAGAGAACAGGATGAAACAATTCCATCCGCGGGCTACGGGGATGCAGGGTTAATGCTGCCGCCATACCCTCCACCACTGCGCCTCCACCAACACCGCCCGCAAAAGCAAGAAACAGTGACTACCGGGGAACAGCTACACGCGACGGAAAGCGAAGGCTTTGCTCGCCAAACTTACGTTGTGGGGAACCCTCCCCCCCAACACGTGAGGGAAGAGAAAGTAGACTTCGTATCTCGAGACTCGAAGGGATGGGGAGAATTTGGGTGTCGAGGGTACAAAAAGAGCTTCTTCAGCCAAGGCTGCCCTCTGATTCCACCGAGAGTATCGAAAGCATCCAGCATGTCTGGCAGGAAGTGCCGCGGCCCTCCCCCACCAGCGATGGGAGGCATCCCGGGCCGAGAGTCAGAGAAGCATGCATGGATAGAGAGACAACATTCTTACACCGATCTCCGCCAAAGGGTCTTGGATACCCGAAGCGAATGGATAGACCACCGCCGGAGTGGAACGCTCGCACAGCTTGGTGCGTCTCGGAAATGTTTGGCGGTAGAAACTGGGAGACGTAGTTAACAGACTTGTTGAGTCGCGACTCAGAGTCAGAGTCGACTCTGAGTCGACTCAAGTTTTTCTTGAGTCAGCGTTGAGTAGACTCAACTGCTTAACCTGTTGAGTCGAGTCAGAATCAGAGTCAGCGTCTAAGCTGTGAGTCGGGAGTTGAGTCGACTCAGCACTATTTTCTTAACATATGTGATCACGTGGCTGACATTGTAGAGATTTTCATGACTAATTTTGGAGGATTTCATGTTGTAATTTGGTAACAATAGGTAATTAATTATTTTCATATCCACACTACGCCCATGCCGGGATCAGTTGTTAACAAAAATAAGTTATGTAAAATATACAGTTTCAAAAGCACACACATTTGCTAGTTGTTTTCCATTTAATATTGGCAATACCATGCAGTCATACGGAGAAATGGGATGTGGCACAAAATCAGACTTTTTTTAGTTTCAGGATACAAACTATACAAAGCCCTAAGCTGATTCTCATGCAATAATTCACTCTTAGTAAACTACATCTTTATTTTCTATTTTCTTCCTTCAGTTGACTGAAAACACAAACTAAGTAATATAAGCGCCAGGTACAGGATACCAAAAATCTTGTTTTGCACACAAGCCTTGGAATGGGTCAAAACGAAAACTAAAAGCTTCAATTAGCTGTTTTTTCAAAGCACTTTCTTGATTTGTCGTGGTTTGAGGACATCCCCTGGTAGATAATATAAACACCGACGACACAGTACTGTACCTACTGTCCTCTGTATACGGAAAATAAAACTCAGACCTACGTCTGGCTTTCTCTAAGTAATTTCAAACTGTGAAGCTGACAGAAAAATACACATCAAGTGTCTCACATCCCACCAATCTTTAAATTATGATTATTATTATTTACCACCCACTGCACCCGTGCGCGCCACGCTAGTCACAAAACCATCATTGTACGTAACAAAATATTAGCGATTTATGCTTGGTAGCCTGAGGGCAAGATTACTTTTCCTAGACCTGGAGATTTTCTTAGGTTTCTTAAGTCACGTGGCTTTTAAAGTGTTATTCATCATCATATTTTGTGCCCTCCGAGGTTAGGTTCGCGTATTGTCTTCAGTGTGCCATCTGTTGTGTTTACTACAGCTTTTTCGGGGGACGAGACGAGCGCTCATTGTTTGTTTTGGTTTTGAGGTGTTGCATAGAGTCAGTGCGACGCAGCGTAGTATTTATTTCCAAGCTAAAATTGTTACAGGATTGTTCAGAATGCACTCGGGCAGGAATTGCCGCTCAAAATGTCATATGTTAAACATTGATTCCTGTTCTTTGTGTTTGAAACGCCGCTTATTGCCTCAATTATGATTGATCATGGTGATGGAGGACATACATTCAAAATAAAAAGCCCTCAAAGTCTTTGTCTCACTCTCCTGTTTGCGTTTAGCACCTTGCTTCATTCCTATGCAGACGTAATTTATGTCATGAATTAATGCATTGAAGTTCACGTGTTATTGAAGGAAATGTGCAGTTAGTAATTAGTTAATGGCATGAATAAATGTGCTGGAATTTGCACATTATTAAAGGAAATGTGCATTTTTTGTGAGCATACTCGGCCACCATTCTGAGTTGGAGTCGAGTCGACTCATTTTTAATTTGGTCTCAGTCGAGTCGGCTTACCATTTTCAACGCGGTGAGGCGAGTCAGAATCAGAGTCAGCCTTTAACACGCGCATTGACGGGGGTCTGAGCCACCTTCGCATTGACGGGGGCGGGTACCCCCCAAGATCTCGAGAAGCACGGTAGGTAGCGAAAAACGGTAAACGGCGTTGGGTAGCCCATCTACTTCTCCATCGAAAATATTTGACCATTTTTTTGTCAGGTCACATTTAAGGTCACGAGAGGTCAAAACATGCCGTCATAGGGATAACATGTAAATTGAGGTTTTCGGCCATCACATCTGAACAAGTAGAGATAGAGCAAAACGACTTAAACTATATGAATTCTCGCAGCAAGCCGAATCGAATGATGTATAATTTGACCTTACTAGGTCAAATCAAGGATTTGACCTGACCTGAGGTCAGGTCAAGGTCAAATTATATAAAATGCATATCATTAGAACTGCAAAGCCAAGGCGAGTCTAATGCAGCTAAAATAAACGCTCCATCACCATCCGTTACTGAGTTATTTCGTAAAAACAATTTTTCATATGTATTTCCAATGGAGAGGTCATGCCTCGTACCTAACCTTAGGTCATCGATATCAAAAATAACGGGACATATCTTAGAGATTTCGGTTGGCTCATTATGTGATATGAGTTTCAATCGGAAAAGTTCATCCTGCTCCGACTTAGGGTAAGGGCGGGTAAGAGCACGCAGGAGATAAGAGTACGCAGTAGCTGTTTTGGTTACTTAGCAACCACTGAGATGGTGGATACCAAGGCCTTTAAATGTAGAGGTAGAACCCTCCCCTCTCAAAAAATGGCAACCTCTATTTCTAGAGAATTTTAGGTTTGTGACGTCAGCAGTTGCTCTCAAGGTGGAGCCGCCTATTTATTCAATGAGAATCGACTCCGGATCGTGGAGTGTTTTACGGTTTCAAGATGCATCTGGCGAGGGGTAGACCCAAGATTTATTACCCCACGTCCTCAAAAAACAGTATTATTGCCCCTAACACGCAACTTATCTCCTCATAGCCCCGTCTTCTACAATGCTCAGTGACAATGCGTTGCTAAGCAACTCTAGGCGATCGCTGACGTCATCACCATGGTGAATACCAGATTTGAGGTTGCCATTTTTGGCATAGGCTAAAAAGCCCCCTGGTGGATGCCCTGGTATAAAAAAGCAAGGTCAGTGCCTAGGCTGCACACCAAAATTCAGCGTGCTCCTGTTCTTTCCGCGGGAGTACAGAGCAAAATAAGTTTCTGAGCACCCTTGAAGTAATATTTCATAACTGGGAAAACTTGTAGACCATGCTTATTTTATCAAAAGTATTATATTACGGTCTGTTATCAGTAATAAAGCTGAGCTAGGAGTGTGCTCCAGGACCGGAGCTCACGCTAAAACGCCTGCCAACATGTCTATGAACACTTTCTTCCCAAGGAAGCATGTCCGGCAAGGGTACGCAGTAGACCATTGGGCAAGAGTGCGCATGCTTAAGAGATAGGAAAATGTAATTTTCGCTCGGGACAGAGTCTGTAATTCATATTTGGGAAACCAAACGTTGCAACATAGTTATTGCATATTCAGAACGATATAAAATCATACAATCGCCTAGTTTGGCGACAAAAAACTTCGCGACATGGCCTATGCACCTAAAGCACAGCGGGGCATCAATACGTACTCCAGCCTCCTCTCTTGCGTACTCTTACCGACCCACTCCGGCAAGAGTACGCACGTGACTTTTATTTTTGATGGGCTTGTGGCGAGCTTCCTTCAGAGACATCGAGTTCAAACATAGACCATGCATAGACAATTCTTCAGGCTAAACAACCACATAAAATTTTCAGCTGTTAGACTTGTAGGAGAAAAGTGAAAGCCTTTGTAAAGTTAAGTGTGTACTCTTGCACGGGCTTCTCCTATGCTATCTTAAACTTTTTTTGAGGTCAGGTCACTTGACCTGTACTGGTGACGTGACCTTAGATGACCTAAACTTAAAATTTTCACAGAAGTTGTAAAAATGATAAGGGAAAATATATGCCAAGTACGGTGGCGCTACGCGTCGCCGTTTTCTGATTTCTCCGAATAACTCGAGGGGGCGGGTACCCGCCCCCGTCAATGCGCGTGTTAAACTGTGAGTCAGAGTTGATTCGACTCAAGAAAATTTTAGTCATCAACAAGTCTGGTAGTTAAGTATTTGATGGTATGAATATTTTGTCGGGATTGACTGCTCTATCGACACAGTAATGTTTTTATGCTTTCGAATTCCCTATACCGCCATTCGTTTATAATATATATACGATTATGATATATATATATATATATATATATATATATATATATATATATAATATAACCACAGAAGGGCGCGAAATGACCATGCAGTTGAAGCGCCCTAAAACCTCAAACAACAACAATGGGCGTGACATAGTCTAGTCGCTGAAGCGCCCTAAACCCCCCCCTACACACACACACACACACACACACACACACACACACACACACACACACACGCACACACGCACGCACGCACGCACGCACGCACGCACGCACGCACGCACGCACGCACGCACGCACGCAGGCAGGCAGGCAGGCAGGCAGGCAGGCAGGCAGGCAGGCAGGCAGGCAGGCAGGCAGGCAGGCAGGCAGGCAGGCAGGCACACCCATGCACAGGCACACCCATGCACATGCACACGCACACACACACACACACACACACACACACACACACACACACACACACACACACACACACACACACACACACACACACACACACACACACACACACACACACACACACACACACACACACACACACACACACACACACACACACACACACACACCCTGGCCCAACCTCTTCTGCAGCCAGCTGGAATGCTGCGGGTATGCGGATGCCATGGGTAAACAACCTTATATTTATATGACATTTTATTTTACTTTGTTACCAAAGTGCTTGTCATCTTACCGACTCTCCTCCATTAACTTCGTAGGTACCAATATGTATCTTCCATGGTCGAATGTCCGTTTTCACGCAAGTCTCAGCAACCATGCTAGCTACAGAAGCGTGGGTTGGAAGTTCGGGGCCGATTCGCCGCTGAATGTGAGCCTCTCGTCGTTTCAGGCACGTCAAAGATCTGATTATTCTCACCTCCACCTGTCAAGTGCTGGGGCTACTGTCGCGGTACTTCTGGATTCTCTGGACGTTTGTAAGTAGACCATTTAGAGAGCGAGCATCCTATTGCGCTGCTCAGAATCCGCGGCATGCTGAACTGTTATTACACTGTCTCTAACTTCACACCTGAACATGGCCGAAGCGCATTCTGTCTCTTTTTTCTCGATCCTTCCCTCAAGTCTCTTTTACCGTGCTTTATATTGGTCGCCTCCTTGTTGACAAACTGTGGAACCAGTTGTAGGGTGACGTCCTTTTGCGTTTGGAGTCGCATTTTCGGTGCTATATTTTTGGGATAGGTCTTAGCTTTAGACGACTATTTTGTCCCTGTGGTCCCACCATGCTTTGCTAGGTGTTTTTTTATTTTGTGTCTAATGTATCTTTCTTTTTCGGGCCGTAGTTCTTATTGTGTAGAATACATAAGGCTGCTTTATGTGTTTCTCATTTGAGTTTTATTTATTCAAATATTGTTGTCCACGCATGTTGGGTAAGTTAAAGTTTCAGTGACTCATGTATGCCCGCGGTGTTGCAACGACTTGTCTTATTTCAGTTGATGCTTTACAATTCTTCCGCTGGTTTTAATACCTTCATTTTACCGTCTAATGCATATGGGCAATGCCAGGACCGACGGACCACTTTTGGAGAAATGTTCACCATCACCCCTTCGACTTCGCTCCAACTTTTTATGCAAGCTTGCCCATGTGCCCCATTGTGTCTGGCTGATTTATTTTTGTCCGATGTCGAATCGGTCGTAACATATAGGTCATATTGCCATGAATGATTAAGTGTTCTTCAGAATTTTGCGTATCATTAGAAAGCTAATGCATGGAGCTATTCAGGAAAAATATAAATGCTGACCTGAGGTCAAAGATTTACCTGGTGAGATCTTGACTTTTTCTTCAAATTTAAATTTTTAAAGTCAATGATTTTATTTTTGGTGTGGGTTCATGTAAATTGTCTGGAATATTTTTTTGTGGTTATGCGAACCCTTAGTTCGATAAAATTGCACAAGTCACCTGAAAATGAACCAAGTAACGACATTTTTGGTAACCTAAGGGATATAACAACTTAGCTAAATACTGAACGGAGGAGCACTGTTTTCACACAGCGGCACAAAACGGTGGAATGGCTTTGTTTTCTTCACCAGCTTTGCTTTACCGAAACGGTCTTCAAGGTCGCTGGCTGCAACGTTGTTTTGGTCTTTTGAAACAAAGAAAAAATGAATTTTGTCGCTCTTGGACTGCTCACAGTGTTAAAATGTCATTGCACTCAAAGTTTGGTCATTTAACGGTCCCTGTGGGCTTGCATGGTATTCGGCACGTTTCACGGTTCCTCCAATGCCGTCCCAGGAATTATTGCTATGTGAGGTGGAAAGAATCCGCTGGCAGTCACCAGAGCCTGCAGGCTAGATAAACGCATGACATACGCACCGCATAGTTCACTTCTACGGCACAAGTCTTTAAACGCATGAATGTGTTGAAAGCGATCTCTCGTACATCATATGGCGCTGACAGAGTGTCACTTATTCGACTTTACCGCGCCCTGATCAGGTCTGTCTTAGATTACGGCTCAGTAACATACGACAGCGCCCTTAACAGCGTCAAACAGTGCCTAGACGCTGTTCACCATTCCGGCATGAGGATAGCGACGGGTGCGTTCCGAACCTCCCGCAGAGCTAGTCTCCTCGTCGACGCCAACGAACTGCCGCGGGATCTTAGACGTAAAAAGTTAGCACTCGCATATACCAGCAAGATCCGACAACATCCCTCCCACCCAACTTACAAATGGATATTTGATGGGGCGTTAACAGCCCCTCTCGGAACAGCACGGCACTCGTCCTCACTTGCACTCTGCACACTAGTCCGGGCCGAAAATAATAGCCGTTTTCACACGAGGAAATAAATGGAACTTAGTGCATACTATTTACCTTCCTACTATTTACCCGGGTGAACAGCAGGTTTTAGATGTTCACATTTTTGGTCCGAAGAGCTCATTTGGGACCAAAATACAGTTACAAAATAGATATTGTATGATTTTAAGTGCTATGCAATCATCCTTATTCAGAATATTCATAATAATGCCCTTAAATCTAAGTCATAATCCCTACGTGGGAAGAAGTAGTACGCGAGCGTCTCTGCCGAATGTTCCGACCCGCCCGGTCAGAATTTACATCTGGCAAAGGTTCCACCTTGGGAAAAGTACAATTCTAGTAGGAGGGTACTTAGCCTCTGCCTATGCTGCCGTGAGAATTTTAACCAATCAGCAGCACTCACGGTTCACGAAACTTGGGATATGTTCACCCTTCGCAAACTTTTCCCAAGATAACAGAAATTAACCCTATGCTACCACCCCAAATTTTCTGGCAAATTGTTGGATGTCACAGGCAGCCATTGTTGATGGGTAAATATCTTAGTTATTCAGATGTGTAATGCGTAGGTTTGTCATTGTTAAGTTACTGCTAATCAATTGGTCAAAATAATTGATATGTAAGTTAAAGATGCGCTCTTCCAATTGATTAGTCAGAAACATTCACACACATCTACCACGTGCTCAAGCAGAAAACATTCAGAGTAAGTTGTAGGCTTATGTTGTTACCCATATGAAGTGTGTTTTTCTTGAAAATAAATAGGTATTTGTTAAGCTGATAGAATCCAGTTTGTGGGCGTATTAATGTTTTTAATAAATCCCATGATTATCCATATTCTGGTTAGCCACAGTCTTCTGCGGCACAGTAAAGATCATATACCCAATTTATTAATTATTTGATAATGCTGAATTCATGACAATATGAATTATTTTCTTAAAAATAAATGTGATTGTGAAGCCGATGAAATTCAGCTCATGGGTGCTCAAATTTATAGAAAAACCCTGCACACACATCTACCACGAGACCGACCATTCAGAGTATGTTGTAGGCTTATGTTGCTAGCCATGCGAAGTGTTTTTCTTGAAAATAAATAGGTGTTTGTATAGCTGATGGAATCCAGTTTGCAGGCGTATGAATTTTTTTTATAAATCCCATAATTATCCATATTCTGGTTAGCCGCAGTCTTCTGCGGAACAGTACAAATCATATACACAATTTATTGAGACCAATTATTTGATAATGCTGAATTCATTGAAATATAAATTATTTTCTTTAAAATAAATTTGATTGTGAAGCTGATGAATTTCAGTTCATGGGTGCTTAAGTTTATAGAAAAACCCTGCACATACATCTACCGCGAGACCATTCAGAGTAAGTTGTAGGCTTATGTTGCTAGCCATATGAAGTGTTTTTCTTGAAAATAAATAGGTGTTTGTATAGCTGATGGAATCCAGTTTGCAGGCGTATGATTTTTTTATAAATCCCATAATTATCCATATTCTGGTTAGCCGCAGTCTTCTGCGGAACAGTCCAATCATATACGCAATTTATTGAGACCAATTATTTGATAATGCTGAATTCATTGAAATATGAATTATTTTCTTAAAAATAAATGTGATTGTGAAGCTGATGAAATTCAGTTCATGGGTGCTTAAATTTATAGAAAAACCCAAAGTAATTGATATTCTGATGAGCCTCAGTCTTCTGCGGAGCAGTACAGATTATATACCCAATTTATTAACTATTCGATTATGAGTTACTAAGATGTTCCCTGGCCTCTCCCTCGAATCCGAAAATGTAAAAAACACTGAAGATTATATATTCTGGCACAGCCCTACATCAGAATCATGGAGTAAATATCAATAATTCTCAGTCCTAACAGATAACAGATAACAGATTTATTTGAAGATGATCCTCAAAAGAATGAGGCTTTTCACACATTCACGTCACGTGTTAAAATCGGTTCAAAGTAGGCTGAGATAAAAGGGTTGGACACATACCGACATACTCTTCTGCAGAAACATACACCAAAACAGTAGTGAGCGAAAATAAAAGCATTCACAACTCAATCCTCTAAAATGTCTAGCAAGGCCACTTTAAGTTCAGTCTTAAAATTCAATGAGCCAGGTATAAGTCCAGTCCGGTTCAGCAAGGACACGCCTCGATAACACAGCCGCCGTCGACCCGCCTCCGTGCGTATTTCCGGCAAGGTCCACTGGCAAGAGCGACGGGTATCGTGACCATACACTTGGTTGGCTTGCCGGCCCATGGTCTCACACAACAGTCGGGGCTGTCCCGTAGCCAACACCCGCTCCACCGCGCTCACTGTGTGGTAAATAATCATCCTCTGGGCAGTCTGCCAGCCAAGCTGCTCAACAACATCTGTTATGTGGTCAAATCTCCTCCTCCCAGTCACAACACGAGCACAAACATTTACTATCTTCTGCAATCGATGCACCTGAGTCACACCACACGAGCCGTACACAGACAAACAGTAGCGCAGTATTGAAATGACGAGTGCTTGTACAATTGATGCTAGTGCGTTCTTTGGTAAAACATGACGAGCGTGACTTAAAGCAATGAGAATGCCTGTACATTTTTTTAGTCACCGTGTCGACGTGGTTTTCGTAACTGAGGTGGCGATCCATTATTAAACCCAAATTTTTACCATCCTATCCTCCTTAATGGTAGTACCGCCGAAGTTCAATGTAATGGGTGGCAGGTCGCGTAGCATCGCCCGTGTACCTAGTACGATCATCTGTGTTTTTTTCAGAGTTCAACTTCATCCTGTTAAAACAGAACCAGTTGTATAGGGTGTTGAGAGCAGTTTGCATCCGTTCAATGATACGAACGATATCACACTTCTTGCCGCTAACTAAGACCTGAGTATCATCAGCATACTGTACCACGGTTACATCGCGTTCAACACACAGGCTCAGGTCGTTGGCGTACAACATATAAAGTAGACATGAGGCGGCCCCACCTTGATATACGCCGATGCTATTAGCACGTGTGTTTGAAGTTAAAACGGACGAACCATCCACTCCCTTGACTTGGACCTGCTGTGTGTGCCCCTCGAGATAGGCCCGAAACCAGTCTGTGTCTATTCCATATGCTGATAATTTCTGGAGCAATTTGTAGTGCGGTACAACGTCAAAACATTTTGAAAGATCGAGAAGTACAAGAACAGAAATTTCGCTTTTATCCATAGCGGTGAGCGCTTTATCTGTAATAACATGAAGGGCCGTTTCGGTGGAGTGCAGTTTTCGATAACCGTGCTGTGCGTCCGAGAGGAGGTGATTTTCTTCTAAGTAATTGGAAATCTGCTGCTGCACAACACGTTCTACTACTTTTGTGACGGCAGGTAAAATGGAAATAGGTCTAGTCTCAGAAGGCTTCTGCTCTTCGCGCTTTTGGGAATAGGCGTGACCATAGCATGCTTCCACGCTTGCGGAACTGAGCCAGAGATGAGGCTTGAATTAATGACATCAAGTAGAGGTAAACCAAGACCGTAGTAAAACTTTTGAAGCATGTATACACTAATGACATCTACTCCTACCGATTTAGAGGGCTTCATTGTCGCTAAAGTCAGACACAGCGTCTTAAAATTAATGGGATGGACTCTAAAAGCACTCGTCGTCACCCGTGGTAAAAGAGTAGGTATAGATGCTCTTGCCGCTGGGATACTGGCTGCAGTATTAGGTCCGACCGAAATGTAAAAATCATTCAGTGCATCAGGTGTGATGTTTAACGTCGTGCACTTCCGCTGCTTAGGTCCAATCACTGGCCGAATCACTCGCCACAGTGCACCTCGCCCGCCGCGGCGTATCTCTCCCTCGTATAGCGCCACACAGTCCCTACGAGTGGCAGAGCGGCAGAGGCGGTTTACGCGCTGGTACTCGGCACGATCTCCACGGCTGAGGGCCACCTGGCGGTCCCGTATTAGGTCCTGTGTGTCTGCTGACACTGGTGGGGCTCGGTCCGCCGCCTATTGACGCGCCTGAGTGGTGCCACAGTGTTCAAATGGTACATGAAAATGGCCTTAAATGCACCCCATTTTTCCTCAGTGGAGGTAGAGTGGTACAGCTGAGTCCAGTCAACGTAGTGCAGTTGTTGATTAAAATCAGCAAAGTCAACCCTTTTAAAAGACCTTGTCAACACATTAGAAATTCGCGGCGTTGCTATTCGCGTTTCCTGTGTCAATATTAATCTTGTTATATCATGTGGGCCCCCCGTAGTGATATCTAGTGACTCCTGCACGTTGTACTAAATCGGGTCTAGAGGTAGCTACAATGTCAATCAAGCTCGATGCGGGTCGATATTTCGGATGATTCTTATTTGCAATATGGAGGTTGTACATAGAAAACAGTCGTACTTTGTATTTGTATTTGTGTAAACACCAACAGGATGTATCCCAATTACAGGTGCAGTCAAGTGGTAAAAAAGGTAAATAAGTTATATAAGCGAAGTAGCACGAACAATACATCATTAAACGACGGTCTAGACATCTAAACATCTGTAAATGTGTAAAAACGGGTCATATACATGCCTACAGGCCTAACAAAAGACATGTCCATGGTCACAAAGCGCACTCATTGTAATCACACAAATGGCCTTAGGCTATTCGCAAATTGTCTGGCTGCCGATTTGAAGGTGAAATGCGTTGAGTCAAAAAAACCTTCGCAGTATATTTCCGCTTTCAGGACTCAAACAGAAATTCTGGAATTCAGACTCACTTTGAGGAGCCAAGAGTTGAAACCTTATATCGAACATTTGTCTTCTCCATATCCTGCCCCAAGACCTGGAATCAAATATCAGCCTCAAAAATTCCAAACATAGCTGATATACCAAGATCAAAATACATGTTCAAAAAGGTTACGAAGAAAGTATTCTTAGAAGCTTACTAACCTTTAAATACGTATTTAAATTTCTAATTAGAAATACTCCCATTGTGATTCTCCTTAAGTGGAACCATGGACGTGGTGGTGGGTGGGGGGGTCGTTTGGGGGAGGATGAAGACCCCCTAAACGTTATTTATAGCATTTATGAGGAGGGAGGCGCTTGGACCTACTGCTGGTGGTTCGTTGGAGCTCGTGTGGGCATGTGGGGTTTGTGCTGGCGGGTGCTCAGGGCCTGATGGTGTGTCCGTCCCCTGCGCCGCCGGGCACACTGTGGTCCGATGGCGAGGGGTGAGCACCGAAACTGTGACTGGTGCCTTGCATCAGTTGTCCCGTCGACGAGGATGAGGTGGAGTGGGAAGTGTGGGGCTCCCCATGGTGATGGGGCGTGATGCCATTTGATTTGATTCAAAACTACAAATTGGCTCATTGCTCCGTCTTTTCTCTTTTCTTTCCTCTGAGGGGGATGTGTGGTTGTACTGTCCCTGTGTGTTCTGTAGCTGTGCGTATCTGATGTGTATTGTGTCGTCTGCTGCGTGTACTTGTGTTGCCCATGTTGAGTGCACTTTTTGCCCTCTTCCCCACCGTGGTATATGCTGTGGGCTCTCATGTCTATCGAAATAGGTGGCAGGGAGCAATGACAAGGTGTCTTGCCGTAACCGATCCCTGTCCATTTCGGGTATTTCATTCCTAAACTTATCTTCGACCCCACCTTTCCGATGCATGTAGCGCGCCTAACCTCCTTCCTTGAGGTGGCACTATGATCAACTCAAATTATGGCATAGACAGATGTAGGGATGTAAAAAAATGTGTGTGCAGGGTTTTTTCTATAAATTTAAGCGCCCATGAACTGAATTTTATCAGCTTCACAAGCACCTTTATTTTTAAGAAAATAGTTCATTTTTCAATGAATTCAGCATTATCAAATAATTGGTCTCAATAAATTGGGTATATGATTTCTACTGTTCTGCAGAAGACTGCGCATAACCAGAATATGGATAATCATGGTATTCATATAAAAAATTCAGACGCCCACAAACTGGATTCCATCAGCTAAACAAATACCTATTTATTTTCAAGAAAAACACTTCATATGGCTAGCAACATAAGCCTACAACTTACTCTGAATGGTCTTGTGGTAGATGTGTGTGCAAGGTTTTTCTATAAATTTAAGCACCCATGAAATGAATTTCATCAACTTCACAATCACATTTCTTTTCAAAGAAAATGTTTCATATTTTAATGAATTCAGGATTATCAAATAATTAATAAATTGGGTATATGATTTTTACTGTTCCGCAGAAGACTGCGGCTAACCAGAGTATGGATAATCATGGGATTTATTAAAAAATTCACACACCCACAAACTGGATTCCATCAGCTAAACAAATACCTATTTATTTTCAAGAAAAACACACTTCATATAGGTAGCAACATAAGCCTACAACTTACTCTGAATGTTTTCTGCTTGAGCACGTGGTAGATGTGTGTGAATTAGAGGTGGGACTTTCCAGGCCCGGGGGCCCGGGGCAAAAGCCCGGCACAGGCCCGTGTGCTTGGACCGGGCCTGAAGGTCTGATTTAGGCCAATGCCGGGCTGATGACGGGCTTCACCCAAGCTCATTCCGGGCTTCGACTGAACTGGGACTTCAGTCAATTTTCTGTAAGTTTAGCCTTTTTCAGTACAGACCTAGTTTTTTCCACTAAAACATAATCTTATTCATGCACCTGCAGCTTTTGAAAATGCATTTACAATTAATTTTGGGACATGGACTTTAAGACATACATCAGGAATGTAAAAGCATGAAGCTCTATTTTTCTATCTGTTACTCATGCCAGGGTCAAAAGCAAGTTACTTAAACCTGTATCAATATTAATAATCAAATATTGAAAATGCCTACAGTTGCGCACATCCATGCTGTACTGTCATCTTATGAATATCCTAATGACTTCAAAATCTTTTAAGTCATATATGAGTGAACAAAATATAAATTGCGATAGCCTATTTGTTACTTCCATATTGTCAGTATACTACTACTATATTGTCAGGGACAATGTGAAGGATTTTGGTTCATTCACCGCCATTCTGCCATGATATTCTGAAATGTTATAGCTGAAAACTTGTCACTGCTCTCTCCTCTATTCATAAACATTATTGGAACTCAAAGGAAGTCATTTAACCAATTTGCTGCTGACATATTGATACTAACACCTAGCTCTAGCTAGAACATTCTTTCCAGAAGCTTTCTGCTTCAGGTAAAAAGAAAATGTCATCTATGGAGCCATTCCCATGTCCTTGCGAAAAATGGCGAAGTGAATGCCAGGTACAAACTATCTATTGGGAGCCCATAATTGTCAAATTGGCCTGCTAACTCTAGATGCAAGAACAAATGTTGATAAGTTTGACCCTTCCACAGCTTCATCTTGCTCTTTCATTGCCCAAAAGATGCAAAATCCACTCAGAAAAGGCTAGTATAAGCAAGGGAATAGGCACAAAGAAAACATGTTTTTGATTGAAGTACTTTAAAACATAAGTTAGTCAGTTGTGGGGAGATACTGGGGAGAGCTGTCAGCCTTAGAAGGAACCTTTGAAATTGCACCAAAACATGAATATACTTGACATCATGTGTTGCATTTTCCTTGTGGAGATACTTCCCTGGCCTCTATAAAATACAACTTCTTTTATAATGTTTGAACATAACAGCACTTCCCTCCCAAGATACCTTTATTTTACACTTCCCTCCCACCACACTAAAAATGTACAGAAACACAGAACACAATAACAGAATATCCAAATTATGATGGACTTCAGATGCGCCAAATTCCGCGGGCTTGAGAGCAGCTTGAAAAGCTTTGCAAAGCCAGAAAAGTGTCATATATGAAACAACTGCGCAAAAAGTGGCCGATTCTCAGGAACATGACTTCTCAGGAACAAAACAAATGCACCACACACTTTGTGCTTATTTTTTAAATCCGTGAAATTTTTAAAATATATCTTGAAGAGTATTGAAATAGTTTCACTGAAATAAACTTACTATTCTGGTAAATTTTAGTGAAAAATATTTTTATAAATGATTGTTCCAATGTAGACAAGCACGGCGCTTCAGATACCTTCTAAGCGCAAGCCCCTAAAATACAACAAAACAAACAGAAATAGTGTTCCAGCCCTCATGGCGATGGTAATAATGTGGATGGGATCGAGTTGTGTTATTTTGTGTCAGATTTACTTTTTAGTGGAGATTGGTGCAATCTTTTTTATACCATGTTTGGTGCGAACTTGTGGAAAACTGGTGGTTCTTTATCAACATAGGCTGACGGACCTTGTGGCCTGTTGGCTTACCTACTTTGCAGATCGGGCTGACCCAATCAGAACAATCTTTTGACTATCTTCCAAGCTTTTTAGTGACTAAATTAAAAGAAAATGCTCACATGTATCAATTCAGGGACAATGTGAAGGATTTTTGGTTCATTCACCGCCATTCTGCCATGATATTCTGAAATGTTATAGCTGAAAACTTGTCACTGCTCTCTCCTCTATTCATAAACATTATTGGAACTCAATTGTGAGGCTCGTGCCAGCATATAATGATTTATAAAAGTGCAATCGTGGAGGAAATGTCTGATATGAGTGGGCTTATTTCATCCAGATTCTTATAGCTGCCATGTGTATACCTCTATCTAGAATGCCCATTGTTTTATTAGGTGATGCTGGTCATTACCTGAAGTAAGTTTGCATCATAAGCAAGCCATGTTTCATACTGTGTTTTTTTCAGTATCATTTTTTGCTGAATTATTAAGATAGTTGAGGCTACTGATGCTGCATGCAACTTTTTAATATGGTTTTGGGTGAAACCAAAACTTTTCCAGGATAAATTGGCTTAAAACATGCGTTTGAGACAGCTTTAAAGTAAATAAATGCTGTATATAGTCGTTTATGGGTTTTCCATGGTACCAGGCCTTCCCGGGCTTGATAAGCCATTTCTTCCACAAACCGGGCTTGTGGCGGGCTTCTAAAATCAGCAGCAGAACGGGCCCGGGCCCGGGCCTGCAAAATTGCCCGAAACTCCCACCTCTAGTGTGAATGTTTCTGACTAATCAATTGGAAGAGCGCATCTCTAACTTAGTTTTCCTATTTAATCACCTGCCATATAAATTATTTTGACCAATTGATTAGCAGTAAATTCGCAATGACAAACTTACGCATCACACATCTGAATACCTAATATATTTGCCCATCAACAATGGCTGCCTGGACATCCAACAATTTGTCAGAAAATTTGAGGTGGCAGCATGGGGTTAATTTCTGTTATCTTGAGAAAAGTTTGCGAAGGGTGAACATTGGGGTGTTTCAGCCCACTATAGTAAAATTTTGTTTGTTTGGAACGAAGTCATATCGACTTTCCCCCAGCTCTATACGTGAAACTGAATCGATTGACACCCTTAAAAGCAAAATAAAAGGACATTTAGAGGTCGCGCACTTTCATCACCAAAAATCATTACACTTGAAAGAGGCGCATTCTTTCTTGGTGCGCTTGGGTAGAGCCCTCCGATGGAGTTCCACCACCCGGAGCAGGTACTGCTTCTGCTTCTCGTCCTTGACGAATCCGTTGAACCTCTTGATGAGGGCGATCTCCCTTTCCCGCTGTTTTTGCCTTGAGTCGAAACCTAAAGTCGTGGCGTCCCATTTGTTATAATGATCCTTCGCATATGTTGGAGTATCGCAACAGATTCGACGCATATGTTCTAAATTCAACGTAAGAACATATTTTAAGGAAAGCTGGCTCCCGAGAAACCCTTCCAACAGGTAAAGAGTTGGCGACGCCATATGACCCTGGCAGTTGGTGCGTCGATAAGCCCCAAAAATTATTATTATTATATTTTAAGGAACATCAAACGATCAAACAATTACTGGTCAAACCAAAGGACAGGATAGACAACCGGAAAAACCAGGCCCAGTATACAAGATGGAATGTAATGACTGTCCAAAAGTATACATTGGAGAAAGCAAAAGGATGATGGAACTCCGACAAGACGAACACCGAAAATCTCGACAAAAACTAATCCGAGAGTCAATTGACGAGAGAGCAGCGGAGGCCACAGCAAAACAATCATTCGAAAAGGATCATTATATCAAATGGGACACCACAACGACTTTAACTTTCAACTCAAGACAAAAACAGCGGGAAATAAAAGATGCAATTTACATCCAAACCACCACGGAACCAAAATGGATATAAATATCGGCAAAGTTACCATCTTCTCTGGATTTTTGGACCTCTTAAAACGCCAGCCAAACTAGAAATCGAATTGAAAAATAACACGTGTTTAGAGCTAATAATTCTAAAATGATTCGTCATGTTCATAGCTAAGATTGTTCTTTCAAAGTTTACCCTGTCTTCGTGTTTTTCGCTTAGTTAGGTTTATGTCATAGTGTTTTCTTCATCTCCCTTGAAAACGGGGGCGGGATGCTCCCGAAATCGGTCGGGTTTTATGCTCAGGCTAGTCTTGTGCAGTAATAAATGTTTTATTTAATCTTAAGAATATTTCAGATGTGAAATAGAAAACCAAGCAAAAGAAAACCAGCGCCAGTATCAGTGTGGAAATGTGTACATTCATAGGCGTAGGAACAGGGGGGCAGTGTACCATTTACAATGACCGAGCTAAATTACGCCATTAGCAAGTGTGGAAACACTGCAGTGGGCCCGGATGAAATTCACAACTCTTTCTTCAGGCACCCCAGCCAGACAGCACTAAAATACTTGCTTTCGGCCATTAATAACATGTTCCTTAGCGGCTCTTCCCCACATCGTGGCGAGAGTATCATCATTCCCCTTCCAAAACCTGGCAAAGAAAAAAACAGAACCAAAAGGATATCGCCCAATTTCGCTTACTAGCTGTGCTAGCAAGCTTGTCGAGCGCATGGTAAACGTTAGACTTCACGAGATCCTCGAAAAGAAACTTGATGCTATGCAATCAGGCTTCCGGCGCGGGCGAGCCACCACTGACATTTTGGTGAAACTAGTCAGTGACATCCAGAATGGCTTCTACAAAAAGCAAGTAACAATAGCTGCATTCCTAGACATTAAATCGGCGTTTGATCGCGTACAAAAAGACGCCCTCTTGTATAAATTAAGCAAGCTAGGAGTTCGCGGCCACCTTGCAAAATTTATTGAAAACTTCCTCAAGGACCGAAATTTCAAAGTCCGTTGTGGCACCACATACTCCTACCTGGCAACCCAAGACCAAGGAACACCCCAGGGTAGCGTTCTGTCCCCCACTCTCTTTCTAGTTGGCCAAAAGCTAACGCCTGGAATAAATTACTACCTTTTTGCGGACGATGTCGCTATTTGGAAATCCACTGCAATATATACCAGGCGGTATAATGAGCCAGAATTTCAACATGCAACTACGCAGTTGCAGGATAGCTTAAACGACATCGATAAATGGTGTAGTTTAATGGGTCTATCACTATCGGCGGAAAAATCATCAGTCGTTGTCTTTGCCAGAGCGCATTCCGGACACGACCCTCCACGGCTCCAAATCTCGGGTAAACCTATTGAATGCACCAATAGCTTCAAATTGTTGGGCGTCACCCTAGATTCCCGATTGAGTTTCAATGAGCATATCACCAAAGTCGTCTCTAGCTGTCAAAAGCGAATCAACATTCTCTGCATGCTCGGCGGCACAGAGTATGGCGGGGATCGAAAGACCCTGCTTATACTCTACAAGTCCCTGATACGGTCCATTCTCGAATATAATTCGTTCGTTTTTGACTCGACGAACAAGACCAATAAACTAAAGCTAGAGCGAGTCCAAAATGCCAGTATCCGGGCAGACACAGGCGCGCTCTCAGAATCCCCCATCACCAGCCTGCTAACTGATAGCGGGCTATGCCCACTGCAGACAAGACGCGACGCCCAGCTTATTTCTTACTATATTAAGGTCCAATCCACCGAAAACCACCCGGCAAAACAATGTTTCGCCCATCCCAGACGAGCAAACAAAGCCACTCTACAGAAGTGGCCCCCATTTAAACACAGAGTAGCGAAAACCCTGGAAAGCCTTAATCTTGCACTGCCAGCAACAATAGGCAAACCCCCACTCTCCCGCTTCTGGACTCGGAAAGAGCCCAAAGTTGAAATTCTTTTCACTTCCCGTAAAACGGACTTTTCAGAGGAAGAAGTCTCTCAGAAATTCTTAGAGTTCCGATCTTGTAACGCGGACAAGACTTTTATATTTACAGACGGCTCCAAAATAGGCGAAAAAGTAGGCCTCGGCATCTGGGGGCAAAATATTTGCCTACAGAAAAGACTTCCGGACAACTGCTCTATCTTCACAGCCGAGGCTGTTGCCATCCCTAGATACACTAGCCATAATCAGAACCCAAAATATCAACTCAGCCGTCATCTGTTCAGACTCTAAATCTGTCCTGCAGGCCGTCAGTAACGTTGTCAGCCCCAGCCACCACGTTATAGCAGATATTCAGAAAGGTATCAATGATACCCCTGATGTCTCTTTTCTTTGGATCCCGGGCCACTGCAAAATTCAAGGGAATGAGAAGACCGATGAGCAGGCAAAAAAGTCCCTAGAACTTAGAGAGATCGCACCCTTAATGTGGTCTGGAGATGATAGCAAAGCTCTCCTCCAGGACAGTATCTGGAAGCAAATTCAAAATAGCTGGACCACAAACCACAGCTCCCACCTATTCTATATCAAGCCTCACATCGGCTACTGGCCCAGTTCCAACCAAAAGAGTCGCCGGCGCGAGGTTATTCTAACCAGACTCAGAAATGGACACACAAAATTAAATGCCTATTGGAATGCGGGTACCTGCGGTACCTGCGACGCAATGGAGAATCCCTATCACTTTCTCATCGATTGTCCCCAGCACAATACCCATCGGCAACCCTTGCTGGATTACTGCCGAATCCAAAACATCCCTGTAGACCTAAAAACTCTGCTCGGTAACGACCATCCTGAGCTACTCGAAAAATTCTTTACATTTCTAAAGGACTCTGGGCTAGAGAAGTTTCTATAAATCACCCCCTCCCAGTATATATGATGGAGGGTGCATGGTGCACCCCCAAAGTAGGACTTGCCTATTTTCAAATTAACCATTCATGTCATAGATGATCCACTGCAAAATTTTAGCAATAGTTGTTTAACCTTTAAATGGTATATCGTAGGCTAAGGATAGGTTATGTTAGGCTAGCTTTCAAATCAGGTTAGGTTAAATAGGTTATATTTCTTCACCGCAGTGATACTTTTCACTGCGGCTCTATGCTAACCACACTCATACTCTTACTAACAATCTAACTGTCCTCTCACACCTTTTTCCTCTGTGCGGCGGCTGCCCAGCCGGAGAGGGGAGCTGCAACCTCACCTCCGGGTTGCAGGGTAAATTCGCGGCACCCTGGCCAGGTGTTTAGCGCAGTTTCTAAAGTATGAAAATTATTGATTTAACGGAGGATTTCGAGTAACGTAGACAAGTGGACATTAGTAGCTGACACACAAAATTCTAAATTCTAAATTCCAAATTCTAAATTTAAGGTCTTCAACCACAGAGATAACGTTCGCACTCTGCGGGTCTAAATTTATTAAAAGACCTCCCTTGGCATGGCTATGCCATTGCCACGACCGTCCATTCGCAAGCTAAAACAACTTGCAACCCATTACTTGAAATAACTCCCATTGCTTTAACAGACTAACGTAGCTTGCCCTCACGCAAAATTCTAAAATTCTCCCACACACTCCTTTAGAGGCGGGCAAAGGTGGTATGCACAGAACGCCTTATAAAAAGTCATAAGTAAGTAAGTAAGGAGGAGTGACTTGCATACAAGCCACACCACAGACCTTCAGCGGAGGAAGGGACCCCTGCAGATGGAACTGGACCGACTGATGGAGTCTCATAAAATCCTGACCCAGGGTAAGATCGGCACACGGGTAGGGGAGCACGGACAGCTTGAAGCTCCGATATGATTATGAGTTCACATTCAGGTCCACAACGCAATGCCCCTCAGTCGAGGCTACCAGGGGGAAGAGGCCATGGAGATATTCTCCCTGGAAGCGGTTGGTTGAATCCCCAGCTTCTTAGCCATCTCAGAGCTCACAAAACTAGATGTGCTTCCGCTGTCGACAAGAGCGTTACATGTCACAGAGTTGACATGTACAGGTATGTTTGAGCACCCAGTACTCTGGGCTGAAGCAGCAGTCATGGACGAAAGAGTGGAAGTAGCACAGGCAGAATCATTAACACTTCCAGCAGAACCCTGTCTCCTAACCCCAGATCTACACACAGAGGCAAAATGTCCCTTCTTGGTACACTTAAAGCATACAACATTACGGGCGGCACACAGGTTCCTAGGTTGGCCATCCTGCCGGCCACAGAGCATACACAGAGGTTTTACAGACACGGCAGCAGCCGCTGCAGACTCAGTTGGGGCAGACACGTTGACAGAGGAGTCACTGTTACTGTCAGGGAGAGCAGAACAGTTCCCAGACAGGTACAACTCGGCATTGTGTTGAGCAAGATCAGGGCTGCGAGCCTGGCGCACAGCCTCGTCGAGTGTCAGAATCTGGTTCTCTAACAGTCTCTGTCTTACACTTGGAGAAGCCAGGCCGGATATGAAGGCATCACGCACAGCCTCCTGTCGATAGGTATCTCATCCCTATATTGAAACCGGGCAAAGAGGGAAGTGATCCCCTACACTACCGCCCCATATCACTTACCTCGAGTACATGCAAGCTTTTTGAGCGTATGATAAATCGTCGTCTTATGTGGTACCTTGAGAGCACCGGTTTCATGGCTAATGCCCAGAGTGGTTTTCGCAAAGGTCGATCCACTATTGACCATTTAGTTTCCATTGATACAGTTGTTCGCCGCTCTTTTTTCCTGAAGCAACATACCATTTCTGTATTTTTCGACATTGAAAAAGCGTATGACACGGCATGGCGGCACGCCATACTTCGAAAACTCTTTGACGCGGGTATAAGAGGCCACATGGGCCACTTTCTTGCGAACTTCGTCCGGAAGAGGTTTTTTCGCGTGAGAGTAGATGGTGTGCTTTCGCGGAGGTTCCAACAGGAAGGCGGTGTCCCCCAGGGTAGCGTGCTAAGTGTGACTTTTCGGTGTTTTAATCAACGACATCTGTGACGTCATACATGCTCCTGTTAACAAATCGCTGTTTGTTGATTATTTTGCAATGTGGATTAGCTCATCGACATCTGTCTCAGCGCAGAGACAGCTGCAGCTTGGAATCGACCGGCTTACTGAGTGGAGCCTCACAAACGGTTTTAAGTTCTCAACGTAGAAAACGGTGTGCGTACACTTCTGCCGAAGGAATCGCTATTGCCCGGATATCAACCTGCGAATGTACGGGAAAACAATCCCAGTTGTAGACCAGACGAAATTTCTCGGGGTGACTCTTGACAAACGACTTACCTACCGCCCACATGTGTCATTAACCAGAGAAAAGGGCATGAAACGTTCAAACGTTTTAAAAGTGACATCACGTACATCTTACGGGGGTGACAGAACTACCGTTCTTCGTCTTTATCGCGCATTAATAAGATCAGTCATAGATTACGGATCGGTTGTTTATGACGGCGCACTAACGAGTACCAAACAACCGCTGGATGCAATTCATCACGCATGTATTAGAACGGCCACCGGTGCTTTTCGCACATCTCGGAGAGCGAGCCTGCTGGTAGACGCTGACGAGCCCCCGCTTGACCTGAGGCGAAACCGGCTGTCTCTCACATACGCCTGTAAGATCCGACAGCACCCGACTTACCCCACATACAAATGGATATTTGACCATGAACTGGTTGAGCTCCTTTCATCCGGTAGGCAAAGTTCCGCTGCGGCACTGTGCTCCCGGGTTGCACGCTGGTTGGAGGCATTCGGTATAGATTTTGAGGCAAATGCCAAGTCACGACCGCATACCCTGGAACCGTGGCGACAGGTCTCTGCTAAACACGACCTAGAATTAATGCAGTACAGAAAGTCGGCGACACTGCCATCGGAACTTTCCCAACTAGCCGCTGAAAAGATCAGCTCCTACTCAAACTATTTCAAACTCTACACCGATTGCTCAAAAGGAGCCGCTGGGGCCGGGTGCGCTTTTACTGGTGACGCAGTCCGTCGATGTTTCGGTCTCCCGTGTGTAGTCTCTGTATTTACCACCGAACTCTACGCCATTTTACAAGTTCTACGCTACATCAACCATCGTCCTGAAAGACGCTATCTTATCATCACTGACTCAGCCAGCTTACTCGGAGCGCTTAGCTCTGGTCATAATCACTCATCATGGCTCGTATTCGCTATTCTAAAACTGTTGACAACTGTTTCTGTCAAAGGTGTAGAGGTTAAGTTTCTATGGGTGCCAAGCCATGTGGGTGTACCCCGGGAACGAGTCAGCGGACGAGGCTGCTAAGTCAGCATCGTCGCTGGCTCCCCCACGGCGGTTCAGGGTTCCACCTGGGGATATCAAGGTCCTCATCAACGACTCTCTACATTCTGAGTGGCAGACAAGATGGGAGGCTGAACCTGAATGTACGTTAAAGTGCCTCCGACCAACAATAGGCAGATGGGAGTCCATCAGCCGGCAAAATGGAAGGGAGGAAGTGTGTCTGACGCGGCTACGCATTGGCCACACCTATATTACTCATGGACACTATTTATCTCGCTCCGACCCAAGCATATGCCCCCAATGTGGTGAACAACTAAGCGTTAGGCATGTCCTGTCGGATTTGGAAGTCTGTGCAGGTCTGCGTGTAATCAGAAATCGATTTATCCGTGGACTATCTATTCCAGGTATTCTTGGCGACAGGGCAGCAGTCGATTTCAAACGCGTTTTGGCATATTTGACTGAGGTAGGGTTTGACGTCATCTATAACCCAAGAAGAGTTAGACAAAATAGTGGTGTGTAAACCCTAGACGGTTGTATTTGCGACCTTAAAACACTGAACTGATTGTTAGCACCTGAGAAGTCACTATAACGATGGGCGCGACATAGCCTAGTCGCTGAGGCGCCCTAAACCCCAACACACACACTATCCGCAGATACAGCCTTAAACGCACAGTCCTTGGTTAGAAGCTGTAGTGCCTGCAGATAGGTGTCAATAGACTCGTTCGGAAGCTGTTTCCGCGTAGCCAGCTGATGCCTAGCAAAGATCTCGTTAGTAGGCTTCACAAACACTTTCCTGAGAACTTCGATGGCTGTGTCATAGGAGACACATTCACTGATATGAGAGTACACTGCGAGGGTTACATAGTTTATCAGCAGTTTCAGTTTGTCCGGAGGTGGATCCTGACCCTGAGATAGTTCATCCACAATGTTCGCAAACGTGCGGAACCAGTGGTTCCATTGAGCTTCATCTTGATTCGCTTCGAGGCGCTCTGGACGCAGATACTTGTCCATCCTGAGTAACGTAGATTAGAGTAGAGAGTAGCTAATTGGAAGCTTGGAGTTCAAGAGTTGAAATCTTGATGTTTATTGTTTAGTCAAATAAATTGTGCTGATTCTGGAAACAGGCCTTCATGATTTAGGCTTTATTTGCCTTAACATGTGCATGGTCTGAATCAAAGGAAAGATGTCTCAGAACATAGCATGCAGCAATCAAGACATGCAGCATGCACGATGCACATGCAACAATCACCACATGAATATTAGACATTTAGATTAAATCTAACCAAATCGATAGCATTCTAACCAAAATCCAAGCATGAGCTAGGTCTCGTACCAAGATCAAGGTCACTCAAATGTATTATGCTTGCAGCTTTCAGATTCGTTAATCCCCTCAGAGGCTCACGAGCTTTAAAATGATACCCATACCGACTATGACCGCAGTGGTTACCTGATAGGTACCGAAGCACCAGCGATATGACCTACTTTGTGGCCTCATTTACCCAACTAAGAGTTCGCATAACCAAATGAAATTACTAAAGATGTTTTCATGAACCCCAGCAAGGTTTCACACCAAAAATAGAAAAAATAGGAGTTTTTGAAAACATTTCAATATGAAGAACAGAGCAAGTGGTCACCAGGTCAATATTTGGCCTCGGGTCCGCATTTATAGTTTTCCTCAATAGCCCCATGTATAAGCTTTCTAGTGATATCAAACTTCTTGAGGATTATTTTGTTAATTTTTCGTGACAATAGAAATAAAAATGTGTCACAAAATTTCACGTCTGACCTCGAAGTTTCGGTAACCTCTATCTCGTGACCTAATTTACTTCGGACCTAAAATGTCGGCCAGACAATGGGACCTATGGGCAAGCTGGCATACAAAGTTTAATCCCATACGAAGCGGTGGTGTTGGACATGCTTGGTCGATCTGTCCTGGAATTCCTCATATGTTCACAACATCAGGTGTATTTGTAAACTCTTGGCCTTCTAATTCTTGTAGGGGTGGACTTGTTATTGCTTCATTGGCACCCTACTTGTACTGAGCCTCCCATACACTTAACCCTCGCCCCGTTGGGGAGGGTGTTTGAATACTCGCCTTGGGTTTTTCCGGCTGCACGAAAAAACGGCGGAGCGAAGCGCCGCCGTACTTGGCACACCTTATCCTTGAATGATGAATTCTGCAGCTTTGATAAAGTTCGCAACTTTGTACAAAATTGTAATGTTGGGTCATCTGAGGTCAGATCACCAGTGCAGGACAAGTGACCTCACCTCCGAATATATTTAAGGCGGCATAAGTAAGAAGTGGGCGAATCTATCGAATTGAAAATTAAGCTACACAAGGGGCCCGCCGAATGCTACAACATATATTCCGGTATTTTTGACATCGCCGACCTAAGGTCAAGTGCGGATCATGACCTCTCTATTTGAAATACATGGAGAAAACAGGAATTGGGCTGAATGCATGTAGATACAGCTGAGAATTCCTTCATATCCTCCAAATCGTAGCATCCTGGGCCCATTTCTAGGTTCATATTGCAATTTTCCCTGTGACCTCTGAGAGGTTATCTGGGCTCATTAAGCAGATTTTCAGACTTGGGTCAACAACTTTGCAGGAAATGACGATAAAGCATTTATTTTGATGTCATTGCGTTTAGACTGTTATTACGAGTCGATTGATATGCATATTGACCATGCTAGGTCTAATAGTGACCTTGACCTGTCCTGAGGTCAGGTCATTTCTTAGTTTTGGCCTAGTATAGGAATAGTATACATCATTCGATTCGTCGTAACGAGAGAAAGCGAATAGTGCCTAAAAAATAATTATAACTCAGCTCTTTGTCAGACGCTAGAGCCCCGAAACTCTTCTCTAACATGCCATCTTCTTTGACCTGTCATGACCTCAATATTGACCTGAGCCAAAAAACGGTGCCATGAACAGAAAGCCTCATAAATAGTCCATAAGTAAGTTGAGTAAAGTTGCTGCTGGCAGTGAAGTCTAACGCTTTAATGCCTGCATCCAAGAGCGGGATTCACTGTTCCTTCGCCTCGGGCACCTTAGCATTGGGACGCTCTGCTGCTTGCAAGGACTTGAAGGGGAGTGACGTATGGCAGGCACCATTCATGTTACCAAGTGTGACTGGCCCTGGTATATCATCGGGAGGTATTCCGGCGAGTTAACCCACTCGGCGATGATGGTCCGTTACAACAGCTCGCTGTGTGTGGTTGGCAGGATGGTCCGTTACAACAGCCCGCTGTGTGTAGTTGGTAGGATGGTCCGTTACAACAGCCCGCTGTGTGTGGTTGGCAGGATGGTCCGTTACAACAGCCCGCTGTGTGTGGTTGGCAGGATGGTCCGTTACAACAGCCCGCTGTGTGTGGTTGGCAGGATGGTCCGTTACAACAGCCCGCTGTGTGTGGTTGGCAGGTTGGTCCGTTACAACAGCTCGCTGTGTGTGGTTGGCAGGATGGTCCGTTACAACAGCCCGCTGTGTGTGCTTGGCAGGTTGATCCGTTACAACAGCCCGCTGTGTGTGGTTGGCAGGTTCCTCTGCGGGCCCTTTACATGCTATGGACCAACGTTCTCGGGCCCTACTTCTTCGCTCCTGCGCCTGAGAAACCTGAAGACGACCAGAAGAAACAGCGCAAAATGGCGCGCAAAATGCGCTATGCGGCGCAATAGTAGACTTATTGTTGTTTGTTCTCTGTGTCGCGCTACCAAGTGCCGTACCTCTATTGTATTGAGGGGGCTGATACATTTTGGTGAAGGCAATATATCGAAGCATATAAACGCTTCTGATTTTTCACATGCATTCGGTTTTGGGAAGAATTACTCTACCGCAAATGAATGGTTGGGGTTGATAACCTGTGCTTAAATTACATGAAGCGATATTTCTCTGGTGGCTAACGTGTCTTGGTTTGCACTCGTGTCTGGCTATCACTTACCTTTCTTTCAAATTTTATACATCTAGAAAATGTCTTCCTGATTATTTGGGGACATAAATGTAAGATATTTAATTTTAAAGCTGAGCTGATCACCAACACGTTAACTTATTCACCATCGGCGTGTGATAAAAATCAGGAAAGGAGGAAGGATGATATGAAGCGCTGGCCGGTCCCATGCCCATGCTTTGACCTACAAGCTGAGGAGATGATGCGGAGGTGCGGCGAAGACCCCGCCGCAGGGACGGCCGGTATCCGGTGCCGCAGGGACGGCCGGTATCCGGTGCCGCAGGGACCGCCGGTATCCGGCGCCGCAGGGACGGCCGGTATCCGGTGCCGCAGGGACGGCCGGTATCCGGTGCCGCAGGGACCGCCGGTATCGTTTTCGAGCGGGTGTGCACCATTTTCAGGAGGTAGTGCCTTCTGACCCCGAGAGGAGCAAGGGTGAAGCGCCAACCTAAGGCCGTCTGATTTCTCTGCTTGTAGCCAATGAAAAACAAAGCGAAGGAAGAAGCAGGCGTCACAGAAAACAAAATATTTGCACCTTTGTTGCCTTAACGAGTTGTTCAGTGCCTTACTTAAGGGATTTTAAAAGGCGTTCTGTACAAGGCACCTTTGCCCTCCTCTAAAGTGTGAGATACTTGTTACGTTGTGGGGGAAAATCCCCCCAATACGTGAGGGAAGAGAAAGCAGATTTTGCATTTCGGGACTCGAAGGGAAAGAGAATTTGGGTGCCGAGGGTCCAAAAAGAGCTTCTTTAGCCAAGGCTGCACTCTGGTTCCACCGAGAGCATCGGAAACGTGCAGCATGTTTGGCAGGATGGACCGCGACCACTCCCGCTAGTGATGGGAGGCACCCCGGGCCAAGAGTCCGGGAAGCATACATGGATAAAGACACAAAATTCTTGCGCCGCTCTCCGCCAAAGGGTCTTGGGTACCCGGAGAGAATGGACAGACCACCGCCGGAGTGGAACGCTCGCACAGCTTGGTGCGTCTCGGAAATGTTTGACGGTAGAAGCTAGGAGACGTAGTTAAGTATTTCATAGTGTGAATATTATATCGGGATTAACTATTCTGTTGGCACAGTAATGTTTCTATGCTTTCGAACTCCCTATACCGGCATTCGCTTGTAACATAACCACAGTGGGGCGCGAAATGCATGCAGTTGAAGCGCCCTAAAATCCCAAACAACAACAACACCAATGAGGGATAATTGTTTTCGGGAGGGTTGGTTACTTTAAAGGAAATGTGGCACCTTGGTCGAATCCTGGAATTTAGTGAAATTAGGCGTACTTTTAACCAAAAATAATGAAACCACTCATGATTTCTCTGAAAAATGTTCAATAAGCTCAATATTTTGCTTTTACAAATACTCCTCTAGGAAAATAAATAAATATCTGCCTGTGGATGATGTCATGATCTGGCAACCACTACCAGACTTGAAACGCTTCAAGGGCTTCGATTGGTTGATGCTCATCGTGACGTCAGCCTATGTCGTCACACCAGCAGCTCACAACAATGGCCGCCCGGAGAGGGGGCTGGTGTCAGGTAGGTTTTAGCTTTTTTCTACACAAATATCGAGTTCCAAGACAAATGACATATGGAGTACCGGGTTTCCGACTTGCTTTACAACTTGGCTATCTCAGTTAAAATCACCTTATGAAGGTGCCACATTCCCTTTAATGTCGCAAACCAAAGGGGAGGTTATTTCAAGTAATGGGTCGCGAAATGTTGTAACACTCACGAAGGCCGAGCCAAGGGTAATGGATTATAGTTGGGGTTCACGGTGCGTGTAGAAGGCTGCCACCGCCAAAGCTAAGGAGTTTATAATTTTTTTAATTTTGTTGCATGTTGCCGAGTGTCTGCTGTGCTGACGTTGCTCGAGTTAATAAATTCAAGCAGTAGTTTTTGGTTGTTTAGAAACTGCCTCCAGCACTTTGCCAGGGCTCCGCGGGTATTTACCCTGCAACCCGGAGGTGAGGATACGGCGCCCCTCTCCGGCTGGGTAACCGCCGCACAGAGGAAGGGGAGAAGTGGAAGGCAACATATGGATTGTTACTGAGAGTTGTGAGTTGGTTAGTGAAAAATCCTAGTTAAGGATAGTTGGTTAGTGGATTGTGGTGACCCGCCCTTGGTGCGCCTATGTCCGCGCCGCCTATGCCCGCGCGTGCCCTGAGGCTAGGCTCGGGCGCAGTGTGCCGGCTCCGCCGGTGACCTGGCAGTCGTAATACAGCACCATGCCAGAGAGAGTGTCTCTGTTACATGGATCTCAAGTTACTGTTAGCTGGTTAGGGAATATTAACGGAAGGTTAGTTAAGGTTGGTTGGTTGGTTGAACGTTTTTCCCCACTGCCTATTTTAGCCTAGGCTGGTCGAAATGCTAAGCCTATCGTACCCCAGTTTTAGTCTTATATAACCTATTTTTGAAATTTGGCAGGAGAACGTCTATGGTGTAAATGTTTGCTATAATAGGCAGGGATGCTATCATTGGCGGATCCAGGAGCAGCTTTTGGAGGGGCCAAAGCAACGTTTTTTGGGGGCAGAAGTGATAAAATTCGCGAAAACATAATACTTCTAAGAGAAACGGCAAAAATTGTTCCTTTTAGTGGGCCAAAAGATACTATTTTAGGTTTTGGAGGGGGCCACGGCCCCTTTGGTTCCCCCTTGGATCCGCCAGTGGATGCTATTAGGGTGGAGGTATTGTTTATACCTGCCATCATAGACGTTCATGATACTTTTAGATATAGCACTCTAGCCTAGCAACCTTCAAAAAGTGTAAAGAGCTTGTCCAGCAGCTCCGGGTGGTCATTGCCAAGGAGAGGGAGAACTGCTGGGATGTTTTGTATTCGACAATAATCTAGCATGGGCTGCCTATGGCCTTCGTGCTGGGGACAGTCAATTAGCATGTGGTAAAGGCTTTTCATGGCGTGGCAGGTACCGCAGGTACCCGTGCGTCCCTGCGTATTTAATTTGGTGTGCCCATTATTTCTAAGTCTGGTTAGGATGACCTCGCACCGACGACTGTTTGGTTTGGACTGGGCCAGTAGCCGATGTTAGGCTTTATATAGAATAGATGGGCGCTGTGGCTAGTGTCCAGCCATTTTTTATTTGCTTCCAGGTATGGTTATTGAGGAGAGCTATGCTATCAGCCCCGGACCATTTGAGCGGTGCTATCTCTCTGAGTTCTGGAAACTTTTCTTCCTGTTCGTCAGCTTCTTCATTCCCAAGAATTTTGCATTGGCCCGGAATCCAAAGAAAATAGACATCTGGGATAGCGTTGATGCCCTTCTGGACGTGTTCTATTACGTGATGGCTGGGGTTGACTGCGTAAGTGATGGCTCGCAGAACGGATCTAGAGTCTGAACAGATGACAGCTGAGCTGATATTTTGGTTTTGGATCAGGGCTAGTGCATCTAGGATGGCGACGGTCGCGGCTGTAAGGATGAAGTCTTCTGGAGGCAGATATTTTGCCCCCAGATGCCGAGGTCTACTTGTCCGCCTATTTTAGAGCCCTCTGTGAAAATGAAGATTTTGCTAACGTTGTTAGACTGGAACTCTAAGAACTGCTGAGATATCTCCTCTTGTGTCAGGTTGCCTTTGCGTGTGGTAAAAGGAACTCAGCTTTGGGCTCTGCGAGTCCAAAAGCGGGAGAGTAGGGGTGTCCCCATTTTATCTGGTATAGCAGCAGGGGCTTAGCGTAGATTTCGCTCAGGGGGTGCAAAAAGCACCACTGAAATTCCGCCAAAAGGGCCCAAAAAAAGTCGGGAAGCAAAAAAACGTTCAGCGCGGTTTTTTGCGTCAATTAATCTAAAGAAAGTCGCTTTAAACCAGAGCTCCCATAAGAAATCGTCATGACAAGTCATTTGTGTGCCTACCAAATTCCTTTAGAGCCAGCCGTGCTCGAAAATTGAAAAAGGCCGTAAGCATTTCTTCCTCTTCGGGAGAAACCTTTCAAAGATAGATACATTTCGAGGTGTTGCACTGAGGAGCATAATTATGCGTAGAAAAGTTGGTCATTAACCTATCTCCTCAAATCCTGGGTTTATAATAAAGCACAAGCACAAAAATTATTTTGAAATTTGGAGAATTCCGAAATTTTGTATTCAAATATATTTTCATTGTTTTTCCTATTTTATGCATCCAGGATTCGAGGAGATAGGCCAATCAACAACTTAAGTTTGATGTCTGACGCCTGTCATAGATGGTGATTATGCAGCTTAAGCGTTTTACCTACCTACAGCGGCAGTGCATCGCCCAAAGTCCTCACTCACGGCACTTTTCCCTTTAGCGACCTGGACGTCAGTTGGAAGGCCCTCCGGCATCCGCAGATATCTGACAGCCTTGCGTTAACCTGTATGGAGCGGTAGCACACCATGGCAGCCCCCAGACCAGTCACTACACGTAATTCTGCAAGAACCAGTCGGAGGCTGGTTGGTGCCGCATTAACGATGCCTGTGTCTAAGGAAGTACCGACCGAGGAAGTGAAGAAGGCAACAGCGTACGTGCTTTGTTGCGCTGCCGGAAATGCTGTTTAGTTCTTGTTAAAATGGTTTTCCTTCAACTTTTCAATACCATATGACCTTGGCTGTCGGTGCGCGCCAAAAAAAACAATTTTTTCAATAGCAGAATGTGGCGTTAAATAAATAAAAAATTCGCAATACAATGATGAGACTAAGGTATGACATAATATAGGTTGGTAATAAACAACTTTTCTAGGAGCTTCTTTCACCTTCAAAGCGGTTCCTTTCGAACGAAAAAACGCTTAAAATTTTATTTAGTGGCGGATGAAGGCAGCTCAGCTGACCATTATGGGCCCAGCTGGTCAGAGGGGAACCTGCTGGTTCTAGAGAGCCTAATGGCCACAAAGTGTTCTGCTGGTATCTGCGGGCCCTCTGTTACTAGTTAAAGAGAACCATGCTGAATTCAGAGGGCCACCAAGACGCTTCGAATCTGTTTACGAAGTGTCCAGTTGATTAAAAAGGGCCCTCCCATTGATAGCGGAGTATGCGATTAATTGTGGGTCCAACTGCTTTCAAAGAGTCCTAAAGTGACATATGCTTCTTCTGATAGTCCCACTAGGCCCTGCTGGCTAGAAAGGGAGTCGAGTTATAACCACGGTGGCCGGAGGGCCTCAGGGCCTCCGATCCACCTTCGTCCTGGTTGGGGTGCTTAAACACCCCCTTGAACGTGGCTCCTATGCGGGATAGTGAAAAAAGCGATGGCAGGTGGATGACCCATAAAATCAATGAAGAAACTGCATTGGTCACTTTTTGGGTCAGCCAATATTAAGGTCGTGACAGATCAAAAAGGTGGCATGTTAGAGAAGAGTTTCTGGACTCTGGCTTCTGACAGAGTTCAGTTATAATCATTTTTTAAGCAGCATTTCGTCCATGCACCTCGTTACGGCCAGTTGGATGATGTATAATATGACCATACAAGGTCAAAACATAAAAATGGCCCGACCTAAGGTCAGATCAAGGTCACCATCTAACCTAGCATAGTCAATATTCACATTTTAACCAACTCAGCAGATGTTGAAACGTGAATACCTGTCAATCACTGGTATACAATAGTCAATATGCATATCAGTCGATTCAGAATAACAATCCAAAAGTAAGGGCATCAAAATATTAGCTTTATCATAATGTCCTGGAAAGTTATAAACAAAAGTCTGAAAACCTGCTTAAGTAGCCCCAGATGACCTCTCATAGGTCACAGGTTCAAACTCGCAACATGAACCAACAAAAGGGCCTAGGATACCATGATTTGGAGAATACGAAGGCATTCCAAGCTGTGTCTACAGAAATCGAGGAATTTTTGGCCAGTTTCCGTTTTTCTCATGTATTTCAAATGGAGAGGTCCTTGCCTGGCCCTTGCATCTGTGCCTGGCCCTTGGTCATCTATTTAAAAAAAATCCCGAAATATATTTCGTAAACCTCGATGAACTCACTAAGTGGATAGGTTTCAATTGGATACATTCACCCTTTCTGACTTATGCCACCTTAAGAATTTTTGGAGGTGAGGTCGATTGACCAATACTGGTGAACTGACCTGAGATGACCCAACCTTAAAATTTTGGGGCAAGTTGCGGAATTAATCAAGAATAAGCTGTGTCAAGTTTGGCAGTGCTTCACGCCGCAGTTTATTCGTGCCGTCGGAAAAACCCGAGAGAGTGTTCAAACACCCCCCACTGGAGTGAGAGTTAAAAGGAGGGACCAGCTGGTTCCGCTGGTTGTGGACAGCCCTATGGGTTACAATGAACTGTGCTGGCTATAGGTTAGATGGGTTATAGAGGCATTATAACCACAAAACATCCAACGGTCACAAATTGTCTGCTGTTTTAAAGTAGCCCACAAGCTACACAGGTCTTCGGTGGATTTAGAGGGCCAACCGGGCCTTCGGTATCGTCTATAGAAGGCCCAGCTGACTAGAAAGGCCCTTCTGACGATATAGAGCCCTACGGGAACAGTCGGTCCTACTGGTTCAAAGGCTCCTTTGTTAACGAGGGTCTTGAAAGTCAAGAGTGGGCCCTACTGGGTAAAAACGTCCCTGCTTGCCACAATGGTATTCTTGTTTAACGAGGGTCCAGCTGTTCAGACAGCCCTGAACAGCTGCTCAGGGTCAGCTATAGCGCTGCTGTCCAACATCCTCTCTTAAGCTGTGTCTCTGTAGGGTCTCCAGCTGACCAGAGAGGTCCCTGATGACGATAGAGAGTCCTATGGAGAACAGTCAGTCCTGCTAGTTCAAAAGCCTCTGCAGTTAGAGAGAGCCCTGATAGTCAGAGTGGGCGCTGTGGACCAGTGACCACAATGCCACTGGTTAGAGTAGTTCCTGCTAGCCACAATGGCCTTCTCGCTTAAAGAGGGCCCGGCTGGTCCGACAGGGCCCTGACGGGTTTAGCTGACCCTGGGACTCGCAGTGGGCTCGCGGCCCAAAAAAACCTGCTGGCCAGTGGAGTGGGCACCGCAGGCTAGAAACGTCCCTGCTTGCGAAAATGGTATTCTTATTTAAAGAGGGTCCAGCAGTTTAGACAGCCCTGGATAGCTGCTCAGGATTAGCTAAAGCGCTGCTAGCTATTGCTGGCCCTGCAAGTCGTAGTGGGCCTTGGTGCCCAAAGCGCTCTGCTGACCATGTTGCTTTATCGGTTGAAGAGGACTCAGCTGACCAGAGCGGGTCCTATTGTCGACAGGAGGACCCTAGGGGGCACAGTGGTTCAGAGGGCTGTCTTTCAGAGGCTTCCTATGGTCAAAAGATCCCCGCTTAGCATAGAATGGAGAATTAGAGAGAGCTTGATAGTGCCTTGTCTAACATGAAGTTCCACGGCGGGATACAGAGAATAGTGCAGCTGGGCAGTGCGTCCTCCAGGGGCGCCACTCCAACATCCTCTCTTTGGCTTTGTCTCTGTAGGGTCTCAGCGATAGCAGCAGCAGCAGGTGCTCTTACAACCTCCGTAAACGTAGGTCCCCAAAACACAGGCGTTAAATTATCATGGGTTCAATCCTTCAATGGAATACAAATGACCTAATCGGGAAATTCCCGCTTTTTTCATCAATATTTGCTGAGAAAAAGCCAGCACTAGCAGCAATCCAAGAAACGCACTTTATTGATAAAGATAAGGATAAATTCTAAATATCTGGCTACTCTTGGTATCGCCATAACGTAAACGCTGCTACACGTAAGGGAGGCACAGCCATCCTTATAGAAAATAGCATCCCACACAGTCACGTGCCTCTGGTAACGTCACTGGGCTGTGTAGCTATTAGCTTAAAAACACAACACGTCAAATTGACGGTAATCTCAATATACATATCTCCCAGCGACCCTGATCCAACGGATCGGGAACTCGCACAATCTATTTAGACAAATAAACGGCCCTTTGTTATTACTTGGAGATTTGAATGGTCACCACCCATCCTGGGGCAGCGCCACACCAAATCGTAGAGGTGAAATTCTATATGACACAATAGACTCTCAAAATTTAGTTATCCTAAATAACGGCGCACCAACCCGCCAAGCAACGCAAGGCGGGCATTCTAACACAGCCATTGATATTTCGTGCTGCACGCCTAGAATTGCGTCACTGTTTACCAGGGATGTCGAAAACAACCCAGGCATGAGCGATCACCTCCCAATCAAAATTGATATACCTCAAGAAGCACTCGACCGCGTTGATCTTTTTACCCCTTCCTGGAGTCTAAAACGAGCGGACTGGACAAAATTTGAGGCAGAGGTCGACCTCACACTGGTCACCGAAGGCGACCCAAATTCGGCAGACATTGAACCAGTACTAAGAGCCATAAGCTCAGCAGCACAAGTAGCAATACCAAAAACCAGAGGCCCCCGAAAGAAAAACGGAGCCCCATGGAGGAACGCAGAGACGGCTCACGCCAAAGCTCAAATGATTAAAGCCCGTAAGGCATATGAGAGGAGAGCACACAGCCCTACTCGATGTGCCTTTTGGGCAGCAAAAGAACACTTTCAAAACTCGTGCAAGCGGGTTAAAAAGGATAGTGTCAACTCTTTTGTCTCCAAATTCAACCGCTTCACTCCCATTCCTCAAGTCTGGAAAACAATCAGAGGTTTCTCTGCAAAACGACCACCCCGCGGACCTTTCCCCCAACTCAAAATAGCTGACCAACAAATCGCAGAACCTATGGAAGTCATGGACAAATTTGCTGATCACTACACCAGTGTCGCAGCTAATAATTCATACAGCCAGCGTTCCAAAGACCAGGCAGAATGGTGCAAAAAGCACAAATTCATCAATTCCGGTAACCGAGAGTACTACAATGTACCATTTACAATGACCGAGCTAAATTACGCCATTAGCAAGTGTGGAAACACTGCAGTGGGCCCGGATGAAATTCACAACTCTTTCTTCAGGCACCTCAGCCAGACAGCACTAAAATACCTGCTTTCGGCCATTAATAACATGTTCCTTAGGGACTCTTTCCCCACATCGTGGCGAGAGAGTATCATCATTCCCCTTCCAAAACCTGGCAAAGAAAAATCAGACCCAAAAGGCTATCGCCCAATTTCGCTTACTAGCTGTGCTAGCAAGCTTGTCGAGCGCATGGTAAACGTTAGACTTCACGAGATCCTCGAAAAGAAACTTGATGCTATGCAATCAGGCTTCCGGCGCGGGCGAGCCACCACTGACAGTTTGGTGAAACTGGTCAGAGACATCCAAAATGGCTTCTACAGAAAGCAAGTAACAATAGCTGCATTCCTAGACATCAAATCGGCGTTCGATCGCGTACAAAGAGACACTCTTCTGCACAGATTAGGCAAGCTAGAGTCAGCCCCCTGCAAACAGCAAGCGCAGACTACTGGATGTGACGTCACACCTCGTAGAATATAACATGGGAAAATTAAATGATTAAATATTAAAATTTTTACAAAAAGAGGCGCAGAATCGAAAATAACATGCTTAGTTGTTGCATTTAGGATAAACTTGATTACCGTGTATTCTCACAAATTCGTGAGCGGGAAGCGCCATTAGCAGCAGTTTAACACACGGCTCAATGGTGAATGAATTCCTCCACACCCATGTGACGTCACTCGGGCGTGAAATAATCCCTCTTGAACGTACCTTTAAGTAAAGGTATCTTGCTAGGAGTTCGCGGTCACCTTGCAAAATTTATTGAAAACTTCCTCAGGGACCGAAATTTCAAAGTCTGTTGTGGCACCACATACTCCTACCTGGCAACCCAAGACCAAGGCACACCCCAGGGTAGCGTTCTGTCCCCCCACCCTCTTTCTAGTAATGATCAATGATCTCTTCGCCAAAAAACTACCGCCTGGAATAAATTACTCCCTTTTTGCGGACGATGTCGCTATTTGGAAATCCACTGCAATAGATACCAGGCGGTACAGTCAACCAGAATTCCAAAATGCAACTATCCTATTGCAGGATAGCTTAAACGACATCGATACTTAGTGTATTTTAATGGGTCTATCACTCTCGGCGGAAAAAATAATTAGTCGTTGTCTTTTTTTCACTTATTTATTCAAATTTACGGTGCAGTTGCAGCTTGAGCATAAAAACAAAACAAGGAGCTAACTGGAGATTCCAAACTGCAGCGAAAGACCAACAATACAATTGAAACATGACACCAAAATATCTGCATGAACAGAAGCAGTGTGCATAACCTGTTGTTTGGTACAATATTTTCCATCCAGGACAAAAGTTACCAGCATCTTTGCCTCATTAAACACTGGTACAGAACAAATCGCCTGACTATCCATCAGTAGAGCGGAGTTAACATACCAGTACAGAAAACGTTGCAAACACAAGAAGAATAATTACTTCAATGCAGTTATTTACTCACCGGACGGGATTTGACACAATCAGAAGACACATCATCACATCATTGCGTCATCACATCTGTCGTATTTCAAATTATTGGTCATTTGATGTCTCATACCCTTAGAGGATTAATCGGTTAGAGCATAGTTATAGGTAACAGTAGCCTTTTGACACCATTCCATTTTGTTTGGACATTTTTATCAGATAAATCTGTCCAAATTCCCCCACTTTTTGTTGAACATTTCAAGACTTTTTTTGATAGATGCAGCGTATCTCTCTGTTTCCATATCCATCCTAATCCTGATCTTAAAATAAGAGATTGTGAGAGGGCTGACCGAGTTTTGAATAATCGATTTCGAGAGGATAATTACATGATTAATGAGAATATTGTCGCTACTACCTGCCACCACTTGTGATATACCTATGTTTTCGCTAATACCCCAGCTTCTCAAATGTGCTTTTAAGGTCATCCAGAAACACTGAACCCTGGGGCAAAGGAAAAAATTATGCTCAATTGTTTCTATTTGAGTATGGTAACGATCACACATGGGGCTAGAAATTAAACCACACCTATAAAGCATAATATTTGTCTTGCAAATCCTAGTCAATATCTGGGGGCGCGGTAGTGGAGTGGTCAGCGTAGCTGGCTTCCATTCAGCCGACCCGGGTTCAAGGCCCGGCGGCTTCCCTGAACAAGGAGCAAGCTGGCTCCCGAGAAACCCTTCCAACAGGGAAAGAGTTGGCGACGCCATATGACCCTGGCAGTTGGTGCGTCGATAAGCCCCAAAAATTATTATTCTAGTCAATATCTTATAATGCAAAGTTGCATAATATGTGGACTTGGAACATTCGCGGACAGAAGAATAAGTATCGCTCCACGAATCTACACTAAATTGTCTCTCCCAGTAACCTTCCCAAAGCTTGTCCGGTTGATCTTGGTAATTAACAAGAAGTCGATAAAAATGACACGTGCCGTTAGTTTTTGACAGAGCAAATTGAATGACTGGGTGTATAAGTGGATTTTTAAAGCTCCTCTCTGAATCGCCTGTCTTACTTCAGGCTTCAAAGAATGGATTAAGACGTTATAGTCCATTCTGTTAGCATGCTTTAGGTCGAAACGATATCGTAGATTTTCAAATGAATGAAAATTGCCTTGTTCATCTAGTATATCATTAAGTCTAATGATTTCTTTGTTAAACCATTGTTTTATTCTTGCGTTTGAGAATCTGCGTGTAAGATCCGAAAACCATAACCCCATGCTCGGGTAGTCTTCGCAATAGACCGGATAGCTTCCTGTGATTTGAGCCCATGCAAAGAAAACTTTTTTCCAGAACCCATTTTGAAGTTTGTTTGCAAATGATTGAAGAGACTTAACATTTTGTTCCCAAAGAGTTGGATCATTACTTATGGTGGACTGGAATAGTTTCACCCAGGCATGTTTTGATTGGAGCTGTCTTCTAACCCAAGAAGATTTGAGTGCAATGATGTATTTGTCTAAGTCAACCATGCGAAGGCCACCATTGGCACTGATGTCTCTAATAATTGTTTGCCGTTTAACTCTTTCAGTTTTTCCTCCCCACAAAAATGAGAACATGTTTTTCTTAAATCTTTTCATCGTATTGCTGTCGAGTTTTGGGAGAGCTGTGAACAAGTGAGTAAACTGAGACAACAAAAGTGTTTTCACCACGGTAATTTTTCCGATCAGAGATAAATTTCTATGATTCCATACTCTAATTATGCTCTGAACCTTCGATAGGATGTTTGCATAGTTCAATGACAACACTTCACCAATGTTATTGCTGAATCTGATTCCGAGTAGTTTAAGTGTTGTTACCCATTCAAAAGAAAAATTAAGCTGTTGTGATCTCTGATTTACTTCAGCTTCGGAAATATTCCCTAGCCACATGGCCTTACATTTTTTCTCATTTGGGAATAAGCCCGAAAACTTGGCGTAAACGCCCAGGTCCTCAAAGAGAGCTCGGATGCTATTTATATCCCCATCTAATAAACAGACAGTGTCGTCAGCGTATGCCGACAGCTTGTATTCATTGCTTGCAATCCTTATACCTTTTATTCTTTTATTGAGTCTAATTTTGTCCAAAAGGTGTTCTAGTGCCAAAATGAATAGATAGCAGCTCAATAGATCTCCCTGTCTGCAAGACCGCTGTAAATGAATCGGTTGCGAAAGATGTCCTTTGTATATGACACGAGCAAAGGACTGAGAATGAAGCAGCTTTACTCACTGTATTATATTGTTTGGAAATAATCTAGCATTTAGACATGCCTCGATAAATTTCCAGCTCATAGTATCGAAAGCATTTTGAAAATCAATCGCTATCAGCAATCCCTGTTCTTTTTTCTGATTTAGTACTTCAATTAAATCATACAGTAGCCGAGTGTTATCACCAATAAATCGATCTGGCAGGAAAGCGGTTTGTTCGGGGTTTATTAGCACACTGAGTACCTTTTTGAATCTATGAGCAAGCACTCCTGACAGCAATTTATAACCAACATTTAACAACGTTATTGGTCTATACCCTCCGATGATATTTTTTGGTTTATTCGCTTTAGGGATCAAACAGATAATACCTTCGCGTAGTGTCAGAGGAAGGTTCCCAACATCAATGCTGGATTCAAAAAGACGTAGAAGTATAAACTTAAATTTCACCCAAAAAAACTTGTAAAACTCTGCTGGGAATCCATCTGATCCTGGTGTTCTTAAGTTTTTCCTTTTTAAACATAACCCAAGTTCATGTGTTGTGGCGGGACGTGTCAGCAGCGTAACCTGTTCTGGAGTCAGCTTGATAAAATCCGTTTGATTTAGGTAACTCAACGTCTCCTCAAGGTTTGGTTCTTCCCTTTGCGAGAACAGACGTCGAAAATGGCGAACAAATGCATTCATTATGTCATTTTGACAGGTGAGCAGACTACTCTTGACTTGAAGGGAGGCTATAGTCTTAGAAGTTATATGACGTTTTTCCAAATTGCAAAAATAAGATGTGGGTTTTTCACCAGACTCATACCATCGGCATCGTGCCCTGATGATGGAGCCTCTAAGTTTTTTCTCCCTTAGGTCTTCATATTCCCGTTTAACCTGCCTAAGCTTGTGTTGCAATGCCTCATCATGCGAGCTTCTTTCATCGTTTTCTAATGTTTGAATATCCTCCCATAAAGTTTCTTCACGTGTTTTACTCTCCTTCGATTTATGTATGCTGTACGAAATGGTCTCCATTCTTAGTTTAATCATAAGAGCCTCCCAAAAAGATCATCAGGGATTGTGAAACATAGCATACCAAAGTTCTCAAAGTTGTTCCTAAAAACACTGTCGTAAACTGGGACTGCGTACTGATCAATTACCTCCGAAAATGCTGCGTCAATGCGGTCAGTGTAAGCCTTATCATTCAACAGTGACACGTTAAACTTGTACCATCCATTACCCCTTTCTTGATTATTTGTCTCAAATTCCAGAGAAATGCAAGAATGGTCAGTCCGGTAACCAGGTATTATGCTGCAATCCCTAACACAACTAGACAAATTGCTGGAGATAAGGAAAAATCAAGTCGGGATTGTTTTACAACATGGTTACATCTCCTCCATGTAAATCGTCTCACGTCTGGATTTCTTTCTCTGTATATGTCTACGAGCTCATAACGGCGGATTAAGCTATGCACTTCCAGTGCAGCTCTCGTATTATTTTGCCGGACATAATTATGAGTATCTATCTCTTGATCCAGGACTAAATTGAAATCTCCTACTATCACAATTGGAAACATTTCCTTGTTCACCTCTGACACTTGATCACCTAAGTGTTTGTAGAAATCCGGAGAATCTGCATTGGGACCATAGACTGTCACCAAAACGAAATCCATTTCAGCAATCTTGACACTACAAATTAAATATTTTCCATTTTCGTCCCTTACAAATTCATTTAGATCTATGGCTTGATTCCTCCCGGTCAGAACTGCTACGCCTAGGCGTAGCAGTTGGTGAGAGGTGCACCTCTAGAGTTGTTTGTGTATGGAGCCATTATTGCCTGACGGCCCCACGCGTTCCTGAAGATGATTTCATTACCCTTTTTTATATGAATGTCTTGAAGACAAATTAAATCAGCTTTAAACTTGCGCAAATGTTTAAAAACATCTTTCCTCTTTTTGAAATCAGCTAAACCTCGACAATTAACTGAAATTATTTTCAACCTAGTCATCATGTATAAGGAATAATTGACGCACTATAAACTGAAGCTTGTATTAATTATAGTGCTTTATCATGTCGATATTAGGAAAGTTTACGCCTGAACACGAGACATATACTTCTACAAGTTATGGTAAGTCTTTTTTTTACTATAAAGGCTACTGTTATCTGAATGTCATACCTAACATTTACGGAACATACACCAAAGCTGGAAAGTCGGCACATATAGATCGAAACCCTGAACAAAGCTCTAGACATTAACATCTGTTTCGCGAGATAAAACAGTAACGTAAAGTCGCGTAACACCGAAGTCCATGGAGGGATACAACAACGGCAAGAGTGCGAACATCTCTCATGGATGCCTAAACATATTCAGAAGTATTCTGAACACTTCAAATGACACAAGAAGGAGAACACTTACCAACCTTAAGCCGTGCATGCTCAGAAACACTCGCTTTCATGGTCATCAATCACTGTGACGTATGATGCGTTTAGTATCTGTCACACAACACTTCCTGTAATTTTTCCAAGCTCGGCACTCTGATTTTCTAAAAGATCTCACCATGCCTACTATACGCTGTGTATATACGATTTTTCTTTTTCTGCTGTCGGAGTTCCTGGAGTATCTGCTGTCGGCATGGCGACAGGTTCTCACTGATGTACAGTTTCTTCTGCACACCAGCTTCCGTGCCTGCAGGCGTTGTCTTAAATCGGTCTTCATAGAGGCGATCACGCACAGATCCTCTGGCTACGCTTTTGAAGCGACAGACGATGCTTTTTCGCTTATGGATGCGTGCGGCTCCCTCGATGTTGTCGCGAGACACGGGCACGTCCGGCAGGCACTGTGTCAGAACCTTCAGCGCCGTGTCTGCCACGTCCTCCGTCCAGTGTTCTGCAGGGACGGGAGGGATAGCATCACCAGATAAGATGAGGTCTGGCTGTCTCTGCTGAGAGATGAGTTCATCTACGTCATGTTGGAGGGTGGAAATGCGCTCGTCCTTCTCGCTAATGCGACGATGCAGATCGTCTATGACGTTATCCCTTTCCTCGACGTGCTGTTCTAATTCGTAGATTCTGCCATGCAGACGTTGAATGTCTTCCTTCAGAAGAATCCCGAATTCTCTAGACATGTCAGCCTTTATCTGTTCTGCCAGATTGTTCAAGGCAGACAGGAGCATGTCCTGAGTTAAGGGACGAGAGGTGCCACACTGCACGTCACGGTCCGAACAATCAGAGGCGGTTGAGTGGTCTCTTGATTGGCGAGGCCTTTTGGACGGGCTGAAACTCCGCGGATTGCTCGTTCAGCTGGGTCTAGGCGGCTGCTCATTTCGCGCACGGATGCTTGCTGGGAACTTGCCGTCCTTGGAGCCGACCTGGCACCGCCACTGGTACCGCCCGCGCCGTGACCGCGGTCGGTCGGCTGCCGCTGAGGGGTGGACGGGCGCGGCTGCTGTACTGGCGGACGCTGCTGCTGGGCTGACTGGCCACTGCGTCCTCGACTTTTTCTGTTGTTCATGGTGAGTGTCACTATAGATTTTAAATCACTTCAGGTCACTTCTTTCCGGAAACCACTTATCGGCAGCCACACCGTAGGTTATGGACGGGTCCCGGCTGGGATTCCACACCCATAGCGCGCCGGTATTGGGTCGGGCTACGGTGGGAGCACCGGCACACACGTCCGCCCGGCACCGCTGCTCGCGGAAGACTCCATCTGTCGTTGTCTTTGCCAGGGCGCATACCAGACACGACCCTCCACGGCTCCAAATCTTGGGTAAACCTATTGAATGCACCAATAGCTTCAAATTCTTGGGCGTCACTCTTGATTCCCGATTGAGTTTCAACGAGCATATCACCAAAGTCGTATCTAGCTGTCAAAAGCGAGTCAACATCCTCCGCATGCTCGTCGGAACAGAGCATGGCGGAGATCGAAAGACCCTGCTCATGCTTTACAAGTCCCTGATACGGCCCATTCTCGAATATAACTCGTTCGTCTTTGACTCGACGAACAAGACCAATAAACTAAAGCTAGAGCGCATCCAAAATGCCAGTATCCGGGCAGCCACAGGCGCGCACGTAGAATCCCCCATCACCAGCCTACTAACCGACAGCGGGCTATGCCCACTGCAAACAAGACGCGACGCCCAGCTTATTTCTTATTATATTAAGATCCAATCCACCGAAAACCACCCGGCAAAACAATGTTTCGCCCATCCCAGACGAGCAAATAAAGCCACTCTACATAAATGGCCCCCATTTAAACGCAGAGTAGCCAAAACCCTGGAAAGCCTAAATCCTGCACTCCCAGAAACAATAGGCAAACCCCACTCTCCTGCTTCTGGACTCGAAAAGAGCCAAAAGTTGAATTTCTTTTCACTTCCCGTAAAGCGGACTTCACAGAGGAGGAAGTCTCCCAGAAATTCTTAGAGTTCCCGTCTAATAACGCGGACAAGACTTTTATCTTCACAGACGGCTCTAAAATAGGCGAAAAAGTAGGCCTCGGCATCAGGGGGCAAAATATTTGCCTACAGAAAAGACTTCCGGACAACTGCTCCATCTTTACAGCCGAGGCTGCTGCCATCCTAGATACACTTGCCATAATCCGAACCCAAAATCTCAACTCAGCCGTCATCTGTTCAGACTCTAAATCAGGATAAGCACAGAATTATATTTCCGAGACTGTAGGCATTATAAAATATACATACTAAGGATTATGAGGCCTTTTCCGCTTTCATTGGCATCGGCGCGTGCATCACGCTTCCAGCGCGGACCGAGGGCTGCAGCGGCGGGGTGTGGTGCATGGCGTCACCGCCGGCACCGGCGGCGACCCGCACTCCTTGCCGCTGTTCTTGGAGTCGCCGTACATGCGGGGAGACCAACGAAAGTGTTTTGATGCCCCTTTACCCGCTTAAGGTACCTAGCCAATTCTGGATCCACCATCGGGTCCCGACTAGGGCCTGCTTCCTCAGGAAGTTGTTCCTTCGCGTGCTCGGTTTCCGTTCCGGGGGACCTGCCTGCCATTTCCTTGAATACTAGACGGTATTTTTCTAGTCGGCTCGCGGGGGTGTCAGGTGTTTCTTGCAGTGGCCACTTGGTTTCTGTTGGCCCTCCTGGAACTGCTGTGAAAAGGCCAATATTTGTTGTTTCGCGAGATGAACAAGAAACGCCTGAGCAGGTTGGCATCTGCGTGTTCGGTGCACCCTTCGTTTGGTTCTCCTGAACCTGCACTGGTCTGGTGAGCTCTAATTTTCCTGGAAATGTAGTGCCATGCGGAGCGAGAATAATTGAGGCAGCGTTCCCGCGAGCAATGGCCAAAGAAAACCGCTGGAGCAGCCATTCAGTTTCGCGGCGGTCACCAGAGACAACTGCAAGGCGAGAACCTAGCTCACGGATGAAGGCCTTGGTGGTTAGGCCGCAGGCTCCACCAGTTTCAAATGCAACTGGATGAAACTGGAATCGTTGCACTAGATCCGCATATTTTTTCCTTTTCCTCTCTTCGGCTTCTTCTGCCACGGCTCCTGCTGATGTTGCTGCTTGCCCGATATTTGTTGTGGCGTACGTGTTAACACAAGTTGCATCCCACACCAGGCTCTTCCCCCGGGAGAATGGGAACACCGTCATACCGTCTGGCCTTTTACCATCCCCGCGATCCAGGCCAGGAGGTTCCAGGATGGATGGAAGGCCTGCAGTCTGTAGGGATCGTCTTACGATGTCATTGAGGGCTGCATGACGGGGAAGGCGGCCTGCGCTGAGGCAACATGTGAGGGCGTGGTAGCCTTTGGTGTCAGCCGTAGAGCCGCAACGACATTGGTGAGGGATGCACACATCTGCGCCAACGCGTAGCGCTACGGCAATTCTCAGTGTGGCATCGTCAAGGAGCGTGCCGAGGCTGGATGAGGGGATAGCGCGCAGCCAGGCCCCGCTTTCAGAGGTGCGGGCGCTCAAGAGGCGGGCTCGGGTGAACTGGTTTGCCCCGAGGAGAAGTTTTAGGAATGTTTGTTCGGAAAGGATTCCATCCCAGTGTTTTTGACTACTCCTCGCGTTACTCGCGCGTTTCGCGTTTGACTACTCCTCGCGAACCCATGCTAGATCACACTCTAAATCTGTCCTGCAGGCTATCAGTAACGTAGTCAACCCCAGCCATCACGTAATAGCAGATGTTCAGAAAGGTATCGATGATACCCCTGATGTCTCTTTTCTTTGGATCCCTGGCCACTGCAAAATTCAAGGGAATGAAAAGGCCGATGAGCAGGCAAAAAGTCCCTAGAACTCAGAGAGATCGCACCCTTAATGTGGTCTGGAGATGATAGCAAAGCTCTCCTCCAGGACCATATCCGGAAGAAAATCCAAAATGACTGGACCACTAACCACAGCGCTCACTTATTCTATAGCAAGCCTAACATCGGCTACTGGCCCAGTTCCAACCAAAAGAGTCGTCGGCGCGAGGTTATTGTAACCAGACTCAGGAATAGACACACAAAATTAAATGCCTATTGGAACGCGGGTACCTGTGGTACCTGCGACGCAATGGAGAATCCCTATTACATACTCATCAATTGTCCCCAGCACAATACACATCGGCAACCCATGCTAGATTACTGCCGAACCCAGAACATCCCCGTAGACTTAAAAACTCTGCTTGGGAATGAACATCCCGAGTTACCTGAAAAACTCTTTACATTTTTAAAGGACTCTGGGCTAGAGAAGTTCTTATAAAATCACCCCTCCAATAAATGTATATGATGGCAGGTGCATATTGTAACCCCAACCTGTTACCTATTTTCTAACCAAGCATTCATGTCATAGACGAAGCCCTGCAAAATTTTAGCAATAGTTGCTTAACCCTAAAATAGTATAGGTTATCGTAGGCTAATACTAGGTTATCTTAGGCTAGCTTTGAAACCAGCGTAGGCTAAAGTAGGTTCCATCTCTTAACCGTAGTGATACCTTTCACTGCGACTCTAAGCTAACCACACTCATACTCTTACTAACAATCTATCTGTCCTCTCACACTTCTCTTTTCCTCTGCGCGGCGGCTGCCCAGCCGAAGAGGGGAGCTGCAACCTCACCTCCGGGTTGCAGGGTAAATTCGCGGCACCCTGGCCAGGTGTTTAGCGCAGTTTCTAAAGTATGAAAAATTATTGATTTAACGGAGGATTTCGAGTAACGTAGACAAAGCGGACATCAGTAGCTGACACACAAAATTCTAAACTCCAAATTCTAAATTTAAGGTCTTCAACCACAGCGATCACAGTCATCCCTTCGCACTCTGCGGGTCCAAACTTTTAAAGAACTCCCTTGGCTTGGCTTATGCCATTGCCGCGACCGTCCATTTGCAAGCTGAAGCATCTTGCAGCCCATTACTTGAAATAACTCCCACTGCTTTAATAGACTAACGTAGTTTGCCCTCACGCAAAATTCTAAAATTCTCCCACACACTTCTTTAGAGGCGGGCAAGGTGCCATGCACAGAACGCCTCATAAAAAATCATTACTAGTACTACTCTGTAGGGTCTCCAGCTGACCAGAGGGGTCCCTAATGACGATAGAGAGTCCTGTGGAGAACAGTCAGTCCTGCTATTTCAAAGGCCTTTGAAGTTAACAGTGGTTCAGAGGACCCTCTTTTCAAAAGAGTCGATGGTCAGTAGGGCCATTCTTGTCACAGAATGGGGTGCTGTGGAGGGCTTAAGATGGCCCCGTCTGACATGAACTTCCACGTCAGGTCACAGAATATGGTGCGGTAGGGGCAGCGCGTCCTCGAGGGGGCCTCAGAGGGGCCACCATCCCAATCGCCTCTCCTTGCCTACGCATCTAGAAGGGCTCTGCTGGCGATAGAGAGCCCGACAGAAAATAACCGGTCATGCTAGTTCAGAGGCTGCGCTAGTTAACCCCTCGCCCCACCGAGGCCATCGATGGCCCCTAAGGTTTTTTTCGGGATAGTAGAACAACGGTGAGGCACAGCACCGCGGTTGAGAGCTTTATCTCTCACCCCATTATTTTCTCACCATCCCTGAAATTTTTTACCCCGGGTTACACAAGGTCAGGTCATCATGCGAGGTCAACCAAGGTCACCTCACTTCAACTTTTGAGCTAAATGATAGCAACATTTCTGGCCTGATTAGTTTCAAACTTTCTCTACTTCATAACCCCTCCAGGGCTACAAAATGCATATCCGGGATTTTTTCGATTTCGTGACCTGAGGTCTGGTCACGAGGGGACATCTCCATTGGAAAAGCATAGGGAAAAGCTGTGTTATAATCTAAAAGTCACAAAACTGTAAATGCTCAGATTGCTGAGAACAGCGTTCTTTGGCACCATTTCATAGATCCCAGGGGCGAATTCATCCTTTGACCTATCTGAGGTCATCACCGGTCACCAGGGGTCAAATACAGTATTTTGACAATACCTTTTGACCCAATCAAGCTAGAGCGCTGAAATAAACGTCATCGTGTATGTCTCGTCACTGGCTTTCATTTGCTATACGACAAGGTTACTTTCTGACCTTTCGTGGCCTCAGGTCATATTGGTTCACGAAGTGACCTCTGGAGGTCAAACCAACGGCGGGAGGTCATTATTGTCCACATAACAAAAACAATTCTGACATTTTCCTATAAAATGTACTTTACCAGATTGCAATATCTCTATCGGCATGAGAGCTATGCCCAGTTTGCTTAAGCATTGCATATTTGAGCGGAAATAGCCTATCGTGACCTAACTTGACCTCTGGAGGGCAAACCATCGACCTGTGCGCTTAAACATGCCAATTAATTTCTTACTGAACTCACACGAGCTTTCTAATGCACTTTGCAGATTTGCGCTAACCCCCCATATTTTCGGAGTTAGAGGGGCCATCGATGACCCCGAGGTGGGCGAAGGTGGCGCCGGACCCCCCGGTGGGGCGCGGGTTAAAGAGGTTCCTTACAGTCAGAGTCACTCTGTGGGCTCACTCTGTGGGCTAAAAAGATTCTTACAAGCCACAGTGGTCACCTTACTTAAACAGGGCGTAGCTGGTCCGACAGGGCCCTGGAGGTTTTAGCTGACTCTGCGACTCGCAGTGGGCCCCGTGGCCCAAAAAGCCCTGCTGGCCATAGCGGTCTTATCGGTTGAAGAGGGCCTGACTGCCTAGAGAGGGTCCTACTGTCGCCGAGGGCCTTGCGGGGTGACAGTGGTTTAGAGAACCTTTTGATAAAAAACCCTGCTTGCCACAGAAATGGAGCACTGGAGAGGGCTTAAGAGGGCCCTGTTGGGCATCGGCGGGTCACAGAGTATAATGCGGGCGGACCGCACTTCGTGCTATCCTCGAAGGGCCCTCCGGGCTCTCAAAGGGGCCACCTCACCAGCCGTTTCTACTTGATTCTGGTTGATCCTATGTAGGAACAGGAGCTGACCAGAGGGCCCTGCGGAGAATAGACGGTTACACTAGTTCAGAAGCTTCTCCAGTTAAACAGGGTACTGACTGTCCGACTGGGCCCCTGTGGGCTAAAATGGTGCCTCCTAGCCACACAACCTCCTCACTGAAAGAGGACACAGCTAGTCAGACAGGTCCCTGGAGGCTATAGACCGGGCTCTGACAGCCTGCGAGTCGCACTGGGCCCTGTTGCCCAAATGGTCTCGCTGGCCATCGTGGCTTTATCGATTTAAGAGGGCGCAGCTGACCAAAATGGGTCCTTCTTTGGATAGGGGGCCAGGCCACCAGTGGTTCAAATGGCACCTTTTTACAGAAGGTTTTGATGGGTAAAAAGGCCCTGCTCGTCACAGAATCGAGTGGAGAGGGCTTAATAGGGCCCTGTCTGTTACGAAGTCCCACATTTGGCCCCAGGGAAAAGTGCGAGTGGGCCGCGCTTCGCGCGGCCCGTATCCTCAGGGGGCCCTCAAAGGGGGCGACCGCCTAGCCCCCCTTGGCTACGCCTAAGTGCCTAGCCCATTAGTTTCTTTGCTGTCACTGCTATTGTACTCAACTTAACTATTTACACTGTACTAAGCTAAGCTTTCCATACTATAGCACCGCTGCCCTTTGTAAAGCCTGATGCTGACTCTAGAGTGCGGGCTTAAGATAGGTGGCGCTTATCGACCAGCCAGCTTCGGCAAGGATAAAGCTGTTAGCTAACCGGCCACACACTCCGGAAACAGACGTTTATACTTAATTTTTCAATGCTTGTTCTTAATTTAACTCTCGGCTGGAAACAAGTGTTGCTACTTAAAATGTCATATTTTCCGTCACTGCTGCTGTACAAATTGCTCTTCTTCTGATACGTGGCTGGCTGGAGAAGGTTCCGACTCTCTCATGAGTGACTATCTACTGTATTTTTGGCACGAAAGTAAGGTAGCAATTTCTAGTGTCGTACTGCCTGCCACCTGTCGTACTTGCTTAACACCTGTTTAAAATGTGTCGAAACGAAAGTCAAACTGTCAACGCTGTTAAGCCATTCCTTAAATAAGCAGCCTGCTACTGCCTTCCGCCTTATTTCCTCGGATGTATCCTAATTGTTTGTTGTTTCCTTTTTCTCTCTAGTGACTCCTTCTCATGGCCAGTTTATCCAAAAGCGAGTAACCAGACGATTCCACAGCGAGCACAGGGTCGATGGAAGTAGCAATACGGTGGCGATCATCTGAGCGGCAAAGGCGACGAGCTCAGAAGCAATGGGCATGGCGTCCAGTGGCGTACATCCGAGTGACGAAGGTAGCGAACCCCAGCAATTGAAATGACTGCGCAATAGCGATCGCATCGACCATCTGAACCACCAGCCCCCCCTCCTCTCCGTGTGGTTGTTCAGGGCCTTAGCTACGATTCGTGTCTGGCGGATCATCGCGTCGTCGTGTCGCCCCCGCCCGCCCCCGCCGCCGTCCGTCGCGAGCGCGCGAACCCGAGCCCGACGATGCGATGGCGCCTTGCTTCTCTGAACACCATACTCGCCTGCGTCGGCGGCACCGGTAAATTCGTGACACCAGTGGATAGGGAAATTATTGAATTAATGCGAGACACATCACGCCATTTATCTCCTTTTTCATTATTCAGCGGCCTCAGTTCCTAAACAATCCCCCAATTCGATTCAGAACTCCCATGTTATGACAATGCATAGTCGTAATGGGGGATACAGTTGCAGAGAGAGAGAGAGAGAGGGGTGTTTGTAGGGTGTACAGTTAACTACTCTTTTCCCCGTGTTCTAGATGTTTTTTTCGTGCATTGTCAGATGCAAAATATACGTGTACGGTTTCAAAAGGGATAATTAAAACGCAGATTATATACCTTTATCAAAATTCAAATATACACATAACGCTAAACATCTTAATGCTGACATGAGGATCATTTCGATACTAATTATTTTTGGTCTGACTCAGTTTTGACTTTTATTATTCAAAGTTAAAAACTCGAATCTAGCAGACGCATCGAGTGCCTTACTTCTGGATTTCATCATCGCCTTACTTTGATGAGTAATAAAGGCATCTTTCAACCAAATTAGCTTGATAATAGTGGTCATTCAGAACACTCTGAACAATTTTCTTCACATCGGCAGCCATAAAACCCCTAAATTCCAAAATCCGAACAATGGCCCCATGGCCACCCACGACAGCGTTTCCGACCACAGCGCGCTGGCTTGAGGCCATCCCGATGGTGAACATCACGGCTCCGACCGTGGCCAATCAGACGGCCCATCAGACCTTGGTGATACCTGTGATATTCAACTGCCCTGTATCACACGGCCTACCAGACCTTGGTGATACGTGTGATATTCAATTGCCCTGTATCAGACGGCCCATCAGACCTTGGTGATACCTGTGATATTCGACTGCCCTGTATCACACGGCCTACCAGACCTTGGTGATACCTGTGATATTCAACTGCCCTGTATCAGACAGCCTACCAGACCTTGGTGATACGTGTGATATTCAACTGCCCTGTATCAGACGGCCCATCAGACCTTGGTGATACGTGTGATATTCAACTGCCCTGTATCAGACGGCCTACCAGACCTTGGTGATACGGGTGATATTCAATTGTCCTGTATCAGACGGCCTACCAGACCTTGGTGATACGTGTGAAATTCAACTTCCCTGTATCAGACGGCGCATCAGACCTTGGTGATACCTGTGATATTCAACTGAAATCCGGCTAGAAGCCCAATTTCGTGTACTTCTAGTCGTGTGCTCTGTGCTTCGCTTTGTTTTGTGTTGCGTGCGCGTACCTGTAATTCTTTCCAAGTACAACAGGATTTGCTCCTGTTCTGCTCGCGCTGATGGCTCCGCGACTAGAGGGGGGGCAGTATTGTGAGGTGTTGCCATGTTTCTTTCTTTTGAAGTGTTTTTAGAGGAATGTGGACCAAATGCTCGTTGCCAGTGATGTGTACGCTCAGAAGCGCTGATTACCAATTCGGTGTGAAATGCGTAACACACCCGGTAGGTATCACGCTGATGTGGCGCGTGGAATTTAAATAACGGTACCCTCCAGGCATGTGACGTCATCAAGAGAAGCCTATCGCTCTGAATTAGCTAGCCGAGATAGCGATGAGCTTTTGAAAACCTCGGCGAGAATGGCGCTCGTATTTCAATCATTGAAGGGACACTACCCACGGTAAGTAAAGAAGGAATTTGCAGAGCACAGTGGATAATAATAATGGTAAGTGAAAAAGGAAATACTCGTGGTTGCGTACATAACTCAGCATATTATTTATTTTTTATTACTACTGACTTCTTATAGTATTCATACCTAATTATAGCTATTATAGTTTCTGTCCACGTGTCTTCATATAGAGTATGAAATAAATTAACATTCTAATGAAGGTCAAACATTTTTGTTGTTGCCTATGCCTGTTGTCAAACATTGCCAGATCTGAATTTCAATATATTACTTCTGATGTCAGAAATATAATTGTCCTTTTCTGTTCACTGTGTCAGACTTGCCTTCAGCCAATTACACCTTATCCATGTTTTAAAGAATAATAATGTGCCAATTGTTTTCTGAAATGTACTTGTATTTTAAACAAAATATTTATTTCCACTGTGAATTTTCTAGAAGTATGAATGAATGTGCTGATTTTATGATATTTTCACTTTTCAGGTCATATCAGATTTATATAATGCGGAATGTTCCTGTAAATAAAGGAGTGGAGCGGGTTAGCTAGCTGCTCACAGAGTATTAAGTGAAATTCTACACAATCAAGTTACAGACTAAAATCCCAGTATTTGCATTCAAGCAAGGTAAGATTTTGAATAAGCCACTTATTAAATAAGTTATTTAACAAGAAGCCAATTGGAAGTTGTGAGTTACAATAAAAACCTGTGTAAGGCTTCCAGCATGAATTTAGGTACAGTCCCCGCAGTTGAAATTGCCACTGACTAGGCTCGACCGGATTTGGACGAATATCTCACAAGCTATGGTGCATACAGCTTTGCAAATGGGTTCAACTTGTGTATTTTTCAAGAGCTTTCCAGTGGTCTCCATAATGTCTTGATCTGACATCTGGGTGAGAAAATATTACACAATTACTGATTTTGCTGCGTTCCGACGGGGTAGTCTTCGGCGGACTTAACACCGCCTCTGATAATCCCCGACCCTTCGCTCGACTGGCACGCATACCTCGGTCACGTGATTACTACGTGTTTACAACAACAGGTGCAAGGTCACACGTAGTAAATAGTGTGTGGTGCGCAGGGGGCACAGTGTTTTGAACCGAGGGGATAAGTGCTGTCTCACAGGTGCCTAGCCCCAGGCGGTCCGTCCAGTAACCGAGGCGCCTGGGCTCGGGAGTTCCGAGACTGGGTATGTCTGAGTTATGGCTTCAAACATTGTTTCAGCCTCATAAGGCTCACAGGCTCATTCCTGAAATATTTATTCGGGTGCATTAGAGTTCATAGGGCTTAGAAAGGCACCCTGTCCCGGATTTTTGCTTTTTAACACCCGCCCCGGCGGGTCTCCTAACCACCTTCTCCATGGTGGGGAAGGGCTTTAAACACCTCCCCTAGAACTTGGCTCCTTTTCAGGATCGAGAAATAACGCGAAGACTGGTGAATAGTTCATAAGAATTTATACAGAATCTGCATTTGTTTATTTTTGTCTCAGGTCAATATTGAGGTCATGGCGGGTCAAAGAAGTTGGCAGGGTAGAGAGCAGTTTCTGGGCCCTATCGTCTGACCTGGCTACTGCGATTTGGGGAATGCGAAGGAATTTTGTGCAGTATCAACAGAAATAAAGTCATTTCCCCTCAATTTCCATTTTCCCATGCATTTCCAATGGAGAGATCATGTTCTCTACCTGATCCTAGGTCATCGATATGTAAAATCCCGGAATAAATTTTGCACTATTTGGTGGGGCCATCAAATGATATGAATTCTAATTAGACAGATTCACCCCGTTCTTACTTATGCTATCTTAAACTTTTTGGAGGTGAGGTAACTTGACCTGCACTGTTGACCTGACCTGAGGTGACGCAATCTTGAAATTCTAGAAAAGGTTGATGAATTAATTACGGATAGGGTGCGCCAAATACGGCGGCGCTTCGCGCCGGCATTTTTGTTTACAGCCGGAGAAACCTGAGGGAGGGTGTTGAGACACCCCCTACCGGGGCGGGACTGAAGACGTTTCCAATTAAATTTGATCAGGCTGAATCCAGTCAGGTGCAAGGGATAGTAATGGAAAAAACAAATATTTCAACCAGACACAACCCTGGCCTCTTTTCGCATCCACTGCGACGTGGGGGGGGCAGTCCAACTCCTTTCCACTATTAACTCAGGAGTCAAAAGTGATAGGAAAAATAGGAATGGCACTGAAAACTCCTTGCCGTCTTGTTCTAAGGATATAGACACAAACAAGTTCGAAAATGTTACCTTTTGTGATCCCTAGTAGCGTCCTTATTGAACTGATCTCAAAATAATAACTAGACGACATCTGGGCAATTTTTATTTCGAAAAGTTTTTGAGCAAAGAGGAAACTCGACCTGGGCCTGCTATAGGAGCTGCGTTTTTTCCTGACTTTGTCGCCCTTATTTAAGAATAACAAAATTGTACCACATAGGGTTGGAAATCACGTTAAAACTGTTCACCTGACCTGAACTGTAATTAATTCACAGCATTAAGTTACCAAGCTGATAACCATAAAGTGGTGTAAGGCGACGAGTCTTTCATTCAAATCGGCTCCGAATCATTCGCCAAAAAAACTAGGATGGGGCCCTAGAAGAGCACCAAGGCGATTGAATTTATGTATATGGGCATATATTTCTTTTACATTTCCTGCTTAGCTTATCAATGGAATGACCTTAGGTTGTTGGGTCAGTTTGAATTCAAATTGTTTATCAGGTTGAGCATATATGGCTGTTCCATGGGTGTCTCTTCCTGTTGTGATTTATGCTGATATTATTATCACCATTGTGATACAAAATAAATAAACAAATATTTATATATTACATGTTAATCAGGACTTATGGACCAGAAATGATTCAAATGAAAATGATTAACATATTCTGCTACAATTCATGCATGCCACATCGCTAAAAACTCCTTATAAGTAACAAGAAGTGAGCGTGCAAAAGTGCCGTTTGGCTAATGGGGTCTCAATCACAAGAAAATGTTGTAGATAAATGCATTGGGGAAGGAGTTCAATGTTGCCACTAAAACGATCGATTTCCATAAGTACTGAATCCTTATATTTATTTAGAGAATGTTTCGAGATTAGGATCAGATATGCTGTCTGCATTTTATCTCAATGTTTTCTCGTTGCTCATGTGTCCAGGGGATGAGGTGGCTTAGTCGATAGCACTATTGTCTTCTAAGCTACTGGTGCCGGGTTCAAGTCCCGGCGAAGTCTCTGGATAAGTCGATCTGATCCCCGAACTCCCTTCCAACAGGGTGATATTTGGCGACGCCGTATGACCCTGGCAGTTGGTGCGTCGTTCAGCCCCAAGAACATTATTGTCATGTGTCCAGGGTGACATACACACATTCAGGTCTTGCCTGTTTTCACATTTGTCTATGGAAAAGTTAAGAAATAGGTTCAAAGCAGCTCTGGAGTTTTACGACACACCGACTGTTGAGGCTATATGGTGTCGCCAACTCGCATCTTGTTGGGAGATGGGCACAAGGGGAACATGACATTAATCGAAAAAGAACTATTGTTTTCTTTATTGGGCTCTTCGGTTTCCTACCTTGCCCTTGCTTGCCTCGTTATGTGCTCATAACAACATTCATCAAAGGTGGCATTAGCCCTTGCCAAACGGGAAAAGGCCTTCAGGTATTTCGAACTAGAAGGGTACTGTTTGCCAGTGAGGGGAAAATTCCAAGGGCTGGGCACCATTGGTAGGGGCTGCCAACCAACAATGGTCATCACCTTACATTAAAAAGTACTCTGATTTGCATCAATCAGTATTCAGATGGAGGAGGTCTTTAACTTAGACGGAATGGTAGCGGCGTGGCGGTGGAGTGGTCAGCGTAGCTGGCTTTCACGCAACTGACCCGGGTTCAAGGCCCGGCAGTTTCCCTGAACAAGAAGCAAGATGGCTCCCGGGATATATTTTCAACGGTAAAAGAGTTGCCGACGCCATATGACACTGGCCGCTAGTGCGTCGATAAGCCTCCCCCAAAAATATATATATATTAGTATATTTTGTTACTATATTTTCTTTGATGCAACGCCTATTGAAATGAACTGCTGAAACTGTTTTTGATAACTTTTTGCTAGTTTTTACGATAGAATTAATTAGGTTCTTGTTTTCATGGTTTAAATTATGTATAAGTTGTACAAAACTCAAAATTGTACAAGTTGTACAAAATAGGTCTCTTTTTCACCAAACGGTTTCAGTTTATTTAATTAAACTATTTTCAATGTGTTCAAAATTCAAATGAGCTCGGGGGTACAAATATTGCATTTGAAAAATCTAGTTTGGCATGAGCTATTTATGTAAAGAATCACTTCCGTTTAAGCTATGCTAATTAAACACGTATAAACACGGGTCACGGCAAACTACTTTACAATCATTCATAATCACTTGGCAAGATAATCGACTTCAAATCATTGGCACTTATCAAAGTTCCTCGGGAAGACACAACAGGGGTGGGGGTTGTACAAAACTACCGCTGTTCAACAAATCAATCGGATTCGAGCTAACAGCCATCCTCGGTGAACCTAACTTCATCCCGCTCCTCAGCTGTATTCCAGCTCTCCCACCTTCATTATATATATATATATATATATATATATATATATATATTACGTACAAAATCATATCAAGTTAGTGATAAATGCTTATGTGCCTCTTATCCGGGTAACCAGAACTAATGCAACTATGCTAAATTGAGGTGATGGCTGACCTCTCTGAGCCAATTAGGCTTTCCAATGATTGCACCGATAATACCTCCGCAGAATTTGAGCTTAAAACACCCTTTAGTCCAAGCGTCTCAATATTAAACTGCGGGAGTTCTTAAAAAAGCTTATCGAGGCTGAAGATGTAAACGCAATGAAGTTCAAAAACAATATAATGATAATTATCGCTCGGGCAGAACCCGAATCAGTCCAACTTAACACTTATGTTCCCCTTGGGTCCCATGTGAAAGTTTGAGAATAAGCAAACACTATCTACTCACATTTCTCGAAATTTGTAATATCGGAGCTTTCACACAACCTGTCATCGTTCAGTTTTTTATTACTGATTTTTTGCGGAAGGTCCTAAACCAATCAAAGCAGGTGTCGTAGTTTGAAGCATCTGAATTATGTCCCAACGAGTATTTATGTGTCCTAGACAATCAAGTTTTTTTGTTAATCATTATAAACATATTTTTCAGTTCACAAAAAACACAACTTTTTAATTTTGTGTGCTATCTATACTTTCTAAGCTACTACAAAGGGCTGGGTTGTTAGCTTCATTCCTTGAACTGAAGGTCCGCAAATATTCAACTTTCCTGTCCAATTTTAGTCATGTTTTGTTGTTGTTGTTGTTGCTGTTGTTAATATGCCCTCTCAGATCAAGGGAGCAGCGTAGGCTTTGGTTACAAGGTCCCACGGGTAATGTTCTGGTTTCGCCCAATCAGAATATGTAAAAACTGTTTATTCTAATTTTTTTATTTCAGCGACACCTCAAAAATGTTACCAGCAACATTAGCTGGAACCAATGTCGCACTGAAGTCCAAAGTGTAGTAGCTCTCGAGTTGGCGGATTTTATCAGGGAAACATTCACTTTTCACTGCCCTCCTACCCCCGGTGATCGCACGTGGTAGCGAGACCCCTCAAACCGCACCCAGTTTTAGTGGCGGACCCAAGGAGGGGGGACAATACGTATTTGCTGGCCGAACAAAAAATCTCGGAGCAAAACCATGATGTTGTCCCCATCCCCCAAGCTGTTGACCTTTTCCCCGGCTCCTTATAAGTTCGGAAGCAAGGTGTTTGTGCTTCAACTAAACCAATCAACCGCAAACAGCGCCAGTCAACTTCAATGCGAATATTAGAGCCTGGTCCTCTTGATATTTAAAATCGAATTTGGGTGAGTGATCCCTGGATATCGAAAGCAAGCATCTTGTGTGCACATCTTTCACCCAGTCTGTTTGTTTTGCTTTTCGACTAATGTTTACTCCCCACTCCCCCCCGCCCCAACCTACGGTCTAGTTAGATTGTGGCGAAAGCTTTCACTGAGTGAGTTTTTTTGTTTTTTATTTTTGTTTGTCCCACCAAACCTACCGGCTAGATATATCACTGCCCACTTTTACTGCTGGTGATACGTACAACAACGATCACTATCGCCGCTGAAGCTACTTCATAGGCTCCTAGACCTTTGTAATACTGCTAAAAAATATTTAACATTTTCAGCATAAAATACAATGTATGATAATATCCTTCCGATAAGTGAGGGTTTTTCCAAAAGGACGCAAAAACCTAGCGCTAATCCCCTGGCTCAGCTCCCCCCGGGTTCACCTCCTTGGGTTCATGTCCCGGCAGATCCTCTGAATATGCTGATCTAATGCACCAAATCCCTCCCTACAGGGTGAGAGTGGTGACGCCATATCACTTTAGAAGTTGGAGCGTCGTTTAACCCCAGCAATTATTATTAGAGACTATCGTAAACGCTCTGACGAGCTTGCACCATGTGATGTCAGTCTAGAGCCCAGTTCAATTAAATTCCGTCCTCCCCGGTAAAGCAGTGGTTGTCGTTGGTTGAGAGGAGACGGCTGTGTGATTTGGGTCGAGCAAGGTCAGAGTGTTGTTGCTCCCGAGAAAAAAACTGTACAAAGGTTGTCGGGCTGGCTAGAAACGTTAAACATTTTTGTAGACGGGATTAAGCACATTTATTTTGAGAAAAAAGTCCGATAATACACAATCGTCGCCACCGACGAAACAGTGATGGAGCCAGTGAATTTCAACCTCCTGTTGACAAGAAAATGTCCCTTCTAAGAACAAAACCTCGTCGGGTTCAGGCTCCTTGTGACCTTCGCAAAATGTTGCCCACACAATGCCCGATTTTTCCCAATGATTCTTAAATCGGGATGTTTAATGAAAATTGGGGGCCTGCCCCCACCATAAGCTGATCCAGGGTCGCCGATGGGGGCACCTTGCCGGGGGGTAGGACACCATCCGTACCAAGTGGGTGCCACTTTTGGCCGGAAAAACCTTTTCAGGTGCGTGCAAAATCCTTTGGCGGGGCGCCGATTTTCGCATCCAGGTGTGTGTGTGTGGGGCGGGGGGGTGGGGAGTGGGAAGTGACATTTCAGGGGGCGCCATCGACTCTTCAGAGGAGTGCAGTGATCATTTTAGGAGCACCGAGCGTCGATGGGGACCTGCATCCCTTTTTCCCCTGGATCCGCCTATGGCTCCCATTGCCCCCTCTTCTGACGCGTATCTGAAAAAAAATTTACTGGAACCTGCAAACAAAGTTATTTCACTGGTTCAGCCGTTTCACCAGCTTCCTCTCTAAATAATCGGACAGGTGATGAGAGCACCGGCAGCCAGTAAAAGCTCACATGTTTCGCAACCCAAGCACAAGGGTGGATCCAGGAGGGAAAATGTGTTTGCTTTCCCGCAAAAATATGTTCCGATGGTTTTTCCCACTTGTGACCATCGTATTGGATATTGCCCCCTCCTCAAGAAATGACTCGTGGTTCTGCCACTGCACTGCCCCAGGCCAGTGATGCCAGATGTCCAGCACATAGCAACACAGTGGGAGCAATTGCAATACGTGTGCCCCTTAGACACGACGAGATTTGTGAGACGGATGAATGAGCTGGCACAATGCCAACGTCCATTCATCTGTGAGGTCACGCGGTCCAGGTATGGACGAGAGGGTCAGGGATTATCAGAGGCGGTGGCAAGTCAGCCGAAGGCTACCCCGTCAGAATGCAGCAAAATCAGTAATTGTGTAATATTTTCTTACGCAGATGTCAGATTAAGACATAATGGTGACCACTGCAAAGCTCTTGAAAAAATACACAAGATGAACCTGTTTGTGAAGCTGGATGCACCATAGGTTGCGAGATATCCGTCCAAAACCGGTCGAGCCTAGTAATGGCAATTTCAATTGCGGGGGACTGTACATTGATCTTCTAGGTACTTTATCAAGTACATGGTGAACATTGTGTTCTGTTCTTTCAGTTGTTGATTATGAGGAGCCAACTTGATTTTTTTAACCTTTAAATCTTGTATATCTGGTACAGACCCACAATTTCTGTTCACGTGGGTGAGTTGAAATCTGCATTTTGTGTTGTGCACCCATGCTTCTATGGTTTACCAGAATGCCTGCCACATCAACTAGTTATTCTGCTGCATATATTAGTCAAACAGTAATTTTTTATGTATTTTTTTACGTTTGAACCATTTTGCTTTAATTGATAGCTGTTGGTACTGGAGGATACTTCTAGTGGGGCCGTGGGACTTAATAATAGAATCCATCAAGTGTTTTTTCAATGATTGTGGTGCCTCTTTTCCTTGAGAACTCGGTATATTTCTGCTTGCAGTATATGTTTGAGATTAAGAGCCAAAAATATAATCTTCTCTGGCTAAGTAAATTGTATATTTGGCTGAAGCTGGTGAAAACTATTCAAGGTTTGTATGCTGCTGTTTATAAAACGCATTTCTTTGCTTTTATTTCTGACTTTTTCGTCGGGAAGAGTTTACTGGAGAAGTAAACAACATCTAGCTTCTGACTGCATTGATCGTCTCATCCCAGATGGCAGTGTGCAAAACAGCCTTGGCTAGGGTCTCTTCATCGACGCACGCATGCTCCTGAGGCAGGCTAGACACATCCATGGCAGGATCGGCCCGTTCATTCCTGGAATGGCTGCAGTGTCCGGGGATTCATTGTATGAAGATTTTCTTCTGGTCTATAGTCAGCAGCAGCAGCAGCAGCTAGAGCTCCACTTCCAGACGAAGGCGTGAGCGGCAGAGCCACTCGCCAGCAGGTACAGCGTAGCCAGAGGGCTGATGCATGCAACCATGGGCTCCACACAGGTGACTTCTGCCGAATTTCGGATTACCTGTAAGGCTGCGCGCGGGGCGGAGAGCTCGGCTCGGCTGCTTGAGCAGATCTGACCGGCCACTGCCTTCAGTTCACGTCCATCGCCGTTTTGAAACGTGCTCGGGGCACCACCATCTCCTCGTAAGACTCCGACCTTCATGGAGAATCATCTAACCACACTTATTCGTAATTCGTGGTGGGAGTGGTATTAGGTGTGCCCCCTCTGCGGTGTTCCGGACAGATTCGCGGGCGTTACGTCGTTACGTCCTCAGGCCTACATCAAAGTTGAAGTGGACGCCGGCGCTTGCTCTCCAGAGTGGAAGGTGGCGGGGAGGTTCGTCTCCAGTAGTATCGGCCCTGGAAAGCGTGAGCGTCTCTTCTCGGGTGCTGCGCCAGCTGGTGACGGTGGTGGCCAGCAGAGCGAAACTTTGCGAAAGTTTGAATGGGTCATCGGGAATTTGACTCGAGTCCTGCGGTTGCGATAGAATCAGAGCACCAAGCCCCGTTGCGTCATAGAGGTTAAGCGCAAGAAATCGGCAAAAGTACATTGGTTATTCTTGTGGAATTCGGTGCTGTTACTAAGCAGATTATCGGTTCTGTAGATGAACTCTTCCGGAAAAACATGTGTATTTTTGTGGCAGGAAGGCACGGAGCCGACGACGCAGTGGTTTTTGCGGGTACATGTATCATGCAGCAGCTTTTGCTATTCATTTTACCATCATCCAGGGCAGCGCCAGGACATATGTGAAGAGTGGAGCGACTGCGTTGCTGGCATGGACATTTGGGAACTGACCTCTATGTAATCCATACTGACAGGCGGTAAATGCTTAGGAGCTAACAAAAACGTCACGATGAAGACCTTGTCAAATTGAGCCTCCTACTCCTACGTGTGTTTTGCAAGCAGCTTTTTATCGCTTGATTGTGTGTAGCGTTCCGTGCGGTAGAGTTAGTCATTGCCAAGAAAATTCACATCTAATCATACCATTCATTCCTTACCCAAAGTTGTCTGGAAAATTCGAAACAAAATCCATTTTAACCACGATTACTAATCTACCTAAGTCCTATTCACAAACGAAAAAAGTGAATAATTCTATTGAATCGACGAAAGAAAGGACGACTCATACACATAGCCGAATTCGAAAGCAACCAGGGTCATTCTGATTCCATCATTCCATGGATCTGGTTAGACAGTATATCCCTTATCATTTCCTATCCATGACATGCTCTGCCATACAGGTCTGTCGTGTGTCATAATCAAATAAAGTGGGAATGTGATAAAGAGCAGGTATAAACCAGTTAAAATGAGTCAAAAGCTGCTACCCTCGCAGACGACGCAGGGCAGCTTGAACCAACATTCAAAAGGCAGATGTTTCCCGAGTGCGTCTTGTCTCTGTGTTAAGTTTTTTTAATATTGTTGCGGACTGAATGCGTCGAGACTGTTTCCGGTCGCTCCGTGGGTTAGCTCAGTCGGTTAACCCGCGCCCCACCGGGGGTCCGGCGCCACCTTCGCCCCACCGGGGGCCATCGATGGCCCCCCCTCTAACTCCGAAAATATGGGCGTTAGCGCAAATCTGCAAAGTGCAATAGAAAGCTCGCGTGAATTCAGTAAGAAATTACTTCGCATGTTTTAGTGCTCAGGTCAATGGTTTGACCTCCAGAGGTCAAATTAGGTCAAGATCGGCTATTTTCACTCAAATATGCAATGATTAAGCAAACTGGGCATAACTCTTATGTCATTAGAGCTATTGAGGCCTGGTAAAGTACATTTGATAGCAAATTGCCAGTACTTTTCCCGCTATGTGGAACGTAAAGACCTCCCGCCAGTGGTTTGACCGCCAGAGGTCACCTCGTGACCTAATATGACCTGAGGTCACGAAAGGTCAAAAAGTGACCTTGCCGTATATCAAATGAAAGCCAGTGACAAGACAAACACGATAGTGTTTGTTTCACCGCTCTAGCTCAATTAGGTCAAAAGTTATTGTCAAAATACTGTTTTTGACCTCTGGTGACCTTGGATGACCTTGGAAAAGTCAAAGGGCAAATATGACCCCTGGGATCCGTGAAAGGGTGTCCAAAAACGTTGTTATGAGCAGTCTGAGTATTTGCAATAATTTTTGTGGCTTTTATATCATGAAATAGCTTTTCCCCATGCTTTTCCAATGGGAGAGGTCGCCTCGTGACCTGACCTCAGGGCACGAAATCGAAAAATCCCGGATATACACCTTGTAGACCCTGGAGGGGTCATGAAGTGTAGGAAGTTTCAAATCGATCGACTTTGAAATGTAGCTCTTACAGAGCTCTAAAGGTGAAGTGAGGTGACCTTGGTTGACCTCGTCTGGTGACCTGACCTTGGGTGACCCGGGGTAAAAAATTTCAGGGAAGATGGGAAAATGATGCAGTGAGAGGTAGAGCCCTCAACCGCGGTGCTGCGCCTCTTCGTTTTTCTGCTATCCCGGAAAAACCTTAGGGGGGCCATCGATGGCCCCCCGGTGGGGCGAGGGTTAAGGCGCTGTTCATTAGCAGTTAATCAGCGATGGTGAGTTCGAGGCCGAGCGGGCGCTGAGCTTTTAGCTCTCGTGTTAGCTTGTGGGTAGAATGTTCGAGAAGGTTTCCAATTGTTCCCGCCCCGTGTTAATGTGTCGTCGAATTTCATTGGTCCTCGTGCGTGAGCCGAGCTGAGGTCGGTGTGCCAGCGGGGTCGGGAGATCAGTCCAGGACCGGACTCGGCCAGGTGAGTTGCACTGTTCTACCTCTCCCTTCCCTACCTCCGAGTTGATCTCAACGATTCGGTTGGTTTATAACCCAGGGCGATTCTCTGGACTTCCTTCCTCCTGGGCTTGATCGAAACAAGCTCATTACATTCTTGCCATAATGCTGGGTAGTATCTAGCATGTCCGGGTCCGATTGATCGCTTCGATTGGATTCAATCCTTCTCCCTTTACCGACCGTCTCACCCCGTTTCTAGCTCGCTTGATGTGCTATTGCCATGTTCCGTCTGGGAGTGTATGCACAATACCGTTAGTTACGAATGGGTCTGAATTGTTTGATGCCGTGTCGTTTGGCCATGCGGTTTTGCTTGAATAATTAGTTACCATCTTTATACACACTGTTTTCCTGCCGTCGCTTTTCCCCAAACGAACCCCAGACAAAAGGTTCGTAACAATATATATCGGTTCGAAACAGGAAATACCTCCGTGATTTAAAGGCGAATTAATTTGGGTGTCCAAGCGTAAACAGGTGACGTAATCCGAAAAATGTAATGATTAAATTATATGCTCCTGTCTTCGACGTATGGCGTGTAAAAGCGACGGGGAAAAGCTCACATGGGTTTATAAAGGGGCGACAGGGCCGGTCTCAGGACCGGGTTGCTGATCGTTGCTGGCACGCCGATAAGTGCAAAACTATCGTTATGAACACACATGTACTGTTGATAATATAATGTTATAAACACTGGGTTTTGGCAGTTATTCAAGTTATAGGGTGAGGGTTTGTGGGGTCCCTCACATCTTCAAACATATTGCTCCGCCGGTTGTTGGTGGATCCAGGACGCGAACTTTTTAGGGGGAGGGGGATATTTGACCCGCGATTCTAGGGAGTGCGGCGGGGTGGGGCGTGACGTCTATTCCTGAGTGGATAATGCTCTTGACGGGGGGGTAAGTGAGGGTAAAAAGTGCGATCTTATAAATGAAAAGCGATCATATTTTTTTCAAATTCGCATGGCTTTCCAAGTTTCTACCCTATGTATGTATGTAGTGGCATTGGCCCAACTGCCCGCCCAGATCCGCCAATGCTCGGATTTTGACTTCTTATACCAAAGTTTGGAGACCATCGAAAACTACCATCAGATCGGATCATCGCCTTTCTGAGATTCGTCCCTGCCCTCTCCCCCGACCTTTGCGACAACGCACCAGCACCAATAGCAGTGAGGCACGACCGTAGTGCCCCCACTGCAGTGCGGTGTTATGCCAGCGCCCTCTCGGCTTCCAGGTGCGACACAAGCGCCCCGTCGGCGGATACCTCACCTTGGATTGCACATGTCTTTGAAGTGGCACCTTTACCCTGAGAAATGAGCGAGCTTGGTTCATAAAACTGGATCAATGGCCAATCAACCACATAAAACATTCCTTGATCTATTTTATTGCCATTCATGCACGTTTGATATCGATTAAGGTTTCTTTAAAATATTGAGTAAAAGATACAATGCTAGCAAATTCCGGCAATCCCTGGGCTATAAAACTGCGTCTTTGCGAAACGCACCCGCAGGGCACCGTCGCTGTCCACTGCGCATGCGCGAGTTGCCTCGCTCTTAGACTGAGCACCCCTAATACATACAATCCTGCTTTCAAATAAATTATATATTGAGTTTTTACGAACAATTATAAATTATCAGTCACAACTTTAGCAATAAACGAATTAAAAAGACTAGTTTTTAGTAAAATTATATTTCTTAAGGTTCTAGAAAACTCTGAATGCTAGTAGCTGGTTTGTGTTTGCTAGCATAGGCGGTCGCCGGAGGGTACCGTTATTTAATTTCTACGATGTGGCGCCAGAATGTTGTAAAATGACTTAGCCAGAAAAGGGAAGAAAAAGCAAACTGAAATCAAAACTTCTTGTCCTTTTAATCTGTAAAATGAAGTCAGGACTTGGGGTGGTTTAATTGAGGGCACTCATAGCAGAACCAATCCGCCACAGTAGAAATTGGATTTGATTACGTATCCAAACCAAACCCTCCACGTATCCAACTAACCCAACCCAACGTATCCAACCAAACCCTTGATCCCTACGCCCTCCTCCTATGTCCATACGGTGCGCGCGCGCGTGTGTATTTCTCCTTTGTGCTCGTGATTCCTCTGAATACATGTCGATGGCTCCAACTACTATTCCGCTGCGCTCTATGCATTTCGTCGTGTGGTTCTGACAGACCCTCAAACCACCATTCAACTTGCCCCCCAGGCCACTTTACCACACTTTACCCCACCCCAAACAGTTAAATCTGGAAAGAAAGATCACTCAATACATGTTTTAGGTGCAGATCCAGGGGGGGCAATCCGGTCATGCCCCTGAAAGCGACATAGAGAGAGGCCAGCTCCCCCTCAATAAAGTAAAATGGTGTTTCATGATTGATTTATTTGGGAAAACATGTCCGTCAAAAAAAGTTTATATGCGTTGTCCTTATACATGGCTCATTTTTGCAGGTGAAAAGTTCATTCGCTGCCCAAGTTTAATCATGCCCGCCACCGCCTCCTAACGTCTTTTTCTTCTCACCGAAATGGCTTTAGCCCCCCCAACGCAAGCGTCTGGATCCGCCCCTGTGTGCCAGCACTTACTATTCCATACAAACAGCGAAAGTAAGAAAAAAGCCAGGTCCACCTAACAATAAGTAGGTAATATATTTTTACTGCTATCCGCGGAAGAGTAGTATTTGGTGTGCTGTGGAGCGGAGATTGAAGCTCGCTCTCTGCAACAGCATGTCGGAGTGCTGAGGCTGGCGTGGTGCTTGCAGAGGGTGCTATTTATAGTGTGAGCACCGGGGTCGCCGGAAGCTCGTAGTAGTCCGTGTAAGCCTCCACAACAGCGCCCCTGCACAGCACAGAAAACTGGTCAAATTCTGGTCAAAGGTGCATCAGCCAAGCTGAAGGCCTTCGCGATGGCATCCCTACACAATGAAGACAAATGGTTAGGCAGGCATGCACATAGCCAATGTAAACCCCCACCACGCGCATGCGCTCTAGTGGCCTCCATCCGTAGCCAGTATTAATTTTCCTGGAAAATCTTTTCGCAATGCCGCAAATGTCCTGATGCTTTCTCAACAGAATACACGTGACAGATTATTGAACGGGACAGGAACAGAGCATGAACAATATAGGTTTTTGTTTTGCTCAGGAATAATCGGGGCAGTGCGAAGAGAAGCATCGAAGATCTCTGGCGATTGGTTCATGATTGATGTAGAGGCTCGCGGCAGAGTACAGCATTGGCGGACGCAGGGGGAGGGGGGCATTCCGGCCATGGCCCCCCTCAAAGCGCTGGAGGGGGCCAAACTATCTTTTGCCTCCCAAACGCCGGAATTTTTGAAAATCTTCGCTCCCACCCCCATCCTCCCCCCTCCCAGGAAAGTGATCATGTACTTTGAGAGGAAGACTATACTAGGTCTATCGAGCACCCAAATTGCACGTCCCACCCCCAAGGAGGATGGGCAGACATGGCTTTGCCCCCCCACCCAAAACTCGGGTCTGCGTCCGCCCCTGGAGTACAGTGTGTTGCACGTCACGAGAGCTCAGACAGTACAGTGTGTTGCGCGTCACGAGAGCTCAGACAGTACAGTATGTTGCGCGTCACGAGAGTTCAGACAGTAGTGTGTTGCACGTCACGAGAGTTCAGACATTACAGTGTGTTGCGCGTCACGAGAGCTCAGACAGTACAGTATGTTGCGCGTCACGACAGCACAGACAGTACAGTGTGTTGCGCGTCACGAGAGTTCAGACAGTACAGTGTGTTGCGCGTCACGAGAGTTCAGAAAGTACAGTGTGCTGCGCGTCACACAGTTCAGACAGTACAGTGTCTTGTGCGTAACGAGAGCTCAGACAGTACGGTGAGTTGCGTGTCACGAGAGCTCAGACAGCACAGTGTGTTGCAAGTAAGGGGAGCTCAGACAGTACAGTGTGTTGCGCGTCAAGAGAGCTCAGACAGTACAGTGTGTTGCGCGTCACGAGAGTTCAGACAGTACAGTGTGTTGCGCGTCACGAGAGCTCAGACAGTACAGTGTGTTGCGCGTCAAGAGAGCTCAGACAGTACGGTGAGTTGCGTGTCACGAGAGCTCAGACAGTACAGTGTGTTAAGTGTCACGAGAGCTCAAACAGTACAGTGCGTTGCGGGTCAAGAGAGCTCAAACAGTACAGTGTGTTGCGCGTCACGAGAGTTCAGAAAGTGCAGTGTGCTGCGCGTCACGACCGTTCAGACAGTACAGTGTCTTGTGCGTAACGAGAGCTCAGACAGTACAGTGTGTTGCGAGTCACGAGAGCTCAAACAGTACAGTGCGTTGCGGGTCACGAGAGTTCAGACAGTACAGAGTGTTGCGCGTCACAAGAGTTCAGACAGTACAGTGTGTTGCGCGTCACGACAGTTCAGACAGTACGGTGAGTTGCGTGTCACGAGAGCTCAGACAGTACAGTGTGTTGCGCGTCACGGGAGCTCAGACAGTACAGTGTGTTGCGCGTCACGAGAGCTCAGACAGTACAGTGTGTTGCGCGTCACGAAAGCTCAGACAGTACAGTGTGTTGCGCGTCACGAGAGCTCAGACAGTACAGTATGTTGCGCGTCACGAGAGTTCAGACAGTACAGTGTGTTGCGCGTCACGAGAGCTCAGACAGTACAGTATGTTGCGCGTCACGAAAGCTCAGACAGTACAGTGTGTTGCGCGTCACGAGAGCTCAGACAGTACAGTATGTTGCGCGTCACGAGAGTTCAGACAGTACAGTGTGTTGCGCGTCACGAGAGTTCAGAAAGTACAGTGTGCTGCGCGTCACACAGTTCAGACAGTACAGTGTCTTGTGCGTAACGAGAGCTCAGACAGTAAGGTGTGGTGCGCGTCACGAGAGTTCAGACAGTACATTGTGTTGCACGTCACGAGAGCTCAGACAGTACAGTGTGTTGCGCGTCACGAAAGCTCAGACAGTACAGTGTGTTGCGCGTCACGAGAGCTCAGACAGTACAGTATGTTGCGCGTCACGAGAGCTCAGACAGTACAGTGTGTTGCGCGTCACGAGAGTTCAGAAAGTACAGTGCGCTGCGCGTCACGACAGTTCAGACAGTACAGTGTCTTGTGCGTAACGAGAGTTCAGACAGTACGGTGAGTTGCGTGTCACGAGAGCTCAGACAGCACAGTGTGTTGCAAGTAAGGGGAGCTCTGACAGTGTAGTGTGTTGCGCGTCACGCAATCGACTCCCCCGTGACAATATAAGCACAATGCAAGCAAAATAGGAGCTATATCTCAATTCAATGAAAAGTTATTGGCAAAACAATCACTCTATGCTCCTGTGACCTGATATGGCCTTTGAGAGGTCAGATGCTCAAAAAATCAACTTTATGGTCAAGATCGTGGTAAGAATAGACGGTTTGAGGATTGTCAGCTTTATCTATCTCGGATGTACGGAAAACGAGCCCATTCTATTTTTCACAATAGACTTATAATGGGGTGACCAAAAAATTGACCCCACCTTGGGTCAACAATATCAAAATTCCGAGATAGCAGATTTGAAGACCCTAATGACCTTATCATATTGCGGAAGGTTCAAACTGATCGGTTCGCCGATGTTCCCTGGGCGCCGCTTCAAACTCGTGATTTTAGGTTTTGAGCTCGGGTCACGACCTTGAATAGCTCCTTGACCTGACTGACCTTAACTAAAAAAATTTGGTGAAATGTGTGAAATTGATTAGGGATAAGGTACTTGAGAGTTAGAACCTAAATTAACATATCATGAACGCAATGACCAGGAAAAAATGAATTTATTCTTTTTTTAGTTGTATTACAAAACCCGACAAGCTTCGGATTCCGCCATCTTCTTGGAGTGATAAAACTGCTACAAAAATATCAGCACAAAAAATCCAACATTGTGACACAGTATACATGGTTTACAGTCCGGAAAACTTCACTCTTAGAGGGCAGAAAAATACACGGAAGGAATATGGTAATACATTTTGTTATTTTTTGGGAGAGGTTTAATGCGACAACTGCGATACCACTGAATCAAATCAATTTCCACGGGTAAATTACGCTGTTCATAGTGGGTTTTAGTTCTCGAATGTGGATTACCTCAGCAATTTCAGGTCTGCGTTGTCCTTGGTAGTAGTAAGAATTTCTATGGAAAAGTTGTCGTTAGTATCTTTCTGTTCCATGGCTGGGTGAAATTTTATCATATGTTCCCCTAAGGGTGTATTTAGACGTCGAAGAGGGGCATTGCTCAGGTGTTCATTAAACCTTTCCCTTACAGGACGTGAACTTTCACCAATGTAAAATTCGGAGGCACAGGAACGACATGAGGTTTTGTAAATTCCGTTCTTGATGCTGCATTTTGCCCTCAAGCCATTTTCGCATGTGTGACAGCGCTTATTACCAGAAGGACATTGGGGAAGCTCTGACCTAACGAGTTTAGATTTTATTGATGGGCCCAAATACCATGCAATTTTAATCCCTAAGTTGCAGGGGCGCAGCCAGAGCTTTCGTATGGGGGGGCACACCAACTTTGAGGGGCACCCCGGGGAAAAAAGGGCACTTTTTAACGTAACCTAAAAACTTACTATATCTTTGTATATATCATTTTTTGGGCATCTTTGGTTCAATAAAAATGCAAAGAAATCATTGAAGGAGAAGGAAAATTCGATTAAAACCGAAAAAGGAACAAAATATCACCAAAATGCCATGGAAGTAGCCAAAACACTACTTTTTTGGGATAGATTTAAGGACAGCCAACTAATGCAAATACTTAACATCAGCGGAGCATGTGATATCTGTTACAATGTGCAGGTTGAGGAACACGGATTAAGTTCCTTGCCTCCCACAATCGCCGTGGGACGAGGAGTGGCATAGTGTCTTTGGAAGAACACATTTTTGCTGCCGGAAAAATTTGGGAGATACCTTTTGAACTCGCTTATTAAGTTCCATATTCTCAAGGATCGGTCCCAGTTAAGAGTAAATAAAAGGTGAACAGGCCGGTGGTTTAGATGGGGATGGTGTGACAGGGCTGAAAATTGTAACAACTCGTTCTTCATTTAAATTCATTAGTAGAAATCCTGGTTTAGGGGACAGTGCTCTGAGCTCAGGGGCACATGCCTTTTTATCATCCCTTCCCAGAATCCACCAGTATAATAAGCAATTTATATAACCTGGGGTGTCTAGGTATCACAAGCCGTTTTAGAGATTCTTCATTCCTCGTTAGCTCCGTTTTACAAGGGGAGTTTCCATTGTGTTCTTATTCCCCATCTATTCAAGACCAGCTCTGGGGCCCCCAAATGTGGATCAGAGGCCCCCAGAGCAGCTTCCCCCATCCCCCAGTTGTGCCTCCAGGGACTAAACTAGCTCAGTGAACCCGCCCCGAAATGATGGGAGTTGGCCTTGTGTTATTTTTATCTGTCTATTCAAGACCACCTCAGGGGCCCCTGATGTAGATCAGGCCACAGAGCAGCTCATTCTTCACCCAGGGACTAGACTAGCTCATTGGTCCCAGAGATGTGGTCATCAGACTAGCTCATGGGCCACAGATAGGCTCATAGGGCCTTAAACCAGTTCAAGAAGCCCCAGAACAGTTTAAGGCGCCAGATCACCTCAGGGGACCTCAAGCCAACTTAGGGGCTCTCACAAGCTCAGCGCCCAGACCAGCTCAGGGTACACTCAGAACCTAGACCCACTCTTGGGACCCAGATCAGCTCTTGGGGTCCCAGATCAGTTCAGGGGCCTCAAGTCAGGTCAGGGGCAGGATCAAGTCAGGGCCACTAAATCAGCTCAGGAATCCCTCACCAGCTCGGGGCCCAAGCAGTTCAAAAGCCCCAGAGCTGCTCAGGGAACACCAGATCGGCCCATAGGGCACCAGATCAGCCTCGGGGACAAATAATCAGATCAGTGGTCCCCGACCAGCTCGGGGCCCAGATCAGCTCGGGAATACCAGATCAAGTCAGGAGGCACTTAATCAGCTCAGGAGCCCCATACCATCTCAGGGGCCCTCACCAACCCCTGTGGGCCCAGCTCAGCCCAGGGCCTGGGAGCTGCTCAGGAAATCACGTAATCACACCAGGAGGTCCAGGTCAGCTTAAAGGGCACCATACTAGCAATGTAGCACCAGACTAGCTCAGAGGGAATCAGATGGGCTCAGGAGACACACTGATGACTCAGCAGGCACCAGATCGACTCAGGGGGCATTACTTATGTTCAGGGGGCAGTATATCTGCTCAGGGTGCACCAGATCGATCAGCTCAGGGGCAAGTTCAAGTCAGGGGTACTAAATCAGCTCAGGGATCCCTCACCAGCTCGGGGCCCAATCAGTTCAAAAGCCCCAGAGCTGCTCAGGGGACACCAGATGCCCATAGGGCACCAGATTAGCTTAGGGTACAAACAATCAGATCAGTGGTCCACGACCAGCTCGGGAATACCAGATCAAGTCAGGAGGTACTTAATCAGCTCAGGAGCCCCATACAATCTCAAGCCTCATCAGCCTCTGTGGGCCCAGCTCAGCCCAGGGCTTTAGAGCTGCTCATGAAATCACGTAAGGAGGCCCAGGTCAGCTTAGCTCAGGCACCAGATTAGCTCAGAGGGCAGCAGATGGACTCAGCAGGTACCAGATCGACATAGGGGCATTATTGCATCTCAGGTGGCACCAGATCGATCCGCTCGGGGGCTCAGATCAGCTTCCAGCCCCCGGACTATGGCAGGAGCCTAAATCAGCTCAGGGAGCAACATAACAGCTCAGGGGACACAAGGTGGGCTCAGGGCACACCAAACCAGCTCAGGGGGGACCAGACCATCTAAGGAGACATCAATAATCAGTTGAGGGGGCACCTAATCAGCTGAAGAGGCACCATATTGACTTAGGAGACAGAATCAACTTGAGGAGTCATGAGATCAGTTCGGGGGCCCAAATCAGCTCAATGGGCACTAAATCAGCTATTAGGGCACCAAACAAGCTCGGAAGCATTACACTAACTCAAAGAGCATTATATAGGTTCAGGAGGCACAATTATTTGCTCCGTGGGGCACTCTATTGACTCAGGGGCACCAGATCAGCTTAGAGGGCAAGTAATCAGCTCAAGGGGCCAAGACCAGCTGAGAGGCCACAAGATGAGCTCAAGGAGCACCACATCGGCTTTACCCGTACGATTATTGGCGATAATGAGGCATTAGGTGGACACATACTAGGTGCCCATACTCTTCCCGGGTGCTTGGAAAGGCGATAGAATACCCTAGCTGACCGAGAAAGGTATTAAGTTGTCCAACAATAGTTTCAATCGCTACATGCGTTCCAGTTACATCTAGGTTCAACGGCTAGGGCACTAAATTTCGAGCGGCACGGCCCAAATTGGGTACACCACCTGGCAATCAAAAGGGCACCCCGGCAGTGATGGGGGCACGTGCCCCCTGTGCCTTCCTGGCTGCACCCCTGGACAGTAGATCAACTCCGGGAGGCATTAAATAAGCTCAGAGGGCCCGGAACAGCTCAATGGGCACTAAAACAGCTAAAAGGACTCCAGGCAAGCTCGGAGGCATCAAACTAACTCAGAGAGTATTTTATAGGCTCAGAAGGCACACTTATTTTCTCAGGAGGGCACCAGATTGACTACGAGGGCACCAGATCAGCTCAGAGGGCACATGATCAGCTCCAAGGGGCACCAGATGAGCTCCGCCCGTACGATTATTGGCGACGAAGAGGCATTATCTGGAAACGGATTGCGTGCCTATGCTCTTCCCGGGTGCTTGGAAAGGCGACAGAATGCCCTAGCTGACCAAAAAGGCACTTAGTTGTCAAACAATAGTTGAAATCGCTAAATGCAGTCTAGTTACATCTAGGTTCAACGGCGCAGGGCACTAAATTTCGAGCGGCACGGCCCAAAGAGGGTACACCACCTGGCAATCAAAAGGGTACCCCGGCACCGATGGGTGCATGTGCCCCTTGTGCCCCCCTGGACAGTAGATAAACTCCGGGAGGCATGAAATAAGTTCAGGGGCCCGGATCAGCTCAAGGGGTACTAAAACAGCTAATAGCGCAGCAGGCAAGCTCGGAGGCATCAGACTAACTCAGAGAGCATTATATAGGTTCAGAAGGCACAATTATTTATTCAGGGGAGGGGGGGCACCAGATTGACTACGAGGGCATCAGATCAGCTCAGAAGGCACATGATCACCTCCAGGGGGCACCAGATGAGTTCCACCCGTACGATTATTGGCGACGATGAGGCATTATCTGGAAACGGATTACGTGCCTATACTATTTCCGGGTGCTTGGAAAGGCGACAGAATGTTATAGGTGACCAAAGAGGCACTTAATTGTCAAACAATAGTTGAAATCGCTAAATGCGGCCTAGTTCCGTCTAGGTTCAACGGCGTAGGGCACTAAATTTCGAGCGGCACGACCCAAATTGGGTACACCACCTGGCAATTAAAAGGGCACCCGGCACCGATGGGGGCACGTGCCCCCTGTGTCCCCTGGCTGTGGCCCTGGACAGTAGATAAACTACGGGAGGCATTAAATAAGTTCAGGGGGCCCGGATCAGCTCAAGGGGCACTAAAACAGCTAATAGGGCACCAGGCAAGCTCGGAGGCATCAGACTAACTCAGAGAACATTATATAGATTCAGAAGGCACAATTATTTTCTCAGGGGGGGCACCAGATTGACTACAAGGGCATCAGATCAGCTCAGAGGGCACATGATCAGCTCCAGGGTTCAAGACCAGCGCTCAGGGGGCACCAGATGAGATCAAGGGGCACCAGATTTGCTCTGCCCATACGATTATTGGCGACGATGAGGCATTATCTGGAAACGGATTACGTGCCTTTACTCTTCCCGGGTGCTTGGAAAGGCGACAGAATGCCCTTAGCTTAAATCACTACATGCAGTCTAGTTCCATCTAGGCTCAACGACGTAGGGTACTAAATTTCGAGCGGCACGGCCCAAAGAGGGCACACCACCTGGCAATCAAAAGGGCACCCCGGCACCGATGGGGGGGCACGTGCCCCCTGTGCCCCCCTCGGCTGCGCCCCTGCTAAGTTGGTGGAACGAAAGTTTTGACTTACAGACCTACTGAGCTGATCATCTATGAAAGGCAAACGAATGTATATATGCTGTTGTTTCTTCTGGTTTGAATGATTGTTTTGACCTCTGGTACGTCTGGTGAACTTATGAATTCCATTTTTCACTGTTGCAGAGATCTTGTTGGGTAGATAGCCGTTTTTGAGGAAGAAGTTTTGAACTTTTGTTTTGAACTGAAGAAGTTTTTTTTCAAACTACGGCGGCAGGTCTCCTTTGACGATGAAACTCGTATAGCCCTATTTATTTCGGAGTTAAGTACGGCTTGATTGGTTCGGAAAGGATGAGCAGACTCAAAGTGAAGTATGCTTGGGGCCGCCATGGGTTTGATGTGGAGTTCCGTTGTTTACGAGCTGTCCTCGTAAACCGTGAAAAGTGTATCAAGGAAAGGGATCGCTCCAGATGTTCCTGTGTGGTCCAATGAAAACGCGATATTAGCATGTACCGCATTAATTTTGGTGTAGAATTCTAGAAGACTTTGGATGCCATGTGTCCATATTCCAAAAGTTTCATCTATGTACAGTCCCCCGCAATTGAAATTCCCATTACTAGGCTCGACCGGTTTAGGATGAATATCTCGCAACCTATGGTGTCTATAGCTTTACAAACGGGTTCTTCATGTGTATTTTTGCAAGAGCTTTCCAGTGGTCACCATTATTTCCTAATCTGACATCTGCGTGAGAAAATATTACACAATTACTGATTTTGCTTCATTCTGACAGGGGAGTCTTCGGCGGACTTGGCACCGCCTCTGAAAATCCCCGACCCTTCGCTCGACTGGCACGCATACCTGGGTCACGTGATTACTACGTGTTTACAACGACAGGTGCAAGGTCACACGTAGTAAATAGTGTGTGGCGCGCAGGGGGCACAGTGTTTTGAACCGAGGGGATAAGTGCTGTCTCGCAGGTGTCTAGCCCCAGGCGGTCCGTCGAGTGACCGAGGCGCCTGGGCACGAGAGTCCAAGACTGGGTATGTCTGATTTATGGCTTCAAACAATGTTTCCAGCCTCATAAGGCTCACAGGATCACTGCTGAAATATTTATTCGGGTGGAATAGAGTTCATGGAGTTTAAAACGGCACCCTGTGGCCGGATTTTTGTTATTTAACACCCGCCCTGGTGGGTCTCCGAGCCACCTTCCCTTGTTGGGGAAGGGGTTTAAACACTTCCCCTCGAACCTGGCTCCTATGCAGGATAGAGAAAAAAACGCGAACACTGGTGGATAGTGTACACAGTTATTATGTGATGATGTCATAGGTATGACTGTATTGAAGTCAGCACGAGCATCGTGCTGTGGATATTGCTACCATTATGTTATATCTGAGGAGCGTTGGTTTTAATGTCATATATTCACCCTCGTAGTTTTTCAGGTTTTACATGGTGTATAAGTTCATTTTACCTTTTCGCTGACCTTGGTATGTGATGTTAAAATGTCTGCGACTCTGGTCAGTTTTTACATTTTATTCTATTCATTTTGTTTTTATTTATATTATTGTTGTATTATTGTTCTGTTTTTTACGTATGACCTTTTGATTTTGTTTTAAAAACTTAACCTGTTTTACACCTTACTTGTTGAAATGTTGTTGACTTGCTGCTTTTACCTTTGACACACTTTTAGCCCTGTGAGACGCTGAAACTATACTGTATATATCTTGTCTAGTGTTATGGGCGCCACATGACCCGTGTTGTCGGTGCGCCCTTAAACACCAACGATGATGATGACTGTATTGAAGTTTCATCTAGTGAATGTGTAAGCCCATCCCATTTACTCATCTAGCAACAGCTTGACGTGGTGCCGTAATAGCCACAACCGTTTTTATAACTGTGGATGACTCCGAATACAGTCTTTGTCTTTGTCTTTGGATAGTTCATAGGAATTTATCTCGAAACTACATTAGTCACTTTTTGTCTTAGGTCAATATTGAGGTCATGACAGGTAAAAAAATGTGATAGGATGTAGAAGAGTTTCTGGGCCCTATCGTCTGACTGATTTCAGTTAGTATAAAGTGTAAGGCGCCATTCGCCTCCTGTTTGTACGGAAAATCAAATCATGTATAATATGACTATACTACATGAAAACATAAAACTAACGTGACCTAAGGTTAGGTCAAGGTCTTCATCTGATCTAGCATAATCAATATGCATATCAATCAACTTGCAATAACAATCCAAACGTAATGATATCAAAATAAAACTTTTTCATCATTTCCTGCGATATTATTGACCTAAGTCTACCTGTTTAACCCTCGCCCCGGTGGAAGGTGTTAAAACACCCCCACGGGTTTTTTCCGGCGGCACGAAAAAAACGGCGGCGGGAAGCGCCGCCGTACTTGGCACCGTTTATCCTTGGTTGATTCCGCAACTTTCCCCAAAATTTTAAGGTTGGGTCATCTCAGGTCAGGTCACCAGTGCGGGTGACCTTACCTCCAAAAATGTTTAAGCGGCATAAGTAAGAAATGGGCGACTTTATCGAATTAAAACTTATTCCATATAATGGGCCCACCGAGTGCTACAACATATACTTCTGGATTTTTCATATCGATGACCAAAGGTCAACTACGGACCATGACCTCGCCATTGTAAATAAATGGGAAAACAGAAATTGGGCTGTATTTGCGTAGTCAACAGCTGAGAATACCTCCATATTCCCCAAACCATAGTATCCTGGGACCCTTTCCAGGCTCATGTTGCAATTTTTGACCTGTGACCTCTGAAAGGTCATCTGGGGCTGTTTAAGCAGTTTTCAGACTTATGTCAATAACTTTGCATGAAATGATACAGCTTTTATTTTGATATAATTGCGTTCAAATTGCTATTGCGAGTCGATTGATATGCATATTGACTATGCTAGGTTAAAAAGTGACCCTGAGCTGAGGTCAGGTCATTTTTGGGTTTTGACGTAGTATGGTTCGTTCGATTTTCCGATTTGATTCATCATTCGATTTACCGTGACAAGAGGAAGCGAATGGTGTCTAAAAAATGATTCTCACTCAACTCTGGCAGACGCTAGATCCCAAAAACTCTACTCAAAATCCCACTTTCTTGGACCTGTCATGACCTCAAAATTGACCTGAGCAAAAAGGTGACTAATATAATTTCTTCATGAATTTGTATGAACTATCCACCAGCGTTCGTTTTTTCGCTATCCCACATAAAGGCCGAGTTCGAGGGGGTGTTCAAACACCCCCATCCCACCAGGGCGAAGGTGGCTCGGAGGCCCACTGGGGCGCGGGTTAAGTAATTAAAGATGACCTTTCAGAGATCACAGGTCCAAACTTGCAGCATGAACCTGGAGAGGGGCTTAAGCTGCTACGATTTGGAGAATGCGAAGGTGTTCTACTACATATCAACAGAAATAAAGCAATTTCCCTCAATTTTCGGTTTCCCATACATTTTCAATGGAGAGGTCATGGTCTGTATCTGATCCAAGGTCATCGATCTGTAAAATCCCGGAATATATTTTGCACTATTTGGTGGGGCCATTATGTGATATGAGTTTTAAGAAGACAGATTCACACCGTTCTTACTCACGAGATCTTAAACTTTTTGGAGTTGAGGTAACTTGACCTGCACTGTTGACCTGACCTGAGATGGTGGAACCGTAAAATTCTAGAAAAGGTTGAAGAATTAATTACGGATAGGGTGCGCCAAGTACGGCGGCGCTTCGCGCCGGCATTTTTGTGCCCCGTCGGAAGGACCTGAGGGAGGGTGTTCAGACCCCCCTCTCCGGGGCGAGGGTGAAGACGACTCCAAAGTCGACTCCAATAAATTTTTGATCTGGCTGAATCCAGTCAGGTGCAAGGGATAATAATGAGAAAAGCCAAGTATGTCAACTAGACACCACCTGGCCTCTTTTCACACCCATTGCGACGTGGGGCGTCAGTCCAACTCCCTTCCCCCCTGTTAACTCAGGAGTCAAAGGTGATACGAAAAATAGAAATGGCACTGGAAGCTCCTTGCCGTCTTGTTCTAAAGATATAAACACAAACAAGCACGAGACTATGACCTTTGGTGATCCCTGGTAGCGTCATTATTGACGTGATCTCAAAATAACTAGACGATATCTGGGTAATTTTTATTTCGAAGAGCTTTTGAATGAGGAGGAAACTCGACCTGGGCCTGCTGTAGGAGTCCCGTTTTTCCCTTGCTTTGTCGTCCTAATCTAAGAATAAGAAAACTGCCTCACATAGGCGTGGAAATCACGTTAAAACTCGTTCACCTGACCTAAGCTGTTATCCATTTACAGCCATAAGTTGTCAGGTTGATAACCATAAATTGGTGTAAGGCGAATAATCTCTCATTCAAATCGGCTCCAAATAACTCGCCAAAAAATAGGATGGGGCCCGAGAAGAGCACCCAGGCGATTAAAATTATGTATATGGGCATATGTTTTCCTTTATATTCCCCCTCAGCTTATCAATGGAATGGCCTGGGGATTTGGGTCAGTTTGAAATTGTTTGAAATTGTTTGAAATTGTTCAAATTGTTTGTCAGGTTTAACATATATGTCTGTTCCATGGGTGTCTGTTCCTGTTGTGACTTATGCTGATAATATTATCACCATTGTGCTGTAAAATAGATAAATAAATATCTCTATATTATATGTTAATCAGGACTTATGGACCAGAAAATGGTAAAAATAAAAATGATTAACATATTTTGCTACAATTCATGAACGCTAGGTCGCTAAAATTCTTTATGAAGAACAAGAAGGGAGCATGAAAATGTGCCGTTTGGCTAATGGGGTCTCAGTCACAAAAAATAGTCCATAAATGTATGAGGTAAGGAGTTGAAACCTGCTACTACATTACAAATGACTAAAACTATCGACTTGCATAAGTACTGAATCCTCATATTTATTTGGAATGTTTCGAAATTAGGGTAAGATATTGTCTGAATTTTATTCCACTACTTTCTTGTTGCTCATGTGTCCAGGGTGAAATACACACACTCAGGTCTAGCTTGTTTTCGCGTTTTTCAGAGACAAAGGAAGAAAATGGGTGAAAAGCAGCTTTGGGTTTTTACACACACCGACTGTTGAGGCTATATGGTGTCGCCAACTCTCATGTTGTTGGGAGTGGGCACAAAGGGAACGTTACATAAATCGAAAAAGAGCTATTGTTTTCTTTATTAGGCTCTTCGGTTTCCTACCTTTCCCTTGCTTGCCGGGTTATGTGCTCATAACGACCTTCATCAAAGGTCGCATTAGCCCTCGCCAAACGGGAAAGGCCTTTAAGTACTTCGAGCTAGAGGGGTACTGTTTGCCAGTTAGGGAAAAATTCCAAGGGCTGGTGACTATTGGTAGGGACTGCCAACCAACCATGGTCATCAGCTTACATTCAAACATACCCTGATTTGCATAAATCAGTATTCAGATAAAGGGATGTCTTCCACTTCAATTCAATGCCGCCCCGGTAGCTCAGTTGGTAGAGCGTTGGGCTCTGGCCCGCTGCTCAGAAGCATGCAGTGGCAGTGCATGTCCAGGCTTGGGATCGGTTCCCCTGAGACGCTACGGCACTCAATAGTTTACCCGACGTACAGGTCGGCTGGCAACTGACTGGTGAGAGGGTGACCTGAGCGGGGTGGCCGTCACTGTGCTTTGTGGGATGTTAAACTTTGGCTTCTAAATCAACCCTTCATTGTGGAAGTTGCTCGTTCGGGTAGTGGGGTCGGGGTCTCCGTGACAAGTCCCTTGATGACTTTAGTGAGACTCCGATTCCAACATTCGAACTGAGAACAGCTTGGACAAAATTAAAAAAATGTAGTGGAGTGGTCAGCGTAGCTGGATTCCACCCAGCCGACCCGGGTTCAAGGCCCGGCGGTTTCCCTGAACAAGGAGCAAGCTGGCTCCCGGGATATCTTTTCAACAGTAAAAGAGTTGGCGACGTCATAGGACACTGGCAGTTGGTGCATCGATAAGCCCAAAAATTATATATTACGTACAATATCGTATAAAGTTAGTGATAAATGCCTATGTGCCTCTTCTCCGGGCGTCCAAAAACCAATGCAGATACGTTAAGTTGAGATAACAGCTGAGGGTGCACGATAGCTAGGGGCCTCTCTGAGCCAGCTAGGCTTTCGAAAGATTGCACCGATGATACCGCCACAGAATTTGAGCTTAAAACGCCCTTTAGTCCAAGCGGCTCAATATTAGGCCGCGGGAGTTCTCAAAAGGCTTATCGAGGCTAAAGACTTAAACTCATGAAATCCCAAAACAATATACTGATAATAAACTCTCGGGCTGAACCCGAATCAGTCCAGCTTAACACGCATTGTCCGCTTGAGTCCCATGTGAAAGTTTCAGGATAAGCAAATACTATTTACTCCCTGCAAACATTTCTCGAAATTTAGAATATCGGAGCTTCCGCACTATTTCTCATTGTTGAGTTTTTTATTACTGACTTTTGCGGAAGATCCTAAACCATTCAAAGGAGGTGTCGCATTCTGAAACATTTCAATTCAGGGAAACGAGTATTTATGTTTCCTAGACAATCCAGCTTTATTGTTACCTGTTAAGTAAATGTATTTTTCAGTTCACAAAAACACAACTTTTTATTATTTGTGTTATCTACGCGTTTTAAGCTACTACGAAGAGTTAGGTTAATAACTTCATTCCCCCAACAGCTGTAACTGACGGTCCGCAAATATCCAAGTTTCCAGTCCAATTTTAGTCTTGTTGGTAATATACCCTCTCAAGTCAAGGGAGCAGCGTAGGCTTTGGTTACAAGGTCCCCGGGTAATATTCTGGTTTTTCCCAACCAGAATATGTAAAAATTGTTCATCCTAAAGTATTTTCATTTCAGCGACACATCGTCAAATTTCACCACCAAGAATAGCTGGAACCAATGTCGCGCTAAATTTCGAAGAGTAGTAGCCCTCGAGTTGGTGGATTTCATTAAAGACATCTTCACTTTTCACTGCCCTCCTAACCTCGGTGGTCGCACGTGGCAACGAGACCCCTCAAACAGCACCCAGTTCTAGTGGAGGACCCAAGGGGGGGGCAATACGTATTTGCTCCCCGAACGAAAAAGCTCGGAGCAAAACCATAATGTTTTCCCCCTTCCCCAAGCTGTCGGACTTTTTCCCGGCTCCTTTTAAGTTCATAAGTAAGGTGTTGGTGCTTCAACTGAACAAATAATTTTCAAACAGAACCAGTCAACTTCAGTGTGAATATTTGAGCCTGGTCCTCTTGATATTTAAAATCGTATATGGGTGAATGATCCTTGGATATCGAAAGCAAACATTTTGTGGCCACATATTTCACCCAGTGACGCCTGTTTGTTTTGCTTTTCGACTTATATTTACTCCCCCACTCTCCGCCTCCCCAACCTTCCGGCTATTTAGATTGTTGCGAAAGCTTTCACTGCGTGACGTTTTTTCTTGGGTTTCGATTTTTGTTTGTCCCACCAAAACTACTGGCTAGATCCATCACTTACCAATTTTACCGCTAATGATACGCACAACAACGATCACTATCGCCGCTGAAGCTGCTTCATAGGCTTCTGCACCTTTGTAATACTGCTAAAGAATATTCAATATTTTCAGTATAAAATATGACAATATCCTTCCGACAAGTGAGGGTGCTGCCAAAGGGTCGCAAGAAGCCTGGCGCTAATGCCCTGGCTCAGCTCCCCCGGGTTCATCTCCTTGGGTTCATGTCCCGGCAGATTCTCTGAATAGGTATGCTGATCAGATGCACCAAATCCCTCCTTACAGGGTGAGAGTTGGTAACGCCATACCTATAACTTTGGGAGCTGGAGCGTCGTCTAACCCCAAACATTTTTATTAGAGACTATCGCAAACGCTATGCCAAGCTTGAACCTTGTGATGACAGTCTAGAGGCCAGTTCATGGAAACTCCATCCTCCCCAGTTAAAGCAATGGTTGCCGTTCGTTGAGAGGAGACGGCTGCGTGATTTGAGTCAAGCGAGGGCAGAGTTTTATTTCTCCCGAGAAATGGACTCTACAAAGGTTCTCAAGCTGGAAATTTAAAATTTTTCTGTAGACGGGATTAAGCCCATTTCGTTAGAAACAATTGTCCGATAATAAATAATCGTCGCCTGCGACGAAACAGTGAAAGAGCCAGTGAATTGTCACCCTTGACAAGAAAATGTCCCTTAAAAGCAAAACCTCGTCAGGTTCAGGCTTCTTGTGACCTTCGCAAAATACTGCCCACACAATGTCCGATTTTCCTATTGTTTCTTAAATCGGGATGTTTAATGAAAATTGGTGGCCTGCCCCCACCATAGGGGGATTCAGGATCGCCGATGGGGTCACCTTGCCGGGGGTGGGACGCCATCCGTACCAAGTGGGTGCCACTTTTGGCCGGCAAAAGCTTTCAGGTGGGTGCCAAATCCTATGGCGGGGCACAGATTTTCGCATCCTGGGGGGAAGTGACATTTCAGGAAGCGCCATCGACCGTTCAGAGGAATGTTGTGATCATCTTAGGGGCGCTGAGGGTTAATGAGGGGGACCTGCATTCCTTTCCCACTGGATCCACCTATGGCTCCAACTGTCCCCTCTTGTGGCGAGTATCTGAAAATATGATTTTAATGGAACCTCCAAACAAAGTTGTATCAATTGCGTTTCAGCCGTTTTACCAGAATCCTCTCTAAATAAACAGACAGGTGAGGAGAGCCCCGGCAGCCAGTGACAGCTTACATGTTTCGCAACCCAAGCACAAGGACGGAACCAGGAGGGAAAATTAGTTTGCTTCTCAGCAGCAAAATATGTTCCGATGGCTTGCCCCATTTGTGACCATCTTATTGGATATTGCCCCCTCAAAAAGTAACTCGTGGTTCTGCCACTGCACTGCCCCAGGTCATTGACGCCAGTTGTCCAGCACACAGCAACACAGTGGGAGCAATTGCAGTACGAGTGCCCTTCAGACACGACGAGATTTGTGAGAGGGTTGAATGAGTTGGCGCAATGCCAACCGCCCATTCATCTGTGAGGTCACGTGGTCCAGGTATGGGCGAGAGGGTCAGGGATTTTCAGAGGCGGTGGCAAGTCAGCCGAAGACTACCTCGTCAGAATGCAGCAAAATCAGTAATTGTGTAATATTTTCTCACGCAGACGTCAGATTAGGAAATACTGGTGACCACTGGAAAGCCCTTGCAAAAATACACATGAGGAACCCGTTTGTAAACCTATAGGCACCATAGGATGCGAGATATCCATCTTGAACCAGTCGAGCCTAGTAATGGCAATTTCAATTGTGGGGGACCGTACCTTAAAAAGCAGGCGGGTCGAAGTTTTAGACTCGCTAGGAATTTTGATTCGAGTACGTGCATGAAAGCTATGGCTAACGGTGGAGCACACCTGTTGCCCATGGCGACCCCCTTTGTCTACTTGAACAGTTTGTCCCCAAAGCGAACGATGTTATTGTCGAAGATGTGACACATAACCTTTCTGCAATCTTCTGGATTAAGACCGAATAGATTAATATCATCAAGGTGTTCTGAAATGGTGGATAGGACGGCTTCGATACCATCCTTTATAGGTATACTCCCCTACAAATTAGTCACAATATGCAATAGAACCTCCATAATGACCATAATGAGAATGCAATAGAACCTCGCGGAAGTTTTTTCCGGAAAGGCTTGTTTTACACGCTCAAGATATGATTCCGTGTTCGGTAGATGAGAATGTATGAAGGAAAGGATTTGAATTAAGATTTGGCACATGAACCAGGATAGCTTATCCAGTGGGTCACTACACGCAGACACGATGGGTCGTAACGGGATCCCTGGCTTATGGTTTTTTGGCAGGCCGTATAATTCTGCTGTACGGCTCGAATGTGGTACAAGAGCGCTGCTTAGCTTAGAGCGATTTAAGAATAAAACGATTTTTCCATTACATTAACAATTTTAGAGATAAGGTACTGTAAGTTTCGTTGTTCTGCAGCCCTTTGTTTTTGAGCTATCTGGGGAAAACCAGGAGGGGGCGAATTTCGCCCCCCAGCGGGGCGCGTGTTAAGTAGTACCTCGTTTGATTCCTCTTGATGAGAGAAATCGACTGAGAAACATTTTGAGATTGTAAGCTGACTAGTTGTCTTCATAATTAATCAAATTAAGGTTTAATTTACCGTTGAAATTGGCTCAAGCAACGTTAAACTAGCCAACCACGACATCATGGCCGTTAGTGAAGATTCGACTCAGACACCTAAGTAGGGTGCAAATAGTATTAAGTGAATTTTAAACATCACATCTATGAAGATCATTGGAGAACGCAGAGGGGGAGGGGCCACAGGGCCATGCCCCCAAAAATGGCGACATTTTTGGCAAATGTTCTTAAAGAGGCTATGTTTTTCCGCCTTTTCCCGAGTTGGCTCCACCTCGAATGGCGCGCCTGCGTCCGCCAGTGATGAATATCAGATTCGACTTACTGGTACCAGTAAACTAAGCATCCGCCTTGAAAAAGTCGTGGAAAAAGAAAATGTTGAAATGTTTTATCTTGTGCCAAGTCACAATATTTTCGGTACGATTTTGCATGCCATTGTTAATATTAAACGGAAAATGAGTACCAAATGTGTGTGCTTTTGAAGCTATATTTTACATAACTCGTATCTCTTAACACGCACTTTGACGGGGGTCAGAGCCACCTTCGCTTTGACGGGAGGGCAGGTACCCGCCCCTTCCCCCCCAAGATCTCGAGAACCACGCCAGATAGCGAAAAGCGGCAAAGGGCGTTGGATAGACCATCCACTTCTCTATCGAAAGTATTTGAACCATTTTTGTCAGGTCACATCTAAGGTCAATAGAGATCAAGGCATACCATCGTAGGGATAATATGTAAATTTAGGTTTTTGGTGAACAAGTAAAGATAGAGAAAAACAATGTATACCATTGGAATCCTCGCAGTAAGCCAAATCTAATGATATATAATATGACCTTGTTAGGTCAAATCAGGTCAGATGGGAAATTTGACTTGACCTGAGGTCAGGTCAAGATCAAATTAGGTAAAATGCATTAAGGAAAATATACTGTAAAATAAATGCTCTATAAACAATTAAACATCCATTACTTCTTTACTCAGTTAAAACCATTTTCCCTGGTATTTCCCATGGAGAGGTCATGGCTCGTATCTGACATTAGGTCATTGATATCAAAAGTATGGGAACATATCTTAGAGAACTCTGTGAGCCCACTATGTGACATGAGTTTCAATCGATAAGTTTACCCTGTTCTGACTTATCTTGTCTTAAACTTTTTTGAGGTATTAAACTGTTTTACGGGTCATGTGACCTGCACTGGTGAAATGGCCTCAGATGACCTAGTCTTAAAATTTTGAAACAAGTTGTAAAAATGATAGGGAAAAAATATGCCAAATACGGCAGCGCTACGCGCCGCCGTTTTTGTGCAGTTTCGAAAAACCCCGAGGGGGCGGGTACCCACCCCTCCATCAATGTGCATGTTAACTACTGATTCAGGCATGGGTCTAGTGTGGACATGAAAATAATTCATTACCTGTTATTACAAAATTGCAATAGGAAATCCTTCAAAATTAGTTGTGAAAATTTCTAAAATGTCAGCCATGCGATCACATATGTAAAGAAAATAGTGTTGAGTCGACTCAACTCTGACTCACAGCTTGGAGGCCGACTCCCATTCTGACTCGACTCAACTGATCGCCCAGTTGAGTCGACCAACTGCCTGCCACCTGTCTGCCAGTCACCAGATGGAACCATTTGCGTTTTACTTGTACAAATTCTTGGATAATGCCTGCCCTCGGGTGGGGGCTCAAAGTTTTTCCTACTAAGCGGCTAGCATTTTCGATTTTTGTCTAGTCCATACGAAACACATGTTAAAAGCTTGCAAGCTAGAGCCTCAGGAGGGGATCTTAAACCACACTCAGATTCACAAAAAGCAATTCAAATGAAAGCCAGAACATGTTTATTTTCATTTTTAGGGTTAAAACCACCAGCCATGATATTGACTAGCGAGGTAGACGGCGAAAATCGGACCCATGTTTTGGTCCTATTTTCAGGCGTGGGTTTGAATCCTAGGAGCCACCAAACTTTTCATATAATCAGTATGTGCAAAACACAATGTATTCACTTGAGTTCATAGAATTCTGCGCCCTTCGTGCTTTTAGCCCTCAGGGAAGCGTCTGCCCAATGCCCAAGGCCGTCCCTGTGCTTTGTGGGAGTTAAACTTTGGCTTCTAAATTACTCTTCATTGAGGGAGTTGCTCGTTCGGGTGGTGGGGTCGGGGTCTCCGTGGTAACTTCCTTGATGACTTTAGTGAGACTCAGACTCCGGCAGCCATCCTAGGAACAACTTGAAACAAATTTATATAAAAAATTCAGAGGCGGATCCAGGAGTAGATACAGTCATGCTCCAGGGGCGGATCCAAGGGGATAGGTAGCGATGGGGTGACCTCGCACCCTTAGCCTAGTTTTAAGCATGGCAAAAGCAATTCGGCATGAGGCTCTTCGTATGTTAGATGGACTTTCTTAAAGTAAATTCAACTTTATTTTATAAGCACCTTTAGATAGGCGCCTCACTCATGATTTTTGAAAGGTTTCACGGTTCATAAATTTGAAAGAATGAGTACTCCGAGCGCGGGCTTTTAGGATTTAAGCCCAAACTTCATTTTGAGGAAATGCTGGATCCGCCCCTGCCATGGTCCCCAAAGTGGCTGAATTGTAACCACTTTCAGCCGATTGTCATTGAAACGACACCACGTTGTTCACTACCTTTCCTGAGATTACCCTCCTCCAAACGTATGGCCTAAATCCGCCCCTGTTCCAATAAAAATTGATAAGCTGACCCGATAGCAGGGAGCAGTGGCCTCGAGGCAGTGCGACGAGACCGAAGTTTAGGTGGTCTGTCAAGATTTTATACAACGTGGGGAAGTCACATGATAACTTGACGACAATCAAACGCGTATTCTTTTACAATTTGCATCGCATACATTTTAACTTTCATATCTACGCTTCCTTCATTAGCTACTTGGTTTCATACGTGGTGCCATGATTTTCGATAGTTGGACATTCCCATACAGGAGGGCGTCATATGGTTTAAGCCGGCCAGCAAGTGTTAGCGGGAAGAACCGAGGATATATCTCGGGCGGGTACATATATCACCACGTTGGTCTTGGAAGGACGTAAAAGATCTAGTTTCATCCACGGCGGCATTGGGCTGCTAAGCGAATAAACCATGTTTAACGATATTTATTCCCACGCCAGCCGACATCACACCAAAACTCACAAGCAGCCATTGGTAGACGCAGGGGGGGGGTCGTTTCGACCATGGCCCTCCCAAATTACTGGAAGGGGCCAAACTATCTCCTGGTCCCCAAAGGCCGGGGAAAGTTAGGTCTATCGAGCAATTAAATCTTCGCTCCCACCACCCCAGGAGAGCGATCATGCACTTGGAGAGGTAGCTTATACTAGGTCTGTCGAGCACCCAGATTTCACCACTCCCTCCCCCTCGGAGGACAGGCAGGCATGGGTTTGCCTCCCCAAAATTCGGGTTTGCATCCGCCTCTGAACCTTGCCAGCCGATATTGCACCAGAGCCCGCTGGTAGCGCAGCCGTACCAGCCGGCGTGGCAAATTTCTTCATCTGCAGCGTAGCCACTATCAGCCTGCTACCATAGGCGGGTTCAGGGGAAGGGGTAGGGTAGGTGCCCCCGATCAACCCTCGGCGTACATGGGCTCCATTGAAAACATTCAAAACCGAAGGAATGGATCTCAACAATTTTGATAGCAATCAAATCTTCAATTGTAGCCACGTACTGCCCCTCCTTGTTTTGGGTACAAACAAATACCACAGTCACCAGCTGCAGCCGTTAGTGTTTACCTTATAGGGATTTACTAGACTAGTATTATTTTTAGCATATTCCTAGTATATTATATTAAAACTGGTACTAAACTATTATTTTGACCACCTTGGGTACGAAACTTTGAAGTACCCCTTATTCAACTGCCCTAGCTTGGCCTATTCTTAGCATATACTAGAACTGACCAGTACCAAACGCACCCTCACATTTTTGTTATGGAACTTTGAAGTACTCGTTCTCGCTTCTTTCACCGCCACGATAGAAATGTACAATAAAAACCCACTTGTTTTTGGGGGTGTGTGGTAAATTGAAATGTTTGCCCCCCGCAGGGTTCCGGGCGGGCCCCCATCACTTCCGCCGACACCGGCTGCAGGTGGCTGCTCTAGTACCCCTGATTCCCTGTGCGTGTAATTCTACAGACGCTATCAGCTACAACTCCAGCTCCAGAGAAATGGCCAGAAAAAGAATCCGCCCATTTTAAATGCAAGGAAAAATGCTACATTTTATTCAAATTTTTGCAGGGACCAGATCCTGGGACGAGTGAAGGTCCTGAGAAAGTTTCCCTTAACAATATGTTGCAATTCTTTTGCGAATTTTAACTATGTTCACTCTAGAAAAAGAATTATTTCTAGAAAGCCGTTTATCTTTTTCTGTTTTTTTCTCGAAACTTCCTTTTTCCTCCCAACGGCTTTAACACGACTATTGACGGCGGGCGGGCGGATACCCGCCCCCCCCTCCCAAGATCTCGAGAACCACGCTAGATAGCGAAACACGGTAAACGGCGTTGGGTAGCCCAGCCACATTCTATCGAAAATATCTAAACCCTTTTTGTCAGGTCACAATTAAGGTCACCAGAGGTCAAGACATGCCGTCATAGGGATAACATGGAAATGAAGGTTTTAGGCCATTTCTTCTGCCCAAGGGAAGATACAGCTAAACAATTTAGGCCATTAGAATTCTCGCAGCAAGCAGAATCGAATGATATACAATATGACCTTGCTAGGTCAAATCAGGTCAGATATGACATTTGACCTGAACTGAGGTCAGGTCAAGATCAAATTAGGCCAAAATGCATATCATTAGAACTACAAAGACAAGGCCAATCCAATGAAGTACACGCTCTATCACTATCCATTACTAAGTTATTCAGTTCAAACCATTTTCCCGCGCATTTCCAATGGAGAGGTCATGGCTTGTACCTGACGTTAGGTCTCGATATCAGAATACCACAACATACTTTCGAGAACTCGGTGAGCTATTGCATGATATGAGTTTGAATTTGATAAGATCACCCTGTCCTGACTTATGCTGTCTTAAACCTTTTTTGGGCAAGGTCACTTGACCTGTAATGGTGATCTGACCTGAGATGACCTAACCTTAAAATTTTGACAAAAGTTGTAAAAAGGATCCGAAAAAGTATGCCAAGTACTGTGACGCTACGCGTCGCCGTTTTTATGCTATCTCCAAAAAACCCGAGGGTCAAAACCCGTCAATGCGCGTGCTAATATAGCTTTAGTCAGAACTTACCTACCACCAGCCAAGGCATCGTCGCTGTCACGGCGCTCATAGGCGGATCCGTCATCTCTGATCAGGTGAGGGGTGCCCTCCAGACCAGGGATCCGCCATCTCTGATCAGGTGAGGGGTGCCCTCCAGACCAGGGATCCGCCATCTCTGATCAGGTGAGAGGTGCCCTCCAGACCAGGGATCCGTCATCTCTGATCAGGTGAGAGGTGCCCTCCAGACCAGGGATCCGTCATCTCTGATCAGGTGAGGGGTGCCCTCCAGACCAGGGATCCGTCATCTCTGATCAGGTGAGGGTTGCCCTCCAGACCGGGGATCCGTCATCTCTGATCCGATGAGGGGTGCCCTCCAGACCAGGGATCCGTCATCTCCGATCAGGTGAGGGGTGCCCTCCAGACCAGGGATCCGTCATCTCTGATCAGGTGAGGGGTGCCCTCCAGACTAGGGATCCGTCATCTCTGATCAAGTGAGGGGTGTCCTTCAGACCAGGGATCCGGCATCTCTGATCAGGTGAGAGGTGCCCTCCAGACCAGGGATCCGTCATCTCTGATCAGGTGAGGGGTGCCCTCCAGACCAGGGATCCGTCATCTCTGATCAGGTGAGGGTTGCCCTCCAGACCGGGGATCCGTCATCTCTGATCCGATGAGGGGTGCCCTCCAGACCAGGGATCCGTCATCTCCGATCAGGTGAGGGGTGCCCTCCAGACCAGGGATCCGTCATCTCTGATCAGGTGAGGGGTGCCCTCCAGACTAGGGATCCGTCATCTCTGATCAAGTGAGGGGTGTCCTTCAGACCAGGGATCCGGCATCTCTGATCAGGTGAGGCGTGCCCTCCAGACCAGGGATCAGGCATCTCTGATCAGGTGAGGGGTGGCCTCCAGACCCGGGTGGGGCCACTTTTAGGCGGAACAAATTATGCCGTGGAAGCCAAATCCTATCGCGGGGGCGCCAATACTCGCACTGTGGGGGGAGGGAATGGGAAGCGAAATTTCAGGGGGGGGCGGAGCGACTTTTTCAGGGGACGCCGAGGGTCGATCGGGAGGGGAAAGGTCTAAGTGACCCCGCTTGCTTCCCACTCCCCTGCGTCCGCCGATGATGGTGGCGTATGTTTACTTACTGAAAAGTGACTGCACCGGGTCCCGAGGGAACAAATGTGGCCGATACTGAGGTCTTTGGCTGCTTGTTGTCGTGACGAATGGTGGCGCCCTGCAAACAAAGCAACATTTGATCGGCATAAACATTTGATCGGCATCAAACACCATGTTAACTCGGAAAACACTGTACCCTTCTTCAAATGATATCTGAAACCAAAGCCCTTGATCCCCAAGCTAGTCTTTGCGTCATAAAGACTTTAAATCTTCCGGATATAGAAGACTGAACCGGGTTTGTGTGTAGACCTAGGGCTAAAAAAACCTTTCGACGAAATCCAAACTCTAATTTTCTTGCTACGTCAATCTTAACACGTGCATTGACGGGGGTCTGAGCCACCTTCGCTTTGACGGGGGTAGGGGGTGGGTACCCGCCCCCTAAGACCTCGAGAACCACGCTAGGTAGCAAAAAACGGTAAACGACGTTGGGCAGCTCATCCACTTCTCCATCAAAAATATTTAAACCATTTTTGGCAGGTCACATTTAAGGTCGCTAGAAGCCAAAACATGCCGTAATAGGGATAACATGTAAATGAAAAGACATGTATTACATACAAAAGACGGTCATTACATCTGAACAAGTAAAGATAGAACAAAACGATTTGAACGATATGAATCCTCGCAGCAAGCCAAATCGAATGATAGATAATATGACCTTGCTAGGGCACATCAAAGATTTGACCTGAGGTCAAGTCAAGGTCAAATTATATAAAATGCATATCATTAGAACCGCAAGGACAAGGCAAATCTAATACACTTAAAATAAACGCTCTGTCACCATCCGTCACTAAGTTATTCACTTAAAACCATTTTTCCCGTCTATTTCAATTGGAGAGCTCATGGCTCGTACCTGACCTTAGGTAATCGATATACAAAATACCGGAAACTATTTCAGAGAACTCGGTGGCCCATTATTTGATATGAGTTGCAACCCGATAAGTTCACCCTGTTCCAACTTATGCCATCTTCAACTTTTTTGAGGTCAGGTCACTTGAACTGTACTGGTGACCTGACCTGGGATGACTTAACCTTAAAAATTTGATAGAAGTTGTAAAAAGGATGAGAAAAAAGGTATGCCAAGTACGGCAGCGCTACGCGCCGCCGTTTTCATGCTCTTTCCGGAAAACCCAAGGGGGCGGGTACCCGCATTGCGCGTGTTAAAGCACAAAACCCCCAAGTGCAACCTGTAAAACGCCTACGGCAAACAAACACTGACACAACTGTCTTACCGTGCTGCGTAGCTTAGCACTGGCTGGGTGCTGCTCATTGAAACATTGAGCGGCGACTGTCTAGAATAGCATGCAGGAGAAACATTGAGCGGCGACTGTCTGGAATAGCATGTAGGAGAAACATTGAGCGGCGACTGTCTGGAATAGCATGTAGGAGAAACATTGAGCGGCGACTGTCTGAAATAGCATGTAGGAGAAACATTGAGCGGCGACTGTCTGGAATAGCATGTAGGAGAAACATTGAGCGGCGACTGTCTGGAATAGCATGTAGGAGAAATATTGAGCGTCGACTGTCTGAATAGTATGTAGTAGAAACATTGAGCGGTGGCTGACTGGAATAGTGTGTAGGAGAAAACCGGCGACTGTCTGGAATAGTGTGTAGGAGAAACATTGAGCGGCGACTGTCTGGAATAGCATGTAGGAGAAACATTGAGCGGCGACTGTCTGGAATAGCATGTAGGAGAAATATTGAGCGTCGACTGTCTGAATAGTATGTAGTAGAAACATTGAGCGGTGGCTGACTGGAATAGTATGTAGGAGAAAACCGGCGACTGTCTGGAATATTATGTAGGAGAGTTATTGAGCGCCCACTGTCTGGAATATTATGTAGGAGAAAGATTGAGCGCTGACTGTCTGGAATAGAATGTAGGAGAAATATTGAGCGCCGACTGTCTGAAATAGTATGTAGGAGAGTTATTGAGCGCCCACTGTCTGGAATATTATGTAGGAGAAAGATTGAGCGCTGACTGTCTGGAATAGTATGTAGGAGAAACATTGAGCGGCGACTGTCTGGAATAGTATGTAAGAGAAACATTGAGTGGTAGCTGACTGGAATAGTATGTAGGAGAAACATTGAGCAGCGACTGTCTGGAATAGCATGTAGGAGAATTATTGAGCGGCGACTGTCTGAAATAGTATGTAGGAGAGTTATTGAGCGCCGACTGTCTGGAATAGTATGTAGGAGAAACATTGAGCGGCGACTGTCTGGAATAGTATGTAGGAGAAACATTGAGCGGCGACTGTCTGGAATAGAATGTAGGAGAAACATTGAGCGGCGACTGTCTGGAATAGAATGTAGGAGAAACATTGAGCGGCGACTGTCTGAAATAGTATGTAGGAGAGTTATTGAGCGCCCACTGTCTGGAATAGTATGTAAGAGAAACATTGAGCGGCGACTGTCTGGAATAGAATGTGGGAGAAACATTGAGCGGCGACTGTCTGAAATAGTATGTAGGAGAGTTATTGAGCGCCCACTGTCTGGAATATTATGTAGGAGAAAGATTGAGCGCTGACTGTCTGGAATAGTATGTAGGAGAAACATTGAGCGGCGACTGTCTGGAATAGTATGTAAGAGAAACATTGAGCGGTAGCTGACTGGAATAGTATGTAGGAGAAACATTGAGCGGCGACTGTCTGGAATAGTATGTAAGAGAAACATTGAGCGGTAGCTGACTGGAATAGTATGTAGGAGAAACATTGAGCGGCGACTGTCTGGAATAGAATGTAGGAGAAACATTGAGCGGCGACTGTCTGAAATAGTATGTAGGAGAGTTATTGAGCGCCCACTGTCTGTAATATTATGTAGGAGAAAGATTGAGCGCTGACTGTCTGGAAGAGTATGTAGGAGAAACATTGAGCGGCGACTGTCTGGAATAGTATGTAAGAGAAACATTGAGCGGTAGCTGACTGGAATAGTATGTAGGAGAAACATTGAGCAGCGACTGTCTGGAATAGTATGTAAGAGAAACATTGAGCGGTGGCTGACTGGAATAGTATGTGGGAGAAAGCGGCGACTGTCTGGAATAGTATGTAGGAGAAACATTGAGCGCCGACTGTCTGGAATAGAATGTAGGAGAAACATTGAGCGGCGACTGTCTGAAATAGTATGTAGGAGAGTTATTGAGCGCCCACTGTCTGGAATATTATGTAGGAGAAAGATTGAGCGCTGACTGTCTGGAATAGTATATAGGAGAAACATTGAGCGGCGACTGTCTGGAATAGTATGTAAGAGAAACATTGAGCGGTAGCTGACTGGAATAGTATGTAGGAGAAACATTGAGCGGCGACTGTCTGGAATAGAATGTAGGAGAGTTATTGAGCGCCCACTGTCTGGAATAGTATGTAAGAGAAACATTGAGCGGTAGCTGACTGGAATAGTATGTAGGAGAAACATTGAGCGGCGACTGTCTGGAATAGAATGTAGGAGAAACATTGAGCGGCGACTGTCTGAAATAGTATGTAGGAGAGTTATTGAGCGCCCACTGTCTGGAATAGTATGTAGGAGAAAGATTGAGCGCTGACTGTCTGGAATAGTATGTAGGAGAAACATTGAGCGGCGACTGTCTGGAATAGTATGTAAGAGAAACATTGAGCGGTAGCTGACTGGAATAGTATGTAGGAGAAACATTGAGCAGCGACTGTCTGGAATAGTATGTAAGAGAAACATTGAGCGGTGGCTGACTGGAATAGTATGTGGGAGAAAGCGGCGACTGTCTGGAATAGTATGTAGGAGAAACATTGAGCGCCGACTGTCTGGAATAGTATGAAGGAGCAGCACATGGAGCTAGTGCCATAATTACGCGCACCTAACGGGAATTTAACGTTTATTCCAAAATAGCGTAATTGCCAACCATTACAATTTGAAATATAATGATTCAATGCATTTTCCAACACCTGCCAAGACGAGAAAGCTTAACTTACCTTCGTCCACGCTAGATGACCGTTTTTCCATTGGTCTGCATTTGCGCATGAATAGTAACAGTGCCTTATTGCGCACACCTTATCGAATATGCATGCCTATGTAATCACGCACATGCAGTATTGGGGATGTTTTGAACATCACATTAGTTTCTTGTCAAATGTATGAAACATCGAAGACGTTTTGGCATGATAATGGTCGCAGTTTGTGCCACCAACGGTCACGCCCACCCGTTTTTTAAGGACCTCACCAACTTTGCTGTTATTTCGTCTTCCTCCTTCTTTAGATACGCCTCACGGGCGTGTCTTTGGGAACACATCCCAGGTGTATTTGCAAATTACAGATAAGGATTTGTTAGAGCTTGGATATATTCCAGAGATTTTGAATCTTGATATTCACCTTCTCGATCATACTTTCCAAACACTTTGTACAACCCCAAGATGAAAAATTCAAGGCTGTTTTCGGCCTTACCGTAAGAGTCTTAGGACCAAAGGATCTAGGAAATAGAGATAGACAATAACCACAGTGTGAAGGGCGTAAAAACGGCGACTATGTGGAGGTCGATTGGGCCATTCCTCGACTTTGAAGGGTATTTTCCATGCGAAAGTTTCGGTACCTACCTCCATAAAGGCCAAGGCAGCCGATCTGGCCACCATGGTATGTTCACCTTCCCTTAAAAGTATTTCTGACCTCGCCGATGTTTAAATGCAGGAAGGGTTTGAAATAAGGGTTTAAAATACGACAAATAATTGTTGAGGTTTAACGACGCACCAACTGCCAGGGTATTACGGCGTCGCCAACTCTCACCTTGTTGGGAAGGATTTTGAGGATCAGATCAACTTAAAATGCGATAGTTCGTTTGATAAGACAATACACGATTTCTGAAGAATTATGTTTTCGTCCAGAAAATATATCTAATCTGGCATGTACGCAATTAAGAACACTTTGTGCGTAATTAAGGCGCCATGCCATTAACATTTACAGTCTCAAGTTTGAAGTATTTGTGCTTAACTTTGTCTTTTCATCAAAGGGATACAAATGCTTTTAAAATTGCTCTTTTCTCGCCATCATATTGCTGCTATTGAAAATATCCAACATACGAACATGCTTAGAAAATATTGGAACGTGAGGCATTGCAATTAACAAAATGTCATTTTTACGACCATTGGAAAAGGTTGCTCAGGATAAATCACCACTGGAATCGCCCATGCGGGCCGACAAGTCTATACACGCTCGCAACGAAACAGTTACTGGGATAGTCAGCAGGTAGCATAGTCAGCAGACTTCAGTTTCACTGTAGTCAGTCGGGAAAATAATAATCTTGGGGGCTTATCGACGCACCAACTGTCGGGGTCGTACGGCGTCGCCAACTTTTTCCCTGTTGAAAGGGTTTCTCGGGAGCCAGCTTGCTCCTTGTTCAGGGAAGCCACCCGACCTTGAGCCCGAGTCAGCTGCGTAGAATCTAGCTGCGCTAACCACTCCACTACCGCGCCTCCAGTCAGTCAGGAGCCACAGTCCCTAACTTAGGATATTTCTCTTGCGATCCCGTGTAATTTGGCACTGTGCGCAATTAGGTCGCTTTCCCCGATGTAAAAAACAACCCAAACGTATAAGGGCAAAATCGATTCTAAAATGCATGATAATACTGAAAATGTTGATGGGAATATGTTGATTTTGTATCATCGTCATTGTTGTGGTTTAACGGAGGGATTGACACCCGAGATCATTTTGCGAAATTTGGCGGCCACGTTTCTGTCTGTAAAATACTGATGGTGGGGCTCTGCATGTGAGATAGAAGTTCGTCTCGTCTAAGCTGAGATAGAAGTTCGTCTCGTCTAAGCTGAGATAGAAGTTCGTCTCGTCTAAGCTGAGATAGAAGTTCGTCTCGTCTAAGCTGAGATAGAAGTTAGTATCGTCTAAGCCAAGCTAGAAGTTCGTCACGTCTAAGCTTAGATAGAAGTTAGTCTCGTCTCGGCTACATACCTGAGAACAGCTCATGAGGTAGAAGTTAGCCTCGTCTAGGAAGGCTCCGTTGGCTCCTTGCGCCTGGATGACGAAACCTTTGAAGGACTTGGTGCCGCTCAGCGTTACTGTGGAACCATCGGAAACTGTCAATGGTGGCTAAGCCTGGAACTGGATATATTCCCCCGCCATTTTGCGCCGGATGGTTTCTTTCGAGGATAGCCTGAGAGATTTTTGAGCATTGATTTGGTAAACCACAGACAGGAAGCGGTAGTGTTCTGATCCGGACGAAGCTTTGTTTCCACGTGCGACCAGTATATGTTCGAACCCAAGGCCCTAGAATCCCAGGTTGGTTCAAGTTTCCTACTAGTAAAATTTTGGTTGTTTTCTTTGTATCCACTAAGAAAGGAAACAGCTCCTTATTTTGAGGGCTTAAATTTAAGCTTTTTGGATAAATTGAGTTTAAACATTTCAGAAAAGAGCCATGGAATACACTTCTTTGCACTTTAATGTCTGTGAAGTGAAATATGTCGACAAATCTAGTACCTTTGGTATGTTATACTAAAAGTACCTACTAGTCTGGTAATCCTACTACGGTTTTTACTGAGCCACAACATTGTAAAAGAGAAACATGACGGGACCGAGCGAGAATAAAAACCAACGAAACGACATACGGAGTGAAGGGAGTGGGTTCGGGTAAATACGGAAACAGTAACGATAGTGGGAAAGATCGCACCTCAGAGCCGGATTATAGCCGCTGCTCAAAGCCTTAATGCAACACGTGCCAATCGCTCTAACAGTTGCAGTCATACAGTCTACAGGGCGCTAGCCATAGACGGATCCACGATTGCCAGTCGGGGGAGGCATTCTCCCGGGAGGGGGTGTCATCCAGACCAGGGGGCGCCACTTTTGACTGGCAAAACCCATCAGGTGGGCGCCAAATCCTATCCGCGGGCGCTTCTTTCCGCATCCTGCGGAGGGGGTGGGAAGCAACATTTCAGGTGGCGCCATCGACCTTTCAGGAGGCGCTGTGACCAATAAATAATAATTATTGAGGCTTATCGACGCACCAACTGCCAGGGTCATATGGCGTCGCCAACTCTCTCCCTGTTGGAAGGGTTGCTCGGGAGCCAGCTTGCTCCTTGTTCAGGGAAGCCGCCGGGCCTTGAACCCGGGTCGGCTGCGTGGAAGCCAGCTATGCTGACCACTCCACCACCGCGCCCCCGAGGCGCTGTGACCATTTCAGGGGACACCTCGAGGGCCCATCGGGGGACACCCGCCCGGGCTTTGTCCCCTGGATCCGCCTATGGTACCAGTGGCGGATATAAGGAGGTTATGGGGTTCACGAGCCTCCTAAAATTCGAGGGGGCCCCTCCGAGATGTCTACTAATATCTGTATAAGCAAGGGCTGTTCGGAGGCTATTGTAATGATTGCTCCCCCGGTTTATATCTGCAGTTCTGTTTCACTTTAAATCGAATCGCCAGTGTTGTGCCTGTTCAGGTTTCTTTCTTTTAGATAGCTTTCCTGTCATTGTGTGTCACGACCAATATCAGCGGGCCGCGACCAGCATACATACGTCAATATTAGTTACCATTGCGATTTACAACCTATTGCGACGGGTATGTGATTAGGTCATCCCAGGCAGGCGTGCCACGGAACGTCATGGTACAATGGTACAAGTACTATGTCAGGGAACAAGTACCGTGTACGTACTAGGGTGCGACGATGTGGTAGCTGGACCGTCATCGATCCATGATCTGTTTGCCTGAACAAAGCCACCATACTCCACCCCTGGGGGAGACTTCTGACTCGACTGCCCGCGCGGACGCATCTCCTGTGCAGGGGCCAAAAAGTGTTCAGCGTGTCACCATCCAAAATTTCAAACCATAAATGTGTCACCAGCCCAGGTTACAAAGTGTGGCAAGTTTTGCGTTAGAAGGATACCAATGGATACTCCTAGACCATCCCAGTTGTTAAAAAACATTGCAAACTCAAATTAGAGGTGGCAATTTTGGCGATTTGTTCCGTTATTGGTCTAGAGAAAACATGTCGGCTAACTTTTGTCACCGTTGGGTAGTCACCATTTAGAATGCCAAAATGGTAGGTTTTTCGACCCCTGCTCCTGTGGTCTCTTGACCACTGAAGACTGACAATGACTTAAGAACCTTGATTCAGGCACGGAATGGATCGGCGTCGTTTCGGCCTTGCACGTTTTGCCTGGTGTGTGCTGTTTTGTCTTCATACAGACAGCGTGGGTATACATTTAAATATCCATTCTAAATTCGATCCAATACAACGCCGATTAGTGAACCGAAAAGTGTTTGGCCCACGCTGGTAAAGCAGACCACTAGACAGACGAAAACGGCACCATACTCCGAGAAGAGGAGAACCTAAACACAACGCGAGAAAGGTCGACTAGAACAAACCGAAACTAACACGAACAAGAACCATCTGACTGCGAACCGTTACACTATGGCGGGGGACAGTGGCGGGTACAGGACTTTTTTGGGTGGGGGCAAGGGGTTCGAGCCTCCCCGCCATTGCCTCACATCAGCATCGGCCTATGCATTTCCTAGACACTAACATGGGGGGGGCTCGAGCCCTAGTCCCCTGGTATCCGCCACTGGCGGTGGGGGAGGTTTGAGTCTTCTAGCCTCCCCAAAATAAGTCCTGGATCCGCGACCACGCAGTATCTCAAACAATTTGTGCGTCTCGCTAATAAACCTCCATTGGAAAGACCCGTACTTCGTATGTTCATCTAAGCACCGATGACGTGAAGGATGAAATTACAATGCTATTACACTGATAATGACTCTGAAAAGCAACGGAACACCACTGCGAGCAAAGCCCCTGAAGTCTCTGCAGGCCGGTCTTAGGGCTGCAGAAACTCTGTACTGGCTAGAAATATGGTCAAACTTGTCAGCCAAGCCATTTTGACGTCTTTCAGCCATTTGCAAGCCTTACTAACCATGTCAAATATACCCAGTTTGCCGATACTTCAAGCCGCAAAACGCCTGCGGCATCGCAGTGATGACGTCACCGTCGCAAAATGCCAGGCAACTTGAACGGGGGCTGCTCGGACCGGAGGTTCCTTTCCACGTGCGACCAGTACATGCTCGGACCGGCTTCTGACGGTGCACTGTGGCTCTATACTGTGATTTCATAGTGCATTCTGCAGTTCTTTGAGCATTGAAGGTTGGACTCGAACTGCCAGTTGCAGTCTGGCAGATGCAGACAGTCTCTGGAGCGCCGCATTTCCGTGGGACCATCTGCGTCGGATTTCACATCAATTGCATGAATCGCTTATGATGGGTGGAGTTAGGTTACATCGGGTACATGAATTGTTTATGATTGGTAGAGTTAGGCTACATCGGGTGCATGAATTGTTTATGATGGGTGGAGTTGGGCTACATCGGGTGCATGAATTGTTTATGATGGGTGGAGTTGGGCTACATCGGGTGCATGAATTGCTTATGATGGGTGGAGTTTGGCTACATCGGGTGCACGAATTGTTTATGATGGGTAGGGTTGGGCTACATCGGGTACATGAATTGTTTATGATGGTTAGAGTTAGGCTACATCGGGTGCATGAATTGTTTATGATGGGTGGAGTTGGGCTACATCGGGTGCATGAATTGCTTATGATGGGTGGAGTTTGGCTACATCGGGTGCATGAATTGTTTATGATGGGTGGAGTTGGGCTACATCGGGTGCATGAATTGTTTATGATGGGTGGAGTTTGGCTACATCGGGTGCACGAATTGTTTATGATGGGTAGGGTTGGGCTACATCGGGTACATGAATTGTTTATGATGGTTAGAGTTAGGCTACATCGGGTGCATTAATTGTTTATGATGGGTAGAGTTAGGCTACATCGGGTGCATGAATTGTTTATGATGGGTGGAGTTAGGCTACATCGGGTGCATGAATTGTTTATGATGGGTAGAGTTAGGCTACATGGGGTGCATTAATTGTTTATGATGGGTGGAGTTTGGCTACATCGGGTGCATGAATTGTTTATGATGGGTAGGGTTAGGCTACATCGAGTGCATGAATTGTTTATGATGGGTGGAGTTAGGCTACATCGGGTGTATGAATTGTTTATGATGGGTGGAGTTAGGCTACATCGGGTGCATGAATTGTTTATGATGGGTAGGGTTAGGCTACATCGAGTGCATGGGTCCTTCCGCTGGGAGGGGGAAGGGGGAGACAAAGAACACTTCTCCCCACTTTTGCGAGAGTAGGGACGAAACATGTCCCCCCCTCCACTTTTCATGCAGGGAACCATCACATTGTTTCGAATACTGAAATCGTGATAGCGAATAATGATGAGCCGCAAACCCCGCAAAAACACAAAGTGCAGCCAGATCTTTGCCAAGCCTGACTAGGGATACAGACCATTTCTAGGTAGTGTTATGGTGGCGGAGAAGGTATGGCAGTGACGTCATGATAATGATAAAGGTGGTGAAAATGATCATAATCGGCCAAATATATATACTATTTTGAATGAGTTGTTTAAAGTCCAAAATTTAGTCGACGGTTTCGCATACAATGCTTGGTCATCGCCAAGGAATAGAGATACCTGGAATGGAGACCTCAATGCAAGCCCTCCTGAGTTTTGGTTGCCAAAATAGAACATGAAAAAATATTTCGGTAAGTAAAGCTCGGTAAGGACTAATGTAAAGTCTATGACAGATGTGTTGGCAGATGAATTTCACGCGTCCTAACTTAAGCACCATGGCTTGTATAGGAAAACGACCATCGATTTCGGAAAGACCAGTTCGTGCTTCTGGTGTCTTGCACAGAACATCATTGACAAGTTTCGACAGACGAATCGTGAAACCGTTTTGCAGAGCATTAACTCGCCCGCGAGGCACCCTGGACAAGCCAGTGTGCCGTGAGCAGACTTGTTGAGTCACGATCCAGAGTCGGAGTCTACCCAGAGTCGGCTCAAAATTTCCTTGAGTCAGAGAGGAGTCGACTCACTTCCAGATTTGGGTTGAGTCTGAGCCGACTCAACTGCTTGACCAGCTAAGTCGTGTCAGCACCAGAGTCAGCCTCTAAGCTGTGAGTCGGGAGCTGAGTCGACTCAGCACTCTTTTTCTTAACATATTTGATCACTACATGACTGATATTTTAGAAATGTTTGCAAATAATTTTGAAGGATTTCATATTGCAATTTACTAATAATAGGGAACTTATTGTTATTCATATCAACACTACACCCATCCCGGGATCAGTCATTAACAGCCCTGGTGACGCCACCATCGTTCATGGCGGACGTGTGCTGGCCGCTCTGAAGAAATTGCTGGTCTGTGAATGAAAGAGACGATTTTGTACTGCACCGTACTATCCGCGACATAGTGCAGATATTTTTGCATGTTCTGGTGTATGTTTTTGCCTCATATACATTGTACGCGCCCGATTATAGGGATTCTAGAATCGGGAGCGGATGAGGATGTACCCGGCGACATTCAGACCAGTTTGGGGACGCTGTTCGGCCCTTCAACCGAGGAAAACCCATGCCTTCGCTGTTGCCTTAAATGTCCCAGGAGTGACAGCCGAGTGGATAGGGCACCTGCCTGCTGCGCGGGCGATCCGGGTTCGAATGCAGGGCGTGCCAGGGTTTCTGCTTCTTGCCTGCGTACTGGCTGCTGTTTTTTTCACGCACAGCACTGCACCTGGTTGTCAGTGGTCTATGTCGCCGGTGCTGTACTGCACTTGGTGCACCGCTGCCGGCGGCGGGGCTTCGCTGCGGTCACCTCCTGGCTTGGGACTCCCGGGAGTGGTCAACACCATTGAAACGCCGGTTAATCACCAAGCACCGGTCACTGGATCCCTGAGAGTCCCTGACATCAAAAGACGCCGTTCAAGAGCAGAGCTGCTTACAGTGAAAACGGTGTATTCACGTTCCAGCTCGGCCGCTTCGTTTGCAGCCCACCTGTTCTGCTGGCGGGAGATATCGAGCTCAATCCCGGACCCGAACACACCACGACTAGGACTGGAACTGACACACATTTTTCGAACAACCAAGCAGGCATCATTCGGATTTTGCACCAGAATGCCCGAAGCATTCGCAACAAGCTCGGTGTTATGCGTGCACAAGCGCCGGAACTTGCGAAGCAGGACATTTTTGCCGTTACCGAAACGTGGCTGACAGAGGACGTGGGAGATGCTGAGCTGCAGGTCGGACTGTCAAGCCACACTTGGTTTCGACAGGACAGACCCACCCACGGCGGGGGAGTTGCATGTGCCGTCCAGTCAAGATTCTCCCCTGTGAGACGACAGGATCTGGAGCCGGCTGAAGCAGAACTGCTGGTTGTGGAGCTCAACACAACACCCAAAATCTTCTTAGGTGTCGCCTACTGCCCCCCCCGCTGACGACGGAGCGTTAAACCACGCAATGGCGGCACTACAGACGATCGTTCACCGTTATCCGGATCGCTGTGTGGTGGCCACTGGAGATTTTAACATTCCAGAGATTCGAAGGAACCGTGATGTCACCGGATGGGCAAAGTCAAACATCACTCGTGCATCCCGGCGTGCAGTGAATTTTATTGATTCATGTGAGCTGCTCGGTTTCAAGCAATATGTTTGGCGCCCTACGCGCGATGATAGCACGCTTAATCTGATTTTGTCCAACCGCCGCAATGTAACTGAGGTTGATGTCAGTGACGGTATTTTCGATTCTGACCATAAAGGAGTGCGATGTACTATCAGACATGTAAAGTCACCCGCTACTCTAACGTCTCGCACTATTGCCTTCAACTACAAAGAAGCTGATTTTGAAAGCTTACGCACTGTACTTAGACTTATACCATGGAATATCCTCCATAATATGCCTGTTAATGACGCCCGTTGATTTGCTTTACGATTGTTTACACGCAGCGATTCGTGATTGCATACCTGTCGTCGAGGTGAAGCGAAAATTTCCGCCATGGTTTGATCGCGAACTCAGGGACTTACTGAGAGAGAAAGAAGCAGCATTTAGAAGAATGAAAAAACCATTGTGACGAAACTGCTCATAGCTTCCGAGATAAAAGGAGAGAGTTTAAAAATTCTGCGAACATCGAGTATAGTCAATACCTCATAAGGCTTACGGATGACTTTTCTGCGAACCCAAAGCGCTTCTGGTCATTTCTTAAAACAGCCAGGTGCGGAAATAGAAGCTTATCAACTCTAGTCGCTGATGGGATACAAATAACCGACGACCAAGAAAAATCAAATGTTCTAAATAAGGCGTTCGCAGCAAAGTTCACCAAATCCGACATCACTCTGCTCCCTGATGCTCCATTGTATGACTTACCACCACTTAATCATATAGAATGTAATTTGGATCTTGTGAAGTCAATATTGGAAAGTATTCCTGTTAGCAAAGCATGTGGCCCGGATGGAATTAGTGCTCGGATTATTCGTGAGTGCAGTGAATCTCTGTCCATACCGATGACGAAAATCTGTAAATTGTCATTTCAGCAGGGTGTTTTCCCTTATGTGTGGAAAAAAGCTAACGTTGTTCCCATTCTTAACACGCGCATTGACGGGGGGCGGGTACCCACCCCCTCGGGTTTTTCGGAGATAGCAGAAAAACGGCGGCGCGTAGCGCCGCCGTACTTCGTATACCTTTTCCCTCATCATTTTTACAACTTCTGTGAAAATTTTAAGGTTAGGTCATCTCAGGTCAGGTCACCATTACAGGTCAAGTGACCCGACCTCAAAAAAAGTTTAAGATAGCATAAGTCGGAGCAGGGTGAATTTATCCGATCGAAACTCATATCACATAATGGCCCCACCGAGTTCTCTAAAATATGTTCCGGTATTTTTGATATCGATGACCTAAGGTCAGGTACGAGGCATGACCTCTCCATTGGAAATACATGGGAAAAATGGTTTTTACGGAATAACTCAGTAACGGATGATGATAGAGCATTTATTTTAGCTGCATTAGACTCGCCTGGGCTTTGCAGTTCTAATGATATGCAGTTTATATAATTTGACCCTGACCTGACCTCAGGTCAGGTCAAATCCTTGATTTGACCTAGCAAGGTCAAATTATATATCATTCGATTCGGCTTGCTAAGAGGATTCATATAGTTCAAGTCGTTTTGCTCTATCTTTACTTGATCAGATTTAATGGCCGAAAAACTGAATTTACATGTTATCCCTATGACGGGCATGTTTTGACCTCTCGTGACCTTAAATGTGACCTGACAAAAATGGTTCAAATGTTTGCGATGGAGAAGTGGATGGGCAGCCCAACGCCGTTTACCGTTTTTCGCTACCTACCGTGGTTCTCGAGATCTTAGGGGGGCGGGTACCCGCCCCCCGTCAATGCGAAGGTGGCTCAGACCCCCGTCAATGCGCGTGTTAAAAGGGGGATGTGAAAGACCCCAACTGCTACCGCTCAGTATCATTGATTCCGTTGTTTGGAAAAGTACTTGAAAAAGTCGCATATTTAAGTCTACTTTCCCATGTGAGACCAGTCATTTCACGAGAGCAACACGGATTTGTAACTGGCAGGTCTTGTGCGACTAATCTGGCATCACTTCTGAGTTCTATCGAGGAAAATCTTCAAACGGATTGTATCTATACAGACTTTTCGGCCACATTCCAATCTGTCGACCACTCTCTTCTAATCCACAAGTTGAAAAATTCATACCACCCATCTGGCTCAACTCTAAATTGGTTTTCGTTCTACCTTTATAACAGAAAACAACGGGTTACAGTGAATGGCAAGTGCTCAGAGTGGTGTCAGGTAGAGTCAGGAACACCTGAAGGTGGGGTCATCTAAGACCTGTGCTTTGCATTGTACATAAACGACCTGCCAGCTGGAATATCCTCTCGGGTTCTTATGTTTGCTGAGGACGCAAAAATTTATAGGAAATTTGAACACCAAGCAGATGCCTTTGCTCTTCAACAGGATCTAATATATCTCTGTCCGTGGTCAAAAACTTGGAAACTGAAACTTAACGCTGCCAAGTGCAAATCTTTTCGGATGACTGAAAACTAAGCCACTGGTAACAAATTATACTATCGAAAACACTGTGCTACAGCATGTGGAACATATTCGTGATTTAGGCATAATCCTGGACTCAAAATTAACCTTCAAGGTGCACATCGATCAAACTGTAAAAAAGTCTAACCGCGCGCTTGGTGTTCTCATTCGATCTTTTCAGAAGGCCAACCCGGAGGATATCTTAATGTTTCATCGGTTTTAACCTCATATTGCGCGTATGTGCGATCCAACATGGAGTTTGCAGTGTTACGTGGACTGGCGCTGCTGCATCGCATACCGACCGCCTGAGCCGCATAGAGCACAAATTTTTGATATGGCTCAATATGCACAGTCGCCAGCGATCACAATCACTAGCCTATAGAGACTTACTGAGACACTTTAAACTTGTATCGGTAGACGCTAGGCGAAAGCAGCATGATCTCATTTTTATCCGAAACATTTTTTAGGGGTCACATTTGTTCTCCCTCTCTTCTGGAGTCATTTTACTTACACGTACCATCTCGTGCCACCCGTCAGCAAGAAAGAACACTACTGCGTGTGCCATACGCAAGAGTTGGCGCGACAAAAGAGGGTCTGTTTACGCGACTTCCGAGGCAACTGAATACATTCTTATATATGTGCCCTGCTGCAGACATCTTTGCCGATAATTACGGAACATTTCGTGCAAAAGCCAGGGCCTACGTCGCCGCTTTGTAGCCATGGTATTGGACTGTGTTTTACCGGACTGTGTTTTATGACTTTTAGGGGTTTGTCGCATTAATGTTTTCATTCTTCACGCTTATCATTTTAGCATTGTATACGGGTGTGCCCTTTTGGGTATTTTACTCCGGTTGTACAGTGTTTTTGCTCTTATCATGTGTATATAATGTCGATTGCCCTCTATACCGATGTACCATTGCTTTATCTCCTCTACTTTGCCTTGTATTGGGGTCATCCCGTGGACAATGAATTAAATAAATACAAATACAAAAATAAGCTGTATAAAATATGCAGTTTCAAAATCAACCACATTTCCTAGTATTTTCCATTTAATATAAGCAATAGCGTGCAAAATAATACAGACAAATGTGATTTATCACACATTTAGACTTTTCGACTTTGAGAGTGCACACCATAAAAAGTCCTAAGCTAATAATCATGCAATAATTCACTCTTCAGAAGCCACATCTCTATTTTCTATTTTTCCTTTGGTTAACTGAAACACTAAAAAAACTAAGTAATATAAGCGCCAGGTAGAGGGTACCAAAAATCTTGTTTGGCACATAAACTTTGAAATGGGTCAAAACAGAAAATAAAAGCTTCAACTAGCTGCTTTTTCAAAGTATTTTCTTGATTAAATAATGGTTTGAGGACATCCTCTGGTAGATAATATAAACACCGACGCCACAGCACTTTACCTATTGTTCTCTGTATACGGAAAGTAAAACTCAGTCCTATCTCTGGCATTCCCTACACATCAAGTCTCTCACAAACCACCACTCTTTAAATTATGTTGATTATCATTTACCTATTTAGCGCCCCCACAGCCTGCACACAACATAGCACTGCACCCCCTGCACTCCACGGGCGCCACGCCAGTCACAAAACCATCATTGTGCGCCACAATATATTAGCTTTGCATTGTAGCCTGAGGGCAAGGTATGCAGATTTTCTCAGATTTTTTTTAAAGTAACGTGACTTTTGAACTGGTATTTATCGTGAACTGACATTTATCGTTAACTGACCTAATCGTCACCTTTTGGTGTTATCGGAGGTTAGGTACGCGTAATGTCTTCAGTGCGCCATCTGTAGTATTTACCACAGCGATTTAATCGGGAGAACAACGCGAGCGTCCATTGTCTCGTTTTTGATTGAGGTGGTGCACAGGTTCGGTTCGACGCGGCTTAGTATGTATTTCTAAGACTAATTAGTCACAGGATTGTTCAGAATGCACTGGGACAGAAATTGTCAATCAAAATGTCGAATGTTAAAATATTGAGTCCTGTTCTCTGTGTTTGAAATCTCGCTTATTGCCTCAGTTATGACTTTACTCATGAAGGACATACCTTCAAAATGAAAAGCCCTCAGCCCTTCATCTCACTCACATGTTCGCATTTAGATCCTAGCTTCATTCCTAGACATGATTTATGTCATGGATTAATACATTGCAATTGACATTTTATTGAAAGAAATGTGCAGTTATGAAATAGTTGATTCTATGAATAAATGAAATGGAATTGGTGTACTATTAAAGGGGGTGTCCCACTTTTTATAATCCGTTTTGAGCTGAGATAGCAGTTTTGTAGAGCGTGTTGAGAAACCACTGTTGACATATTTAATTTCATCCAAAGCTCTCAATATAAGATTTCCGCCAGCTTTAAAGTTCAAAGTAAAGGGGCTTATTGTCTTATTTCAAACCCTGAGGGAATAACTTCCATATGGTAGTGCTGTGTTGCGCCAATGGCGATTGGCTGTTATTGCTTTCGATAGCAAGTTACTCCAAACTTACCTACCTGGTCTAATGTTTAGAATATTGGCAAAGCTGCATTCCCGGAAACTCGGTCTGTTCTCTCTGTGTACTATCATGGCGTAGATGTCAGCCACTGTGACAATAGACATCTGAAGATATACGCTTGTGCCCCACGGAGTAGATGCCGGTTAAGACACCACATACATTTTGGCGACCAGATTAGAGAGGCTTTTGAGGGGCTTGCCTGACTGACACCCTGCTTGAGCGTTTGCCGGCAGGTCTGGTGTCGTTGCTGCTTGCTGTCGCTGCTGCTTGCTGCGTTTCCTGCTGCGAAGACAAGAAGAGGGAGTAGAAGACTTTTTCAAGACCTGCTCCCGGCTCGAGTCTTCGCTGCGACCGGTCTGTCCCACCGACCGCTGTTTTTACAGCTGGTCGGTGCGGTACTTTGACTCCAGCCGGCCTCACCAGCCGCTGTTTTTACAGCTGGTTGGTGTGGTGCTGTTGGACGTCAGCTGGTCTGTTCGGTAATTACCCTATCGGTCCAGGTGGTCTTGGTTTCTTGGATTCCGGCCACCTGGTACCTCTTCTTCTCAGTCCCATAACCCTACTCTTTCTCTACTATCTCTTTTACTCTTCGGCCGGAAACCCAAGTGGTGGGACGTTTGTCCCGGGGTGAGCACGCTTGTTGGACCTCGTCAGTCCTTGGGCGTGTGGCTTTGGCTGGACCTATCGGTCCTCCATTGCTAAAATCCCTATAACGCAAGGCCATCTCACTTTCACCCCCGCTTAATAGAAGCGGGTTCCCACTCAAACCCTCCACCCGGGCTGCGTCTGTGCAAGGGTACCACGGTACCTGCCCCTAGGGATTCACCAGCATAGGCCCCAGTCAGGCTCCTTTTAGAGGCTGAGTCAGCCACCTAGGCCCCTGTTAGGTCCCGAAGAGGCACCTGCCTCCCCTCCGGCTTAAACCCCCTCTTAGTGGCTGAGTCAGCCTTTTGCACACACATTTCTAAGGCTAGGTGCTTTTACTAAGCACTCCCCAGTTAGGATAAGAATCCCACACCCAACCCTAGCTAGGTTAATACTCCCATTAGCTTTGATAGTAACAGTAGGACCCCTTTCTTCTTAATTCAACTTCTCTAGCCATTTCTACCCAAAAGGTGTTAGCAAAGCTAATACCAAGTATCCCATTTAAACTTAAACGTACCATTCATACAACCATGGCTTCCAACTCTCTCTTCCGTCCCTCCAGCCCCCCGTTTGAACAAAGCCAACCTGCCAAGCGGAGCTTGGCTGGTTGGCACCTACCTTTCTACGCACCAAAACTTGGCCAAAGAGTCTACCTTTAATCTGGATAAGGCCATCAGCCAAAAAGTGAAAGGTAGTTTTGAGATCATCAAGCATCAAAAAGATATCCTGATCAAAACCTCAAATCAGGAATCAACCCGAGCCCTGCTGGCCACAAAACTTTTGGGTCAAAACCAGTTATCTTTTCGGTTCATCACTCCCTTAACTTCTACCGGGGCATCATCAATGCCCCGGAAGTGTCCCATCTCTCTGATGTGGACCTTGAGCACATGTTTGACTTCAAAGGTCAAAATGTGCTAGCCCTTGAAAAGTTGAACCCCAACAAAAATTCCACGCAAAAAGACCCACGACTAAGAGACCACCGATTCATCGTCACCTTCGACACAAAGTGTCGGGATGACTGCGGCCAAATTAAACTGGGCGACTGCGTCTACCCAGTTAGGCCGTACTACCCCTCCCTATTCGTTGCCAGACTTGTCAACGGTACGGGCACGTAGAAACAAATTGTAAGAACCCCACCCCACGATGCGGCAAGTGCAGTGCTAAGCACCGCACTAAAGATTGCACCTCTAAAAGCCTCAAATGCGCTGCCTGTGGCGGCGCTCATGGGGCAGATAATCCCAAGTGCCCGACCTGGCTCCGAGAAAAAGAGGTTAACGTTCTGGCTGAGGAAAAAAGCTCCCGTTTGACCTGGCCCGCAAACAAGTGCTGCAAAAAGAAAAGAGCCGCACAGTCCCAAAAAGCTGAGGTAGCAAGGCCACCACAGCAGCCCCCAGCACAGCCGGCCAGGAACATCCCATTTCGAAGCAGCCTCAGCCACTCAAAAACACAAGCCGCCACATCCGCCCTCTAATGGAGCCCCTTTTCTTGGCGCCCATCAGGCCGTCCGTCCCCCTCCCCCCACCACGTGGCGCAATCACTTTTTGGCGCAGGTGGACGCCCGCTGCGGGCTGGGAGGATCTCCCGACCCGCACTAGTTCTCCGCCAGGTCTTCCGACCGAAAATCCTCCCGCCCCTCAGGCACCTAAAATCACCAGGAAGACCTGGACACCCGCAGCAGGGGTGGCAAAGCCACTCTGCACGAGTGCCTGACAAGTCTGATTTCCCTTTGCTACCTGCCCCCAAGCACTCTAAATTCACCGGTGCTCCCCTTCCCAGGCGCCGCCAAAGGCAGGCACCGAGAAGGCCTCTAACGAGTGGCAGCCCACCCCCTCAGGGTAAAACGGCTGCCACTCAAACCAAAGTCCAAAAAGTAAATATTTCAACCCAAACTGAAACTGCTCCTCTCTCCTTGGAAAGAAGCGTCGCTTCTTTCCAAATAGCACCGACCACCCGCACTTGCGGATCCCAAACCGACCTCATAGGTCATTTTATGCAGTTTCAGTTTTCAAGTGATCTTGAAACGTCAGACGACAAAAGTCAGTCTGACCACGAGCTGTCCGGGACAGAGACCGTCTCTGACACCAGCAGTGCATCAGAGACGAGCTCTGCAAAAACTGTTGTAAACACTTCCAGAGCTCCCCTCCTGGAAACCCCCCAGCCCCGGCTCCTCCAGCCCCGGCAGCTCACCCGTAGCAAGGAAAATTAGCTTTTCTAGGCACTCCACCCCAGTTTCTCCTGCTAGCGATAGCAGCAGCAGCAGGTGCTCCTATAACCTTCGCAAGCGTAGATCCCCTAAGCACAAACGTTACAAACCACCATGGGTTCAATTCTGCAATGGAATACAAATGGCCTTATCGGGAAATTCCCGCTTTTTTCATCAATATTTGCTGAGAAAAAACCGGCACTAGCAGCATTACAAGAGACCCACTTTACTGATAAAGATAACGATAAATACAAAATCTCGGGTTACTCTTGGTATCGCCATAACGTAAACGCTGCTGTCCGTAAGGGAGGCACAGCCATCCTAATAGAAAATAGCATCCCACACAGTCACGTGCCTTTGGTAACATCACTGGACTGTGTAGCTATTAGTTTGAAAATACAACACGTCCAATTGACGGTTGTTTCAATATACATATCCCCTTGCGACCCTGATCCAACGGATCGGGAACTCGCACAACTATTTAATCAAATAAACGGGCCTTTGTTATTACTTGGAGACTTGAATGGTCACCACCCATCCTGGGGCAGCGCCACGCCAAACCGTAGAGGTGAAATTATATATGACGCAATAGGTTCTCAAAATTTAGTTATCCTAAAAAACGGCGCACCAACCCGCCAAGCAACGCAAAGCGGACATTTAGACTCAGCCATTGATATTTCGTGCTGCACGCCTAGAATTGCGTCACTGTTTACCTGGGATGTCGAAGACAACCCAGGCATGAGCGATCACCTCCCAATCAAAATCAATGTCCCCAAAGGAGCACTCGACCGCGTTGATCTGTTTACCCCTTCCTGGAGTCTAAAACGAGCGGACTGGACAAAATTTGAGGCAGAGGTCGACCTCACACTGGTCACCGAAGGTGACCCATACTCGGCAGACATTGAATTAATACTAAGAGCCATAAGCTCAGCAGCACAAGTAGCAATACCAAAAACCAGAGGACCCCGAAAGAAAAACGGAGCCCCATGGTAGAACGCAGAGACGGCACACGCCAAAGCTCAAATGATTAGAGCCCGCAAGGCATATGAGAGGAGGGCACACAGCCCTACTCGATCCGCACTTCGGGCAGCAAAAGAACACTTTCGAAACACGTGCAAGCGGGTTCAAAAGGACAGTTTCAACTCTTTTTCCTCCAAATTCAACCGCTTCACTCCCACCACCCAAGTTTGGAAAACCATTAGAGCTTTCTCTGCGAAGCGAGCACCCCGTGGACCTTTCCCTCAACTAAAAATAGCTGGCCAACCCATCACCGAACCTAAGGAAGTCATGGATAAATTTGCTGATCATTACGCCAGTGTCGCAGCTAATAACTCATACAGCCAGCGCTCCAAAGACCAGGCAGAATGGTGCAAAAAGCACACATTCATCAATTATGGTAATCAAGAGTATTATAACGTTCCATTTACAATGACCGAGCTAAATTACGCCATTAGCAAGTGTGGAAACACTGCAGTGGGCCCTGACGAAATTCACTACTCTTTCTTCAGGCACCTCAGCCAAACAGCACTAAAGTACCTGCTTTCGGCCATTAACAACATGTTTCTTAGCGACTCTTTCCCCACATCGTGGCGAGAGAGTATTATCATTCCCCTTCCAAAACCTGGCAAAAAAACAGACCCAAAAGGTTATCGCCCAATTTCGCTTACTAGCTGTGCTAGCAAGCTTGTCGAGCGCATGGTAAACGTTAGACTTCACGAGATCCTTGAAAAAGAAGCTTGATGCTATGCAATCAGGCTTCCGGCGCGGGCGAGCCACCACTGACAATTTGGTGAAACTAGTCAGTGACATCCAGAATGGCTTTTACAAAAAGCAAGTAACAATAGCTGCATTCTTAGACATTAAATCGGCGTTCGATCGCGTACAAAAAGACGCCCTTTTGTTTAAATTAAGCAAGCTAGGAATTCGTGGCCACCTTGCAAAATTCATTGAAAACTTCCTCAAGGACCGAAAATTTAAAGTCCGTTGTGGCACCACATTCTCCTACCTGGCAACCCAAGACCAAGGCACACCCCAGGGTAGCGTTCTGTCCCCCACCCTCTTTCTAGTAATGATCAATGATCTCTTCGCCAAAAAGCTACCGCCTGGAATAAATTACTCCCTCTTTGCGGACGATGTCGCCATTTGGAAAGCCACTGCAATCGATACCAGGCGGTATAATGAACCAGAATTTCAACACGCAACTACGCAGTTGCAGGATAGCCTAAACGACATCAATAATTGGTGTAGTTTAATGGGTCTATCACTCTCGGCGGAAAAATCATCAGTCGTTGTCTTTGCCAGAGCGCATTCCAGACACGACCCTCCACGGCTCCAAATCTCGGGTAAACCTATTGAATGCACCAATAGCTTCAAATTCTTGGGCGTCACCCTAGATTCCCGTCTGAGTTTCAACGAGCATATCACCAAAGTCGTCTCTAGCTGTCAAAAGCGAGTCAACATTCTCCGCATGCTCGGCGGCACAGAGTATGGCGGGGATCGAAAGACCCTGCTTATGCTCTACAAGTCCCTGATTCGGTCCATTCTCGAGTATAATTCGTTCCTTTTTTACTCGACGAACAAGACCAATAAAAGCTAGAGCGAGTCCAAAATGCCAGTATCCGGGCAGCCACAGGCGCGCTCAGAGAATCCCCAATCACCAGCCTGCTAACTGATAGCGGGCTATGCCCACTCCAGACAAGACGCGATGCCCAGCTTATTTCTTACTACATTAAGGTTCAATCCACCGAAAACCACCCGGCAAAACAATGTTTTGCCCATCCCAGACGAGGGAAACAAAGCCACTCTACAGAAGTGGCCCCCATTTAAGCACAGAGTAGCGAAAACCCTGGAAAGCCTCAATCTTGCACTGCCAGCAACAATAGGCAAACCCCCACTCTCCCGCTTCTGGACTCGGAAAGAGCCCAAAGTGGAATTTCTTTTCACTTCCCGTAAAACGGACTTCTCAGAGGAAGAAGTCTCCCAGAAATTCCTAGAGTTCCGATCTTGTAACGCGGACAAGACCTTTATATTTACAGACGGCTCCAAAATAGGCGAAAAAGTAGGCCTCGGCATCTGGGGGCAAAATATTTGCCTTCAGAAAAGACTTCCGGACAACTGCTCTATCTTCACAGCCGAGGCTGTTACCATCCTAAATGCATTAGCCATAATCAGAACCCAAAATATCAACTCAGCCGTCATCTGTTCAGACTCTAAATCTGTCCTGCAGGCCGTCAGTAACGTAGTCAACCCCAGCCACCACGTTATAGCAGATATTCAGAAAGGTATCGATGATACCCCTGATGTCTCTTTTCTTTGGATCCCGGGCCACTGCAAAATTCAAGGAAATGAAAAGGCCGATGAGCAGGCAAACAAGTTCCTAGAACTTAGAGAGATCGCACCCTTAACGTGGTCTGGAGACGATAGCAAAGCTCTCCTCCAGGACACCATCCGGAAGCAAATTCAAAATAACTGGACCACAAACCACAGCGCCCACCTATTCTATATCAAGCCTAACATCGGCTACTGGCCCAGATCCAACCAAAAGAGTCGCCGGCGCGAGGTTATTCTAACCAGACTCAGAAATGGACACACAAAATTAAATGCCTATTGGAACGCGGGTACCTGTGGTACCTGCGACGCAATGGAGAATCCCTATCACATTCTCATCGATTGTCCCCAGCACAATACCCATCGGCAACCCATGCTAGATTACTGCCGAATCCAAAACATCCCTGTAGACCTAAAAACTCTGCTCGGTAACGACCATCCTGAGCTACTCGAAAAAGTCTTTACATTTCTAAAGGACTCTGGGCTAGAGAAGTTTCTATAAATCACCCCTCCCAGTATATATCATGGAGGGTGCATGGTGCACCCCCAAAGTAGGACATGTCTATTTTCCAATAATAGATGATCCACTGCGAAATTTAAGCAATAGTTTTGTAACCTTTAAATGGTTCATTGTAGGCTAAGGATAGGTTATGTTAGGCTAACTTTGAAATCAGGTTAGGTTAGATAGGTTAGATTTCTTCACCGCAGTGATACCTTTCACTGCGGGTCTATACTAACCACACCTATACTCTTACTAACAATCTAACTATCCTCTCACACTTCTTTTCTCTGCGCGGCGGCTGCCCAGCCGGAGAGGGAGCTGCAACTTCACCTCCGGGTTGCAGGGTAAATTCGCGGCACCCTGGCCAGGTGTTTAGCGCACTTTCTAAAATACGAAATTATTGAGTTAACGGAGGTTTTCGAGTAACGTATACAAGCGGACATCAATAGCCGCCACACAAAATTCTAAATTCTAAATTCCAAATTCTAAATTTCAAATTCTAAATTTAAGGTCTTCAACCACAGAAATAGCCTTCGCACTCTGCGGGTCTAAACTTATTAAAAGGCCTCCCTTGGCATGGCTATGCCATTGCCACGACCGTCCATTTGCAAGCTAAAACATCTTGCAACCCATTACTTGAAATAACTCCCATTGCTTTAACAGACTAACGTAACTAACGTTGCCCTCACACAAAATTCTAAAATTCTCCCACACACTCCTTTAGAGGCGGGCAAAGGTGCTATGCACAGAACGCCTAATAAAAAGCCATTGATTGATTGATTGCAACCAGATTCCGAACGTAACATGGCGGAAGGTGTTAGTGGCATCACTCCACCGGAGTTTTTCTTGCCGCACATGGGCGCGCCGCGATTGCCGTGAGAGCAATGGAGGCAAGTGTGGGAGGTCTACTTGCTGGCGTCGGGTGCCGACTCATTCCCAGATGCGAGGAAGCGTGCGTTGCTCCTGCACTGCTTAGGTAGCGAGGGACAACAGGTGTTTTCCCACCTACCCACCACTGGGGACACTTATAAGGCCGCCATCTTAGCTCTTGACGCCCATTACCTTCCAAAGGTGAATGTGGTGTGTGCGCGGTACAAGTTTCGGCAGAGGTGCCAGGGCTCAGATGAGCCCACAGAAGTTTATGTCACTGCATTGCGTGGTCTGGCAGCCAGATGCCAGTTTGGGGAGTTGACGAAGGAGATGATCCGAGACCAAATAGTAGAGAAGACTCCAAGCCTACGCCTTAGAGAGCGCCTGCTGCTGGAGCCGGATCTGACGCTGGAGAAGACGCTCCTCTTGGCAGCCCAATCGGAGGCAGCTTCCCGGCAGGCCAGGGAAATGGAGGGGTCGGCCAGTGTTGAGGCAGTGCGGAGGGAGGTGCATAGGAAGCCACAGTCTGCAGCAAGTTGCTACAGGTGTGGATCCTCCCGACACACCGCCAAGTCCTCCGAGTGCCCAGCTGTGTCTGTACGCTGCCACAACTGCAACACTGTTGGCCACTATGCAAGAACATGTCAGTCGGGACATGGCCAAGCCGGATATAAGAAGCCGAAGAAAGTGAAGTAGGTAGACGTGCTAGAAGTAACATCTGGAGAGGGACAAAAGCGGAGGAAAGCTGTTACCCTGTGCCATGAGAGTGGTACCAGCTTCCTGTGCACTATGCTGTGGGACACTGGGCGCAGGTGCCCATCCTGCCACTTGACCTTGTGCGCAGCAAGCTGCCCAAACTCAAGCTGGGGGATGAGGTGGCTTAGTGGATAGCACCCTTGTCTTCTAAGCCACTGGTCCCGGGTTCAAGTCCCGGCGGAGCCTCTGAATAAGTCGATCTGATCCCCAAATTCCCTTCCAACAGGGTGAGAGTTGGCGACGCCGTATGACCCTGGCAGTTGGTGCGTCGTTAAACCCCAACAATTATTATAAACTCAAGCTGGGTTCTGCATCGAAGCAGCTGAGAAGTGTCACAGGATAAGTGCTTCCAGTGCAAGGAGTGCTTCCCCTGACTGTGGAGTGTGCAGGGAAGAGAGTGCAGTCGGAACTGTATGTGATCGAAGGAGTGTCTCCTATCTTAGGCACGGATGTGATGAGCCAACTGGAGGTTACTGTGACAGTGGGTGCTGTAAAACAGTGCCGGCCGAAGATTGAGGGGTTCATACACCAGCCGAAGGTGAGGTCTGATGTGAAGCCTGTTCGCCTTCCTGCAAGGAGACTCCCCCTTAGCGTAAGGGAGGAAGTGAAGCAGGAACTGGACCAGATGCTCCAGCAGGGGATTATTGAAGAGGCTGAGGCTCCCGAGTGGGCTCTCCGCTTGTGGTCACCAAGAAGAGGAACGGGAAGGTTCGCATCTGTGTGGACCTGCGTGAGCCGAACAAGGCTGTGGTAGATGACCCCTTCCTGATACCCCGGATGGAAGGAATGTTCCAGTAAATGAAGTGTGCCAAGATGTTTTCAACCCTGGATTTGAATCAGGCCTACCATCAGCTTGAGCTGCATCCCTTTGCCCGTGACCTCAGTGCCTTCGCGACTGCAGATGCTGTGTATCGCTTCAAAAGATGTCCCTTCGGGTTGTCTTAGTACCAGCCGCATTCCAGAAGATGCTGACGAAGGTGCTGAAGGGCCTGAAGAACGTCCAGTCATATCTTGATGATGTGGTGGTCTACGGTGCCACAGAAGAGGAGCACAATCAGGCTCTGACCGCTGTGCTTAAGCGTCTGGAGAGATACAACATCAGGCTCAATCTGGAGAAGTGTGAGCTGAAGAAGCCAAGTGTGTCCTACCTGGGACTCATCGTCGACCAGGATGGAACTCATGTAGACCCTGAGAGGCTGAAGGCAGTCTCAGCAGCAGTGGCGCCCACCTGCCGTGAGGAGCTCCAGTCCTTCCTTGGAGTGGTGGGATACTATGCACGCTTTGTGAGGGACTTCTCGACGGTAGTGGAACCCCTCCTACGAGCGCTGCTCCGAGGAAATCAACCGTTCCAGTGGAACGAGGAAGCCGAAGCCGCTTTCCAGGAGGTGAAGACGCTGGTGGTGCAGAGTGGACCTCTGGCTGCGTTCGACCCCAGCCTACCCACCAGAGTGACCACAGACGCGTCCGGCACCGGGCTAGGTCACTTTCACAGAGACATGGGGCCGTGGACCGAGTGGTTGCGTTCGCTTCCCGCACCCTCTCACAAGCTGAGCGAGGATACTCCACTGTGGAGAGGGAAGCGCTGGCAGCAGTGTGGGCAGTGGAGCACTGGAGGACGTTCCTGTGGTGCCTCCGCTTCCAGCTGCTGCCGGATCACCAGGCTCTGGTGACGCTGTTGTCACCAGCAGTCCATGGACGTGCTGACAGGCGCATTGCCAGATGGTGTGCCCGCCTGATGGCCTACCAGTTTGATGTTGTACATGTGAAGGGGGAGGACAACACCGTCTGTGGTGGACTCAGCCGCCTCAACCATCACGAGGACCAGCCTGTGGAGGCTAACGAGGACTGGGTGGTGGCAGCAGTGCAGCAGAGCGCCATCCCTGAGAAGGAACTGCGCACCGACTGCAGCGAAGATCCAGACATGCTGATGCTACAGGAGCTGCTGCACACAGGCTGGCCGAAGCGGAGCCAGCTTCCTGAGTGGATGAGGCCTTACTTCCAGGTGCGCCAGGAGCTGTCCGCTTCCAACGAGCTGGTGTTCCGGGGCGACAGGCTGGTCCTGCCTGTCACCCTGAGGAAGCCGATGGTGCAGCTGGCCCATGAGTCCCATCAGGGCATTGTTCCGGACCAAGCAGCTGCTGCGACAGCTGTACTGGTGGCCAGGTCTGGGTGCGGCTGTGGAGGAGGAGGTTCGGCAGTGCAGCTCCTGTCAGCTGAACGAGAAGACTGTTAAGTGTGCGGCTACTCCTCTTCAGCCGGTGAACCTACCATCAGCCCCCTTGCTGAAGCTGGGATTAGATATAGTGGGGCCCATGGCAGGTCCCAGGCAGCAACGGTTTGGTATTGTGCTTCACGACTACTTCAGCAATTGGCCTGAAGTAGCCCTGGCCGAGGAGGTAACAGCCGCAGCCGTCATTACCTTCCTGTCAGCAGTGTTTGCCAGAGAGGGACTGCCGCAGGAGGTCACCACCGACAATGGGACCCAGTTCACCTCCCAAGAGTTTACGGAGTTCCTGCGCACCCATGGCATTCGTCATGTCAAGGCAAGCAACTACCACCTGCAGTCCAACGGAGCAGTGGAGCGGTTCAACCAGGTCCTCAAGGGAGCTGTCCGTACCGCACAGCTAGACAGGAAGCCGCTGAAGCCAGCACTCACCGAGTTCCTGCAGCAGTACCGTACGACGCCGCACGCCGCGACTGGAGTCTCGCCGTCGGAACTGCTCCACGGACGATTGATGAGAACCAAGCTGGACATCCTGCCGCCACAGCCAGCTGACGACGGCAGCCTCCGGCGCCCAGTGGAGCAGAAGCAGCAGAAAATGAAGGCCTACACTGACGAGAGGGGCCGAGCCCGACCATCGCGTGTGTCCGTGGGCGATACAGTGCGTGTGCGCCGCGCGGGCAAGTGGTCGCAGCCACTGAAGGTGGTAAAGCGAAAGGGACTGTGGGCATTCCAGCTGTCGGATGGCAAAGTGTGGAACGCTTCTAAGATGTCGCGTTTGCCGTCCACAGCCTCGAGGGCGTGGGATTGTGTGCCGCCGCGGTTGTCGCCCGACGCGGGCTGTGACGCAATGCCGCCGTGCGCCGTGCCGCCGCCTCCGCGCAGCCCGCCGGAACAGCGTCCGGTGACTAGCCCGAGCCGTGACCGTACCGAGGAACGCTCACCAGCGAGGCGTCCGCCGCCGTCATCGCCGTCGAGCCGTCCGCGACGCGAGCGCCGCGCCTTCCGTCACTTTGACGATTACGTCCGTCACTGATTGTGGGATTGTGGGATTTGTTCCTGTAACGTAAGGTTAGGCTTGTTTGTTACTATATGGATGATTATTTCGCAAAGTAAGGTTAGGCGTGTTCGTTAATGGTTACGCACTGTGTCTAACCTTTCCCCCGTCGCTTCCAGAACCCGACCCAACCTGGACCTGACTGCCTTTCCTCAAGAAGTGTCTCTGATCCCTGTGGACGGGCTCTACCTCAACCGGTCCTACCGTTCATACCTGACGCACTCCTGCTGGGTCGCGGTCGTCACTGCAGTTCCTGCACCACCCCGTCCTCTCTGTGAGTTCGTCACTGGTCTGCTTAACTGTTGCGTTTTCATTTTCATTTACAGAGGGGGAAATGTTGTGTTGCGCTAATGGCGATTGGCTGTTATTGGCTTTCGATAGCAAGTTACTCCAAACTTACCTACCTGGTCTAATGTTTAGAAAATTGTCAACGCTGCATTCCCGGAAACTCAGTCTGTTCTCTCTGTATACTATCATGGCGTAGATGTCGGCCACTGTGACAATAGACATCTGAAGATATACGGTTGTGTCCCACGAAGTAGATGCCGGTGAGACACCACAGGTAGCAGTAATCTGATTGGTCGTAAGCCCTGAGCCTCACCCACTCGCTGAAAATACCATGCTATCGAGTGAACCAGCATGTAACTGCCCGTGGACCGAAAGCCTCGGGCAAGTTAGCGTCCAGTCAATGTGCATTTGGTCCAAATTGCGCCCAATGGCTGCAACACACATCACATTGTTCCCCCCCCGGGCTTGTAGGAAGAAGTATTAATTGTTTTTTTCCAAAATCGAACTCTGAAATTGTTTATTTACATCAGAAATGTGCATTATCGTTCGACCACTCCATAAACAACGCTATTGCAACGCCATCTGACGTGTAGTTTTTGCACCAGACTTCTTGTACTGCACACCAATTTTCATGCGGAAAGGCTGCGAATTGGGTTTTATAGCGAGTCTATGATCAAGATTTGAGATTTCACTGATTATTTAAGCTGTCATTTTGATGACGTCACTTATTGTCAGAAAAGAAGAGATATTTCTGTTTTTAGCCTATGGAAGTGGAGAAAACATGTTGTTTTCTCATTTTCAGACCTCTCCTGTTATTCAATTGTTCTTCGTAGAATTTCGACAAAGTGGTCCATTTCCTTTAAAGGAAATGTGCATTTTTGTGTACATACTTGGCCACCATTCTGAGTCAGAGTCGACTCGGACTCAATGTTTATTTGAGTCGGAGTTGAGTCAACTCACTTCTGAATTTTGGTTGAGTCGAGTCGGCTCACAATTTCCAACACAACGCGTTGAGTCAGAATCAGAGTCAGCCTTTAAGCTGTGAGTCAGAGCTGAGTCGACTAAAAAATTTTGAGTCATCAACAAGTCTGGCCGTGAGCGTGGGCCGGGAATCAGGGGAAAACATAGGCACTCATTCATTACAGTCTATTCCACCGTTAAACGCGGAACGCAAAAACCTGTCTGCTTGCAGTTGCACAAACCTCGCATTGAATGACGAACTGCGGAAATGATTCATGAGTGGCACGTAGTCCATTGCACATCTGCTATGCGTATTGGCGCCTGACCACATTAAAAAGCGATGCTGTAGCCGTTCAAAGCGGGAAAGATAAGTATTTGTGGCACCAGCCCAGATAACACTCGGGGGGCTCAAAGTTTTTCCTACTAAACGGCTGGCATTTTCGAATAGTCGATAGGAAACACATGTTAAAAGCTTGCAATCTAGAGCCTCGGGACAGGATCTTAAACCACACACAGGTTCACAGAAAGCACTTTAAATGAAAGCCAAAATATTTTCATTTTCATTTCCGGGGCCAAAACCGCCAGCCGTGATATTACCCAGCGACCTAGACGGCAAAAACCGGTCCCATGTTTCGGTTTCATTTTCAGGCGTGGGTTCGAATCCCAGGAGCGACCAAACTTTTCATAGAGTCCGAATGTGCAAAACATAATGTATTCGCTTCAAGTTCATTAAACTTTGCGCCGTTTATGCTTTTAGCTCTCAGGGATGATTTTGCCTAGTTCAGAGGCGGATCCAGGAGTAAATTAGTCATGTTCCGGGGGTGGATCCAAGGTGATGGTAGCACGGGCGCCGCCACGGAATTTTCGCAGGGCGGACAGACCCGGGCTGGTGTTGACCGGGGGAGGCGAATTTTGAGCATATTCGGTAACTGACAGCATTAATGACCATTGACCCAAAAATTTTGGGGGGACGTCCCCCCTGGTTGGCCAACAGGGGGACGCGTCCACCCGTCCCCCCCTTTCGGCGCCCATGGATGGTAGGCGATGGGGGCGACCGCGTACCATAAGCCTGAACTTAGCATGGCAAAAGGCCCTCCGCAGGGCATAGGCGGATCCAGGGGGCTATGGGGGCACCTGCCTCCCCATCGACCCTTGGCGCCCCCTGAAATGGTCACGATGCCCCCTGAAAGGTGGATGGCGCCCCCCTGAAATGTCGCTTCCCACCCCCCTCCAGGATGCGGAAAATCGGCGCCCACCGATAGGATTTTGCGCCCATCTGATAGGTTTTGCCGGTCAAAAGTGGCGCCCCCGGGAAGGTGCCCCCCCCCGATCGGCAATCCTGGATCTGCTTATGCCGCAGGGGGCTCCTTTTATGTTCAATGGGCTTTCCTTAGTTAAATTAAGGGAGCCCAAACGCCACGGATATTGGTCTCGGGCCTTCAATAGCTGGCCTGGAGTCCCCCCATGAGTATCAAACTTTATTTAATAAGCATGTTTAAATTCACCACCACCCAGATGATTTATTCAGCTTTTACGCTCCATATATGAAAAATGAGGACCACGAGTGGGGGCCCCTATGATTGAAACCCCAACCTCTTTTTGAGAAAATTCTGGATCCGCCCCTGTCATGGTGCCCAAAGTGGCTGAATTGCATCCACTTTCAGCCGATTGTCATCGAAACGACACCATGTTCGCAATGTCTTCTGAGATTGCCTTCCCCAAACGTATGGCCTAGATCTGCCACTGTCCTAATAAAAATGGATAATGAATCAACCCTCGGCGTCCTCTCAAATGTTCGTGGCGGTGCTCTGAAGGGTCGATGGTGGCCCCTGAAATGACACCTCCCCCACCCCCGATGCAAAAATCGGCGCGCCGCTATAGAGTTTAACAACCACCTGATAGGTTTTGTCGGCCAAAAGTGGCGCCCCTTGATCCGGATGGCGCCCCCTTCCCCGTAAGGTGCCCCCCTCCGATCTGCGATCCTGGATCCGCCTATGTCCGCTACGCAGTCGTATTTACCGGTTGCGTGCGCTACTGGCCGACGTCGCACCTCTGCTCACTACCTACATGACAAAAATACACGAAAAATCATTCGAATATCATAAAGGCTCCTTTGAAAACATTCAAAAGTGAAGGAATGGCCCTCAACAATACTGACTTCAATCAAATATTTAATCGTACCCACACACTGCTTCTCCTTCCTGTTTTGGGTACAAACAAATACCACAGTCACCAGCTGCAGCCGTTTGTGTTTACCTTATATGAATGTAATAATAATTGGGGCTCATCGACGCACCAACTGCCAGGGTCATATGGCATCGCCAACTCTTTCCCTGTTGGAAGGGTTTCTCGGGAGCCAGCTTTCTCCTTGTTCAGGGAAACCGCCGGGCCTTGAACCCGGGTCGGCTGCGTGGCAGACAGTTACGCCGACCAATCCACTACCGCGCCCCCTTATATGAATGTACTAGACCAGTATTATTTCTAGCATATTCCTAGTATGTTATAATAAACTGGTATTAAACTATATTTCTGGTCACTTTGGGTACAAAACTTTGAAGTACCCGTTATTCAACTGCCCTCGATAACACTGCCATTTCTAAAAGTGATTTGACGTGAACCTTATTGGCTCACAAAACAGCACAGTGATTGAACCTCGGAAGGCGCGCGCAGGAGGACACCCGAATGCTACACATTAGTAGACCAAGCAATCGGTTCCCCTTGCTCAAAACCGAGTCCATGTGTTCTGCAAATGTCAGTTTAGTGCCAAGGACTTCTCCCTAGTGCCTGACGTGAAAACAGCGTTCCAGCTGATGACCATCTAAAAATGTGAAGACATGATAGGTGATGTGCGTAGAGTAAATGTGATTGTACCCCATCTCGCTGGATTGAGCTAGAAACACCAGGTTTTTTACCACTCATTTAGGCGGCTTAGGTCGGCCTGGAGAGAATCGACATCTGCTGGGCCTTGAATTCTGTGGAAAAATTTGTCATCGTCCGCAGATGATAAAGAACATGTTTTAATATGACTTGAAGGTCAGCTAGTAACAGGTAAAGACGATTGGACCGAGAATACTGCCTTCCGGAACTCCGGATAATACCGGGACCCAGCCAGAGTACTTCTCCTCGAGAATGACTCGCTGGGAGCTCTGGCTCAGGTAGGATTCAACCCAACCTTACACAGGACCGGTGATGTTAAAAGAGTGCCTCAGCTTGTATACAAGTAGCCTGTGGCTGACGCTGGTAAAGACGGATGAGTAATCCGTTTATATGGCATCTGTTTGCGACCCTTTTGTCAGTGAGGTCCAGCAGTGGTCCAGGAAACAGGCCAAACTGGTCACGCACGAACGGCTGGAGATAAACCCGTGATGAGAGTCGGGAAGTGCGGGGCGACTGTGGAAAGCGAGCTCTCACAGACCGCCTGCTCCAAAATTGTTGAACTAATTGCCAAATAGATTTTTGAACTTATTGCCAGAACAGAAACAGACCGGTAATTCTCCAGAAGTTTGTTCAGCAGCCCTTTTTGAAAACTGGAATAGCATTGACCTCTACCCACATCGCTGGAAACACCCCAGATCTCACAGACAGACGACAGGCTATCTCTAGGGGGATTGAGAACCTAACTTCTCTGCATATTCACGCATAATCCTAGCGCCAAGACTGTCTGCGCCACAAGCCTTATGAGAGTTCAGTTCTCGTAAAAGCTGCGCCACCCGGCCTTGTGGAACCTCAAGCTGGGTGAGGCCGGGATCAGTCAGGGTGGGCCGCTCAGGCCATGGCCCGGATGCCGATTGCTATTTTTTTCCAGAACAGGAATTGAAAGCAACACTCTCCGGCCACTCCTTTCCAACACACCTGGGCCCCGTTTCATAAAAGTTGTAGAAATGCGGCGTGTTTTACGCCACATTCGCCTGCAAAGTTACGCCGTACTCAGAATCACGTTTCACAAAGAGCGGTGACATTCACGCGAAAGCGGCGTAGATATCAAATGCAGCGTGAATTACGCCCAATTCCAGAATGGAATTACCCCTTTTAAATATAATATATAACTACTTCATCAACATTAAAAAGAGCATTTGTATTTTTACTAAATTGATGGAAATAAATTATTGTACTTATTTGCTCTTACTCGATTATTTAGTTTCTCATGAACCTTTAAAAAATACTGCGGAAGCAAACGCGCTAACAGCAGACGCAATAAATATCCGACACATTTTTTGGCAGTACCCTGTTTTTGCAGTTTTCTTGCTATGATCGGTAAGGTAGTTACTGTCAAGGCCCTAAAAGGTTATTGAGTGATTGTTGTGCAAGTGTACTTTAGTGGAACTCAAATTGAAGTGTGTGTTCTAACCGTGAGTGAACTGTGAAAGGTCTTTGAACCTTATAATTTCGTGAAACTGGGGAAGGAATAGTGAGACAACATTTAAGAATACCTAGATGTCAGTATGAAGGTATATCATTTTCACCAGATGCCTTCGCGGCCGCCTCCTACCCAGGAGATATTTGTATTTGTGTAAACAACAACAGTTACAGGTGCAGTCAAGTGGTAAAAAAGGTAAATAAGTTATATAAGCATAGTAGCACGAACAATACATCATGAAACGACGGTCTAAACATCTAAGCATCTGTAAAAGTGCAAAAATGGGTCATATGCATGCCTACAACTTACGTAACAACAATTACATATATATAACAACAACAACTACAACTTACATATATATGCCTAACAAAAGACATATCCACGCTCACAAAACGCACTCACTGTAATCACAAAAATGGCCTTAGGCTATTCGCGAATCGTCTGGCCGCCGATTTGAAGGTGAAATGCGTTGAGTAAAAAAAATCAACATCTCTGCTGGAGTTGAGAAAATCATTAGTGAGCACCGGAATCCTGCAAAATACAGACCTCTTAACAGTGTTCACTCTGACGTATGGAACATTCCACAGCCTCTGTACTCGCGATACACGCCCTTGCACTAATAATCCGAAACATCCCATCAAATGGGGACAGTCGAGACGTCCAGAGAAAATGTTATGCAAATAAAGCATGTCATATTGCGCAAGTCTCGAACGAATTGAACGAAGCTTAAAATGTAGTAAAAGTGTGTTATAGTCAGTGACTGCGATTTGTCTGTCCGACTTGACCGCCAGCCACATAAGGAACTTATGCTAAATCCGTTCCAGGCGTTTCAGGTTGGTGACAGCTGTGCCAGCCCACACTACACAACCATATTCCAATATGGACCGGACATGAGCAAAGTACGCACTTGTGACTGACTGGCATCTCAGTCTACCGCCGTGCCGACATTGTGGGACTTCCATGCTTCTTATAAGAAGCCCGAACATGCGGTTTGCTCGTGCTACTACTGAGACAATATGATTTGTGAATGTCAGTTTTGTGTGAAGTAGGACGCCTAGGTCCCGAGTCTCCGTGCGGCGCTCCAAAATTGAATGGTCCAATGAATATCCGGCCGGAATGGGGGAATTTCGAAGGGTGAACGTTATTACATGACATTTTGAGGGATTCAATTTCAAAAGCCAGGATTTCGACCACGCGGAGAGTCGTTCCAGGTCCGCCTGCAGGTCATCTGTGTCGGCTGAACATGTTATGCGATTAAAAATCTTGACGTCGTCAGCGTACATGATGCATTGCATCTGTATGCAGTGTGGCAGGTCTGCAGTAAAATAGATAAAAGTA